>OU862930.1:24850654-25595654 GCA_917880885.1 Limnephilus marmoratus | reverse complement strand
TTATTTGTAAACAGTACCCACTAATTATTATTAAACAATATTTTGAAATCTTCATTTAGTAAGCATTAAATTGAGTATTTATATTTTATACATTTATTATTATGAGTTTATTTTTAAATGCCAACAAACGAACCTTTACAAACAGTATTTTGGCTGGTTTATTTGTAAACTTTGTTCATTTGTAAACATTGTGTATTTGTGAACATATTTACTTGTAAACAGTGTCTCTTTGTAAACATACTTACTCGTAAACATTGTTTATTTGTAAACATTGTTCATTTGTAAACATTATTAATTTGTAAACTTTGTTCAATTGTAAACATTCTTATTTGTAAGCATTGTTTATTTGTGAACATTGTTTATTTATGTACATTGTTTATTTGTAAACATTGTTTATTTGTAAACATTGATTATTGCTAAACATTGATTATTGCTGAACGCCGAATATGAATTGTTTTTTTATAAACATTATAAATCCTTTATTTTTCATAGTTTATTTGTAAACTTTATTTATGAAGTGCTCATTAATAACGATATTTAAAAAAATTATAACATTGTGGCTTGTCATAGGTAATTAGAATAAATTGAACAAATACTTTGATTCAAACCACTAACTTTATTTTCACAAACTACTGGTTTTACAGGAACCCTTCCTTCATTAGGATGGTAGTAAAAAACATTTTAAACATTATTACTATCGTCCTGATGAAAAAAATCACAAACTGGTCGTGGGTGAATATTTTTTAGTTATTTTGCAAAGTATTTATTTCATTTATCAGTTATTATTATCTTTTTACATTGATTATGAAGTGTTTATTTGAGTGTATGTTGTATTATTATAGAAAAATGCAGTCAAATCTCGTTAAAACTTTTACCTGTGACGATAACATGTTCAAGAAAAAATAACAGATTATTTTTAAAGGGATCAAGCGATAAATTCTTAGGATCAGGAAACCAAAGCCGTACTTGAACACAAAGTGCAAATATTGATCACCCAGGCGCATCTTGTATGAATATTCACTTGTACATTGAGTGGGCTCCTTAAAATAGTGTCAAATGTGTTTGCTCAAGTGGTTTTGGGTTTTCCGACATGGATGCAACTGTTATACAAGCGACCGTTGTTTACTCCCAAATTTATTAAGTACATATTTATTAATAACAATTAATATTTAACTGGAATGGTTGGTGTCAGTGTCGTTTCTCAATGTTTGAATCTTTTTCTTCGCTTTTACATACCCTACACCCTATACTATACCATAAGCAGAATGGATCTAACCCCACCTTACCTTACATGTAAAACTTCCACTATCCTAAACAATTTCATTTTAACCCTGAAAGCCAACGACTTAGAAATGAGTCTTGTCCTGTCACTTCAACTGACAAAAAAAATATCACCAGAAGGGTGATTTTGTATCTTTTGTGTTGTCTTTTGCGTTAAGTCAATGTTACAAGACAATTAAGACAAAATCCGTCGGATGTCGGAATGCGTCCGTCGTACGTTATTGGCTGTCAAATTTCTGTGATTTTCTATTGCTTTCAATGGCTTGCCTATGCCTGTCGTGTGTTGAATGGATTAATTAAGCTTATTATTTGAAAGCCAACGACTTATAAATGAGTCTTGTCCTGTAACTTCAACTGACAAAAAAATATCACCAGAAGGGTGATTTTGTATCTTTTGTGTTGTCTTTTGCGTTAAGTCAATGTTACAAGACAATTAAGACAAAATCCATCGGATGTCGGAAGGCATCCATCGCACGTTATTGGCTGACAAATTTCTATGATTTTCTATTGCTTTCAATGGCTTGCCTATGCCTGTCGTGTGTTGAATGGATTAATTACCTACTTAAAAACACAAATTATTCTTTAATAATTATTAAAACTACTTACATATAAGCCTAATAGGTGTTCATAAATTTGTTCAGTTTGTCGTATTATTTTGATATTTGTATGCGATGACATTTGGTTTAGAAATTTTCCCGCGACTGACATCTCTTAACGAGGATTACACAAAACGTGCCATCATCTCTGGCGTTAACGTAACTATTTTTAAGGGTTGGTGTCTTAACACAAGCGCAGTACTTAGCTCGTTAGCGTGATATTAAACTGTCAAAATGTGTCGAATACAGCCGATTTAACATGCGTTATGCGATTTACAAAAGATACAAAATCACCCTTCAGTTCAATTACAAAATGATTGGCTTTTGAAAGATATCAAGAGAACTGGGTTCGATTCCCATTTATTAAAAACAAAGTTACCAACAACTTGATAATTGCTGAACCTCAGTAATATTTCATAAGAACGAACATAAAATCAATATTAGGTACTGATACAGAATCGAAAGAGAAACCACTCAAAGTTAATCTAATACGGCCGTAAGATTCATATCTGAAAATAAATTTAAGTTGTGTTATTAATAAAATTGTAACTAGTTGAAATATTAATAAATTTTTACGTTATTTGTCAGCACTTCCCTTGCATGAATGCTTTTGTGTCATTAATGTGATCATTTTGGTTCAATTCAATTATTTCTGTGTGGAATCATCCATTTTCTGTCACATTTCATAGGCAATGATTATTTTTCATTCACTGGTAGGTTTTTACTTCCCCTCTCTAAGTTAAACGCCACCTGGGAAATTATCTCAAAGGAAACTAACCATATGGCATTGCCACATTGTCTTGCAATTTGTACACGACAAAATAACTTAAAGGTAATATACCCTAAACAAATAATATATTTTATACAAATATATTTTTTAGCTTTAACTCCTCACAGGAAGCCTGAGGAAAATAATTTCCCTCGTGGCCTCTGTCATCTTCGGGGATGCCGTGCGGAGTTCAGGTGTATCTTTTTGAGGAGAGGGAGGAGCGTATGTGGGTCTTGAAGGGACCCACGTTGTTGCAGGAATGAAACACAGACATCGGAAAATTGTTCCACACCTGAGCTATTGCACTCAAAAACGAGTAGTAGAAACGACCCATTCTCATGTGATAATTGTCAACCATGTATGCACTGGCGCCTTGAAGCATTTCCATTGCAATACCGTTAGAACAATGAAAGCATTCCCACCTGATGCCTGTGCTCTAAATATTGAAATTTATTTGATAAAACAATGGAATCTATCAAACGGACGGCTCATTTGTGCACACGGTCTTTGAACATATATTTATGTATACAAAAATTTACTCTGTAAAATGGATCACTGTTAAATAGATAACAGTCAGTAATTATGCATTCATTCAAGAACACTACAAAAGAACGAAAAAACATCAATTTGTCAATGTTCAATTTCAAAATACTTTTCGAGGTTGTCTTGCAAGAAGCTAGATGACATCAGACATATATTAGCATTTCTTAAATCAAATAATTGGAGATCTTACGTCTTTTTATTTTATCCAAACAGTTCTATCACGTCACTCGTTTCTGTTAAAATGAAAATGTAATTTCCTAAGAATGCAAAATGCATAAAGTATGAATTATTCTGCACTTTAAAGCCATATTTAATTATCAAATAGTAAGCAATCAGACATTTTCGTGTAATCTAGCTGACTGAAAAGAAACGTTAGGCAATACACCCAGCAAAGACCGACGGACAAAATCTAAATTTCCAACTAATATTGCAACTATTACTTCCTAATTATTACATATTATCAAATGAATGAACAAGATGATTACCTCGATTGAGTATATTTTTGTAAAATGTTATGTTCGGCCTAAAACAGTGCACCCTACGTAGAAAAAATTACATTTCATATAACTATTTTACACATCTGAAAAAAAAAAATCATTTATAACTTTCAGTTTTATTTCTATTTTTAACTGATTCTATGAAACCTTGAAACAATTTCTCTTTAATATTTGCTTTAACGACACCACTTGCATTAAAACAAAAAAAAAACCTTTCAGAATAATTGTGGAATTTGACAATTTCAACAGTTTTAATAAGTGCTCATGTCCATATTTGAGATTAAGTTATACAACAATTTCACTCTGTAGAAAGACACTCAAACAAACCAAAGCATAAAATTTGATACATACATTTTAATTTGGTGTAGTTTATGATAGGTTAAATATTAATTGTTGTTACAATCTGACTTATAAGTATAAAAAAATTGCCGCTTTCACCAATCAAAATGAGTTGTTAACTAAATTTGGTCTATTTTCGGTGACACCATTGAATTAACTTAGACAGAAGCATTTGAGTCAGGGTTTTAGTTCTAACGAGATTTAGATGCATGTTATATTATCCTTCCAAACAATTTTATGAATGCATTTTATTTTACTATTATTATTATTGTGAATACCTCTTTTGAATATATACTTTTATACCTACAATTAATTTATTTCCTGATACGCTCTGTTTTTATTTTCCGCTTATTTTTACTAGCTGTATGCCTATATTTTAATGTATTGTTATCACAGTTTTTATATTCTTTATTAAATATTTTCAATAAATTTGGGAGTAAGATTACTTATCTAAGTCAAACATTATTTAAAAGCAAACGAAATAAAAGTGGTCCTAAACCACTACCTTGAGGTACCCTTTTTTCGAAAATACGTAATTTTATGCCAATTATTGTTGAACCAAATGATATATTATTGATGGGTTATCTTTTTAACTATCTGTTATTACTCAAATATTCGTAAATAATCAAGCTTCTTCTTCAAAGCGTCGAGCTTTGGTCGAAGATCTCCTCAAACGTATCGAGTTTTGCTTATTCCTGGAGACTCAACTACATGTCTAAAACCGATGGTACTCTTCAATAAAGGTCACCGGAAGTCATCGTCAATTCTTTCATATTTATCTTCCATCTTACTTATCTTAAGTGTAAACTTAAAAGGCAGAAACTACCAAAATGTCAAACATTTTCAATCAAACACCCATTACAATTGAAAAATGTATGTAATTTTGTGTTTTTGAATGTGTCTAAATGGGTTACGTCCACTGAAGAGATAAAACAACAGAAATTCAGATAATATGGTAAATATTCAGATATGTGGGACTTAGAACTTAACACATAAAAATTATTTAAAAAAACGCTTTGATTCACTTCAAATTCAAAGAGGAGCGTCTATATCAGTCACCGGAGAAGCAAAATAGTGCATTTAAATAGCTATTTTGTTGAAAATAACATTGACAAAAAAACTTGGCGGCCATTACTATTAATGTGAAGTAACATGAAAATAAATTTTCAGGTTAGTTTTTTTTTCTATAAGAAACTAAGAATTTAAATTAGGCCATCTTGGGAGGGGCTAACGGTACCCTAACCCCGGGAACCATTTTTAGGTTAACCATAACCTTTTCCAAACGTCATCCAAAGTGGTTTGCTACATTTGGTGACTCAGCAAGGGTGCCCGGGTTTATAGGGTGAGGTTTATCTAAGTCTTTGCGGCGGTTGCTTCTGCCCATCTACGGAGGGGCAGGCTAGATCGAGAGAGTCTGATTAAAGGAGGCCTTTTGACCTCTCCAGTCGGACTCTCTCGACCCATCGCCTTGCACTGCAGTTGGAGGGATGGATTCATACGTCCGTCACTCCTGGACATACTGACCTCTAGATTCCTACCTAACCCTCATACCTTTTTACTTCCCAGAAATTCCTCTCCTTTCTTACCTTAAAAAGACCCTCCAAACAGTATCTCCTAAGATGATAAAGGCCGTGATGGGGATTAATGGATCTAATTTTTTTTTTAAATATTAAAAACGTTTTTTGTTTAATTAAAAAAAAGAGAAAAAACTGGCCTAAAAAACCTATTTTCATCATTTCAAAACATGGCGAACAAAATACATTAAATTATCAAAACAGGGTAGCTACTGGTAGCTACCTCCTTGATAGACGGGCGCTGAGAGCGGTCGTCTACGGTTTGAATATTGATTATTCTTGATTCTGTAAGATTGCTGGAAGGAAGCATTTAATCGATACTCTTTTATTTTAACAAGATTCCGTCTTTTTTCTATTGCAAGAAAAGTGCATTAAAAATATACATATAACATATTACAGTGATCCCATCCTCGTCGCCACTGTAATATATTGATGTTATATATTTTTAAGATGAAGTCATAGTAAATAATGCAAAATCATATGTTTTTGTTTTGAAAATTTGATTGCTTAGAAGTATTATAGATGCTTCAATTAAATACTGCGTGTAGAACATACCTTGGCCCTTAAAAATATCGGTCATTTTTTTTATAAGTTTTTTAATAAGCCTGTAAAAAAATAAAGTACAAAGTCTAAAAAACACACTTTCAAGTCTAAACTCTCCTATTTATAAACCCCCTTTCGGATATGGTTTTATTGTGTAATGTGGCAAATTCAGTTTATTTTATAATAATCGCAAAAAAAGTTGATATTTACACCCAATCTTCCCAAAATAAAATAAAATATGCATTTTCGCGTTGATATTTTACAATACGGCCGCTAGTCGACGAATTCGGTTATTCAAAGTGACCCCTATGGCGTCCACCGAAGAACTACTGTCCACGGCACAGTAGTGAACTAGTGGATCGCCTTAATGCACTTTTCTTGCAATAGATAAAAGATGGAATCTTGTAAAAATAAAAGAGTATCGATTAAATGCTTCCTTCCAGCAATCGTACAG
This sequence comes from Limnephilus marmoratus, assembly GCA_917880885.1. Taxonomy (NCBI): domain Eukaryota; kingdom Metazoa; phylum Arthropoda; class Insecta; order Trichoptera; family Limnephilidae; genus Limnephilus; species Limnephilus marmoratus. The sequence continues at coordinate 25,589,058 of OU862930.1, read as the reverse complement.
AATCAAGAATGATCTACATTCAAACCATAGACGAACGCTCCCAGCGCCCGTCTATCAAGGAGGTAGCTACCAATAGCTACCACAAAGGTGAACAAAAGAACTTAAATTATCAAAACAGGTGAACAAGAGGCAATAAATTATCTACATATTTTTTTGAAGGAAATAGCTATTTAAATGCATTATTTTATTTCTCTGGCGACTAAAATAGATGCTCCTTATTGTTATCAAACCGAAACAAAGTGTTTTAAAAATAATTTGTTCCTATTAAGAATGTCCGGTGTATCTGGACATTTATTAATCTTTCTTGAGCAAAAGAAAAACAACAAAATTTAAAGTTCTAACTAGGATCCAGCAGACGAGAGGTCTTACTGATTTAATAGGGACATCAGTTTTCTTTCAAATCTGTATAAATTATATATGACACTACTTCTTAGGATTAGATATTTATTAGTTTTACTACATTTACAGTAGGTAATAAAAATCAATAAAAATTGGCATAAATAACGTAACTTAAGGGTAAACATAAAATAATTCCTATCCTGCTCTTTCATAGATGGCTCTAATTTAATTATATTAGGAAAAAACACTTTTTGCAAGTTATGCTTTCAAATATTAATGTGAATTATTTGTTCGTACACATACAATGCGAATACGAATAAATAGTTTGGTGCGTATATAAAAGAACTCGATTCTTCCACGAAAGGCGTACAAATACAATATTGTATCAGTGAATTAATCTGATATTGTATTTAGAAGCCTTTCTCAGAAAGAATTGAGTTTGTATATGCGTAGATTATAACATATGTTCCGTTTAACCTTAAAATATTCAGATGAATTTTGTTTGCGCTTGTACATATGTTACTGTAAAAGCCCGTTCTACCGATTTACTAGTAAAACCTATGGGTTTTTACCTTAGTATGGGCTTTTACAATAACACGTACACAAAATGAAAATGAATAAACAGTTTTGTCCAAGGCGCAAACAGACAATAATTCATCATAATATTTTGAAGAATTACTTTCAAAAAGTGTTTTTTTTTCTAAAATAATAATTTTAGCACCATCTATGAACGATCTAGAACAATATTTTTTAGTTTACCATTAATATTTTTGGTCTAAGTAATGTTTGGCAATTGGAATTACGTAGTCAAAATTATACAAAACAGGTTGTCTTTCTGATGCATAAGATTCTCTTAGCCCTTTAATAATAATCTGTTTTTTTTCCTCCGCCAGACATCCACGACGAAATCATCTGAGAAAAAAGGAGTCACGACACACTGCATAAATTGCAAATAACACCGCTGTACCGTGAACAAAATGAGAATACCACAGTTAATAGGAACTGTGTTCTATGAACTATAATTAAATCAATTATTATTATTGACATTCGATAAAAGACTATAATGTTATATATTAAAATACTAAATAGTAAAAATCAATGTGTTCGTAATAGCGTAAATACTACATTTATAATTACAGTGGTTGAATAATTATTATCGATTGTTTAAAAATACTAATTTATGGTGGACTTTTTGAGTGAATTGATAAAAACATTTGTATTGACAAAATAAATTGTTATCTCGTACTTTGTGTGTCGGTTTGTTGTTAAGTGTTTGAAATTTTATTGAATTTGCGACCTACGCGCTTTTTATCCAAGGAATTTTGTAATTTTTTTCCTTCTATTTCATGCATGTTACCAATTTTTGACACATTATCAGATCTGGCGATTTATGTAGTTGTAAATTATGAATATTTGTAGCAATTGAGGAGTTTGTATATTCAAAATGTTGACAAGGACATTGAAATAAGGGTAAATGAAAGAAACTCTAAAGAATTCAAAATCTTCTCTTTCGTAAATGGCAATAGTTTAATTGTTTTAAGTACTTTTTGCAAGTTATGCTTTAATGTTAAGATGCATTAATTGTTTGCATTTATGTATACGCAATTTGTCCATAAACAAGCTCATTTTTTTTAAAAAAACATACAAATACAATATTGTATCGGTGATTCAATCCAATATTGTATTTGTTATTTTCTTGAAAAAATTGAGTTTGTTTATGGATAAAAAAATTTATTCTTATTTATATTACACTAGCGGACCCGGCCACACGTTGCTGTGGCTAACGAAACACAACGCCGTTACCCAATCTCTATAAAATCCACACGACCCGCTTGCCAGCTGCCCGCTGCCTGAATTGAATATTTGAATTTATCGGCTTTTCTCTACTATAATAAGCATGTATTATACATATAAACTAATTAACTCGCCACTAATTATACAATGCTTGCAATGCAACACTGGATATTTGAAAAGGGAAAATCAAATACCTACTTACTCAGACATCTATTTTCCAATTTCTTCCGTAGAACGAATTTCAAAAGTGACTATAGTACGGCCCGCCAGCCGTTTTAAATCGCACAAAAATATGTTTTCTTTGAATTTCTCGGCTTTTCTCTAATATAATTTACATTTATTAAACATATAAACATTCCTTTTCAATCACTCTATCTATTGGTGAAAACCGTATGAAAATCCGTTGCGTAGTTTAAAAGATTAACGCGCACATACATTTTGAGCGACTTCATTTTATACTATGTAATGATATGTACGGGCGCAAACAATTAATTCATCTAAATGTTTTAAAGAATAACTTGCGAAAAGTATTTCTTCTTAGTATTATTTAACTAGCGCCATCTATGAAAGAGCAAATTGTGAATTCTTTTAAGAATTACCTTAATGGAAGACTGAATGCGGTGGTTGCTTGCAAAAAGTTGTCAAAAGAAGCGAGGCTAGCAGTTCTCAATGGAGAGCTGGTACCTACCCTGATGTACGACAGTGAGGCATGGAACTGGCAGAGAAAGGATGAAAGTAGACAGAGTGCTGTAGAAATGATCCCTGAGGCGTATATGCGGTAAAACCATGTATGATCGTCTGAGAAATATAGAAATTCGGAAATAGTGCAAAACTGTGAGCGTAATCAGTAAGATTAAGAAAGGGACGCTTGGATAGTTTGCGCATGTTTATTTATTTATTTATTTAATACATGAATTATCGAGAATACATATAGTTTTTTGTGATATTTCACCCTCCATGCTAGGGATGACCCTGTGTTATGGCGGGTGAAGTTTACAGTTTGTATGTGTTTGTATGTAGAGAGAATGAACGAAGAAATGAGTGAAAAAAAATTATGACGCAAATACGCAATAATGGTGGAAGTCAGGGACGCCTGAGGCAGATATGGCACAATCAACTGAACCAAATACTTTGAAATAACAATAGAATGATATGTATGAGACAGAATATACAGGTTGTATCAAGAGTACAAACGATTTTAACTGATGAATCCTGAGCATATTTGGAGAAAGAATGTAGATATCATTTTGAAGATGCTCCAAGGAATTGGTATCATTGATTCCTTCATCATCGGTGCACAATCAGAAAACATGCAAAACGCATGCCTAGCATTTGTACAACGTTGATTCGTTCTTGAGTTCGACAGCTTGGCTGCCGAACAAATTTGTCAGCCTCTGTGTCTCCTCCCTCCTACAACACAGGACTCTTCAAGACCCAGGTTCACTCCTTCCTTTTTACATAAAGACCCTCCTGTCTTGAATTTGGTGAGGTAAAAACCAAGAATGACCGTATTTAAAATGTGGAGATCGGGAAAGGATGCAAGGCTGATATAAGCGTGTCGATTTAGATTAAGGGACGTCTGAAGCTTGGGAGTTGAAAGTTCTTATTAGCGACAACCGTTGCAGATGAAATCTGCATAAGTCACACTTCTACAGATAATCTAATCAGTGTTTTATGTTCAATTCCTCTGGTAGGTTTGCGCGTAGGTCACCTTGTGTATCTCAACTTGGTTTGTTACATTTATTATAAATAATTATAATCAAAGACTTTATTACATCTCACACTATGTATCACACTTGGATTTAAAGATGGTCTTCAATATTGATCCATGACGCAATTTAATCCAAAATAAAAACGCACATTCTTAACGAGGTTAAATGGTGAATGGAGTAAATAGAATGTCGGTCTTTAATATAAAAAGAAAACAGTAATTGCTTAGTTATTTTCTATCGTTTTACAAGTGATTATGTTTTTATAACTGAGTGAATAACACGCCGCCCTTTTGCTCATAATCTCAAAACTGCTGAGCTTTATGCATTTAACTTTTAGTCAGAAGGTTTTGAGTTTGATTCCCGCCCAGTTTGCAATGTTGCCATTTTGATTCCCGTCATACATATCTGTCAGATTGGAATGCATTCAAAATGAGAGATATGGTGATATACGCCCAAAAACGCTGTGATCTTTATAGCGTAGTCTGCCAGGCCCATAAAAGTTTTTACCAAATGTGAACATAAATGCATATTTATAAAGAGTTGTTTTTTATGGTAATTGAGTTGAAACGAAATGTTATTTTAATAATATACATGCGTATTAAGATAAAGGAATTGAACGTGAGAATTTTATCTAATTTTTTTATGTGAATATGGTACAAATTCTCCTAAATGCGCGGACGATGGCATGTTGTGCATGTGTGAAGATGTGGGAGTGAGAGGGGAAGGATATAAGGAAGACGAAGTATGTGGCAACTTTACGATTCTGAATTATAGTCCTTCATCAGGGAGATATTAAGAATAATTTCTACCACTATGTAAGGAACTCACTATGGAAGTGGACGGTAAATTAGTAACCTTCTTGTAGAGTCAGATCATGAACCCTAGTCCAGTTTCCATTGTGGACAAATCTTCCCCACTCCTTGCGATTCTCCAAGAAAGAAAAGCCAAGGACACCGATGTACCGGAAGGCTTGATCACTCCAGCGCATTGGTGACCTTCCTCTGCTTCTTCTACCAAACATATTGCCAGTGACTATGAATTTCTCCAAGTTGGAGTCCTCAATTTTGCAAGCAATGTGTCCAAAGTATCTTAAAACACGTTTTAGGCAGTTAGTTGAAAGACTGTTTTGGATACCTTTCTCTTCCAGAATTGACACATTTGTGCGCCTGGCTGTGCATGGAATCCTAAGCATTCTTTTAACGCATTTCAAGGGCGTCTATCAGCTTTTTCGCTGGCTTTAATTATATGTGATTCCACACCGTATAGAAATATGGGGAAAATCAACACCCAGACGAGTCTCATCTTAGTGACCTTCGTTATGCCACTGTCACTCCATATATTTTGTACGTTGCTCATGACATCTTTTGTCATGCAAATCCTTCTATTTACTTTTATTTCACAGTCTCCTTCATTACTTACAGAAGAGTCTAGGTATATAAAGTCAGTCACCGTTTCTAAGTCTGTGAAAGCATTATTTGCTATCGATCTCCATTAGGTATCTGTTTTTTTTTTAAATTGTGTTATGGATTAAAAATTGGAGACCAAATATTTGTATATAAAATACATATATATTAAAATTATACTGTCTATCAAAAATACTTTTTTTTAATGTTGCAAATTTTATAATGTTTGAAATGTGTTGATAATTTTTAATACCTAGGTATATTATGTTATCAAGAAACTAGAAAAATATAAGAATTCTTTAATTAAAGAAATTGGTATGGCAGATGTTTAGTTAGAAATGTAATAGAATGGCCAAAATTGGTAGAATGTGTATAGAAAATTGGTTACATTAAGATTTTTTAATATTTCTTTATATCAGAAGATTTTTTAATATGTTTTAAACTTACAGTCATTTATTATTAAATAAAATTTTATATTTGTTGTTATTATTCAGATCATTAAACGATTTTATAAAATTATGCCTAATGTACAAAATAGCTACAAAATTTTGGTGAAGTTCAGAAGAGCGATTCTATGTATATCTTTTGTGGGATCGTTATGAGATAACGGACGTGGTCTCCTGTCAGATTTGTGTGATTTTTACATACTTACTATCACATATTTTAATTTAGATCGTTTTAAACACTAATTCCTGCAAGTATGAATGATTATTTATTCATTTAATGTACGTTGTACATAGAAAAAGCAAATAAAAGTTATAAAAATCACACAAATCTGATAGGAGATCACGTCCGTTATCTCATAATGATCTCACAAAAGATATAGAATCGCTCGACTGATATTGTGCATACAGCATGAAATTAAATGGTGTTGCCACTAATATGCTGAGATTTGCGAGTACCACACAAGAGACCTAACTGTTTGAAATCAGTGAGACTATATCATCCCAAATTGGGGTATGTTGTGAGACTAATGTAGTGGGGGGGGATGAGATGGTCAAGAGAAAGGTGGGGAAGTACCTGGCTTTTTAGACCTGATCACCAAACACGGCTAAAACGCACATTTCAACATGGCCTCAATGGATTTCAATTAATATTTATATTTTGTCAAACACTAACTATATTTTTATCACAATCTTGTGCCAATCTAAACCTCACCGGTAGTGTTGAAATGTGAAAGAAATGTTTAAGAATTAGAAGAAATATTGCATTGTTTTATGTAAAGGTTTTGTGAACGAGATTTGACTGCATTTTAATGTTTTGTCAATTTTATAACATTGTTACATTTATTGTTTTACATATACATAGAGCGTCGACTATCCGAACTAATTGGGGGACATGGGTGTTCGGATAACCGGTATTTTCGGATAATCGAGCTATACATATTTACGTACAGGTGAATGAAAACCATATTTACATTTATATCTTTAATGATAAATAGGAATTAAACAAAAACACAGTGCAAAATCAACGCTTAAAAAAATCTTCAATGTTTGTCTGCCGAAGCAAGCCTACCTGCTTACGAGCGGCTAGGTCACATACTTTTTTAAGGATAGATATTTGATACTGGTCACTTTCAGCTTGTGTTTCAAACCAACGCCAGGCAATATCTAAGCAAGTAGTACTTTCACGTGGCAAAATTTAGCTCATCGACCAGCGGCGGCAAGGGCAAGCGTAGTAGTTCGGATAAGCGGTCGTTCGGTTGATCGACGTTCGGATAATCGACGCTCCACTGTAATACTATTTATTAATGTGTATTCAAATGCATCATTTCATTAAATATCTTTTATAAGTCATGTAATATGTAAGTATGTTATTTTTTTTTCCCTTTTTGTTAATTGCAATTGTGTTTTTATTTATAACGTCTCTTCTTAGTTTTTCTATATTGAGTGAACAAACAGAGACCTGATGTATTGTTGGTAAAAGCATAAAACTTTAGTTATGTTTGAGTGAATTTTAAGAGAGTTGAGTGAAGATTGAGTGAATTTAAGGTTAAACGTCACGTAAGTCATAATTTACGCATTCACAGATGGCGCCAATCAAATTTTAGGTTTTTAATTCTTTTTGCAAGTTACGCTTTAAAATATTATGGTTAATTAATTGTTTGCGCCTGTACATATTTAATATGAATATAAATAAATAGTTTTGTCCATAAACAAACCCAAATCTTTCAAGAGAGGCTGAAAAATACAATTTTTTTTTTTTTTGGTTTTTTTTTTAATATTTATTTAGATATATGCAAAATTTTTAGATGTATGCAATTTGTATCGTTGACTCAATCCAATATTGTGTTTCTCAGCCTTTCTTGAAAGATTTGGGTTTGTTTATGGACAAAACTATTTATTTATATTTGTATTAAATATTTACGGGTGCAAACAATTAACTTACCTCAATATTTTAAGCAAAACGTGCAAAAAGTATTAAAAACCTAATAAAATAATTTAATTGGCGCCATCTGTGAATATGTAGATTAGGGGCCGTTCAAGTATTACGTAACGCACTTGGCGGGGGGGGTCTTGTGAAACGTTACTGTGCATTACGAGGGGGGGTTCGAACAATGCATTACGTAACATGTTTTTCTTTATTTAGATAAAAAAACTAGGGAATTAAAATCTCCTAAGTTGGCAATCCTTTTCGTTGTCAAAATCTCTTGTTTTATTTATTACCGCGATTAAAACAAGAAAAAAGGTATTTAAGCGACTTTCCAGTACTTTGCGCAACTTAATTGTGACTTTCAGGTAAAAATTGTCACTTGGGCGTTACGTAACGTTTAGGGGGGGGTGGAACGGAAAAACGTTACGGCGCGTTACATGAGAACTCTTCAAAAATTGCTTTACGTAATACTTGATCGCCCCCTTAGGTTGAGTGAGAATTTAATAAAGGTTGAATAAAGATTTATGTCATTTCAGTGGAGAATGAGTGAGAATTGAGTGAACGTTCATATCTAGAGGTTGATTGATGTTTGAATCATTGAGTATTTAGTTCAGACATCCAATTTGATAGACTTGACCAAACATATCAAGTCAAACCACATTTTTGGCATGTCATATATTGACAGCCGAGGAACGCACATTGAAATGACCGTGTGCAGAAAAGTAAAGTTTGCTAAAGGCAACAGTTGGCAGTTCGCAGTCCATCGTGGAACTTTTCTGCATAGAATCTGAATGTTCGTATTTTACCGAACAGCCTGGGGTAAAAATAGCTAAAAATTAGTTAGCTAAAAATGAGTGAATTGGGAAATTATAACACATTTGCAAAAGTGTCTAACTAAATAATAGAGTAACAAAACAATCAGTTTTGGAAACAAGGCAGAACTTTTTTAAACCCGATTCGGAATTTTTTGTAAAGTTTTTTTATGTATTTCGCCAATTTGGGAGGCGGGAATTGGTACCGCCGCCCCGGGAACCTTTATTGGATAACCAACACCTCTGCATAGGTCACCCCAAGTGGTTCGCTACGTTTGGTGATTTAGCAGGGGTGCCCAGGTTTATGGGGTGAGGTTTGTCTAGGTCTTGGAGGCGGATGACCAGGACACACTGAACCCCAATTCTACCCACCCCTTAAACCCTTTTCCTTCCCAGAACTCTCATCTCCTTCCTTACCTTAAAAAACCCTCCACACAGCGTCCCCAAAGATGACATAGGCCCTATTTTGCGTGGCGTTGTAAAAATTACTAGTAATTCGTAAACAGATTTATTTTCGCCGACTAAATAGTGATACATAATACAATGCAAGTTGCCTCAATGAATGAAAAATCACTGGAAGGGAGACTGTCACGCCACCTGCCCACTTCGCACAACTTGGGAGGCAGATATGGGTACCGCCGCCACGGGAACCATTTATTGGATAACCAACACCTCTGCCATAGGTCACAACAAGTGGTTCGTTAAGTTTGGTGACTTAGCACTGGTGTCCAGGGTCACGGGGTCCCCTTTTTTTATTTTACGTTGACTCCACATGGGAGGCCCTGAGGAAAAAAATTCCGTCAGAACTTATGTCATCTTTGGGGATGCTATGAAGGGTATTTTTATTGAAAGGAAGGCGAGGAATTGGTGAGGTGAAGCCGGATTGGGAGACTACTTGAGGGAGACCATTTGGCCTCTCCAGCAGGACTCTCTCGGACTATCACCATCACCCTCGCACCGTGGGAGGTATGGATTCATACATCCATCACTTATCCTTCCTAAAACAACCTCTCGTCTTCCTTTAAAAGACCCCCACACAGCACTCCCAAATATGACATAAGCCCTGAGGAAAAATATTTTAACCGTGGCCTCCTATTGTAAAAAAATAAAACTTGGTTTGTTCACTTTTATTTATTTAATTTATTCAGGTTCTCCATAAAACAGTTATATACTAAAAAACTATGGAAAAGATTACATTTTTTTTTTAAAAGTGCATGGGGGCAGTTTAACTATGTTGTGACGTATGTCAAGAGATAGTTAATTGAATTCTCTGTAGGTGACATTGAAGATATCGATGCTCAATGTACAGTCGTTAAGCAGTTGAGTCGCCGTGCTTAATGGTGCATTCTGATAGGCAGAAGTTCTCGCTTTCGGAGCATAAAAAAGTGCACGGGATCTCCCATGATCTCTTTCAAAATTGGCGGATTTAGTATGGTACCGGAGATTAACCCTTCGAATAATAAGAAAATAATTTTCTGTCAAATTTTGTCTATCAAGGTTTGCGCGCATAATTCCTGGTTCTTCCCATGCATTTTATTGGTTTTTTTTAACGCTATTGCAAAAACAAAAATTGTTCTAAAATCTAGATAAAATAATCTTTCCGGTGTGTTTATTACAAATCAACATTTTTGTTTCTAAATATTAAAATTTTAATATTGGAACTTTAAATTGGCTAAAAAATACATACCTGGGAATATTCGAATTAAAGTAATTAAAATAGAATAAACTTAAAATTTAAAATACAGACTCCTTTTTTAAATAAAATGTGTAATAAAACTGTCACCTCACATTTTATCACTTTCATACAATTTTATTTTAAAATTAAATGTGTGATACGTCACAAATTGGCGAAAAATTAAACCGTCACTTTTGATCGGGTTTGTAAAATATCTGAAAAACCTAGCTCATGAGACAATGAGAAGCATTATTTCATTCCGTTTCTAACATAAAAGAAATCACAAATATTCGTTCGCATGACAGGAAGAGAGATATCTAACTTTTAATAATGCACTGTCGCTCTGGGACAATCTGGGTCTCCTGTTATTATAACGGCATATGATGTTTTGGGACAACTTGGGTCTCCTGTGATTAGACGGGTTAACTTAAAAAAATGTTTGCCTAAAAATATTTTCCCTGATGGGCTGGGCTAGTCTATCAATTTGGATGTCTGTGTTGATGTCTGTAATTTGAGTGGATAAGATGTTGAGATGGAAGAAAGACGAGATTAGGGTTGAGTCAAGGTTAGGTAAAGATTGAGTGATGGCTCAATGCTCACAGCCACAAGGTAGGAATAATAGAAACACAAAAATTAATAAACCTTAAAACATAGCTCATTTAGAATTAAGGAAATAATCACTACTATTAAAACTAGCTCAATTATTAAGTCGTAAGAAGTAAAAATGTTTTTCAATTTCTCTGAAAAAAAAACTATTTGATACAAAAAAAAATGTTAGCACGCAGTTTCAAAAATTGTGAAAAAAATGTGAAAAATAATGAAATCTTTAAAAAATATGTTACGAAATGTTTTATTTGAATTGTTTAAGTACTGTAAAAATGCAACCAAAAACATTGATTGTGAATATACTAAGATTTTATTTAAATACTAGCTGGTACCCGGCATGCGTTGCTACGCCATTTAATAAAGAAATTATTTCTCCCTGCGTGTCCTTTCCCATTCGTCCCGTTCCCCTTCCCCCCCCCCCCCTCTTCCCCTCTCGCGTTTCCACTCCGCCACCTCCACCTTCCCTCTCCCCACTCCACTCCCCTCCCAGGTTCCCCCCTCCCCTCCCTGGTTCCCCTCCCCACCTCCCGCGCTCCATAAATTAATTCCTGGTACATTTAGTTTTCAAACAGCTCACGTACCACCTATTGCAATTTTTTATTGAAATTTTATGATGCCAGAGCTCACCAGACATTAACGAACACATCAAAAAAAGAATTATCCAATTTGGTGCATTCATTCGGAAGTTATGCACGTACCTACATACATTTAGGCGATTCATTTTTTGGAAATTTCATCATGCCAGAGCTCACCAGTAGTTTTATACAAACCTTGTCCTGACAATAACGAACACAACAAAAAAAGAATTATCCAATTTGGTGCGGTCGCTCGGAAGTTATGCGCGTACATACATTTCGGGGATTCATTTTTATTTATATAGATTTTATAAAAAAAAAATTTTTTATAAGATGTGAATTATTTACGGCATCCTAATGGAAAGAACCTGCCTTTTCAAGTTTGGTTACCAAACACGGCTAAAGCCATTTTTTTTTTTTACTTGAATACTGCACAAGTGTCCCAACTGCTCCCGTCTGGAGCCAGTGGGACTATGGCATCCCCAATTGGGGTATCTTCCACTCTGGAACGTGCGCAAATATACTACATATTATTTTAAATGAATAAATTGTGAAATAACGCCACGCCGGGATTCGATCCCGCGACCTTCGGAGTGCTAGTCAAGGGCCTTACCGTTGGACTACGCCAGCCGTCATTTCTAACAACGTTTCGATTCTGAATGGTGGTATTTTATCAGAGCGATACTAAGAGTATCTATCATTCTGGATTGTGCCGCAAATGTATTACATTATATGAAATGTATTTAATTTGTGAAGGGAGTGATTGCGTTTGCCGAATTGAATGCCTTTACCGCCTACTGTGTGGCGGGCTGGATCGGGAGAGACTGGTTGAGGGAATCCTAACCTAAGAACTGGACTCTTTCGACTCATCGCCTCGCACCGCAGTGGGAGGGATGAATTCATACGTCAGACACTCCTGGACTCATTGATCCCCAGATTCCTACCCAACTCTCTTACCTTTTCCTTCTCAGAACTTCCTCTCCTTCCTTTCGTAAAAAAGATCATCCACACAGCAAAGATGACAAAGGCACTTAAGAAAGTTTTTTCATCATGGCTTCCTGTGTGGAGCTAATGTCAAAAAAAAAAACATTTCTTATTTTCAAACTTTTTTTTTTTTTTTTTTACAGTGAATACCGCACAAGAATCTCAACTGCTCCCGTCTGGAGCCAGTGAGACTATGGCATCCCCAATTGGGGTATGTTGTGAGGCTGAAGGTAGCGGGGAGGGGATCAGTGGGGAAGAGGAAGGTTGGGAAGTACCTGGCTATTCAGATCTGGTCACCAAACACGGCTAAAGCCATTTTCAAGCAACGTTTCAATTCTGAATGGTGGTCTTACACCAGGGCGATACTAATAGTATCTTCCACTCTGGAACATGCCGCAAATATACTATATATTATTTTAAATGAATTAATTGTGAAATAACACAAATTAATCAAATAAAATTCATTTGCGCATGCCGGGTTTCGAACCCGCGACCTCCGGATTGTGAGTCAAGAGTCTTACCCACTACACTACGGAGGTCGTCAATTGAAACTTTCGGTATTTTTTGTTATAGTAAAACTAACCTAGTGTATTCACAATCGATGCAATCAAGAAATGTATTGAAATGAAAGTGTAAAACTGTGTAAGTACAGAAATCCTTGGATTCGTCCCTAATCACCAAAGATGTGACACAGAAGACCCTCTTTATCAGGTAGTCACATTGAAGCAAAAACTACACCAAAACTAGTAACCAGATGGTCCAACGCTACTGGTTCCCACTAAAGAAATCAAATGTGTACGAATTGTCAGGTTATTTGTAACTGTGCAATGTTTGTCTAGATTTTAAAAATATAAGTTATTCCCTCAGACTTTGGGCATTTTCTGTCAGAAGATCAGAATATTTGTGTGTAATAAAATCCAAATGAATGGAATATTTCTAAACGTATCTGAAAACTGTTTTTGAAATGGAGTGAAATATGCTTTCAAATTTTGTTATTAAAAACAAACATAAAATTTTTGAAACATACATTTTTTCAATGCAAACTTAACCCTCGACCCGTTGCGTGGGGTCTTTAAAAGCCCAGGTTTTACAGAAATGCTTCTTCTTCTTCAATGGCGCTACAGCCCATTTCGAGCCTTGGCCTCCTTCAAAATAAGCCTCCACCGCCCTCTGTCCTCGGCCGTCTTCTTCCAATCTGCAACCTGGAGTAATCCTCTTGCATCCTTCTACAGAAATGCTAATTATGTATATTTTTTTTTTTTTTTGAGCCTCACGCCGAAACCCAAGTCTGTATCTCACATCGCACATGCACAGACTGAATGTCGGCGGCGCTAGCGTCAAGTATAGTCCCTTTAGGGAACATTTAAAATATACATAATACAGAAATGCTAATTATGTATATTTTAAATGTTCCCTAAAGGGACTATACTTGACGCTAGCGCCGCCGACATTCAGTCTGTGCATGTGCGATGTGAGATACAGACTTGGGTTTCGGCGTGAGGCTCAAAAAAATCAACGACGTACCATGAAAAATCAAGTCTTATATGTTTTTTCATTGCATTTTGTTGATTTTTTTGTTGTAATAATAATAAGTCTGTATCAATCTCAAATAGTTATAAGTTTGATAGAAATTGGTTAGAAAAAAATTGCACTGAAAATAAATATTTAATTTTTAATATTTCTTTTTATGTCAATGCAGTCATTATCACCTGCTATAATCAGTTAGAATAACACGTAAGCCCACGCGACACCTCGCTTAAAAAAAAGGCGCGACTGGCGGAGGGTTAAAAAAAGGTTTAAAAATTGGGTCACCTTATATTTATATAAATTAAATAAAATTACCGATATTGGAAAAAAACACACATATTTTATTAGACAAATGTATCATAAATGCTATGGTCCCCTTACTTTTTTGTCATCTCATGTAAAAATAATGAATAAAAAATTCACAAAGTTTCATTATTTTTTTTAAATACATTCGGAATTGCTTTCAATAGGTGTAAGTACATTTTAATTCTAACATTGTTAACTTTTAGATTTTAAAATAAAGGGTGGCGTTTTCTCTTTCTAACATCTAGTAAGAGCGACACAGAGCCATTTCCATGAGACCTAAATGATTTGTTCCCAAAAGCAAACAAATTAGCCTGAGGAGTTCAAATATATTTATGTCACTTGGTTTGTCGTTTAGCCAGAAATTCTCAACAAAGAAATCTGTACAAATCTCATGACGCCAATGCCCACGGTTTGTGAGTTTTTTTTTTTAGACAAACAGATTTTGTGCTTTATTGCGATTTATAGATTTAAAAAATTTTAATTAAAATAATTGCTTTTCAGAACTTTGAATCACGGAAATGCAATGTAATAGACACAACTAGATATTACAGTTTTTTGGTGTGGTTATTGCTTCAAAGTTATTACTAAAATGAAACTTTATTAAAAAATTGTATGTTCATAATGTAAAATTAAAAATCCTCAAATAGATCAATCAACAAACAAAAAGAACTGTTGCTCTTTTCTCTGCAAACATTATACCGACAACAATATATTGATCATTGTATTCTAAATGTCCGGTGCCAATGGATCTATTCAAGTCTATGGCATCCCTGACTGGGGAATTTGTAGGACAGAGTGGAAGGAAATTGTATGAGAAAAGTTAAAAAGATTGTTTAGTGACTTCACGTGTGAGCAGAGAATTTGGTAAATAGTAACCATATGTAAATATGTTAGGAGACTTTCTTTGAAAATTGGATTGTTTGCCATGACTATTGTTGTAAAATGTTTTTTTTATAAAATAATATTGATTAATTGTTGAACTATGGACATGTCTTGTATTATACATATTGTGTGTGAACCCTAACAAAATTATTATAAGGCACAACATCTATCTCTCTTTCATTTCACAAAAACCCAAACTACCCTAAGCATTTACCGATGGTCTGATGCCACAAAATACCTGAAAAAATTAAGGTCAATTTGATTCATTTGGTATTTTTAATGTTCATACAACTTCGGAAAAAACATAAAACATGTTTTATTTATCACAATAATTCTGTATCTCTTTCCTACACAGTAACCATTTCAGAAGTGACATCAGTCCAAAGACATATCGTCGCTTTAGTTCGTATTTGTCCAACAGACCATTAGAAAATTTTACACGATGAGAAGGTTTTCTCTCATTATTTCAATGAAACATTATGGCAGGTGTATACGATAAAGTTATTTCTGTAAAGGTAAAGGTCTCATTAGTTTAAATAGTTTTTAGTTAAATGATTAACTATCATTTTTGATACTTATTTTTTTATTTTAAAATGGAGATTGAACAAAATTTAAAATGGTCTGTTGGACAAATAAGAACTGAGGCGACGATATCGTACCTACGCTGCTAAAATGTTACTTCTGCAAATGATGCAATTATTCAGGAGATACGTTTGAAAATTCGACATCCTATTATAATGGATAGTTCTTCTTGTCTAAATAAATGAACTGGTAATTATGTTGCATCTGAAACTATTTCCAAATTACAGCCTCAAATGCAACAGGAAAATGGACTGTAAATTTAATGAAAACGAAAATGGTGATTCTTGGAGTTGGGTGATTATATGTGTAATGGTAAAATTATGGTTTACAAGGAGGTAGGGATAACCAGTCACTAACCTCTGAGAAGCCGTCCACAACATATAAAAAACTAATAGTATATTTTACTTCCACTGGAAACCAATAAGGGAACGTACCCATACGTTGACACGGTGACCAAAATCCTAAGCAAACTGCCGCTCATTTGTACCAAGCGTGACATTTTGAAGAATCCCCCCCCCCCCGCCCCCCCCCAAGAGGTCACGTAGTATGGGTACGTTCCCTAAGTTGCTTCCTTCCAATGTGGTTTAAAAAATATTCAGGTATTTTTACAAAACAAGTGCACTTCGATTCCACTCTTGGCATGTTCTTTTTTCAAATGCTTTCTTCAGCAGGGTGATGTGGTTAGGGAAGGTAGGAACTGTATAAATGACATTCCGGTAGGTCAAGGTAGGTTTGTAACTACATACATAGTTATAGGTGAGATGTGCTTGTGTCGCACAAGCGACTTGACGAGGCGAGAGGCGAGAGCGGGGCCGCGGCGGGAGGGGAGCTGTCAAGTGAACACGCCGGGCCGGGTACCTTTACTGACACCGACTCCAAAAATGACAATCATACCTACATATAGATGAGTAGAAAAAGTAAGTTGATTATGAAGTTGTAGAAGAATACAAAATTATTTTTTTACTTTTTAGTGCATTTTTTTAAGTTGTTTTTTTGTTTTGTTAAAATTTTTGTTTATTTTTTGATTTTTAGTGAATCTGAAGTACACTAACTAATTTGTCTGAATATGGGTAATAGAATCTGGAGGTTGGCTCCACACCATCCGTTTTACTGTGAGGTGATTGCCTTTGCGCTGTGAACACAAAATCATAGCGTTGCACACAAATGTGTCATGGCTTCGTCACTTACGAAATTTCAACAGATTGGTTTAGCGTTGGCTTTATTGACAAAACACCATAAATCGATTTGTAAAAGAAAATATTGGGAAAAAAAATTGTTAATAGAAAGGCGTAAGTTTAGCCACAAATAACGTTGCAACGGAATTGACCCCTGCCTATTAATGTTGCAATGGAACTGACCCCTGCCGATTAACATTGCAACTGAATTGACCCCCTGCCGATTAATGTTGCAACGGAATTGACCCCTGCCGATTAACATTGCAACTGAATTGACCCCTGCCGATTAACATTACAACGGAATTGGCACGTGCCGATTTCAGGAATTTAACTAAAATGAAATAAAGGTGTTTAATTTTTTACTTTCTCATGCAACTTGAATGGTATGGTAAAGTTCGGAACAAAAAAGATTTTTATTGTAAACAACACAAATTAATTAACCCGTCTGCTTGTTTAGTAATAAATACATCCCAAAACACATAATTGCGTTATACTTTCACAAGACCAAAAACGTCCCCAGCGACATTACATTTTAAAAGCTATATATCTCTCTTCCTCTCATGCAAACATGTATTTTTCTTTTAATCAGAAAGAGAGCGAAATAATGCTTCTTTTTGTCTTTGAAATATGAAAGCTATCTTGCGTAGATATTTTACAATCTCGATCCAAAGTGACGGTTTCAGAATTTACGCGCGAAACCGAGGTTTCCGGATTGTGAGATGCAAATATATTGAACCAAGCAGACGGGTTAAATAAAATTTTCTTGCACACGTCGGATTTGAAACAGCGACCTCCGGATTCATAGTCGAGAGCCTTACCCTTTAACCACAGAGGCAGTATAAACGTACCTACCTACAAAATATGTTGGTAGGTGTATCTAGAACATATTTTGTTGTAAGTAGAAAGTACAATCATTAATAACTCAGTTATGCCTCACACGTCATACGCACGTCTAGTAATGTTACATTGTTGTGTAAACAAGCTGATGGGTCTGAGTGGGTAAATCATGAAATAATGTAGGCTTCGCTGTTTTATTACGTAATTTAATTCAACAAAAAAATAGACCAACTTGAACGCATAATTTTTATTTAATCTTATTTAACCCGTCTGCTTGTTTAGGAATAAATACATCCCAAAACATGTAATCGCGTTATACTTTCACAAGACTAAAAACGTCCCGAGCGACCTTACATTTTAAAAGCTAAATATCTCTCATCCTCTTATGCAAACATATGTATTTTTCTTTTAACCAGAAAGAAAACGAAATAATGCTTCTTATTGTGTTTGAAATATGAAAGCTATCTTGCATAGATATTTTACAATCTCAATCCAAAGTGACGGTTTCAGAATTTTTTTCAGAATCCGAGGCTTCCGGATTGTGAGGTGCGAATATATTGAACCAAGCAGACGGGTTTTAAGATAGTATTTCATTAAACTCTTAAAGAAATAGATTGCAAAGAAATTCCTCAGTATTTTTTTGGTAAATTTTTGGCATTAGTGTCCATATGGCTATTACGAATAATTTTTAGAAAAAAACTTTAGATTCGCCTTAATCACTGTAAAAGGAAACTTTTATGTGTCTAGCGGGCTTGTGTATGTTATCTTTACTTTAAAAAACAGCCTACGTTTTTAAATGGTTTGTCTGGCAAAGAAAGGTTTGTATAGCGAGATTGTGTATGTTATCTTTACTTTAAAAAACAGCCTATGTTTTTGAATGGTTTGTCTAGCAAAGCAGGGTTTGTCTAGCGGGATTGTGTATGTTATCTTTATTTTAAAAAACATCCCAGGATTTGAATGGTTTGTCTCCATTCCAGTGCCTGATTAGAGGTTCGTTTACATTATATGATTAATTCTGTTTTTCATAATTACGCGCCTTATTATGTATCCCACGAAGTCGGCTACAATCGTATCTAGCTGTTGTTTGTATCAGGTCAGGGATACTAACATAACAGTGACAAAATGGCGGGCGGGCTGTCGTAGTATCGGTTTGCGAAGTGAAATTTTATTTAACGACATTGAAAATTAAAATGCATTATTTTCCGCCGGCTGTGATGCAAAAAGTTTCCTTTTATAGTGATTAAGGCGAATCTAAAGTTTTTTTCTAAAAATTATTCGTAATAGCCATGGCATGGACACTATTCCCAAAAAATTACCTTTTTTTTCTTCTACGTTTTCTAAATCCATTTTTTCTTCTTGTTTTTTCTTCTACGTTTTTTAACTCCATTGGCCTTACTTCCAGTGACTTTCCTTCCATTTGTCTTCCTTCCATTGGTCTTCCTTCCATTGACGTGAACAATGGCGTGACGTCTCACATGTCGCAACTGATCACTGGTATAATCGCACATGGCACAAGCGTGACGAACCGGCGCCTTATAATACTCACTGTGAGTTAAAACATGCATCTTATATCGCTTGATGCAGCGGCCAGAATACGTGCATAGTTTACAGAAGAAATGGGGACCAGTTTTATGCGTAAGTAAATGGGCAGCAATATAACCAGATATAACTTTCCCGCAAATCTCGCAAATACTTGACTTTACTGTTAGTTGCTTCTTCTGGTGGTTGACTTCGTTATGTCTTTTCAATTGGTAATTTGTGTTACACTTATATGTGCATGAATCGCACGAAAAGGGAAACATTTTTAAGTGTGTCATCATGTGTCTGGACATGGAATACTTCTTGTTTGCAGAGAAATTACAGTGGTGACACTTAAATAATCCTGAAGACGGAAAATGCGAAGAAAATATGTGACGACGTAGGGTGTTTTTTGAGAGTGTAATGAAATGACAATGATCACACATAAATACTTGCCGAATCGCTTGCTTGTTAGATTGCACATATTTGTTACTGCGAACCGATCTTCGATCTTTCTTGATTAATTTATTTTCCTTCTTGTTTTTGTTAAATTTAAGGGCATTCTCAAGTTTGTCGACAGCCGTTTCTCCAGCATTGATAGTAGTATTAAGTGTGACGAGGCTGTCATCATTGCAGTCGTCGCCTGAGCTGATATTATATTGATCGTCCGCAAGCCCTTGTAACCGTTCCACTAATAAATTGAAGTCTGAATCTGAGCTATCAGATTGCTCTGAATTAAATGTTACGCTTAATTCTGTTTTTATATCAACTTCGTCTATTGTAACATTGTCATTCCAGGTTTGCTCATCATTTTTTAAACAAAAATCACTATCTTCGCATTGCTCTAACTCTTGCTTAATGAAGGAAACAGTTTCAAATTCATTTTTAGTGATTCCTGATGGTTTCCAGCAGTATTTAAATACTATTGGTCCAACATTCTCTTCGGAGAGACTGTGTTTTTCTTTAAACTCTGTCATGATCAGTGTGTTTAAAACATAATACCCAAGATTAACAGAATAGCCTGATATATAATGGTATAAATCATTTTTCTTTTCTCAAAATGTCCAGTTAGTACAGTATGTGAAAACTTCAGTTGATTTTTAATAGTACAACATTACTAATACACACTATCCCCACATTGATATACTATAATATTAATATCTCTATGCCTTCCCATTGGAATACTTCCTCGATTATTTTTGAAAAAATATAAATAAAAGTACGTACTTATATAAAGATTATTAAATTAATTGGGCGGAAGCAAGAAACAGATAGTTCCACTGTTTTGTTTCGATTTTTGTTTTTTTACTTTTCATTTGTCAGTCACTTTTGACAGATGTCAGATATGGTGTCCTATAGAGATGGTCGACATTACTGTCCCGGTTACAGGGAGCCGGTTCCTTTGCAGTCACTGGAACCGTCGATATTATTTCTAGGAGGAACCCACGGGTTCTTTAACCTTGGGCCGGGTCCACAGAACAAAGAACCCGAGTCCTTTGCGAAAATCGGATCCCACTCCTACTCCTTTTTCAAATCAACTACTCCCGGAGAACACGGACTCGGACTCTGAGCCGAATGCCTCTGGTCAACTAGTCCCAGATAACTTGTGCCCGGAATCGGAACCCGAATGCCTCTACCTCATTACTGTAAGCTCGGCAGTCCAGGTCCGGGTCCGAATTCAGGGTCGTCACTAGGTGTCTCGGCATCCGCCACGGCATCCAGTCGATCCAGTACCCAATTTGTAACTACTACAGAACTACTACTAGAACTCGAGTTCTTGGAAACACTCCACGGAGGCCTCCAGCAAAACCCGGAACCTACTCGTCGCTGGTCAACATCGGTCTCTGGAACTGGAACCGGAAACTTTTTTTTACATTTTCTTCACACAGGAGGCCCTGAGGAAAATAATTCCCTTCAGGGCCTATGTCATCTTTGGAAATGCTGTGTGGCGGGTCGTTTTAGGAAAGGAAGGAGAGGAAGTTCTGGGAAGGAATCTGGCGGTCAGTGTGTCTAGAAATGACGGACGTATGAATCCATCCTTGCCACCATCCTGCCACTGCGGTGTTAGGCGATGTTCCGAGAGAGTAGAGTTGGAAAAGTCAAATTTCCAGTTTATTTATGGGTCTATAATGCGTTTGGTGACTTATATTATCTACATATAAGTCACCAAACGCAGCGAACCACTTGGAGTGACCTATGTCAGAGGTGTCAGGTTATCCAATAAATGGTTCTCAGGGCTGCGGTACTCGTACCAACCTCCCAAATTGACGAATTAATAATATTTATGTATATATATAAATATAGCAGTGTAAATTTAACAAAATAAAATTTTCTAACAGTTAAAAACCCGTTCCTTTACTTTTAGACCTTTGGGCGTCGGGCGATAAGACAGTAGCTTTGTAACAAATTTCACGTAAGAAAATGGTTTTGCATAAGGTGCGGCGCCAGAGATATACTCGAAGTCGGGTTCTTAAATTTCAACCGTACAGTCGCTAGAGTATTAATACTATCAGATTATTTATTAATTATTTATTATTATTATTTATTTATACTATCAGATTATTTATTAATGGTGTTAGTAGAAGACTTACAAATAATTGTTTAAAAGCCAATAAAATATCGATGATTGGTTGGCATCGCGTCGTTTTTTTTCTAATATGAATAATTTCTTGCATCTTTCTCACACACCGCACTGAGACGTCTCCGTAAACTCCTACATTATTACTAATAGGCCACTTGCATCACATTTTTTTAAATTTTTTTCCGGTTTAGGCAAATATTCTAAGACATTCTGTATTTTTTTTTTTTTTAATCGTATTTTTGAAACTCTGGGGATTTTTTGAAAATTTCAATACGAAAAATCAGACTCAGATCATTTTATAAACCGGAAAGACGGGACATAATTTTATAGGTGTGAAAAAACGATAATTACATAGCCGAAAATCATTAAAAAAAAAGAACGTTTTCCACACGAATGGCACAGGAGAATAACGAGGCATACCAAAAATATTACATCTCATAAATATTTTTTTCCTTGATCCATCTTATTGATCATAAATCATTATAATGTACAGCGTCTATATTAATAAATTAAATGTAATATAGGTACTTGAACTTGTAAATTGTAATAATAATAAGAATATTATAAAATATTATTTTGTTAAAATCAGCACCGTAATCATTATACCTCTAAAACATGTACCGACATCCAGGGCTGGGCAGTATTTGAAATACTTGTAATTGAAATACGTATTTGAAATACAAATACGTATTTTGTATTTGTATTTCAATTACTTCCTAAAAATGTATTTTGTAATTGGTATTTCAATTACCTGGGACTGAGGTATTTTGTAATTTGTATTTCAAATACTTATGGCTTCAAAATACATTTTCAAATACATTTAGCGATCTTAATAATGAAAATGAAAAATAAACTGACAGATAATACGTAGACTAAAAATGCTAGAATCCAGAGCTATATGTTATGTATGTTAATATTTAGAGTTGGCAACACGTCCTGTGCTATAACAGCACTGTTATTGTACATTTTCTATCATATTTGTATCATATTATATAATGATTGTCATTGCTTTGTATTGTACTTTTTTGTGTCATAGTATTAGATCAAGCACTATAGGAATAATTTGACTGAATACTAGACTATTTTTAAGTTAATTACAGTAGAGCGCACTTGAAGTGAAATAACTAGTGTCCGACCGAAACAGGATTTTCTACTGAAAACGAAACCGAATATTCGATATCTGTCTCAGTTTTGGCCGAAACCGAAACTTATTTAGACATGTTAAAAATCTATTGTTTATTGAAATTCGGCTTATTTTTTACACTTATATTCACTATAAAGTAAGGACCTCATAAATTGAGTATTATAATTTTAATTGCGTTTACAATCACAACGTTTTTTTACATTAACTCCACATGAGAGGCCCCGAGGAAAATAATTTCCCTCAGAGCGTATGTCATCTTTGAAGATGCTGTATGGAGGGTCTTTTTGAGGAGAAGAAGGGATGAACATTGTCTTTTTGGGGAGAGGAAGGAATAAATGGTCTTGAAGAGACCCATGTTGTGGGAGGGAGGAAACAAAGAGGCCGGCAAAACGTTCCACAGCCGAGCTGTTGAACTCAAAAATGAGTCAAAATGAGTCATAGAAACGACCCGTTCTCATGTGACTAATGTCAACCGTGTACATATGTTGGGCGCATGTTTGGCATGTTCCCCGACTACGACTACGCACTGGTGCCGAGGGGATCAATGGCGCTATTTCCTCGGAGTAAATTCCATTGTATTACCGGTAGAACAAGGACAGATTCCCACCTGACGCCTTTGCTCTAAAAGATCGCAATGCGTTTGTGTTAGGAGAATCTATTAATTGGACCACACCGGTTTCTGCACAGAGTCGAGGGTTTTTTTTAAGGTATTTTGGGGCTCCAGACCAGAGGTGGCTGCCAAATTCAATAGTGGGGCGCAGTTGCAATTTGTACAGTGTTAGCAGCTGTGTACTATTAAAGTATCTGCGGGTCCTGTACAGTACGCCCAGTTTCTGAGAGTCTAAAACTCTGGCTTCGATGGAGCCCCCATACCTGAGCTGGTCACTTAGAGTTACTGCCTCCGTTCACGGAGATGCTTACAAGATACTTGATCTTCGTGCGCGTATCATTCGCGCCGATCATAAGTACCCCCCGTACGATTTTGCTGGTGCACGCTACGCGGTGGCTGTCGGTTTCCAATCAGTATCACGATATCGACAGTGCTGATCGCACGCGACGCGTCGCTTCATTTGTGTCTGATACTTATTCATTTGACGTTTGACAGAAATGACGTCGGAACATGAAAGTAATGTTAGATTGATTCTGGAAGTGGAAAAAATGCATGTTTATATAACTATACTTTACCAGAATACGTAAGAAAGGATTTAGTGGAGATGGCATGGATTGATGTTGGAAAAAAGTCATATGACATCGCTTGACAGCGTGTTAACTCCACGGCTGCACGTGAAAAATGATCAAGTTCAGTATATTTCGGATAGCGCCGTGTACGGAGACTAGCATTAAAAAGTAGTATATCAGCAGGGTACTTGTGGTTTCGTCACAATTACGTAGATTGTAAGTATCTCCATGAACGGAGGGTCTTACACCAAGCACATCAAAGGAGGGACTGTTCGGAAGATTGCTTCCGTTGAAGGAGACTAGCAGGCGGGTATTAACTCCGATCCAAAATGTGAACCAAATCTTTGGTGATATCATAAGTCCCCTTCGATTTGTTTGTGGTCCCCAGCTACTACCTCCACCAATAGGAAGCTTGGATTTTGGTTGCATTTCTCCGCTTTATTTTCATTTGACATTTACAATGCATTCACATTTCCGACGCAATAAGATGGCAATAAGTGTGAGTATGGATTTTGGGAATTCGCGATCGAATGAAAAATGGAAGAACAGGACCCGTAATTGGAACAAAATTACAGGTGGGAAACTTCCTTTGGTTGATATTTCAGTGTTCCTAAAGTAGGTATGTTATTTAAGTTGTATTTTAATCGGTGTTGTACATGTTTCCGTTTTCAGAACATATTTTTTATCCACCGGAATCTAAATAATTGACGCAGTCGAACATCACGATTACATCTTAAAAAGGTATACATGTTTTCTATCTTGCATCGACCTATCTCATTAATTTAATCTTCCACAATTTCCACTCTGGATTTTGACAATAGTGCTTATGTTTTTTTTTATTATATAAAATAGATTTTAACAATTAGCATTTCATTTGCTTTTTTCATAAGTTACACTTATAGGAGTTAGGTTTGCTAAAATACCTATTATTCAAGTATGATTTTAGATTTTCACGGCAAAAAGTATTAAAGAGATTTTTTTGGGGGTATTGTGCCGTTTTACACATCAACCCTGATGATAAAAACAACACATTTATCACTTTATCGCTTGCACTTTCTGTTCTTATTTTTAGCATTTTTTAATATTTTTATCAGTATTTAATAAATGTATTCCTATTTTTCAGTGGAATCTGAACCGACAAAACTTTACTTGTTTACAATATAACATTTTATATCCACATCCCAATACATTCGCATCTGTTTCTGGAGATGGTTAGATGAGGTTAAGGGAAATACTATCAGTCATTGTGCATGATGCAGAGGTAATTATTATTTTTATTACTTACTTTCATTTTACAAAAATGAAAGTAAGTAATAAATAACGTCAGACAAATTTAATGCATTTGAGTAGGTTTCTTTATACAGGGTGTCCGGGGGTAAAGTGCATTAACTTCGGGAGGTGATTCTACATGATGTTGTAAGTAAAAAAGATAAATAACTTTTTTCGAAATTCCAACTTTTAGGGGTAGTTTTGTGGTAAAAACGTAAAATTTGACCGGCGTGCGCGGCCAGCTTTATTATTTTCCGCTGTTATGATACGGGCCAGTCACCACCATTTATTGTTGCCACGATAGTGTCCGGCAGGCTCCCGGCAAGTAACATCGTACCTCACACTAAGGATTTTTAGTAGGTAGATCTTTTCGTATGGGAAAAAAAAAGTTGGAATTTCGAAAAAAGTTATTTATCTTTTTTACTCCTACCATCGTGTAGAATCACCTCCCGAAGTTAATGCACTTTACCCCCGGACACCCTGTATAAGTAAGTAGGTATCCCAGAACTCGGTTTAGTATGAGAGTAATCATAAATTAAAAGACTTGGGAGAAAATGTAGCTACATACATACATAGATATGTACATGTACACAAATAAAATAAAAATTCCATTTTTTAACTAATTTCCATATACACAATACATGTACATGTACCATACCATGTACATGTACCATACCATACATGTACCATATACATGTACACAAATAAAATAAAAATTCCATTTTTTAACTAATTTTCATAAGTGAACCAATATAGTTTTTATAAAATATAACTGCTTAAGTAATATTTTTTGTTTTTGTTGTGAAGAGTTTTAATTTTCAATGTACATTTGTTACATTAATTTTAATGATTTCAGGAAAAATATGATGAACTGAACTAAACTAAACTCCAAATTAATAAATATTATACATATTTGAGCCCCGAATGAAACATCAAACATCTTATGTAAACTAATGTCTCCATGGACCTTGGTTATATTTTGGCAATATGGTAAATTTATTTTAGACCTGACGAAAGATATAATAGGTACGTTAAGTAATTTATCTTTAAAACAATTTCTTCATGTGGCAATTTGCTACAGAAATATAACCTGCTTAATTTGTATTCATGTTTAAAATATGTACATGTAATTCTGAGTTATTCATTTTTCTGTTATAAAATGAAAATTTTTAAAATTCAGTAGTTTTGTAGGAACGCACAATCATATTTTAATTATATGTATTTCCTGTTTGTATTTCATGTTTTTAATAAAATTCTTATCATGTAATTACGAGTTTTATTTTTAAAATAATATTTAAGGCTAATAATTTGGGCGGTACTGGGTAGGCCCCGAAAGAAAATTATATTGTCTATGGTTGCGCCTTTTTTATTGTTGCTTACTCTATCTTCGTCTATGGTGTGTGACATCACAAATCCCCGTCATCATCATCATCATTCGAAAAATTATTGCATTTTGATGGTGAAATAGTGACCAAATTTTTCTCGAACAAAAGCCTTAAGTTATCGATCTAGTGGGTGGTTTGTATATTTATGGAGACTAGATTTTAAAATTTATTTACACTTGTTAAATGAAATAAATAAAAATAATTGAAGTTTGTGATCACATAAACTCACAATACAAGCACGCCGGACCAGCCGGCGAACTCAGTTGATGATGGTGGATGACACACGAGCCACGAACTCACCCGAAGTCAGTCAAACGGCACGCGATAATTCACGAATGCAGAGCAGAGAAACCGAAACTGATGCCGAAACTAGATTTTTTTACCGAACCTTGCCGAAACCGAAACCGAACCTTCGGTCGGTCACTAGAAATAACACAAAACTGCGCTATACAAATGTCGTGTTATAATAATAATATATTATTATTATATTATCTAACACCTGAGTCCTTTGTCACAAATTTTACAAGTGAAGCGGAGAGGAGATGTGTCTTTTGAGCAATATGATTGGTCAATTGTTGCACGTCTCTGTTTCACTTTGCTCAAAATTGCTTCTATGGAAACGCACCCTTAGATAAGGGCATTTACGACAATTTATTGCAACCAAAGGTTCTACCAAAACCAAATGTATTTTGTATTTTGTATTTGAAAGAAAAAAATGGTTAAAATACTGTATTTTGTATTTCAAATACACGACTTGAAAGTATTTTGTATTTTGTATTTTAAATACATGCGAAAAAGTATTTTGTAATTTGTATTTCAATTACAGCAAAGCATGTATTTTGCCCAGCCCTGCCGACATCCTCTTCACGTTCTGAAGAGAACCCCGTAGCCATTAATTGTACGGGGTTCTCTTCAGAACATCTGTCAAAAAATCAAACCAAATGATAAGTTCGCAGAGAACAAACAATAAATCTAGTGAACGAATTCAAAAATTCGCCTGAAATCAAAGTGATGCCATATAAAAAAATAAATCAGTGTGGAATTTTATAAAATTAATAGGAACATTTTCGGCGACGGGACATTTTCATGTAGTGACGTGACGAGCCCAAATAATGGATTTATTTATTTAAAAATAAAAAAAAAACTGTACATTTCTATAACTTTTTACTAACATTTTCGTAATCTTAGTAAAAAACTCTATCCACACGATTTTTTCCAAGTCGTTATGAAGTCCATGCAAGTGGCCTATTTGCCGTGACGATCATTTTAAAAGCATGGAATATAGTTACAAGGTTAATTTTGAAGTTTGAGAGAATTCCAAACATTAAAAACGTCAAATGTCAATTCGCCGATGGTTTTGCTTTTGTTCTTAAACATATAATGCTACAGCTCTTTCTTACAATAACAACTAAGGGAACGTACTCATACTACGTGACACGTTTAGGGGGGGGGTCTTCAAAATGTCACGCTCCATACAAATGAGCGGCGGGTTGCTTAGGATTTTGGTCACCGGGGGGGGGGGGGGTTAAAAATTGCAAAAAGTTGGTCACGTAGTATGGGTACGTTCCCTAACAGTCGACAATGAGACAAACGGTGAACGGCCTGCATCCTCCCCCAAAGGAAACATACAATCATTATCGTACATCTCCCCTCACACGTTTAAAGAAAATTAAACGCAATTTCCGTCGCCGTGGCTGAGCCGTTAAAAAAAAATAATACATATATTATCTGTTTCCTCCAAAGGAAATAGGTAGTTCTTTGGAGGAAACAAACACGTATTTTGTGTCTCATATTTTGTCTCTCATATTTTGTCTCACCATTATTTAATCTGTGAGAAAGAGCTGCAGCATTATTGCCTTTTTTGCTGACACGGTACCGTGAAATGTAAATCATCACGATAATAATAAAAGCACACATTGTGCTAAAAAGTAACAATTCACGCGCTTTTTCAAAATTAGGTGTCGTTTTTGATTCCGACACTTCCTGCCCTTATTTGGTCACTAACCGCTATGATGTCATAATAACCATAAAAAAAATTAAAAAAATGTATATATTCTAACTTCTGGCGTCTGGCAACAATTTACCTTCTGTCAAATGAGTATGATGACAAACCCCATTCCGGAATAGTAAATAATATTATAAAACTAGTTTAATTTAGAGTTATCGAATTGGTTTAAACTGCAGATAATAGTTATTTAAATACCTTGCGATGGAGAATAAACGAGGTAGTTCTGAACTCTTGAGTTCTGAGTTTAGTGTATCCAAGAATGCGAGTACAGACTCATTGGATTCCGATTCGGTAAGTTTGTCATTAGTGTTATGTGTTAATTCCAGTACTGTTGTACACAAATACTTCCACCTTCATGGCCGAGCGGTTAAGACCCTCGGCTATGAATCCAGGAGTTGGTTTGTATCCCGGCTTTCGCAAGTACAATTTATAATAAAAAATAATAATGTTATACACAAAATGGGCGCAGTGTAAAGAAAGTATAGGAAATATAGTGTAAAGACAGACATATCGCCACCTGATTGAGTAGCGTCGTGAGGCATGTTAAGGTAAGGGCTATAGGAAGGGAGTTGATAATGCAGTTCTTGAAGAGGAAAAACAATAGCTCTTTTCAAATACGAGCCGATGTAGTAGGGATGTCGAAAGTGAAAAAATGTATAAATCGATGTATCGATATTTATTAAAATATCGGTTCGGACTGGCCACGCTTATTACGAATAATTTTTAGAAAAAAACTTTAGATTCGCCGTAACTACTATAAAAGGAAACTTTTTTGCTTTGGGGCGGCGGCAAACAATGCATTTTAATTTTCAATTGCATAAAATTCACTTCGCGAACCAACACGGCGAAAATCCGCGGCCATTTCTGTCACTGTTGTGTTGTGTTGGTATCCCTGATACAAACAGGAGCTAGATACGACTGTAGCCGACTTCGTGAATACATAATGGGCGCGTAATGGTTTGTCTAGCGGGAGTGTGTATGTTATCTTTACTTTAAAAAACAGCCTACGTTTTTGAATGGTTTGTTTGGCTACGCAGGGTTTGTGTAGCGGGCTTGTGTATGTTATCTTTACTTTAAAAAACATCCCAGGATTTGAATGGTTTGTCTCCATTCCAATGCCTGATTAGAGGTTCGTTTACATTATATTATTAATTCTGTTTTTTTTTTAAATTTCGTAATAACAAATATATACGAATAGAGGTTTGTTAACATAATAATTCTGCTGTGTTTTCATAATTTCGCAGTATTTCATGTAGGTATCCCACGAAGTCGGCTACAGTCGTATTGTAACGATTAACATAGATTACCTATTAAATTGGTATTAATGTATTAAATGGCTAGCTACAGTCTGAAAGTAGAAACATGATAAATGACAAGTCAATGAAATAAAAGAGGGAATAAAATTAAATTATAATCTGATTTATTGAATTGTTATTATCGTGACATTTGCGAATTGTATTTTAATGACTCTTATAATATTAATGATCTCACGGGGTGTTTGTAAATCTCGAAGAGAATTACAACAATCAAACTAGTTTGCGAATGTGAATTTAAGTTATGTGGAAGTAATACGAAGAATTGGACGCCAGAGTGTTTAAACAACAACACCCAAGTATTAAATAGTAAAACCAAATGGTAACCTTGAATATCTGACTAAAATAAATAATACATTAGGATTAAGATTAACGTTACGAATTCGATGCGCCATGGTGATGTTGGTTTCATCCGTCGCAGGTATGCACCGCCTCTCCTTGGGCTTGCTCGATCCAAACTGACGGTAGCTATAGTTTCTTCCCGGAACGTCTATGCCACGAGTGATGTTGTCAACGCTCTCCGATATTTTGTGATGTATTCGGGGTTGGAAGGTACCGACGTAATTTAACTGTTACAATACCCCCTTTCCCAAAAAAAATGAGGTCCACCTGGCACCTCCACAAGAGAACTTCTTGTCCTGTGAGAATTGTCCGCAAGCGTGATGGAAGCATATATCTTGAAACTTGCGAGTAGATGGGATCCTGGTAGACAGAAGTGGATCCAGTCCATATGTTGTAAATAATCGAAGAAACGGTGACCACCGTACTGCACTAATGTTGACATGACGTCATAATAAAAGGATGAACCAGAAGAAGTTCCATTATTCAATGTAGCATCTCTCCGATAATGATGAATTCAAATTACTGATGACCCAAAGTGGCCCAAGGTAGAGATGGAAACTCTGGTATAACATCTTGCAAACAGCGTTGATAATCTTGAAGAACCTCTATGATAATGAATTCTTCAAATAACTGTTGACCCTAAGTGGCCCACGGTAGAGATAGAAGCTCTGGTACCACATCTTGAAGTCCAGCATTGATGATTTTGAAAAATCTCTCTGATAATGAATTCTTCAAATAACTGATGACCCTAAGTGGCCCACGGTAGAGATAGAAGCTCTGGTACAACATCTTGAAGTCCAGCGTTGATGATTTTGAAAGAATCTTCCTATAATGATGTCTTCAAGCGGGATAATGATGCGACGTGGCTTGAAGTCAGATGAATGCCTTTGACCCACATTTTGAAACCAGCGACAATGAACATGAAGGATGCTTTCTTCTTAGTCTTGCTATTTAAATTTTCTTGAGATTATCTTGAAGTTCCCTACACTAAACTGCCTAAATAAGGTTACCAGCAACAAAGTAAGATATAAAAGGAAAGAAAATTCAAGATGAAATATTTAAAAAATGATTATGTAAATGTATGCTCAAAGCTGAAATTGAAATTTTTCCACATAACATATTAAAGAAACCTGAATTAAGGATTTAATAATTGTAAAACTTCATGTCTTATACAAAAGAAACAATGAATTGATATGCAATTGCAAAATTAGAATGCACGGGATTTACCGAAGTTTGAAATAATATTTCCCAGCGATGAAAATATTTTATAAATAAAAGCGTTTTAAATTGAGATTAAGTATGATAAAAATTATTATTCTATTAATCTAATACCCGGTAGATATCAAAAATACAAAAAAAATCAAAACATATGAAAATAAATTTTTACTGAGATATTTTCAATTTATTTCTTTTCTAAATTCCCAAAATAAAATAACAGCCTGTATTAAATTGAGGTGAGTATAAAATTTGAAAATGAAATACTTAATTTGTTTGAAAGTATTATTAAAACCCCATGTAGCAAATATAACTTCGAGATCGTCAATAAACCATACCTAGGATGGTAAAATAGTAATTAATGATAAATGTAATCAAATGTAGATGGCTCTAGAATAGGCCCAATTATATTCGTAATAAAATATTTATGTATTTAAAAATAATGTTACTGCTATACAGCAACAGATGTCATTGCTCTATTCCAATAATTCAATTAAGATAATTTTTTATTCTTTTTTAAATTATATTCTTATATCAATTTTTTAAAATTATAAATATGTATACTTTAAATCAAATTTATTCTAATAAAAATTCGGACAACCTGAACAGTTGTTATATCATAAAGCCTTGGTTAACCAAATATATTAATTGTATTTCAAAGGCATCATCGGTATAATGAAGGTTCCAACTTCCCGATTGAATTAACTCCATTTCATTATACTGGAATATATTAATAATTCATCCTAAAATTTCCACGACAGAATTCTTAGGAGGAAATATGAGACGACACAATATTTAACATAAACTACAAACACACACAAACTTAATAGTTATCTTAAAAGATTTAACCTATTTATATGCAATATGAATACGGTAATAGCACATAAAGAACAGTTATCATTACTATCTATTTCTAAAAATGTTCCTAGAACAAAACTTGCTACCTGAATTATAGACACTCAAGGCTTTATTGAAATCCTCTCGAAAGAGATAAATGCTATGAGCTTCTTACAACTCAACAATTCATCTTTCTAAGAAGATAAATAACTTCATTTTCTGAAATCAAAAGAGACGGACATATCCTCATCGTAAGTTCAAAGCTTACGCCAAAGATTCCTCCGTATCTTGCGAAAGAAAGTAATCAGGCAAACCGAAGTCACCTTCTACGTTTGATTAAAACCGTGTTTGCGCTACAGTGATAGGAAAATATTTTATATCCTATCTATAGAACGCAAGACAAGGAAGATTGACATACTCAGAGGATCTCAACGGGAGAACATGTTATGCGTATAACTGCCGTTTTAAACGCTAGCAGAATAGATACAGTGAGATATATCCACTGAATTGAAGCGAAGCTCCTAATGTTTTGTTTAAACAAAACTTGCTTGTTTCTTCACCCAAGGACCACCAAGCCGTAGACCAGACAAACAATGGAAGACAAAACAACACAAAACAAAATTCATCTGCTTTTGTTGGCGCAACCAAAACCAGAAGAATTTTCCCCAAAATTCGTAATATACTACATTATTAGCAACACGTTAGATTATGACCTATGGCAGAATGATACGGGATATTTAAGGTTTTCCGCTCTGAAAGTGAAGACGCAAACCCCAATAGCAGTTGTTGTATGTGTTATGTCAAACAATAATATGTAGATGGCGTTATTGAGAAACTGACTAAATAATAAAATTGTGTCAAACTAGTATATTTATAATTACGAGATCTATTAAATGACTTAAAGCATTGTGTGCTGTTAAGTAAATTAAAGTTATTTGAAAACCCTATTAGTTAGAGTTTAAAGATGTTAATTCAATAAAACATTTATTTGTTCAACAATCTACTAATCGTTCCGAAAAATTACCTTGCAAAACTCTGAAAACCCTTGAAAGGAAGATAAGCAAGTACTTCAAGGAACAGTTAATAGAACGTAAATAACTTATAGAACCCAAGTCGAACAATGAAAATTTTTAAATTAATTATGTAGATGGCGGTAGTGAAAATAAATTGATTATATAATGATACCAAAAAATTGAATAACTATCTAAACTGAAAAGAATTAATAATTCCGCCCAGAACTATAAAGAATCCTAATACCTGTGTAATTTTTACGAATGTAAACATGTGATAAACTCTACATTTTATATCAATTTAAATAGTTGTAATTTCATAACAATCATGTTAGTCATTCCGCAAGTTACTTCGCATAATCTCTAATAACCCTATAAAAGGAAGAAATGCCAAACAATTTAAGGAAACAGCCAACTGATCGCAAAATAACATACAATCTTCTATTCTAATTTATAGAATTATCCATTATTGGAAACAAAACCCAAAAGATTAATTAGATAATAGCCGATGAACAAATAATATAGTGATAAGCAACATTTTGCATCCCACCTACAAAATGACGATTTCAAAATAACAGTTATTCATCAAACCCGAAACTATTAGGAATTTATTTTATTTTAAAAGAAAACTACTCCCGCCGACTAAAGAGAAATTAAAACTCGATAAAATCCATTAAATAATGATTTGAATACACTTCCCTGTTCTGTACTCAAATCGGAATTCAATGAAATTTATCAAAACCCCAAAATAAATTTGTATAAAATATTCATCCGCAAGAATATAGTGATATATTGCAAGGAAATTTAATTTCTTTTGAAAGCCCTACATGAGGAAAGAATAAAAAAAAATCATCGATCAAATCAATATAACCCGGATAATAAATTATAAAAATTAATTTACGTGAAACTAGCCTTAGTCGCTTTGCATAACAGGACAGCCCGAAATCTGTAGACGAAGGTTTGTGATGACGTCTCATCTCCACCTCCGGATGTCCAGCAAAATTTGGTCCGCGTCTGAAATGCACGTTTGGTTACATTCATTATTATGAAAAATAAAATTTGTATAAAGGGAACAAAAATGAAATCAAAATTCCCAAAGTAAGATTGTAAAAGATCACAATGTAACAGAACATATCAATTGCAGGTAGGATAACTATTTGTATTAAGTTTATAATATGTGAAGAAATTCATGTGTGAAATGATGTCAATAATAATTATTGCATCAGGTAGGTAGGTAATTAATGAAATTTACACAGTATTGCAAAATATAAGCATGAAAAATATCACAAAATAATTGCAATGAGATTAAACAGCCACTCATAACACAGTGTAAATAAATTAGCTTGTAATAAAATATACTTACAAGTTTCAATTATTAACGGATGACCAGCACGAGTTTTGTACAATGTTATATTATTAAATCTGCCGAAATATTATTAATTCCATCTGCAGAAATTAAATCCATCCCATCTGCTATAAAACAATGTGTACCTACCTAAATAATTAGTAGGAGAAATAAATATGATTAGTACAACACATACGAATAACACAAAATAAAATGAGTTGTGGATGAACAAGCCCAAGTAAATATAAAATATGCAATTAACAAAAATAAAATTAATACATACCCACGACGGTAAAAGCAACACACCATCGAATTGTAATTTCACCTAACCTAAAATGATCGCGGAGAATTTAAATCATATCCACATAAAACTTGCAAAACATAGTTTGACTGGAACTACCACGTTGGGCTCGCCACTGTAACGATTATCATAGATTACCTATTAAATTGGTATTAATGTATTAAATGGCTAGCTACAGTCTGAAAGTAGAAACATGATAAATGACAAGTCAATGAAATAAAAGAGGGAATAAAATTAAATTATAATCTGATTTATTGAATTGTTATTATCGTGACATTTGCGAATTGTATTTTAATGACTCTTATAATATTAATGATCTCACGGGGTGTTTGTAAATCTCGAAGAGAATTACAACAATCAAACTAGTTTGCGAATGTGAATTTAAGTTATGTGGAAGTAATACGAAGAATTGGACGCCAGAGTGTTTAAACAACAACACCCAAGTATTAAATAGTAAAACCAAATGGTAACCTTGAATATCTGACTAAAATAAATAATACATTAGGATTAAGATTAACGTTACGAATTCGATGCGCCATGGTGATGTTGGTTTCATCCGTCGCAGGTATGCACCGCCTCTCCTTGGGCTTGCTCGATCCAAACTGACGGTAGCTATAGTTTCTTCCCGGAACGTCTATGCCACGAGTGATGTTGTCAACGCTCTCCGATATTTTGTGATGTATTCGGGGTTGGAAGGTACCGACGTAATTTAACTGTTACAGTATTAGCTCTTGTTAATTTATCAAGACCAACATAACAGTGACAGGTACGGCCGCGGATTTTCGCTGTGTCGGTTCGCGAAGTGAATTTTGGTTTTATGCAATTGAAAATTAAAATGCATTATTTTCCGCCGCCCCAAAGCCAAAAAGTGTCCTTTTATAGTAATTAAGGCGAATCTAAAGTTTTTTTCTAAAAATTATTCATAATAAGCGTGGCCAGTCCGAACCGATAATTACCAAATATCAATATCGACGTCGATATATCGAGGAAAAAATATCGATACATCATATATAAAGTTAAAAATTTTTCCAAATATAATGATTCGTATTCATATTGATTGACGTGAGTTTCTTTTCAATCTAAATACGCATAGTTAACCCAAACTAAGAACCTAATACTCTATTTTGTACAGGTACAAAGTTGTTTCTTGTGATAATTGTTGAAATGAAGTGTAATTTCTATAATCTGTACCTAAAAGTGCGGCAATAGAGAACTCCAGTCCAATTTTTTTTTTTTTTTTAATGAATAAAGACCTTCAAACTTAAATAACTGCATTTTTATTTTTATTTTTATAGTTAGTTTTAATAGTTAAAATAATTGTCAAAGTTTTAATTTTTCTAGACCATCAGAAAAGGGTTCCATGGCAACTCAGAATGAAACCAACTCAGAAACACCTCGGAAAGGTCATTAAAAGCTACGAAAAAATAATTTTAAAATAGCCGGTAACCTTAACCTAACTTAACCTATTTAACCATTTTTTTATATTTTTTTATCATCACTCTTAATGACCTTTCTGAGGTGCTTCTGAGTTGGTTTCATTCTGAGTTGTCTGGTCACCCAGAAAAGCACCATATCTATGGTAAATTGTTAATATGGTGATATGGTCTTCACCCACCGATATTTTATTTACCTTCAAGTTGTCATATTGTATCAGTGATATTATGTCGAGGGAAATTTCCCTATATCTAGGGGAGAAAAATATTTTTTAGGGATAAGGGAAATCAGGACAAAATCTAGGGAAATTTCGAACTCTGGCAAAATGTTTATTACATATGACAATATTACTGGTATTATTTTATATATATATATATATTATATACGTATACATATATATTTTTTGGAATTCCTATGAATCTTAATTATTGTTCATGTACTTACATGCAATGCTATTTTTAACACTGACAACTCAAAATGATATTATATGTATCTAAAAAGATAAATGGGACCTCTGAAAAAGAATTTAATTTATGTTTTAAGTTCTGTTTTTTCGGTGATTGTGGTTAATTTTTATTTTGCAAAGTGTTTTTTTTTATTTGGAATTCAATTTCTAATTCAGTGGTGAGTGCATTCGTACTTTTAAATTATTACTTCTTGTAGCAAAAAGTGTTTTATTTGGAAAAGCACAGTATTATTAGTATATTTACCAAGTTCCGATATCTTTCCAATTAATTAACATATATAACAGGATTAGTGTTACAGGATCAGGTGGCTACGTAGGTAATTGCGTAAATGTGAAATTCTAGGGAAATTTCACTTCGAAATCTAGGGAAATAATTTTTTTGGGCAGAACATCCCTGTTTTAAATGATAAACAATATGGCGGAATCATGAGGCTACTATGAAATTTGGTGATGTTTAGGTGTGGGAAATCGTTTTTTATTCAAGATTAACTGCTTTTAATATTGAAAAACATTGGTAAAATGTCCACATTTCACCGCTACTGTTATTGTATTTAATCAAAGTGCAATATAAAAACAAATCTCTCTCCTTTATTGCAAATACATGTGACATCGTGTTTTGTGTTAGGCGTTACTTTGTAGGTACATTGTTTTATGTAACACATACAGAAACACTGGTATTTAGGTATAATACACTGATCATGACGATTGTGTGTATAAAAAGCCCTTGATACTAAAAAGAATTTGAAAATACGATCGATGTATCGTCAACCAAATGTCAAAAATGACACGACTCTAACCTCAAATAGGCAAAATTTATTCCAGATTGTCCGCAAATATAGCCCCTTTCGTAAATTGTTGAGGGCCTAAATTATGTTTCAATAAACACAATAACTATTATTTATCTAAATCTCTATAAACAGTATGAAAATAAACCAAAAACACGAAATGTTGAATTGCATATTCAAATGTCAATACAATAATACTGACAATACAATACACGCGATCACCAGGTGACAGTGGGTGAGTGTGACGCGTGACGTCACCATTCACCATTTCAGTAATGCCAACTTAACGCTGTGTTTTCAGGAGAGGTTTAAAAATGCACTTTTTAATAATTTTTTAAAAACTCTGCGTTTAATATTATGAAATAAAAGTTATATATTCAGAATCAGCGTTTATTGGTCTATAT
This sequence comes from Limnephilus marmoratus, assembly GCA_917880885.1. Taxonomy (NCBI): domain Eukaryota; kingdom Metazoa; phylum Arthropoda; class Insecta; order Trichoptera; family Limnephilidae; genus Limnephilus; species Limnephilus marmoratus. The sequence continues at coordinate 25,550,940 of OU862930.1, read as the reverse complement.
GAACATATTTTTTTAAAGCCATAATATTTTTCACTGGAGTTCCTTATTATGGGAACAATTAATGACTTATTTATGTCTGTGACAATAGACTTTTCCAATAGACCATAAAAATAATATATGTAGTACTGTAGTTTTGGAAAAGAATATATTTGAAGGAACGGACTCCGGGTGTCGGTAGAGACGGAGGACGAAATGAAAGGCAATCAGTCTATGTAGTGAGTCAGTCGTTTATTGCAGAGCTACGTAGCGAGGGTCGGTGAAGCGGTTACATGATGTATGAAGAAGTGCCGTAGAGTGTTGTAGGTGCACGGAGGTGATGGTGTGGTGAAGGTCGTGGCGATGTGGCAGAGCAGACCTCGAGTCTGCAGGTCACCGGCGCATTGCTCGATACCGTGGCGGTGGAGAATGACCAGATCTTCCAGGCCGTTGCTCGACGCGTGAGTGGCGGAGGTGAATGGAGATTACTCGGTGAATTGAGCCATCCAGGTAGTCCTTGAGAGGTAGAGTGTGTTTTAATGGCAGCAAAGTGCCGTGGGCTTCGGTAACCATGAGATGATGTTCTGATCTCTGGGCTGAGGGTATGTTGGACCGTATAGTCGCGGGGGCAGAGCTGTGGTTGTAGCTGCTGGTACGATGGACCAATGAGCTGAACATAATCCTCAAAGGAAGCTGCCCTGGAAGCGTGGAGATGCTATGCAGGAACACTTGTGCGGTGATCTGTTACATGCTAAGATTTTGACCGACGACTATTGGATTGAGACTGACTAGCGCAGCGTTGAGTCGCTTCATTTATATAGGCGCGACCGGTTGAGTAATTTTCCATTCGCCGAGAATGTGTACGCTGAAAATATACCCGGTACTGAATGCGTAGGCGGCTGCTGAATCGGGACCTTTCTAGGCGGTGGCAATATTATTATTTATCGAGACGGCCGGGCTGCCGAAGTACATCACGACCGTGTACGGCATAGGTAGATAAATTAGGTAAGTAGCTAGCCGGCACCGCGTGGATATTAGATGGTTCTCGTGTATTCTTTCTGATGGCGACAAATAATGATGTGTCGCCACATATTAGATACAAGATGTAAAAATTTAATAATAAAATAAAATATACTTTTTAAAAAACATACAAAAACAGCAATATTCAATATTGCACCCATTAAGCACCTACAAGTTAGGACAATTTCGGTAATGAACATACAGATTTCAAGCGTTTATAAATTTTTGCGATTAAAAAGTATTTAAAAAATAGTACACCCCTTTTTTTAGACAAATATATTATAAAGGTTATTGTTACCTCACTCAAAAATAATTAATAAAAAAAATTCACAAAATTTAATTTTTTTTTTCAAATTGCAGGCAGAAAATTTTAATTCTTCTGTGGTTAACCCCAAATTCTATTCTATTTTCGGAACAACTCTTGTAGGTCTCGTAGAAATCATTGTGGGAGGAATGCAGATCCTGCCAATGTTTGTTTTTTGCCAAAAACCATGTTTTTACCGCGTTTTAAGTTAGGCACTTTAATTTGGAAGGTGAAAAAAAGTGCAGAAAGCAATAGAAAATTTTTTTGAATAATTTTAATTTTCAATTGCGAAATTTCACTTCGCGAACCGATACTACGACAGCCCGCCCGCTGCCGCCCGCCATTTTGTCACTTTTATGTTGGTATCCCTGACCTGATAGAAACAAGAGCCTAGATACGATTGTAGCCGACTTCGTGGGATACATGGCGCGTAATTATGAAATTTGTCTAGCGGGCTTGTGTATGTTATCTTTACTTTAAAAAACAGCCTACGTTTTTAAATGGTTTGTCTAACGGGATTGTGTATGTTATCTTTACTTTAAAAAAACAGCCTACGTTTTTGAATGGTTTGTTTGGCTAAGCAGGGTATGTGTAGCGGGCTTGTGTATGTTATCTTTACTTTAAAAAACAGTCTACGTTTTTGAATGGTTTGTTTGGCTACGCAGGGTTTGTGTAGCGGGCTTGTGTATATTATCTTTATTTTAAAAAACATCCCAGGATTTGAATGGTTTGTCTCCATTCCAGTGCCTGATTAGAGGTTCGTTTACATTATATTATTAATTCTGTTTTTCATAATTACGCGCCTTATCATTTATCCCACGAAGTCGGCTACAATCGTATCTAGCTCTTGTTTGCATTAGGTCTGGGATACCAACATAACAGTGACAAAATGGCGTAGTATCGGTTCACGAAGTGAAATTTTATTTATTCTTTAAACGGCTGTATCTCCCTCAATTTTGCCGAGCGCGCCTTAATTTTTTTTTTTATTCAGCTTCTCCACACTTTTCTCATCTAGAAAGTGCCTTTTTATTAAATTTCCAGACTTTGGCAGCATCTGCATTTCACCCGAAAATTCTAATTTTTCTGTGGTTAACCCCAAATTTTTTATTCTTAAATTCTTCTATTTTCGGAACAACTCGTGTAGGTCTCATAGAAATCATTGTGTCTCCCTTACTATTGTAGATAGAAATATGATATAAACGATGTTAGAAAAAGAAAACACCATGCTTTAAATGCAAATATAAAAATTAACCTCAAAATAAGTAAAAATGTAGACCTTTACAAAACGCCATTTGAAAAAAATTTATGAGACTTGGGAGTTTTTTATTAATTATTTTTACATTGAACGATAAGAAAGTGAGTTTAATACATTTTTCTAATAAAACATGAATGTGTTTTTATTTTTTTTCATTATCAGTCATTTTAGTTAGGAAAAATGTAATGAGTCATTTTTAAAATGTTTTTATGTTTGCATGCAAATTTTTTATATTTCAATTACTTATATGTTTATTTCGATTTATAAAATTTGAATGGGTATTTTATGACCTTTCAAAAATAGTTTTTTGTTTTGGGATATGTTCAGAAATATTTCATTTATTTGGATTTTATTGTACAGCGGAAATATTTTGACCCTCTGTTAAAATGAGCCCAAGACCTGAGGGGAACTTTAGATTTGAATATATTTAAATTTAGATATAAAGCATGGTGTTTTCTCTTACTAACACCGTTCACAGATCATATTTCTCAACATGACAATAAGGGAGACACTGAATGAGCTGTTATTAATAAATTAGCCTGAGGGTTCATAAAAAAAATGATTATTTTGATTATCTAATGGTTATATTGCTATCAATATGTTTTCTTGCAGCCACAATCAGTGTGTGAGTGTCCCCTGCTGGGGGGGGAGCGAGTGGGGGGAGTGTCTCGTGAGGTGACCTACCTGTGCCCCTACAGCGGCCCCGCTCGGGGAGTGCTCACTGTCACCAACTATCAGCTGCACTTCCGCCCCACGGAGCCCAGCGCACACCACTCCGTGCTAGCCGTCCCACTTGGAGTGGTTCGTAGACCTGTTATCATAATTGTATCATTGCTTACTGGGGTATTTCAGTATCCCGTCCATTGCGGCCACTTTATTCTTCCTTTATGTCAACTGGAGATGCTCCGAGGATTTGATCCGTCAACTGTGAACGGATATTCCGCTTGTGTACATAGAATTTCACGCACGTGCACCGGTGCCGAAGAGATCAATATTGCTAGTTCCTCAGAGCATCTTCCATTGAAATACCGGATTCAAGTATTTTGGGACTCCAGACCAGATGTGGCTGCCAAATTCAACATTGAGGCCCACTGCAATTTGTAGAGGGTCAGCAGTTGTGTTCTATCTGCAGTATATGTGAGCCCTGTACAGTACGCCCATTTTCTGAGAGGCCAACTAGACTCTGGCTTAGATGGAGCCCCTGTATCTGAGCTGGTCACTTACAGTTACACCAAGCATATCAATAGAAGGCCTTTTGGCAAGATGGGCTTCTTCGACTCTCCCATAATATCTTTTCTCAGCTTTGATAATAGTATATTTATAACTTAAACTTTGTCTGTTTTCCAGATCTTACGGATAGAGAAAGTTGGGAGTGCATCATCTAGGGGAGAAAATTCCTACGGCATTGAAGTGTTCTGTAAGGTAATTATATTTAATACTAGCTTTGACATTAGAGACAAAAACCTTATAAATAAGTCATCAGTGGGCACCTTAAGGGAATACAAGAAGGCCTGCAAAATAGCGCAATACCCTTGCACAATATCGTCTCTTACCCTGCACGCCGCCTGGAGTCCCAAAAACCCTTCTGGAAGGAAGGAGAGAGGCTCCTTCGTATTACTCTCACTCCAGAAGATAGGTTGGAATTTGAGTGGCAATTGGCTGTCGTGAGAAATACCCATCTTATACTTGACCCCACTTAGAGACAGCCTGGGTTCTCAATGACTCGTAAACTCTTGTCCTCCATCATTTGGATAAGGTGCTTCTACAGCTGTTGTATCCACATGATGCTTAGATAGAACTGGCGAGTTGGCTCAAAGAGTTGGTGATATGTGAATGCGGTGCGGTGCAGACCAACAAACATGTGGTTAATAAATGCCCTCTCCATTCACCACAGATGAGGTTCACAGGGTGACGCTTGAGGCCCTAGACTGGCTTGCAGACCTAGATGTCCCCCTCTGGTCCCCCACCATACGAAAGATAAAGTGTGTGCTTGAATGAAGGGCAATTTTATTAATTAGTGGCTGAGTTGACAAGTTCTTCTGGTTAGCACCCAGGCATCGTGAATTAATGTGTCTGCTTCTTGGTGGCCATGACAGTAATAAGTGTATATCATCTGTTTTGGTTGCAGGACATGCGCAATCTTCGCTTCGCCCACAAGCAGGAGAACCACTCCAGACGAGGAGTGTTTGAGTCCCTGCAGCAGTTGTCGTTCCCGTTGTCCCACCAGCTGCAGTTATTCGCCTTCAGCTACCGAGAGATCTTCCCGGAAGACGGCTGGGCTGTCTACGAACCCATCGCCGAGCTCAAGCGTATGGTAAGTGGGGTGGACTGTTGTTTCCTCTGCATCGGGTTCCAGATGTGTGGTCTCCATATAGTCTGCAGTCAGGGTGTAATTTGAGCTGCTTTTGTTGGCTCCCTTCAGTTCCACACCAAGGAACCGTACAGTAGATAGAGTTTTGAGGTGGTTTGAGGTACCCTTTGTATAGTAAAACACTTGTGTTTGTCCTAGGATATTGATTCTTTATTATTCTGGTGAATAATTTACAGAGAGAGATTCTGGTCTGAGCACTTGACTGGCGACAATAATGAGTGTAATTTAAAGTCTAGCAGAAGCGAAAGACGAATTGAGTTCAAGAGAAAACAAGGAGAATCAGGAGAAAGAATGACAAGCGAAATCACAACACTCCATTTTATAAACATTGAAAGAGAAAGTTTGACGCGGCCACAGACAAAATAGAGCATAGACATAGAAATTATGGTAATGTTTGAATAAAAGGTGGCATAGACAGGAAAGTTTAAGGTAAGAGGCTCTACACATCGAGATTAGCAAAATGAGAAATTAAAAGTGTTCAGTGCTAAATGAAGTTAAATATAAAAAAAGGACAATCACAACACACAACATCCTCTATTTAATACAACTCTGATGATGGGAGGAAAACCAATTAACTTCACTCAGACCAACAAAAGATAAAATCAAAGCTTCTTGCTATCTTTTGACTGTAAGATAATGCACTTTCTTATTGATAAATGTTTTCATAAACCAATATTTTTGGTTCCAGTTTCATTTTTAACCCTTCAATAATCAGATGTATTTGTTAGTAGGTAAAAATATTTCAGCTTGCAATAAAATCCAAATAAACGGAATATTTGTGAACATATCCGAAAACTAAAAACTGTTTTTGAAAGGTGATGAAATATGCTTTCAAATTATATTATTAGAAATAACCATGTATTTTTTTTAATATAAAATTTTTTGATGTAAACTTTAAAAAGTTTTAAAAGTGGCTCACTTTACGTTTTTTTTAAATAAAATTACAGATGAAGAAAAAAAGAAAAACAGACATATTTTATTAGACAAATCGTCGCCTTTGTTCTTATTTGTCCAACAGACTATTAGAAAATTTGACAGGAGAAGAAGGTTTTATTTAATTATTTCAATGAAACATTATGAAAGGTGTTTAAGATAAAGCTATTTCCGTAAAGGTAAAGGTCTCATTAGTTTAAATAATTCTTAGTTAAAAGCTCGATGACACAGAGCGAGATTACAAGCTACTATCTACTAAGTTTAAAAGCGGGTAAATCAGCGAGTGAGATTGTCATGATGACACACAAAACTGTCCACTCGCTCAATAGCGTAGGAAACTGAAGTTACTGCTAGTGCCAGTAACAAGAATAACGACACCTGCGTGAACTAATTCTGTGATGTTTGACAGTCGAAATCAGCTGTTTATTGGCAGCCATCTTGAAAAACATAAATAAACCAATCACGAGCAAGCGCGTGGCGTGTAAAGTTGACGACCTTTCAACTTTTTTCGTAGATTGTCAACAATTTGCTACTTAGCAAGTAACACGATGAGCGAGTTTACTCAACAGATAGTTTATTCAACAGATAGTGAATTTCCCAGACAGTAGCTTGTAAACTCGCTCTGTGTCATCGACGCTGTGATTAACTATCATTTTTTATACTTTATTTTTAATTTTAAAGTGGAGATTGAACAAAAACTAAAATGGTCTGTTGGACAAATAAGAACTGACGAAATGTATTATAAACGTTATTGCCACCTCTCTTTTTTGCCATTTCATGTGAAAATAATTCCTAAATAATTCACAAAGTTTCATAATTTTTTTTCAAACTCCACTTGGATACATTGGTTTCACAAAAGTGTACATTTTAATTATTTTGAGCTTAATTTTTAGATTTGAATATATAGCGTGTTGTTTTCTCTTTCCAAAACTGCTTATATAATTTTTCTCACTATGCTAGTAAGGGAGACACAACGATTTCTATGAGACTAACTAACTAACTACCATCACGCCGTTTCAGCAGGCAGAGAGGACGGACCGCCAAACAACTCGATCTTGGCACACACTCCTTGCCTCGTTCACATTCATACATCATATGGTCTCCTGTGATTAAATGGATACACTTTACAGATTATTACATTAGTTTACATAGGTAATAAGTTTAGTAATAAGAAAAAAATGTTAATGATCCGAACTGTACGTAAATAGGTTGGTAGTAGTATTTTGGGAAAACACCTCACTAGGCGAACCTGTGCCGAGGTGTTCTCATGTTTGGGATTAAGTTCTGTGTCGACATAAGTAGAAACGGAGGCGTCTACTAATGTCTACAGGAATTCCAAAAACTGAACAAATCGCACTAATATCTATGAAAACCAAAGCGAGGACGAATATCTACAACTCAAACTGCTGACTAATATCTATGAGAACCAAAGTGAGGACGAATATCTACAGCTCAAAGTGCTGACAAATATCTATGAGAACCAAAGTGTGGACGAATATCTACACCACTGGCAAAGGTTGGGTTAGGTTAGGGTAGGTTAGTTATTACGTAATTGAAGTAATTTATACTTTTCCGTACAACCTCTTGCTCAGCTGCCCTCTGTAGATATTAGTCCAACCTACGCTCCATAGATATTAGTCACCACTGGGACCGTCATAGATATTCGGTCCGACCTTAGCTCTGTAGATATTAGTCCTCACTCTGAAGTTCATAGATATTAGTCCAACATATGAGCTGTAAATATTCATCCGACATACAGGCTGTAGATATTAGTATCTGGAGTCGTAGAAACACCATGTCCTCCTTGATATTTTCAACGCCTCGTCTAGATATGTGTACATGGTCAAAGATAATAACGCAATATTTTCAGGGCGTCAACAATGACACGTGGAAGATCACCCGCATGAACGAGCGCTACGAGGTGTGCGACAGCTATCCCGCCGTGTGGGCAGTGCCAGCGGCCGTGACAGACGACGGCATCCGCGCGTGCGCCTCATTCCGCGCGCGCGGCCGTCTGCCTGTACTGTCCTGGCTGCACGCGCGCCACCAGGCGGCCGTGGCCCGTGCGGCGCAACCGTTGGTCGGCGTGGCCGGCCGTCGCGGCAAGGACGACGAGAGATATATACAGCTGGTCATGGACGCCAATGCGCAGTCGCACAAGCTGTTCATTATGGATGCCAGACCGTCTGCCAACGCAAAGGCCAACAAGGCTAAAGGAGGGGGGTGAGCATATATTTATTATTATTATTGTTATTATTTTTATATAATGAGCAGGCAGCATTCGTTGGTCGGCGTGGCCGGCCGTCGCGGCAAGGACGACAAGAGATATATACAGCTGGTCATGGACGCCAATGCGCAGTCGCACAAGCTGTTCATTATGGATGCCAGACCGTCTGCCAACGCAAAGGCCAAGAAGGCTAAAGGAGGGGGGTGAGCATATATTTATTATTATTATTGTTATTATTTTTATATAATGAGCAGGCAGCATTCTGCTGATGCGCCCATATCTAATTTCACAATAGTTTGACAGTAAATTTTAATTTTTAACTAAGTTAGTCCTTTCTTCTCTCCAAATATGAATCCAATAGAGCTTTGAATTGGTTTATGTTACTTGCATCGATGACATGTTGTGGGAGTTTGTTCCGAGCATCCACCACTCTATTTGCAAGGAAGTGTTTTCTAGGATTAGATGCAAAAGGCGTTTTGGTAATTTTTTTTGAGTGTCCACGGAGAATTATATTTTTATTAGTAGTGAAGATTCCTTGGATGCCAGGCAGGGAGGGGGGCAGCTGTAGTGTCCAGATAAAATTTTTAATAAAAATTTTAATAAAATTCATATCTTTATATACATATATATAAAAATCTCACGTCAGAATGTTTGTTCAAGATAAACTCCGAAACTACTTAACCGATTTTGATGAAATTTGGCTTACTGTGTGTAATTTGGTCTAACATATTGATTAATGACCTCAATATTTATTCATGCAAATTAAATGTTTGTTATAGGACAATGCTTTATAAGCATTCCATAAGTTTCTAACAGATGGCGGTGTGAGTTAATTTATCGACATGACACTTGGTTATCTATGTTGGGTAACCATCCAGTAGATGGTGTTGTGGGGTCGCTAGTACTCGTACGAAGTTACAGCTATATGAACGTCATTAATTGCAGATACGAGTCGGAGGATGCCTACCAGAACGCAGAGTTGGTTTTCCTGGACATCCACAATATTCACGTGATGCGGGAGAGTCTGCGCAAGCTCAAGGAGCTCTGTTTCCCCGCCATCGACCAGAACAGGTACTATCTTTACTTCCGTATATTCTTCATTCCATTATTCAGGTTCATCGAGTGAGGTATGTTCAGTTTTTTTTTATTTATATTAGCTCCACACAGGAGGCCCTGAGGAAAATAATTCCACTCAGGTCCTGTGTCACCTTAGGGGATGCTGTGTGGAGGGTTTTTTAAGGAAAGGAAGGGGGGAAGTTCTGGGAAGGAAATAGGTTTGAGGGGTGGGTAGGAATATGGGGGTCAGTGCGTCCAGGCGTAACGGACGTATGAATCCATTCCTCCAACTGCGGTGCAAGGCCATGGGTTGAGAGATTTCGACTGACGAGGATAAAAGACCTCCCTCAACCAGGCAGTGTTATATTGTCTTAGTGTTCGCGGTATAGAGGAGAAATATCCTATATTTGTAGGTTTTAATGTAGAAAATATCTAGCATCCTCCTTGTTGAATTTCTTGATGGTGTGTTGATGTTAATTTGGGATAAAATGTTTGGTATATCAACTGTTGCATATATATAATTTTGTGTAGAAGCAATAAATCGGAAAGTTTACGTCCGACTGTGAGAGAGTTTAGTTTATAATGTAACATTCGGTCATTATACGTTCCAAATTGATCAAATAAACCTTCGCGATAGGCAATTACACGGGTTAATTTTCTTTGTATGGATTCGATTCTATAATTGTGAATCTCATAATTGGGAGACCAAATTGTTGATCCGTATTCCAGAATACTTCGCACAATTGATTTATATAATATTAAAGTTAATTCTGTACTTTTAAAAAAATTTGTGATTCTAAGTGTTACTCCTAATATTTGTGACTATAATATATCTACCCTTTGGAATAACAAGGACAGGCGATAATGGGATCTATAGTAAGCTACTTTAGAGTTCATTATCGCATCACATTATTCCAAAGGGTCGATATAGCATAGAACTAATGTACATGTTTATCTGTGCAGGTGGCTCAGCGGATTGGAGGCAACATGTTGGCTAAAGCACATCAAGTGCATAATAGCTGGAGCTGTTAGAATCGTGGATAAGGTACCATTATTCATCTCTAAATGAAACTATATTTCTCTGTTAGAACCATTTACATACTAGGGGCAGTCAAAAAGTAATGCCTCCATTTTTTTCCTCCTTTAATTGTCGAGATATAAAAAATGCAATTGCATGGGTTGAAAACTACACTATTGACGATTAATTTGTTAGTTTTCAATATAATCTCCGTCCATTTCCACAGCTTTGGCCCGTCTTTTAACAAGTGCATGTATCAAAGTGTTGTAAAAAGCAAGGTCACATCCAGAACACCATCGCCATAACTTTCCCGGCTGATCACGCAGTTTTGATTTTTTTTGCCCTTGGTGAGTTTGTGTGATGCAATTCCATTGACTGCCTCTTTGTTTGAATGCTTTGACTGCCTTCGATAGGTACTATGTTTGAAGTGAGCTCATGACACTGTATTTGCAGGTGGAGAACCACAAGACGTCGGTGTTGGTGCACTGCTCTGACGGTTGGGACCGCACGGCGCAGCTGACGGCGCTGGCCATGCTACTGCTAGACCCACACTACCGCACCATTCGCGGCTTTGAGCTGCTCATCGAGAAGGAATGGGTCTCCTTCGGACATAAATTCCAGCAGGTATATTATTACATTTTTACACTAAATTCCACTTAAAAAATATCCATTGAAATCTATTCATAATTGCTCTTTGAACCAGTGTAATGTAACCAGTTTTCTTTTTCTTATACTTTTTTTCTTTAATGTGTTTACCGCACAAGAGTCCCAACTGCTCCCATCTGGAGTCAGTGAGATTATGACACCCCCAATTGGGGTATGTTGTGAGGTATTGGGGTTTCGTGGAGAGCATTAGTTTCTATGTTCCCAATGGTTATCACGGCTTGCAGAGCTAACTTTGCCAATGATTATGCCAGTCGGGAGAGCTATCTTGTTGTTAAATAGAATCACTTCAAATATCGATATGTTAATATAATTCAAACGGCAAGCTTTGCTGCTGTCTGTTTATCTCATCTAAAATATTTTCTCTTTTAAAAACGCTTTGAAATCGTAATTTTGTAATGTTTTTAAAATTAATAAATTGAATGTGGTGGGGAGAGGAAGGAGATAGGGAAGAGGAAGGTGGGGAAGTACACCTGGCTATTCAGATCTGGTCACCAAACACAGATAAAGCCATTTCAATCAACGTTTCAATTCTGAATGGTGGTTTTACACCAGGACAATACTGAGATTATCTTCCACTCTGGAACCTGCCGCAAATATACTACATATTATTTTGCATGAATTAATTGTGAAATAACACAAATTAATCAAATTAAATTTATTTGCGCACTCCGGGATTTGAACCCGCGATCTTCGGATTGCAAGTTGAGAGCCTTACCCCTCGACCACGGAGGCTGTCAAAGGCGATCAGCTCTACAAAGGAGACTCTGAATAAAATATTTCCCTCAGAGCCTGTCATCTTGCAGAATGCTGTGTGAAGGGTATTTTTAATGATAAGAAAGAAAGAAGTTCTGGGAAGGAAAAGGGTATGTGGGGTAGGTGGGAACCTGGGGGTCAGTGTGTTCAGGAGTGACGGATTTAAGAATCCATCTCTCCCACAGCGGTGTAAGGCGATGGGTCGAGAGAGCCCGGCTGGAGAGGTTAAAGGGTCTCCCTCTGTTGGTGGTCAAGCAGGGTGCATGTCCACCACCAAGACCTAGACAAACCTCACTCCATGAACCCAGGCACCCCTTCTAAGTCACCAAACTTGGTGAACCACTTGGGATGACCTATGGCAGAGGTGTTTATCATCCAATGAATGATTCACGGGCCAGGGGTACGTACACCCTCCTCCCAAATTTATATTATTTGTTTTTCTTTTCGATAATTAAAAATAAAATATATATGTATTTTATGCTTATGTGACTATCATGATCTTTAGCGAACTGGTCATGGAGACGAGCGACACAGCGATGCTGATCGATCGCCTGTGTTCCTGCAGTGGGTGGACTGCGTGTGGCAGGTAGCGCGGCAGTTCCCCACCGCTTTTCAGTTCAACGAGCGCTTCTTGCTCACCATCCTCGACCATCTCTACTCCTGCCGATTCGGTACCTTCCTTTGCAACTCGGAGAAGGAAAGAGTCAAAGCTGGTGAGTTATATTATTTATTAATAATTGAATAAAAAGCTTATGCTTAAAAACTCAAAGGCATTAGGTTCGGAGCTTGGGTAAACCCTACTGTCATTTATGTTATTTACTTACTATAGCTAAACTTAAGCTAAGCTTTTACTTGCCAAGGAGTTTGTCTATCTCGGGAGCAAAATAACATGGGACGGTCGGTCTAAGAGCGATGTCGACAGCCGTATACACCAGGCTAGGCTTGCTTTCAATAAAAGGTCGAAAATAATTGAATCAAATAATATAGACCTAAAGCTGAGAATACTCCTCATCAAGACCTATGTATGGAGTATCTTGATGTACGGCTGCGAAACATGGTGCCTATCCAAAAGAGATAAACGGAGACTAGAGGCTTTTGAGATGTGGTCCTATAGAAAACTATTAGGAATTTCCTGGAGAGACCACATTATAAATGAGGAGGTTCTCCAAAGAATCGAAGGAGGAAGGCACCTGCTCAGGACCTTGTCCGAAAGGCGTGCAAGATGGATCGGCCATGTAATACGACAAGAAGGCCTCTTGCATTCCATAATGGAGGGTATGACCGAGGGGACAAACTCTAGGGGACGCCCACGCCGAGAGTACCTGGAGGACCTGCTGGTGGACTTGCGCTGCTTATCATATGCAGACCTCAAAAGAGCCGCACAAGACAGGGAAGAATGGAAGAGGAAACTAAAGGAAATTGCTGCAAACCAATCCCAGGATTGAAACCAGAGAGAGAGAGACTTACTATATGATCAAGCAGATCTCTCTCTCTCAGTGGATAATAAAGAGTGTTAGTGTAAGCTATTTATAAAAACATGCTGACAGTTGGTTTTTTATGGTGTTAGTTTTTTAAACCCGTTGTTTATAAATACAATAAGATTCCTCGAATCCTCCTTTCTTTCTAATTTGCAAACAGAACAGCAATTCTTTCAAAATCTAAGAATCGAACCCGTCCAAAATCATCATGTAAACATGTTATTGTAAAATAAATAAAATAAAAAGTTTTTTTAACCTGTTGAGGTCCCGGCTTTTTCCAGAAAAACACGGAAATTTCACGATCTTCAATTGAATGTTTTGTGGATTAAATTTAACCTATCGTATATTTTATTGACTGAAACACATTCCTAGAACAATAAACTATTTACCAAAATAACATTACTTGCGTAATTACGTAAATTGATAGGTTTTATGATGTTTTATTCGAGGTACACGCATGACACGCATCGGCAATGTGACGCGGCCGTCAAAATGACAGTTGGAGATGCCCACAGACAAAAATTATTTTTAAATATTGTGTGGCTACTAAGCGAATGAAATCTTTACCCATACCATAGGGAATGTTGGCGGCAGTGATTCTGACACTTCCTTTACCGATTTTGTACATAGAAGGGTCAAAATAGTAGAAAAAAGATATTTTTTTTTCGCGCATGCGCAGAATCTTTTTACATCCCGGACTACGGAAAATTTAATATAAATTATTCGAAGTGACTTGTCTCATTGCGGGTTTCTCTATGGTAAAGTACGATAATAGAGCAAGCGTTTCTGACATTGTTCTTCATACACTTTCTGTATACATAAGGGTCAAAATTGCATTTCAAAGTGCCGCGCCACCTCGCGGACACCGGTGTCCGAACGGCCCACAACGAGTTTTAATAAATGTGACCTGAATTTCTAAAAATTATTATTTATTTATAGACACACAATTGATAGATTTTATTAGAAAAAATAAATAATAAATAACTGATGATTAGTTACCAGATTATATGTAAATGCATATTTGCTTATGCATTTGCATATTTAGACCCTTTTCAGTAGTAGTTGCATATTTTAGCAAAAAATTTGAGATCTTGCATATTTACGCTCGATCTCGTTCATCGTTCAGATGCCTCACATAGTGACACTATAAAAGTCAGATAGCTAAGTGCGCGGCTAGGCTTCCTCTTCGCCCTAGTATAAAAACGCTTGAAACTCATGGATTGGTGTTGAATGAATCTATTCAGGTTATGAAGAAAATTCATCTTATGAATTCCTCGTTGCCAAACCTATTCCCGAGTAAACTCAAAGAAAAATTGGAAAACTTACTGGAAAATAACCCAGGGTTTAAACCTTTGTGCCAAATTGATAACTTCATCAACGGGGCAGGTGAAATTTTGCCCGGCACAATCAGTTCAAAAATCGCACCCAAATTTAAATTCTGTCCAGTCACATCAGTAGACATAGAATGCACCTTTTCCGCTTACAAAAATATTAAGCCACAATTTGTCTACAGAAATAAATAATAAAATAAATAAGTAGACACAATTTGTCTACAGAACATTTAGAACAATAGGTACTTAGTCATATACGTTTTTAAGTAAATTTCATTGTTAAATACATTTTGTAATTGTTATTTTCTAAAATACGATTGTTATCCTTGAGAACTAATAGCTTACTAAAATAAAAAGTATTTAAAATATGACTTCCTGTATTATTTCATATTGCATATTTTGGCCCTTTTTATGGATTTTCGTGCATATTTCAGCTATTTTTATTGCATATTTGCATGCATATTTTGGGCTGTTTTTGTTGCATATAATCCGGTCTTTAGTTATCACTAACACGGTGAAGAAACTACTCATAATTTGATTTAAAATACTGGCAATTTCCATTTAGTTGACATGTTGAAACATCTTGGCATTAAACCGTGCTTTTGAACGAGAGAGCGGTTTCAAAATGAACCGCTATTCTGTTTCGAGTGTCAGTTGTAATAATATCGTATTCTTACATACTAACCTCTATGTTTCCAATCTTTTCTGGTATCATCATTTTTGTTAATTTGAGTTCTGAATAAAAGTTAATTTGTTTGAATAATAAATCTCTTTATTTAAATGCATCCTTCCGCATCTTTTGGCAATCAGCAGAAGAAGTAACTTATGTTTTCTTTGTATTCCAGAACTGAAGACCAAGACGGTATCGCTGTGGTCCTTCACTAACAGCCGTCCGGAGCTGTACAGCAACCCGCTGTACGCCGGGGGCGAGGGTACACAGCCGGTGCTGATCCCCATGGCATCTCTTCGCCTCATCCAGCCGTGGAGGGCGCTCTACTGCCGCTGGAACCCGGCCATGAGACAGCAGGTGCGTACAATAGAGCAGCGCTTTCCCAAACGTATTCTGCAGAATCTTTGCGGAAAAAGCGTAGTTTGGGTTCTAATTATACCTACGTACAGTCGATTCTTTGGACAGGCCCTCCATTGACGTGCTTGGTGTGACTATAAGTGACCAGCTCAGGTCTGAGGGTTCCATTGAAGCCAGAGTTAAATTGGCCTCCCAAAAACTAGGCTTACCGTACAGGTCCCGCAGATAGTACACAACTGCTAACCCTGTACAAATCGCAAGTGCACCCCATGGTTGAATTTAGCAGCCACCTCTGGGCCCTCAAAAAATCCTCTACTTTGTGCAGAAACTGGCGGTCCGTTTGATAGATTCTCCCATCTTAACAAACGGATTGCAATCTTTTTATCGTTCAATTGTTCTACAGGTATTTCAATGGAAGATGTTCCGACGAACTAGTATCATTGATTACTTCGGCACCGGTGCATACTCTGGAAACACGCCTCCTTCCTTCCTTCCTCTCCTCAAAAAGACCCTCCACACTTGTAATGCTGTACAAATAAATGTAAAGCTTAGTAAATAAAAATTAACCACGGTGGACGCCAATGTAATGTTTTACAAATATACACCACACTTGGGCGTCAATGTAATGCTGGTAAATGAATAAGTATAACACTTAACCTGTCAAAGGCCAGGCCATTTCACGAAAATTCACTAAAAAAGCACCACTTTGAATTGAATGTTTTTTGGATTAATTTTGAGCCATCGTATATTATATTGACTGAAAAACGTTCCTAGAAGAATAAAC
This sequence comes from Limnephilus marmoratus, assembly GCA_917880885.1. NCBI lineage: Eukaryota > Metazoa > Arthropoda > Insecta > Trichoptera > Limnephilidae > Limnephilus > Limnephilus marmoratus. The sequence continues at coordinate 25,534,741 of OU862930.1, read as the reverse complement.
TATGTACCAAAACAACATTACTTGCATTATATACGTAAATTAATAGGTTTTACGATGTTTTAGTCGAGGGACACGCATAAACTGCGACGGGTAATTCGCGGAAAAATCTGACGTTTACGAAGTCACAGATAAAATCGTTTAAAAATATTCTGGTGTTGCAAGGTGAATGAAACTTTTACGTGTCTCATAGAGTAAGGGTACGATCAGGTACAAAGCGGGTTTCGGTTTTCAGATTAACGGCGTTCAATGCCCTGTTCCACCGGCGGCAGTTGACGCCGAGATGTGAACGCGGATAAAACTTGCGCTACCTGCGCGGTAGCCTGACAGCAGCTGTCAGTTTTACGAAATGTCGAGTTCGTAGACGACGATTATTTACTCTTGGAGAATCCTTTCTTAAAATTAAGGAATAAAACAATGGTATTTGGTAATTGGTATCTTTAAATATGAAAAAAAACCTCAGGAGAACATGATAATATGTTAAGTACGTGCCTGAAAGAAATCCACTTGTGACATTTGAGGTTATTTCAAAATTTTATCTTTTTGATTTCATTCCATCACTTGTCAACAACATTTCTGGTGGTATGGAATGTATTTCTTTTATCCCAGATTGGCGATTGATTGAAAATAGCGGCAATTAACAGGTCGCTCATTTTGATATCAGATTCTGACCGGCGTCACCGGCGAGCAGGAATTTAGAATTCATTCCGGTAAAACTTATCGGCGCCGCCTCGCGCGGACATAAATCTGAACCTGCCTTCACTATGTTCGGCCTGATACGTTGACATACAAACATTCTTGTCAGCACGCCACCGCCAGTCGGCCGCCCATGCGTCGACTAATCAGAAAACCGAAACCCGCTTTGTACCTGATCGTACCCTAAGGTTGGCGCAAGCGATTCTGACTCTGTTCTTCATACAAATTCTATACATAGAAGAGCCAAAATCGCAGACAAAAAGTTTTTGGTCGATAATTTTATTCAAATTTTCGAATTATTTTCTTGCGCATGCGCATATGACGCGCGCTTGCGCGTCTCCGGCCACTTAGAGGTTAATAGAACATTAGCTATAAATAAAAGAGTTGTGGCAACAATTAAATTATATTATTAAATAATAAAATCAGAACATGAGTCTCTATCAAAATAATAATATTGTAATACTTTTAAAATCAGGGTCGTGTTTAGCCTTTAGAAAAAAGAAACTAAATGGTTAGAAAACTAATAAATGAATCGATAGCGTGTCGCGTTTTAAATACAAAATCAATTGTTTTAAAATGGTGATAAAGAAGTTAAAATTACTACAGGGGGGGGGGGGAGGCGCCACTTCAAATCGAACACAATATTAAATGGGAAATCAATGGACTCAAAACTAACCGAAGTATTATCTCACAGGTAATGGCGATTTCTCCGAAGTATGTGTCTTCTCACGTTGAAACCAACATCCGGACCCTCTGACTTTCTACTTGGAACTGTTGAAAAATTCTCTTGTTCGAAGTATGTTTTGGGCATCAAAAGAAAAGCAGGATTCCATTTGTTCAAAGTAAAATTTCCTATAAGAATTCAAATTTCAATTTGAATTTATACATAGCCACCGACTTAATTATTGGGTGCTTACTTCATCAAGTGATTACTTGTGCATTATAATTTCAAACTGTTACACACTGTATCTCATACGACATATCCTCCTGTGTGGAGTTAATGTAAAAAAAAAAATCCGCTCAATTGGTACACCGGATTATTGGAACAACCGATTATTTAGGCCGAAAACCTAAAGAACGTAAATTAAATATAAGCACTAATACTAATTTACTTTGGTTATCTGGGACATTATTCCTTTTAATTGGGACAAATTCCCATCTAAAGTCAATACAAAACGTGTCTTAAACGCATTTTAGTTAAGAAGGGCGAGCTACAGGAGTTCCGAGTTCGTTCGCCAGTAATTCAATAGACTTAGCCCACGCCGACTGTTCGGTGACTGCCGACATCGTCAACGTAAAGTCAAACAGTTTGCAGTGCACTGCCATTCATACGAGATGTCATTTGTATCAACAATTATGTACCTCTCGGGTTCCCCTCCCCCATTCACCTTTCACCTTCCCCTCTTCCCTGTCCCCCTCTAGCGAACCCCCTCCACCCTTCCCGGATTCCCCACCCCCTTTCGCCTTCCCTCCGCGCTGTAAACTACATGAAATACACTCGTTTATCAAACAACTCGCATGCCACCTATTGCAAATTTTTTTACAAATTTCATAATGCCAGAGCTCATAGAAACCTTCGCAGGCGTGTGCACAACAACTCACCAAAGTTTCATCGTAATCGGGTGAATAGTATAGAAAATTATTTCATAACGCCAAAGATCACTTTTATTTATAGAAACTATCATGGGCATGTGCACGACAAATCACCAAAGTTTCATTGCTATCGGAAGAATGTTTTAGGTTGTGCTTAAGGGAAAAGCAAAGAAACATTCATTTTTGTTTGTTGTTGTTTTGTTGGATTGCATGCGCGCGGAAAAAATTTTGAAAAAGATATGTTTGTCTGCGATTTTGACCCTTCTATGTACAGAATTTGTATGAAGGACAAGGTCAGAATCGCTTGCGCCAACATTTACCCATTAGATGGACATAAATTTCATTCACCTGGCAACCCCAGAATATTTTTAAATGATTTTATCTGTGGCATCAAAATTTCAAATTTGCCGCGATTCTTTCTGTCAAAGTCAATGCGTGTTACTTGACGAAAACATTGTAAAATCTATCAATTTACATAATTAACGCAAGTTATGTTGTTTTGGTACTTAGTTTATTGTTCTAGAAATGTGTTTCAGTCAATAAAATATACGATAGCTCAAAATTAATCCACAAAACATTCAATTCATAATTCAAAGTGGTGCTTTACTAGGAAATTTCTGTGAAATGGCCTGGCCTTTAACAGGTTAAACCCTTTTCCTTCCCAGAACTCTCCTCTCTTTCCTTTCCTTACAAAACCCTCCACACAGCATCCCCAAAGATGACGTAGGCTCTGAGGGAAATTATTTTCCTCAGGGCCTCCTGTGTGGAGCTAATGTAAAAAAAAATGAAATAAAATTCACAATAATTTAAGTTATATACCTACCTTGAACTTCACTTATTTGGGACAAAATGTTTGTGGTCCGATGTGTCCCAAATAAGCAGAATCGACTGTATATATATATTTTCTGATAATATTTTGTAAATTTTCAGGATCCCATCCTGCAGAGGACCCGAGAACTCCTCTCCCAGAGGTCCCAACTAGCCGCCAGAGCTGACGAGGCTCAGCAAGAGTTCCTGGCTCGTCAGAGGAACCCAATCCCCGTACACTCTTAGGCCCTACAACTAAATTTCATCACCAAACATACCAACTAACATTCATTATATTCATCTATAAAATTCACAACAAACGTTTTTGTCATATTTGAGGAAAAGTTTTTTTTTTTTGAACTAATAGGAAATTTCGTTATTAATAATAATAAATTTGGACAACTTATATAGCGCTGTTTTTGCGAAAAATCGCCTCAAGAGCGCATTATTACATACTAAACTTGACACTTCATTTTCTTTGTGTCACTGAATTAATAATTCCTAGAAGCATAGAATAAAGAAAAACAAAAAATAATGCGATGCAAAAGTCTGGCAAATCGAGCCTCTTACTTGCCGGAGACGCGAGGATGCGCGCGGAACAAATTTCGAAAAAAATATTTTTTAATGCGATTTTGACCCTTCTGTGTACAGTATTTCTATAAAGGACAAGGTCAGAGTCGCTCGCGCCAACATTTACCTTGGATATAGGCTAAAATTTCATTCACCTGGCAACCCCAGAATATTTTAAATGATTTTATCTGTAGAATCGAAATGTCAAAAAAAGTTGAAAAAATATCCCATTTTGGAAATAATTGTCAAAAAATATAATCACACAAATATAAACTGATTTTATTATTTCTACACAAATCTGAATACATACCCAACATGAAAAAATACAATTCAAAGGAGTTTGCAAATAAATAAAGACCTTTATATGCATTTGAAAACATAAAAAATAGATTTTTTCGCCTTTGACAGTTATTAACACTGACCTGCAAAGTCTTAGAAAATTCATTTAAAAATATTCTAGAGTAGCTAGATTAATGAAACCATCGGTTATGTCAAGAATGATATTGGCGCAAGCGATTCTGACCTTGTCCTTCATATAGTTTCTTTATACATTAGGGTTGAAATCGCATTTAAAAAAAAGCAAAAAAAAATTCGTGACCGGCAAATGTCAGGTTAAATTAAATTTCCAAAACAAATGTTGCTGTTCTGATGTTATTCCAATAACTTGGTTTGTAAGTAAGATTCAATTGATCTTACTTCTGGCAAACTGATATGCCCGCAACTCTTTTCTTTTTAAATACATCTATTTGAATTTCACTTTTGTTTTTTTGATTGTATGCATAGATATATGAATATTAGTAGACCTGCCCTAAGTGATAAAAGTGTATTATTTCCCCCTCCCCATACCGGTTCCTTGGAACCGGCTGGGATTGAGTATGGCTTCGCATGAATCTAAAAAATGTGACGTCATCATTCTTCTGCGAGCCAGCGTCGACCGCTCATCGGTGCATTTTACGAAATAACACCGCAAAAAACATGGTTTGTGTCTTGAAAACGTGTAAATATATCCTATCACTCGATACATGGCGTGTGCTCGTTGATGTTTACGGGTTAAGTAAATTATGAAACATTTGTAAAAGTGTCCTAACTTAATACGGCAACAAAACATTGGAGCCTGAAAATAAGCGAACTTTACTTTGCCGTATTTAGACTTCGCAAATTTATTCAATACGCGGCAAGCAATTCGCGCTCCCATGTAAAAAGGTTTATTCATTCAAAAGCAGAGTTTACTTTTAAGAACTAAATGGTGATATTATAATGCGAGATGCCTATATACTGTCATACTGAGTTATCGACGAATCACATATCTCCAAAGTCATCTTCCCGCTCTGCGCCCCGCTGTAGTTGTTGTCTACCCCTCACCTTTATGTTCTGGTCTACTAATATTCATGTCTATGATTGTATGAATGAATGAAGTGGAATCTTGGAAGTGGGAATTAACCCACTTCCCGACATGTGATCGAGCTGATTCTCGGCAGATATACTCGGTGTCGGTGACAATGCATTCTATGAAATCTTGGTGGCACTCGTGCATACATGCGCATTTCTCTGAAATTTCTCTGAAGGCCCAACAGATTGCGCTACTAGGTCATGCCATTGGATGCATAGGACCATGGCGGAAAGTCGAAACGGTTTCGTTACATGATAAAAATAGATATATTGCGTTAACCGGTAACGTGCCAGGAACTCGAAAACACGGGCCTCATTTGCGCATGCGCGAGAAAATAATTCAAATATTTGAAATAAATTGTCTCTGAAAAACTTTTGGTCTGCGATTTTGACCCTTATATGTACGACATTTGTATGAAAAACAGTGTCTAAATCGCTTGCGCCATCATTATTCTTGGTAGTCTTAAAGATTTCAGTCGAATTGCCACACTGGATTATTTTTAAGACGATTTCTTCTATGATGATGCGCTGTCAGATTTTGGCGCGGAATTAACGGTCGCAATTACTGTGTGTATCGCGAATAAAACGTCGTAAAACCTATTAATTTACGTAATAAATGCAAGTAATGTGGTTTTAGTGGATAGTTTATTGTGTTGTGAACGTGTTGCAGTCAATAAAATATACCATAGCTTAAAATTTATCAACAAAACATTCAATTCAAAATTCAAAGTGGTGCTTTGTTAGGGCAAGGGGAAGGAAGGATGCCTCTTCACCCCCGGCTCGTCACAGGTTAAAAAAATATATACATTTTTACAAAATTTCTTTCTTTATCATTATGTTAACTGGTGATATATTATTTTGCTTCAAATCGATGCAGACCACATTTCTAGGGAACGTTTATTCAATGTTTGGGCTAATTTTCTGTTTCGGCCCATTTTTATTTCAAGATGAACGTCTCATTTATGTTAATTTATATTTAAGAATCACTTTACTATATATAGTACCTACTTACGAAAAATTTTACATTCTCAATTATTTTAATTTATATAGACTTGTATAAGGCATTTTTTTTTAATGTAAGTACTGCACTGCAAGTCCAACTGTCCAGAACCTGTGGGACTATAGCATCCCCAATTGGGGTAAGCAAGACAAAATATGATTACCCAGTGACATTTGATAACCGCTCGAGCGATAGCCACCCAAATTGAAATGAATTATACAAAACCTAAAAATATGGGATAAACGATGAAATCTAGGTGGATTACGAAAATTGTAAAACAGAACACCCGGAAATCTCTATCACTCGAGCGGGTAAGGACATCACTGTGGAAAGTGTATATACAAATAAGCACTAATACACACAATTTGAAGTTTATGTTGTTCGCCTCAAATTGTGTGACTTATGCACCAATTCCCAAATCAAAATTTAGTATTATCAATTTGTTAGTTACTAAGTAAATAATACGTTATTATTAGAATTAACTTTTTGAAGATATGATTTTAGATTTTCAGTCAGTGTTATCGTGATTTATTTTTGGGGTATTATGCCACATTGCACAGAATTACAGTGTACACAGCAAAACTTTGGTGTTGCCAAAAATACAGAAAATCTATTAAAATTTAAATGGTTCTGTAATACAAGCTCTTAGAGGATTGAAGTTGGTAACACTGTATCGCATCTACATACATAAGCACACACTTCACTACAATCTTTGATAACGCATCTGCCCTGATGATGGACACTGTAAATCTAACCGAAATATTAGCTAAGGAGAGGTAGCGCAATACAGCCAAATAGCGTAATACTCCAAAAATAAATCACTTTAATAACTTTTCGAACTTTAAATCTCATTGTAATATTTAATCATTGAAAATAATATGTGCAATGTTGACCCCCGGGCCTCGGCCATATTTTCTCACAGGGTCAAAATATTCCCCTTTACGATAAAATCCAAATTAATGGAATATTTCTGAATGTATCCAAAAACTAAAAATTGTTTATGAAAGGTGATAAAATACGCTTTCAAATTTTGTAGTCTTCTATAATATAAAAATGAATCGCTGAATGTGTTGCTAAGCCCATAACTTTCCAACGACTGCACCAAATTGGATAATTCTTTTTTTTGTGTGTTCATTATTGTCAGGACAAGGTTTTTATAAAACTTCTGGGGAGCTCTGGCATTATGAAATTTGTATAAAAAAATTGCTATTGGTGGCACGCGAGGAAGCGGCTATTGCTATGGAAAGCGGGAGGGAGGGAGAGATTGGGGAGGGGAACCAGGGAGGGGGAGGGGAACCTGGGAGGGGGGAGGGGAACTCAGGAGGGGGGTTCGCGGGACGGGGGGGGAGTGGAGTGGGGAGAGGGAAGGTGGAGGTGACGGAGTGGGAACGTGAGAGGGGAAGAGGACGCAAGAGAAGAAGGGGAGGCTGTAGGGGAACGGGATGAATGGGAAAGGACACTCAGGGAGAAACAATTTCTTTATTGATGGCATAGCAACGCATGCCGGGACCATCTAGTTTGAAATAAATATATAATTTTTATAATATAAAAATTTTGCATACAAACATAAAAAAGTTTTGAAAATGACTCCTCACCTTACAGTTTTTCTTGATAATGAAAAAAAAACCAATACATATTTCACCTCACTTTTTTGTCATTCCATGTAAAAATAATTAATAAATAATTCCCTAAATTTTCAAAAAAAAATTTCACTTTGCAATCTGAAATTTTGGTTTCATAAAGTAGTACATTTTTTTCTTTTCTGGTTAATTTTTAAATTTGAATATAAAGCGTGGTGTTTTCTCTTTTTAACATTCTTTAGATCATATTTCTCACTATGATAGTAAGGGAGACACAATGATTTCTACGAGACCTATATGAGTTGTTCCCAAAGGCGAACAAATTAGCATGAGGATTTAATATTATTTTCAATGATTAAATAGTTTGTTGTATATTTCATTATTAATCTTAATGCATAGTTATAATTCTGTTTTTCCAAAATAAAAGTTTTATTTCCAAAGACATGTTTTTTTGTTTTATTCACTGACATATTCTTTACATTTATATTATTTCCTTTAAATTTAGAAAAGGCCACCTTTTTTGACCTGTTACTTCTAAAACTGTTGAAAAGTTTGTTTTTTACCGGTGGTCGGACAATCAACAATGTGGCACTTCAACACACCTTTGAAAAGTCACAAAAAGTGGTGAAAAAAACTAGATTAAACAAGTTAGATTATGAACTATTTTTTAAGTGAATACTTTTTTAGCACCATTGTGATTTCGAAAAAAAACTCGATGAAACGAAAAAGCTAGCCTGCGAGAGAATGAGATAGTATAATCGGTCTCCTCTTTGTGACGTGCTTCATAGCCTACCTGCTCTTGTCTACTTTAGTTTTCTAAAGGTTTTTCACTTCTACTACGTCTGAACTGCACAGAAAATTTTTCTTGTTTATGGCAAGCCTTTTGACCGTCTCCAGCGCTTGCTTGCGGCTTGTCACAAGCATTGCGCAATAATCTACGTGCCGGCTGCAGGCTTGATGCGAATTTATATTTTTTTGAGAAATAGACAAATAAACATTATAATGAGTGGTGATTCGTATCATGTAAAACATTTATGTAAATTAGTAATGCAAAACTATGTGATTTTGGTTTGAAAATTTGATCACTTAGAAATATTTTTGATGCTTTAATTGAATACTGCGAGAAAAAGTATCAGCCGAACGACTCCATATGTTTTGTGGGATCGTTATTGGATAATGGGCGTTATATTCTGTCAGATTTGTGTGATTTTTACATATCCTGTCAGATTTGTCTCCTGTCAGATTTGTATGATTTCACATATTTTAGTTTAGATCGTTTTAAACACGAATTCCTGCAAGTATGCATTATTATTTATTCATTTAATTTTTTTTTTTATATGAATACCGCTCAAGTATCCCAACTGCTCCCGTCTGAAGCCAGTGAGACTATGGCATCCCCAATTTGGGTATGTTGTGAGGCTGAAGGTAGTGGGAAGGGAAAGGAAATTGGGAAGAGGAAGGTGGGGAAAGTAACTGTACATGCCCGAACCTTCTAAGCTTCTCTTTCTTAATCTTACTCATTACGCTTACATTATTTGCAGATCTCCACATTTTTCTCTCAGTTGTATATGGCTTTACAACACATTCGCCTCAAGTATTTCTTTTCAATAGCATCTCATCAAAGCATAGTCAAGTTAGTCTGTACAAATCGCAAGTGCGCCCCACTGTTGAATTTGGCATCCATCTCTTGTCTGGAGCCCCAAAATACCTGAAAAAAAATCTTGACTATCCAGAAACAAACAGTTAGTTTAATAGATTCCTCTGTCTTAACAAGCTGATTGCAATCTTTAGAGCACAGGTGTCAGATAGGTAAACTCTCTTAATCTACCGGTATTACAATGGAAGATGCTTCGAGAAGCTGTACATAGACGGGAAACATGCCAAATGCGCACCCAACAAATGTACACGGTTGAAATTTGTCACATGAGAATGTGTAGCTTCTACGTTCTTGAGTTCAACAGCTCGACTGTGGAACGATTTGAGGGCAACCTCCTACAATAAGTACACTCCTTCCTCCACTCAAAAAGACCATCCTCAAAGCATCTTCAAAGATCTTTGTGTGAGGAGTTAATTTTTTTTTTAAATTGTCTAATTATAAGTGTACTTTAATAAATTATCTAATGCTATGTAATCTATTTTGATGTTTTAATCTATAATATTATTTAACTAGTTTTAATTTTCATTATTATCATAATTTAATATGTTAGTATCTAAATAAAATGACCTCAGGTCATCCATGAAGATTAACAAATAATATGTATTTATAAAAAAGTACAATATGTACCCATGTCTTATCAATAATTAAAAAAAACATGGAACAACAGTCTTACGTGGACTTCTGACGTGTATAGTAGACGTGGGCAAAATTAAATGAATAAATTCAATCTTGTGACACACTTGATCTGATTCTCAATTTCAAAAGGAATTGATTCTTCATTCCTTACCTTTGGCCTTGCATCCTACGATTTTTAACGGCACCATAAATTTTTAATTTCCATTTATTTTACCGTTAAATTAATTCAATGAATGATGTGTACCGTATACGTTTTAAATATTATAATATTTCGTAGGTATTCTATAGGAGCGCCTAAAGAATAATATTCAAATAATGGTGCACGACTCTTAACAGTTATCACTTAAAAACGTAAAGTATCCCGTTCCCGCACGCCATTTGTAAAACACCCGTAGGTACCTACGTATGATGGTTCCCGTCTCAAGCGAAAAATGACCGCAAATCAGCCGAATCTGGTTCTTGAGCAACGCGTGTATTTCAAATGCAAGGAATTAACTCAGTAGTTCCGGTCAAAGTCCCGTCGTCCCGGGTCCACGTACCTAGTCTCTAGTCTGTCCATAGTCTGTCGCTATCGAGTATGTCAGGATCTGTTTGATTTATCTGTTTCACTTATTCGGGAATTAAATCTTCATTCATTTGTGACGTCATCGTCCATATTCAATCCCGCAGATCTCATGTCCGAAACGCTACAGTCCGTGCTAGGTCCGCAGCTCGCGAGTTAATCAAGTCACTGCGAGGCAAGACACTAGTCAAAAGTTACCAATTCATTCCTCAATGCTCGCCGCGAATCCGTCCGTGCGATTCATTAATTCCTCCGCGGCCAAGCCATCAATTTCATTACATAGTTGGTCTTAAACTTCCGACTTAGATATTATAATATGTAAATTAATTTGCAGAATTATAAGGCCAAACGGCTATAGTCACCTATCACAAAATACTCGCCTAAATGTTAAATTATTGTACCTTTATATTGTTAGCACACCTACCTAAGGTGCCTACATTCTGCCGACAGACCAGCTCAGAATTATTCGGTCAGCAGAGCGGTAGAGGCTATCATCACCAGGGTGGTGGGATCCTGAGGCGCAAGTGTGGCATCCCTGAAATAAACTCAATCCTACGGACCGGGGAAGACAATGAAACAATTCGGCTGCAGTAAATATGAGGTGTATTGGAAGGAATCCGTTTATAAAACAACAATGGTACATAACACAGTCAATGTTAGAACACAGGTAGAATCATTAACCTATCTAATTCAGGGGTAATTGGGCCTAACATCTCTCTCTGCTTCGAGACTCCCTGGGGCGGTCATTAATTACGCGTAGAATTTAAAAGGAACACACGCAAAAGGGGGAATTAATGGCACGGGTACTCACTGCTGCAGGCTGGTGCTTGGAGATCAGTAAGGTGAGAGGAATTCAGACGAGAAAAGTAACAATATTAGATCGCGTGAAGTGGAACTATTTTAAGTTTAATAAATAAAATAAAATTATTAAAACTTTAGGGATGAAACAAAAAACTGTTTAATTTTAAGATTTAATTAATCGCCTAACATAAGTCTTTTTTTTTTTGCAATTAATTGAATCAAAGGAATGAATAAAAGGAATCAATTCAAAAGGCCAGGGGAATCAGACTGAATCGATTCACTCCTGGGAATGAATCTGCCCATGTCTAGTGTATAGTAAGACAGGTTAGAAGAAGAGGAAGTGTTATGCTACGTAGAGTTCAAATACCTCAGTGGGAACTGACTGGCTGCTTGAGAAAGAGCTGTAAAAACTAATATTGTTTGGGTTTTAGTTGAGTTTTTCGTAGAAGTCAAAAACTTTGAAGTGTTTTTTTCAGAAGTGAGAATGGTGAGAGTTTTGTCGGCGTTTAGTGCCATACGGAAGTCAAATTTGTTTAGAACAGTTTGGGGGAGAAGAGCTTCTACGGAAGTCACTTCAATACCCTCGGAAGCTGATGTGGTCATCATCGGTAAGATTGTATTTGAAATTATTAGATTTTTTCAAGTTTGATTACAGTACAAGCGTGCCAACTGTTCGGAGCCTGTAGGAATCACTACTTAAGCAGCGACCCCGATTGGTGTGTGCTGTGAGGCTGACAGCAATGGAGATGGGAAAGAGGAAGGTTGAGAAGTATGCGGTTATTCAAAACTGGTCACAACTGGAAACATTACCATGTTACAAATAAAATTACGACATTTGAATTTCTCCCGCTGAGCAGAAAAAGTTGCTTGTGTAATGATTGTATCTTTGTCATTTTTGGAGATATCGAAAAACTATTAATTTTACTGCCATTATTAACTCTAAATAAAAACCACCACCACCTCTGGTCGTTGATTTTCCTTATATTTCTGTACGATGCGGAACATGGAAAATTAGATCCAGCGAAAGAAAGCGGAGAAACATCCTCCAAAAGTGGTGCTGGAGAAAAATGCTCAGGATTCTATGGAAAACCAGACAAAAATGTTCATAATGTGTCCATTATATGTGCACAAATGTGTCCATTCTGGAAGAGCTAGGCAACCACAATAGGCTTCCAACTATCTGCCTACTACTTATATTTTCGACACGTTGTTCGCCAAACTGAGGACTGCAACTTGCAGAAACACATAGTCACTGTCAAAGAAGGCAGAAGAAGCAAGGAAAGTCAACGATGCGCTGGAGTGATTAAGTATCACTGGTGTCCGGTACTAGGGTGTCCTTGGCTCTCCACGTAGCGCAAAACCGCAAGGAATGGAGGAAGCTTGTCCACCATGGAAATTGGAGTAGGAGTCACAATCTTCAGCAATGAAGAACCCACTTAAGAAGAAAGACTTGACTCTTTAAATATAATACATTTTCATCTAAATAAAAAATTAGGAGGCAACCCCATTTTAATTAGGTAAGTACCAATAGTAGTTTTGCCATTACAGGTGGAGGAATTGCAGGATGCAGCACCCTGTACACACTAGCCAAGAGGGGAGTCAAAGCAGTATTGTTGGAGAGAGCGCGCATTACTTCTGGAACAACTTGGCATACTGCGGGTAAATTGCAGAACTTACTTGTACTGTAACTCCGGGTTTGTCTCACAATCTTTTTAATCACTGGAGCGTTTTTGGCCACATTTTGATCAATTTGCAAACACCCTCAAGTGTTCACTGGCCAAAATGTGGCCATTTTGAAGAGAAATTTTAAAACATTTATTGGAATTATTTCAAAAGTTCCCGCGCGTTGCATACTTCAATCAATAACAAAGATTACTTTATACTTTCCTTTTTTAATAAAAGATATCTTGCATCTCTTCTGAGTTATTTGTTATTGGCATTTCGCGAACTGAAAATATTGAAATATTTTTTTGTACAAATCATTGATTATGTGTTTAAAAAATTTAATTAATATTTGTGATTATCAACTGGGCTAAATACATAATATAGAAGTCATAATATTTAATATTCCCCAAATAGGTACTATGTACAGCAATTTTAAAGTAACTAATATGCAGAATTTGTGATTAGTTTAATCATTTTTTTATGATTCCTAAAAATATTGGATAAACAGTTAAATATAGGTGCATTTAATAGCTCTCTAACACTGTAAGCAGTTTATATGTCACCATATCAACATTCGGAGGTACGATTTTTTGAAAGAACGTGATAAATTTTCAAACTGAAGGCATAAAAATTAGGGTGATACATTTTCAAACTGAAGGCATAAAAATTAGGGTGATAAATTTTCAAACTGAAGGCATAAAAATTAGGGTGATAAATTTTCAAACTGAAGGCATAAAAATTAGGGTGATAAATTTTCAAACTGAAGGCATAAAAATTAGGGTGATAAATTTTCAAACTGAAGGCATAAAAATTAGGGTGATACATTTTCAAACTGAAGGCATAAAAATTAGGGTGATAAATTTTCAAACTGAAGGCATAAAAATTAGGGTGATACATTTTCAAACTGAAGGCATAAAAATTAGGATGATAAATTTTAAAACTGAAGGCATAAAAATTAGGATGATAAATTTTCAAACTGAAGGCATAAAAATTAGGGTGATAAATTTTAAAACTGAAGGCATAAAAATTAGGATGATAAATTTTCAAACTGAAGGCATAAAAATTAGGGTGATACATTTTCAAACTGAAGGCATAAAAATTAGGATGATAAATTTTAAAACTGAAGGCATAAAAATTAGGATGATAAATTTTCAAACTGAAGGCATAAAAATTAGGGTGATAAATTTTCAAACTGAAGGCATAAAAATTAGGGTGATAAATTTTCAAACTGAAGGCATAAAAATTAGGGTGATACATTTTCAAACTGAAGGCATAAAAATTAGGGTGATAAATTTTCAAACTGAAGGCATAAAAATTAGGGTGATACATTTTCAAACTGAAGGCATAAAAATTAGGATGATAAATTTTAAAACTGAAGGCATAAAAATTAGGATGATAAATTTTCAAACTGAAGGCATAAAAATTAGGGTGATAAATTTTAAAACTGAAGGCATAAAAATTAGGATGATAAATTTTCAAACTGAAGGCATAAAAATTAGGGTGATACATTTTCAAACTGAAGGCATAAAAATTAGGATGATAAATTTTAAAACTGAAGGCATAAAAATTAGGATGATAAATTTTCAAACTGAAGGCATAAAATTAGGGTGATAAATTTTAAAACTGAAGGCATAAAAATTAGGATGATAAATTTTCAAACTGAAGGCATAAAAATTAGGGTGATAAATTTTAAAACTGAAGGCATAAAAATTAGGATGATAAATTTTCAAACTGAAGGCATAAAAATTAGGGTGATAAATTTTAAAACTGAAGGCATAAAAATTAGGATGATAAATTTTCAAACTGAAGGCATAAAAATTAGGGTGATAAATTTTAAAACTGAAGGCATAAAAATTAGGATGATAAATTTTCAAACTGAAGGCAAATAAATTCCAGCAAAAGCTTGACATTAAAATTGATTATTTAGCGGAACACTCGAGTGGGTAAATGTATCATGGACTTTATTTATGTTAGATAACAATTAGCTCTAATGGCTTATTTAGCAGGTGGTAGTAGTTATTCTGGGCCCCCGACCTTGAGGTTGCAACAGTATTTATTACAGTATCAATCCCTGCATTATCAACAGCTATATCGGTTCAAAATTCGACTACATTTTCCTACCATTCGTAAAACATTTATTGTAATTAATTAAAACATTTCCTTGGCCAGCCAGTTATTTTAAAACGAAGCTATTGAAATACTTTATCTATTATGACAATAGATATCGCAAATCCGTACTTCTATTTTAGGCTATTTTAATAAATATTTAAAATATTTTTTCCCTCCGAATTTTTGATCAGCTGTTTACGGTTAAAATTAAGTCCTTTTTCCATAGATATGCACCTTTCATTATCAAGTATACCACAGACAACATACAGAAATCGAAAATATTCTATGTCGACTCGAATAAGTACCCCTCACGGCAGTTTCAAAGTAAAAAAACTCGCTGTATACTGCGGTTATAAACTTTACGATTTTTTATTTATATTTTTTACAAATCCTACAAATATGAGATAAATGATAAAATACAGGTTAATTCATTGGTTATATAGCACTACAATAAGTTTTTATGTCTCCAGGTTAAAATTCGAAGGTATGATTTTTTTAACCCTAGAAGCCCAATCATATTTTTGATTGGATTGACTAAAGAGCTGACTAAACTACTTACTCTACCAAAATTGCATTTAGTTACTAATATATTCGCTTCTCGATTAAACTACCTCCCAGTGCGAACGGCTCTTTAAGACGTGTGCCATATTTGAGAGTCTTTTAAAGTGGAGAAGGAGATGGAGTTCTTGGAATGAAAAGAATGTGATGGAGTTTATACATCTAAGGGTCAGTGTGCCCAAGACTGAAGGACGTATGAATCCATCCGTCCCACTGTGCTGCAAGGCTATGAGATCGAGAGAAGCCAGTTGAAGAAGACATAGGGTCTCCCTCAAACGGCCTCTCCTGATCTGGCGTGCCATGCAGCTGGTGGGCCGTAAACCTAGACAAACCTCACCCCAATAGGCACCGGCTATAGCTTGCCATTTGCAGTGACTTAGGACTGAGATGTTGATTATCGAATGAATGGTTCCCGGGATGGCAGTACCCAACCTCCCAAACTACTTATAATCTTTCAAGTAAGTATCTTGTGTGTAAGATTGATCTGATAATGAATAACAATGGTTCTAGGTCTAGTATGGAGTCTCCGTCCCAATGACATGGAAGTCCAACTGTTGGCCAGCTCCAGGGCAGTATATGGTGGACTGGAGAAAGAAAGCGGAGAACCAGCAGGATGGATCAACAACGGAGGACTCTTCATCTCACACACCCAGGTCTGTACTCCATTCATTCATTCACTTGTGAATGTGATTTTTGTATGAAAACTCCAAACTGCCGAAATACGACAGCATGGAGCTGGCAATGGTCTAGCAATGGTCTGGCAATGGGTCTGCTCCTATCTGCTCGTTTATTGCGGACTTGAAATTTACATGGAAAGAATTTTTAGTGTGCATTTAAAAAACCCTTAATGTCACCTCATTTGGATAGGCTTCTAACTGCCATTTTTTTAGTGACCGACCGAAAGTTCGGTTTTGACAAGTTTTGGCAAAACATTCTAGTTTTGAGAAAATCTGCCGAACCTTCGGCCGTGCCGAAACTCTGCGTTCGTGAATTATTGCGCGTCGTTCAGCTGACTTCGGGAGAGTACGTGGCTCGTGTATCACCCGCCATCATCAGCTGAGTTCGCCAAATTGATTATTAATTGACAAATTTTTATTCCAAAAAGTAGTTAACGTGTTTATTAATTTCTTTAAACTTTTGTTTGTTTTATAACAATAATATCAAAAAAATAAATGATTATTTTTTTCTCATACTTCAATTATCATTGTTATTTATTTCATTTAATATGTGTAATAAGAATGTTGTGATTGAAAACACAATTAAAATTAAAGAGATTCTTCCTTTATAATGTAAGTGTTGAGTATTGACAAATTTGTGTTCCAAGAAGTAGTTAAAATGTTTTGTTAATTTTATAATTTTTGTTTGTTTTATAGCAGTAATATAAAAAATGTATGTATATATATATACTCGTATATATATTTTTTCACATTTTTATTTTTTAAATTTATTTATTTTATCTTATATATATAAATAAAATTGAATCGCCGAAATGTATGTACGCGCATCACTTCCGAACGACTGCACCAAATTGGATAATTATTTTTTTGTTGTGTTCGTTATTGTCAGGACAAGGTTTGTATAAAACTACTGGTGAGCTCTGGCATTATGAAGTTTGTATTATTATTAGTTATGTATTTTAAGCTCCAAAAAATTGCAATAGGTGGCACGTGAGCTGTTTGAAAACTGAATGTACCGGGACTGGATGAATGGAATGCGGGAGCGGAGTGGGGAGCGGGCGAGGGGAGTGGGGAGAGGGAAGGCGGTGTGGGAACGCGAGAGGGGAAAAGGGACGCGGGAGAGGAAGGGGAGGCGGAAGGGGAACGTGACGAATGGGAAAGGACACGCAGGGAAAAACAATTTCTTTATTAAATGGCATAGCAACGCATGCTGGGAATCAGCTAGTTTGTTATAAAATACATTCAGTATAAGGAAGCTTTGACTGTCCAACTAGGAAGGTTGAATTATATAATAGTAATTATTGAACATACTTCAATTATTGTTTTGTCATTTAACACATGTTAACTTTCTGTATAAGTGTGAAAAATAAGCAAAATTTCAGAAAACCATAGATTTTAACATATCTAAAAAAGTTTCAGTTTCGGCTCTATGTTATTTTTACATAGCTATATGTATGACAAAGTTCTAACATCAAGCATTTTAAATAATCATTTATTTTACAAGGTTCTAACATGACTTACACTCTCTATTTTGTTTGTATCTTATAGTTGATCGTTGTTACTAGGCACATTATAGTTTGTCACGTTCACCGTTATGAGGAAATAAAGTTACGATTTTACAGCTTTACTAATAAAAAAACACTTCACGACTGTTAAACAGTGTTTCTGTTCGGTGACCGTTAAACGGTGTTTCTGCAACCTTACTAATAACATAATAACATTTTTATGTTGGCTGCATTAGTGTGTAACTCAAAAATGCTGATATCGGAGTTACCTAGTTGTAGAATTTATCCAAGATATAAAATTTGATATTTCAGGAGCGCACAGACGAGTATGCACGTCTTAGCACGCTGGGCGGTGCTTTTGGCGTGCAAAGTGAGAATCTGACTCCTGAAGAGGTGCGGGATCGATGGCCACTGCTTTCAGGGCCGCTGCGATCAGCTCTCTATAGCCCCGCAGACGGCACGGTAGACCCTGCTATGGCCACTTCCGCCATGCTTAGGGTGGCACGCTCCAAAGGTGCTCAGGTTAGTGTAGAGCGTGCACATTCATTTGGGAGGCGGGTATGTAACTTAGCATGAGTGCCCGGGTTTGTAGGGTGAGGTTTGCCTAGGTCTTGGCAGTGCGTGCATCTGCACCCTACTGCTAGACGAACTGGATGAAGAGAGATTGGTTGAGATTTTTGACTTCTCCAGTTGGAAGGGATAGATTCATACGTCTGTCATTCCTTGGTACACGGAACCCAAGCCTAGAACCCAAGCCTATTACCTTTTTCCGTCCAGAACTTCCACTCCTTCCTTTCCTTAAAATACCCTCCACTTAGTATTCCCAAAGATGACTTAGGGAAATTGTTTTCCTCAGAGCTTCCTGTCAAAAATTAACTTCTGTTTCATAAAATAAAGAAAAAAAAGCACAACACGGCACAATACCCAAAAATAAATTTTGGCCTACTCAAATCCATTTCCATTTTATCATATCCCATTTATTATTTTGTAATATTTTATTTGTGAATGCCTTAAAATGTATTTTTTTGTATTGTTTTTAATACAATAAAAAATTAATTGTATCGGTGAAATACAAGGGCTGCCCGTAAAATAAGGTCTCCAAGGTGCTGCGGTCATGAGGAACAATTTTACGCGAGATCCGGCAACACTGGCATGTAGCCTGGTTTCCCTACGCAAAATCACCACCACGCTGCACTCTCTGGACAAAACAATGATTGCAGATCGACGGGTGACGATTCGGGAGCTCTGCGATATGATCCCTGATGTCAGTAAGACCACTATTGACAAGATTTTGACAGAACATTTGGGAGACCACAAGGTCTACCCAAGGTGGGTCCCAAAATGCTCACCGAAGATCACAAACAACAACGGGTTGAAGCAGCCCGCGAATTCTTTGAGTGTTACGACATCAATGGAAAAGAATCTTCTTCTTCGATGGCGCTACAGCCCATATCGAGCTTTGGCCTCCTGCAACAGTCGCCTCCAACTCCTCCTGTCCTCAGCGGCTGACTTCCAATTTGGTACCTGGAGAAACTGTGCTGCATCCCCTCTTACTTCGTCTTCCCACCTCAGTCTGGGTCTTCTCACTTTTCTCTTTCCACCTGGGTGTCCAGTCAAAATTCTTTTTGGGACACGTGTATCCGGCATTCTTTGTACATGCCCAGCCCATCTCAGCCTGAGGAGTCTCATATGTGTTGAGATGCTAGGTGCCTTATATATATTATACAATTCTGTATTGTGCCGGATGCGCCACTGTTCACCCTCTTTCACGGGTCCACATATTCTTCTCAGCACTTTTCTTTCAAAAGTATCCAGCATTTCAGCCATCTTTACCGTCAGTGTCAGCGCCTCACATCCGGAACCCACCAATGGAAAAGAATTCTTTGACTCAATTGTGACTGGAAACGAGACTTGGATTCACTACATGACACTAGAGACAAAGGAACAATCCCAGTGGCTTCATTTAGATTCACCAAAGCAAAGTTTAAAAACGAATTGGCGAACGAACCTGGCGGATGCGAGTGGAAGTTGTTGAGTGGAAGCGCCATCGCGAACGGCTGTCACTCCGAGACTACGCGTCACAGAGGGTGCAACGTGGTGGGAATTTGGCAAGGGGAAACCAGGCGACACGCCAGTGTTGCAGGATTGCATGTAAAATTGTTCCTCGCGACAGCAGACCTCTGAGATCTTATTTTACCGAAAGCCCTCGTATCAAGTTGCCCAGAGATAGTATGTATTATTGAACTATCAGTTATTACATGGTGTTGATTTGCTGCAGGTGTTTGAGAGAACCCCCGTACATCAGATCTTGACGGGGAGCACTTCCCTGGGGAGCAAGGAGGTGAAGGGAGTTGTCACTGATAAAGGAACCATAGCCACTAAGTGCGTCGTCAACTGCGCAGGTAAATATTTCTTTTCGAGTTTGGACGTTGGCCTTTCTTGGCCATACTCTTCCATGGAATTACTAGGATAGAACATATATAACAATCAGATGTTTGATTGTGAGCTTTTAAGTGTGATTCAAAAGATTACAATTCGCTAACGGGTTTTTTTGGGAATTAACAACAAAATGCGATTTTTTTTTTACCGTGACGGAATAAAAATAGGCAATAAACATACATTCCTTATTACGATAATGCTGCAGCTCTTTCAAAAGACGAGATACACAATGTACTTAGGTCTGTTTCTTCCAAAGGAAAAAAAGTCATCATTTTCTTGCATCTCTCTCACACACCGCACCGTGACGTCTCCATAGACACCTGTGTAACTACCAAACGATAATTTTGAAAGTATGGAATATAGTTACAAAAATAATATTGAAGTTTGAATGAATTCCAAAAATTAAAAAAATGTCAAATGTCAATGCGCTGATGGTCTTGCTTTTGTTCTTAAATATATAGACTGCTAGACGGCCGGCGTGGTCTAGCGGTAAGGCTTTTGACTCGCAATCCAAAGGTAGCAGGATCGAATCCCGGCGTGGGCAAATAAATTTTATTTGATTAATTTGTGTTATTTCACAATTAATTAATTAAAAATAATATATATAGGGTGGCGTAAAACTACTGCTTTATTTTGAATCTTATTGTATTGTGCAATAAGATTCAAACCATATCGGTAGTTTTGCGCCACCCTTTAGTATATTTGTGGCATGTTCTAGAGTGGAAGATACTCTCAGTATGCCCTGGTGTAAGACCACCATTCAGAATTGAAACGGTTGCTTGAAATGGCTTTAGTTGTGTTTAGTGACCATATCTGAATGGCCAGGTAACTTCCCCATCTCCCTCCCGTCCCCACTACCTTTAGCCTCACAACATACCCCAATTGGGGATGCCATAGTCTCACTGGCTCCAGACGGGAGCAGCTGAGATCTTATGAGGTATACATATATAATGTTACAGCTCTTTTTTACACATTAAATAACAACAATCGAAAATGAGACAACCGGTGAACGGATGTCTGCACCCCCCCAAAGGAAACATACAATCATTATCACACATCTCCCTCAAACATATAAAGAAAATGGAACGCAATTCCCGTCACCGTGGCTGTGCCTTAATAAGATATATCTGTTTCCTCCAAAGGAAAAAAGTAGTATTTTGGATGAAACAGTCACACGTATTTTGTGTGTCTCATCTTTTGTCTCACAATGGTGAGATGATTTTTCTTATAATGATAAGGATCATAATAAGTTTATTTCCCCTTTTTTGCTGTCATGGTACCATAAACGTGGGTCGTCACTATAATAATAAAAGCACTCATACAGTTGCACCTCTAACCAAACTTTAAATAGATAGATAAAAATATGTAGGTATATTACAATTATTTTCTTTTTTCTTTCCTAGGAGCCTGGGGTAGCGGGGTGCGTGAACTCACCGGCGCACCGGGCCTGCCCATCGTGCCCATGAAGCACGCCTACATCGTGTCGGAAACCATCCCGGGAGCACGCGATCTGCCTAACGTGCGCGATCACGATCACGCTTTCTACTTCCGCATTCAGGGGGACGCCATCTGCATGGGTGGATATGAGGGGAACCCTATTCTGTTGGACGAAGTAAACACATTTTATATATATTTTTTTTAATAATACTAACGAGATTCCGTCATGCGTTTGAATGCCTCTCAAAAATGAAAGAGTTTGTGTTCTTTTTATTGAAGTGCTTGTGGATACAGAATATTTTTTGTTTTTCTGTCTGGTGTTTCCGTTTTTCTCGTCCACCCTCATCAACCTTTTTTTTCTCCCCCTCCCCCCTCCCGGGTTCCCCTCTTCCCTCCTACCCTCTATGGTGCTAAACCATATGAAATACAAACATTTTTCAAATACCTCGCATGCCACTTATTGTAAATTTTGTGTACAAATTTCATAATGCCAGAGCTCACCATTATACATAGAAACCTTTGTGGGCGTGCACACAACAAATCACCAAAGGTTCATTACATTCGGATGAATGGTATAGGAACGCGTATGGGACAGGAGCAGTGAAAACCTGACAGGGGCAGGATCAAATTGACCGAATGCTGCAGAAGTGAGATCCCTGAGGCGTGTGTGTGATAAACCATGTATAATAACCATGTGAAAAATGTGGAGATTACACCATTGCAACCAGTACACCATTGCAACACTACACCATTGCAATCAGTATCCCAAACTCAATGCACAAAAAAATAAAAAATAAAAATAAATTGGTTATAGACTTTGAGGCTTTATTAAATGATCTTGGTAAAAAAAATTGGGAATTTATTTATAAAGAAATAGAAGTTAACAATGCTCTAAACTATTTCATCAATGAAATCAATGCATACATTACGAAACACTCAACAATAAAACACATTCCACACAGTAAACTACAACTCACCCCGTGGATTAGTAACGGCATTGTGAAATCTATACATAAAAGGAACCATCTTCATAAAATAGCAAAACAGGACCCATTGAATATTACTAAACAGCAAACTTATTACCGATACCGAAACGTATGTAAAAACGTCATTCGCAAATGTAAAGAGCGTTACTATAAATCTTTAATCGATAAGGACAATTCCAGCAAAAATTTGTGGAACGTTGTTAGAGACATAACAAAAACTAAACGAAATACAGGTACACCTATAAATGAATTAAAAATCGGAAATTTGACTATAACTGACCCTCAAACAATTGCGTGTCATACTAATCAATATTTTGCATCTGTGGGCTCTAAGCTAGCGAATAATATTTTTAAAAATACCCAGAAAACGGAAGACACTTTAGCGTCGGCAATTAAAACAAACGATCCAAGTTGCTCATTTGAAATTAAACCAACTACTACAGAAGAGATCATAAAAATAATCAACAGTCTTAAAACTACACATGCAAAGGGTCCAGATAGTCTAAATACATACATATTAAAAAAAAAAAAATCTCAGATTTCTACACCGCTTGCATATATCTACAACTTAAGCTTTGCTTCGGGAATATTTCCTGATCATTTAAAAAGATCAATAATTATCCCAATTCACAAAAGTGGACCAAAATTTCTTGTAGAAAACTATAGGCCAATATCACTGTTAAGCGCAATATCTAAAGTTATTGAAAAGATTTTCAAATCAAGGTTGAGTGAATATGTGGAGCATAACAAAATTCTAAGCCCAAACCAATACGGTTTTCGATCTGGTAAAGGAACAGATGATGCCATCGCATGTCTCACGGAAACTATTGCAGGAAATACGAACCGTGGCAAGAAAACCATTGCCCTGTTCCTGGACCTGGCCAAGGCTTTCGATACAATATCACATAAAATACTTTTACAGAGACTGCAAAATATAGGGATAACAGGAAAAAGTTTTCAATGGATACAAAGTTATATTTCTAAGAGATTCCAGCAAACAAAAATTAATGAGGCTACTAGTACTTCAATAGAAAATAACTTTGGAGTGCCACAAGGAAGTACACTAGGGCCCCTTCTCTTTATTATATATATCAACGAACTATGTAATCAACATATAGGTGGGAAAATCATTACGTTCGCAGATGACACCGTCATGTTATTTGAAGGAGAGGATTGGAAAGAAACGCACCACCTTGCGAACATCGGTAGTAACATAGTTAAACAGTGGCTGGACAGTAATTTGCTTACATTAAACATATCAAAAACCAAATACCTAACATTCAGCGCTACTATTGCAGGACAACCCAAAACACTTCACCACCTCATAATACATAAAATTAATTGTAGCCTCGGAAATAGTAACTCTCCGTGTAAATGTGAAACTCTTGAGTGTGTTAAATTTATCAAATATCTAGGCGTTATAGTTGACAATAACCTAAAATGGAAATACCAAATAGAAAATGTAGCAAAAAGAGTGCGTACACTTATTCATATATTTATTTCATTGCGGGAAATTTTAAAAACACACTACTTAAAAAATATATATTACGGGCTATGCAACTCGATCATAACATACGGATGTATTGGGTGGGGGGGTGCAGGGAAAACAATATTAAACTCGTTATTGAAGGCACAGAAATCTATTTTACGTGTTATAATGAAGAAACCTTTCAGATATTCGAGCGACGCTCTCTTCAGGGAATTTAATGTACTAGATGTTCGACAGTGTTACATTAAAAACATAATAATTTATGCTCATAAAAATAAATATAAAATGAAAAAAGTCGAACACAAACATCAAACCAGAAGTAAGGGAAGAAATGACCTTTCTATTCCAACAAGCAACACAGCGGCTTATCAAATGATATTCTCATACCTGGGGCCGAAATTGTATAACAAAATCCCTTCTCAACTAAAATTGTGTAAAGTGTCATCCTTCAGCCAAAAAATTACAAAATGGTTACTAGATTTGGGCAGGACGGAGTCTGAAATATTACTAAAAAATATTATCTGATAATTATATATTACAGCGCCTCTATTTTTTCCAAATTAATGTCTTTTGTTTTTTTCTTACTGTCTACCTGTATATTATTCTTCTTGTATTCAAAAATAACAAAACTAATTTTAACAAAAAACCAAAAATTTACTCATTCAACTCTGTCACATGGTAGCTTATCTGATGGTTCTGCCACTTTTCTTGCTGGAACAAAATTAATTGAGAGTCTGCATTTGTGTAAGATGTTTTGCTTACGAGGCTTCTTTCGGATTTAGTTTATTGTAATGGCTGATTAAGTTCTTTAAAGTACGATTGGAAAACACTTTAAACATTTTTAAAAACCTTTTATGCTAACGATTCTGATATTTTTTGTATGCCTCTACTGAAGTATAAAGCTGTACTAATTAAACAATTTAGCAGTACGTTTTTTAACAAGGTCACCATATACAAGTATTTTCTGTTTGCTTCTTCTTCACTGCTTTCAATATCTTTGTATTAATATGTATTATTTTTCTTTTGGTTTATTTATAATTAATAGGTATTATTTTTATTATGTATTATTTTTATTTTGGTAGAATGTATTATTTTTATTTTGGTAATATGTATTATTTTTATTTTGGTAGAATGTATTATTTTTATTTTGGTAATATGTATTATTTTTCTTTTGGTTTATTTACAAGTAAACTTATAATTTTACATTTTTTCTTTTTTCTATATTGAAAATAAAACATGTACGTAAATGACACTTGTGCATAATTATAAATAATTAATAATAACTAAATTAGTAAATAATTAAACTATGCATACATTATAAATAATTAAATATTTTTGCCTGAACTTTAGTAAATAAGATAAAGTTTTTTGGCGATGATTTGTTGATTTGTGTCCCAAATTGGTCATTTCTAAATTAAATTTACGCCTATCAAAATGTTTGTCATTTGACTGTCCTAGAACGGGAGACCTTCCTAGTTGGACAGTCAAAGCTTCTTTGTACTGATGTATTCTCTATAACAAATAAACGTTTTTATTATTATTATTATTGCAAATAATGAAAGCGTAAGTAAAATTAAGAAAGGGATGCTTAGACGGTTTGGGCATGTAGAGCGAATAACAGAAGAATGGAGTCTAAGGAGTACCTATATATGATGCGAGTGCGAATGCTAAAAGAAGTCGGGGATGCCCGAGGAAGACATGGCACGATGAAGTGAACCAAACACTTGAATGGGGCCATGTCAAGAATCGGAACAGAAGGCTATTTAATACAATGTATGAAAGTGAATAAACCAAGCAGTGTGTGCCAAGACCTTGCTCCACATAGGAAGCCCTGAGAAAAATAATTTCCCAAAGGGCCTTTGTCATCGAGGGGATGCTGTGTGGAGGGTTTTTTCAAGGAAAGGAAGAAGAGGAAGTCCTGGGAAGGAAATAGGTATGAGGGGTGGGTAGGAATCTGAGGATCAGTGTGTTTAGGAGTGACGGATGTATGAATTCATCCCTTCAACTGTGGTGCAAGGCGATGGGTTGACGGAATCCAGATGGAGAGGTCTAAAAGACCTCCTCAACCAGTTTCCCTCGATCCGGCCCACCACGCAGCAGGTGAGAGGCACATCGACCGCCAAAACCTTAACAAACCTCACCCATGAACCCCTGCTAAGTCATCAAACGTTGCGAACCACTTGGGGTAACCTATAGCAGCAGTGTTGGTTTTCCAATAAATGGTTTCCGGGGCGGCGGTACCCATACCCGCCTCACAAAATGCGAATTGTTTATTGCAAAGTTAAACTGGCTGCAAACCTAATATTAATTTTGCAGCTAGGTGAAATTGCACTCGTCCTGCTCTGTTTTATTATAAACACTCACTCACCACTTATTAAAACAGTAATTAAATGGAATCATTGTCTAACATATATTTGTTGATGTCTAATTGGGCTGTCTGTGTGCAGGGTCTGCCCGCAGACT
Source organism: Limnephilus marmoratus (assembly GCA_917880885.1). NCBI lineage: Eukaryota > Metazoa > Arthropoda > Insecta > Trichoptera > Limnephilidae > Limnephilus > Limnephilus marmoratus. Next base: position 25,508,125 of record OU862930.1, on the reverse strand, counting down.
TTGAGTTTGGGCTGTACGAGCTGGACTGGGGAATCTTTGCGGCGCACGTGGAGGGGGCGGGGTCGCTGTGCCCCGCCATGAAGGACGCTGGCGTGCGCTCCACTGTCTGCGGACCCGAATCTTTCACGCCCGACCACAAACCGCTGCTGGGAGAGGATCCGCATCTACTGGGTGAGATCATTCATATTACAGCACATTCAAAATTGAAAATAATAATAAATAATCAACATCTCTACATATTATAAATTAAAGTCCCCCACGTCGTCTGTCTGTCTGTTCGCGATAAACTCGAAAACTACTTAACGGATTTTCATGCAGTTTTCACCAATAGATAGAGTGTTTTGTGAGGAAGGTTTAGGTATGTGATTTGTCAAGGATTTGTGTAAATTGGTTGAAACATAACGATAATGCTAAACGCTGCCTAATCCTTTAGGGATATAACAAAACAATGCATGGTGGGATATTCCTCTTTTATAGTTCTACAGAAAAGTCAGCGAAGGCATATATCTATCTTTTACGGATAGCTTACTATACCCATTCTATCTTCTAAAAAAATGGTCACATACATTGTGATAATTGAAAAGTTATTTAGACGGATACAGTATTAATCCTTATTAACTTAAATACGTTAGTTACCCCAAGCATTTCATGCACATTATTATAATCTTTCACACCATCTCTACGTATTATAAATTAAAGTCCTCCGTGGCATCTATCTGTCTCTTCGCGATAAACTCAAAGACGGCGGTGGTTATAAAGGTTGGATAACCATCGAGTAGATGACGTTGTGTTTTATTAGCCACAGCAACGCGTGGCCGGGTCAGCTAGTATATTATAAAAGAAAGTGCACTACAATGTGCGTGCTACTAAAACTCAAAAACGAATCCCGTTACAGTCAAGGGAGTTATATGGTGTGCTCGCTTTGGGCGCTCTGAAGGTCTATATGAAATATATTTTTTTAAAGCGATAATATTTTTCACTGGAGTTCCTTATTAAACATGTAAGTTTGGCTTATTGTCTCATTTTAATTATATGGATAGGCAACTATTACTGAGCATTTTTCTCTGCCGCCAGGAATGTACCACAACTGCGGGTATAACTCTGCCGGGATGATGTTCTCTCCGGGGTGTTCTGAACAAATGGCAGATTGGATCATCACTGGCAGGTAATTGTACTAAATGACCAATTTAATCTTTACTTATCTGAAGGTCAAATCACCTATCACCCGAAGGGGGGTCACTTGGGTACCCCGTATAACACTTAACCCCTCAGGTCTCGAGCTGGAACCTGCAAAAGAACTCGAACCCAGGACTTGGGACCAGGATCTCCTTTCCGGAGATCAGTATGGCTTTAGAAGAGGTGTAGGAACCAGAGAAGCAATATTGTCGCTACGAATACTACTTGAAAAAAGAATAAAAAGAAACCAAAACACATTCATCGCATTCATAGACCTGGAAAAGGCTTTCGATAAAGTAGAATGGAAAAGACTCTTCGAGATTCTGAAGAGAATTGATATCAAATATAGAGATAGACGAATAATCCAGGCGCTATACAAGAATGAGGCCGCTATAATTAGATGTGACAATGATACAAAAGAAGCCAGTATAAGACAAGGGGTGAGACAGGGATGCTCTCTGTCACCTGTTCTTTTTAACGCTTATATACAAAGTGCGATTGACGACTTGAGAGAGAGAATGAGTCACAGAAAAGGTGTAAAGATACACGGGCAAAAGGTGGATATGATAAGGTTTGCTGACGATATTGCATTGGTTGCTGAAAGCGAAGAAGAACTGCAAGAGGCCTTAACAACCATGCAAAGCATTCTCCAAAATAACTATAACATGTAGATAAATAAAGACAAAACAAAGCTGCTGACTGTAGGCCGAACGCAACATCAGATGCGAATAGAGATGTCAGGAGTTCCACTAAAGAACGCCAAGGAGTTTGTCTATCTCGGGAGCAAAATAACATGGGACGGTCGGTCTAAGAGCGATGTCGACAGCCGTATACACCAGGCTAGGCTTGCTTTCAATAAAAGGTCGAAAATAATTGAATCAAATAATATAGACCTAAAGCTGAGAATACTCCTCATCAAGACCTATGTATGGAGTATCTTGATGTACAGCTGCGAAACATGGTGCCTATCCAAAAGAGATAAACGGAGACTAGAGGCTTTTGAGATGTGGTCCTATAGAAAACTATTAGGAATTTCCTGGAGAGACCACATTACAAATGAGGAGGTTCTCCAAAGAATCGAAGGAGGAAGGCACCTGCTCAGGACCTTGTCCGAAAGGCGTGCAAGATGGATCGGCCATGTAATACGACAAGAAGGCCTCTTGCATTCCATAATGGAGGGTATGACCGAGGGGACAAACTCTAGGGGACGCCCACGCCGAGAGTACCTGGAGGACCTGCTGGTGGACGTGCGCTGCTTATCATATGCAGACCTCAAAAGAGCCGCACAAGACAGGGAAGAATGGAAGAGGAAACTAAAGGAAATTGCTGCAAACCAATCCCAGGATTGAAACCAGAGAGAGAGGCTCGGACCAAACCAAGACATCGCTAGCGCGTATGTGTAACATCGCCCCGGGAAAAATTTATTGGATAACCAACACCTCTGCCATAGGTCAACCCGTGAGTGACTTGGATCGAGATGAATGGGTTTGACTGGAGTCGGACCTCAGAGCCGGAACATGCATAAAACTCGAGCCCGGGACCTGCTTCCGAGTGGCTCGGACCGAACCAAGACATCGCTAGCGCGTATGGGTAACATCGCCCCGGGAAACATTTATTGGATAACCAGCACCTCTGCCATAGGTCAACCCAAGTGGCGAGATACATTTGGTGACTTAGCATTGTTCCCCGGATTATGGGGTGAGGATTTTATAGGTTTTGTGTCTGCCCACCTACAGTGTGGTGGGCTGGGCTTACCTCCCCAGCAGGGCTCTCTTGGCCCATCGCCTTGCATCGCAGTGGGAGGGATGGATTCATATGTCCGTCACTCTTGGACACACTGACCCCTAGATTCCTAGCCACCCCTCATACATTTTTCCTTTTGCAGATCTTCCTCTGGCCCTGAGGGACATTATTTTCCCGCAGTGTGCAGCTAATGTATATAAATATATATGTATTTTTTTAATAACTTAAAAGATAGTAATGAATTTTTGTTTTTAAATGCAGATCTATTACTGAATAGTTTTTCTAGGATTGCCTGAATTATATTATAGAAAAATAAAACGACTCTGATATTGCACAAAACTTTCGTTTGGGGTAAGTGTATTACTCCTTTCAGTGCGGGAGGAAAATAGGGTATTAATCTACTGGAATTTCAAGATCCACTCTTTATTAATTCATTTTACATCAAAACTAAATGCAGAAAACCATTTTAATTTTTACTGTATTACCAGCTCATAGAGGATTGGAACTGGCAACACGGTATCGCAGCTGAATACATAATCAAACACTTCACAACAATCTTCGATTACACATCTGCCCTGAACATGGACACTGCAATGCTGTCCAAAATGAAATAAATTCAGTCTTTTATCCAAAAAAGAGATATTTATAATAATAAAACTAGTGTGAGATATGTTGTATTTCGGCAGACCGTCACTTCCCATGTTCACGTTTGACGTGCGTCGCTTCACTCCGGAGCAGCTGAACAACGTGCGCTGGTTGAGGGAAAGAAGTCACGAAGCTTACGCCCGAAATTACGACCTGGTAAGTTTTAAAAAATGTACAACATGATTTCTTTTTATATATATACCCCACAAGAGACCATATTGGGATATGCTGTGAGGCTGAAGGTAGTGGGGAGTGGAAGCAGATGGAGAAGTACCTGAATATTCAGATGTGGTCACCAAACACGACTTAAGCAATTTCAAGCAACTTTTCGGTTCTGAAGTCGTCTTTCACCAGGGTGATAAAGAAACACGGTATACATTATTTTAAACTAGCTGGTTCCCGGCATGCGTTGCTATGCCATTTAATAAAGAAATTGTTTCTCCCTGCGTGTCCTTTCCCATTCTTTCCCCTTTCACTTCCCCTTCCTCTCCCGCGTCCCCTTCTCTTGCGTTCCCACTCCGATTTCTCCACCTTATCTCTCCCAACTCCATTCCATACATTCAGTTCCGGTACCTACATTCATTTTTTAAACAACTCACGTGCCACCCACTGCAATTTTTTTATTCAAATTTCATAATGCCAGAGCTCAATATTAATTTTATACAAACCTTGTCCTGACAATAACGCACATAAAAGAAAAAGAATTATCCAATTTGGTGCTGTCGTTTGGAAGTTATGCGCGTACGCACATTTCGGCGATTCATTTTTATTTATATAGATGAATATTTTTTTTTAAATAACACAAATTAATCAAACATATTTTACTTGCGCCTGCTGTGATTTGAACTTGAGACCTCTAGATCCATAGCCAAAAGTGATGTATTCTGATATGCATGAAAACCAATGTTGACAATTTATATGACACATTACACTATTTTCGGCCTACATGAGCCCTCGCCTCCCCTCCGTGGTCGAGGGGAGGGCTCTCGACTAGCAATCTGAAGGTAAATTTAATTTTTGCTATTTCACAATTTATTCATTAAAAATAATGGTGACCGGACTTGATTCTGACTTGTCATGGAACCAAAAATAATACATAGTATTTTTGCGGCACGTTCCAGAGTGGAAGATATTTTCAGTATCGTCCTGGTATAAGACCACCATTTAGAAATTAAATGTTGCTTGCAATAGCTTTTACCGTGTTTCGTGAGTAGATCTGAATAGCCAGGAACTTCCCCACCTTCCTCATCCCCAACTCCTTCCTTTCCCCACTTCCTTCAGCCTCACAACATATCCCAATTGGAGGTGCCATAGTCTCACTGATTCCAGACGGTTGGAGCAGTTGGAACCCTTGTGCGGTAATTACATTTTTTTTAAATCAGTTTGTTTCAACACACTAATTTGTTTTTCTTGATGTCCAGGTGTTCCCGTGGGACGAACCTCTCGGCGGTCGCGGAGTGCAAAGGTCTCCAATCCATGAGGAGCTAGAGAGCTCAGGAGCGATCATGCAAACCCGGGCAGGTTGGGAGAGGCCAGCCTTCTTCCTGGAGAATCAAAAAGTAAACCTCATCACTTTTTTTTATTTATTTATTGTTTCATTACATATATAATTTTTTAACATTTCAATTTTTTAACCTCACTAGGGCAAGCCTGTATTGAGGTATAATTTTATAAAGTAATAATATACACCTTGCTGGAAAAGCATTTGAAAATGGTACATTGAGAAGAACGAATTCAAGTGCTTTAATTTCTGAAAAAAGAAAAGAAGAATTGGGACCATTGGAAGCAATTTTTGTTGGTTGTACGTGTTCAAATATGTATATTCATTTATGAACTAAAAGAAGGTTTTTTGACCTCATCAAGATCGTTTTATACTTACGGAATGTACCCATACTACGTGACCCACTTTTTAATAATCCCCCCACCCTCCCCCTACAGTTTTCACGTAGTATTTTCATAAATATGGTTTTGAACCACTTCTTGCAAACAAAAAGTTTAAAAAATATTATTTGGCTTATATTTGTCTTTATTAATACAGCGCTTACTGCGTGACGGCAATAGTGCATGCATACCCATAATTAAAAGTGGAAAAAATATAAAAAGATTTCTAGATTGACTATGTGATAAAAACCTAACCCCCCCGCCCCCCATTGTGATCAAGCGTGGTATTTTTTTTTCAATTCAATTATTTATTCATTTAAAAACATTACAAAATAAAATTTCAATGCGTTTTAAAAGAGTATTAATTTAAAATTTAAAATTTAAACAGTTAAGTAATTTATATTGTTTAAGTAATTTATATTAAACAGATATCCGAAGTGATTCTATTTAACAACAAGACAGCTCTCGCGACTGGCATAACCATTGGCAAGTTAGTTCTGCAAGCCGGGAGATAAAACAGTCTATGCTGTCGATGACGGAGATAACCATCAGGAACATAGAAACTAATGCTCTCCATGATAGCCAAGTTTTCGAACCTTCCACGAATCAGTCTGAAGAAATGTGTTACAATGAGCGCATCCCTTCTGACCCGTAGAAGGTTCACACCAAGCATGCCCAAGAGAAAGTGGGTAGAGTAGAGCCACGGATAGTAGCCATCTTCCTCAGGTACAGAAATCTCAGAAATTTCTTCTGAACCCTCTCCAACATGAGGGAATACTTCACTCGGTAAGGATTCCAAACCACCGACCCACTCTCAAGCCTACTCCTAACCAAAGCATTGTATAGTACTGTGAGAACCCGGGTGTCTCTGAAGTTATTATTAAGGTATTTAGTTAGTATTTTGTAATTAGTTAGGTATTTTGAAGATCCCCCCCTAAACGGGTCATGTAGTATGGTTACGTTCCCTTATTTGTGATTGTGGCGATAATTACCTCGAGGTACCGTGGTGGAACTAAATAAACTATATATATTTGTAATAAGGTAAAAGTAAGTGATTGGTTGTCCTTCTTCCTTGTAATCCATTATTTTTCTCATACACATATTATCACCCAATTCCAACAAACACCATTTCGTTAAGTATTTACAGTCCATTTACAAGTACATCTGAAACTGTAATTCGGATGCCATAAGGACTATGATAGATCGGCGTCAATCAAGAGTTTTAAGGTTCATGAAGATATGGTATTCATAATTTCACATTCAATGTATACATACATGTATTTAGTTTAGGTAGGGTCCATACATTACTAGCATAGGATACAAGTAAAGGTACTAAAGAATGGGTGGTGTAGGGAAATTTCTCCATTTGATTGATTGTACACTTTGTTTTGATTTCTAGTTAAGTTTCAAACCAATTATGGATTAAAAATAGTGATAATTATTATCAACAAGTTTATTCATTTGGACCAAAGATGGCGTCAGTAATTTCAGATGTCGCTGTTGATTTCCTCCCTTCTCAATATATAAAGGAATTTAACTATAAAAAGCCCACACCAGCTAAAAATTAACACTTCATAGAAGACATAAAGTTTTGTTAAACCTTTGTCCGTTGGGTGGGGAATAAGTTATGTGTCGGTAACTTGTAAATTTAAAAACATAACAATAAAAACGATGGATTTAATTTCTCAAAGGGGGCTTTATTTAAAAAAACAACCCAACCACTTCTTCTTCTGTCAAGTCCTAACTTTTTTACACACTTATTGCACAGGTTCCAGTGCCGGCCTACGACTGGGGTGGTTACTACGGACAGCCTCGCAACACGGACAGAAGGTACGAGGCCATCCTGACGGGAGACCACACCTTTGGCTTCTCTAAACACCACCACCTGGTAACAAAACTTTCACTTCTTTCTTCCATTTAATACTACAGTTAACATTTATTACTATAGTATACTTTTGTACTATGGTATACTTCCATTTATTAATAGGTACAGTTAACATTTATTACTACAGTATACATTTATTACTACACTATACTTCCACTTATTACTACAGCATACTTCCATTTATTGCTACAGAATACTTCCATTTATAACTACAGTATACATTTATTACTATGGTATACTTTTTTTTTTACATGAGCTCCACACAGGAGGCCCTGAGGAAAATTATTTCCCTCAGGGCCTATGTCATCTTTAGGGATGCTGAGTGGAGGGTTTTTTTAGGAAAGGGAGGAGAGGAAAGGAGAATTCTGGAAACGAAGAAGGTTTAAGGGTGGGTAGGAATCTGGGGTTCAGTGTGTCCTGATCATCCGCCTCCAGGACCTAGACAAACCTCACACCGTGAACCCGGGCACCCCTGCTAAATCACCAAACGTAGCGAACCACTTGGGGTGATCTATGGCAGAGGTGTTGGTTATCCAATAAAGGTTCCCGGGGCGGCGGTACCCATTCCCGCCTCCCAAATTCAAAATACTTCCATTTATTACTACAGTATACATTTATTACTACAGAATACTTCCATTTATTTCTACAGTATACATTTATTACTACAGAATACTTGCATTTATTTCTTCAGCATACATTTACTACTACAGAATACTTCCATTTATTTCTACAGTATACATTTATTACTACAGTGTACTTCCATTTATTACCACAGTAATTTATCTCTCTGAGTAATATGCTGCTTGATTATCCGACAACTATTATAATCATACGTTAGGTTTGTTACGTTTGGTGACTTAACAGGGGGGGTCCGGGTTCATGGAATGAGGTTTTAATTTGGTAGGCGAAAATGGGTACTGGCATCCCGGGAACCAACACCTAAGCCATAGGTCACCCCAAGTGATTCACTACGTTTGGTGACTGAGCTGGAATGTCAGGGTTCATGGGGTGAGGTTTGTCTAGGTCTTGGCGGTGGATGTGTCTGTCCAGGTCTGTGTCAGGGCGTATCTAGAGAGACTGGTAGAAGGAGGCCTTTTGACCTCTCCAGCTGGATTCTCTCGACCCATCGCAGTTGAAGGGATGAATTCATACGTCACTTCTGGACACACTGACCCCCAGATTTCTACCAACTCCTCATACCTTTTTCCTTCCCTGAACTTCCTCTCCTTCATTTCCTTAAAAAGACCCTCCACACAGCATCCCCTAAGATGACAGGCTCTTAGGGAAATTATTTTCTTTGTATAGGAATGCTTACAGGACAAACACAGAAACATTCATTTTATATATTTTATTTTACATTAGCTCCACACATGAGGCCCTGTGGAAAAAAATTCTCCTCAGGGCCTACATCATCTTTAGTCAAAAGATCTCCCTCAACCAATCTCTCCCGATCCGCCCTGCCATGCAATCGGTGGGCAGATGCATTCGCCGCCAAGATTTGGACAAACCTGACCCCATGAACTCGGGCACTTGCTAAGTCACCAAACGTAGCAAACCACTTGGGGTGGCCTATGGCAAAGGTATTGATTTTATTCAATAAATGTTTATTTGGCTTTTCAGATAGGCGTAGAGGCCCTGCAGTGCCGAAATGCAGCGGCCCTGTTCGACCTCTCCTACTACGGGAAGTTCTACCTGAGCGGGCCGGATGCGCAGCAAGCCGCAGACTGGATCTTCACCGCTAACCTCAACCGTCCCGAGAAGAAGTAAGTTAATGTTACTGGCCAGCCCACTAATCACAGCCAGGTGGTCTGTTGTGGAATAACCTCCTAAACTAGGTCTTGCATTTATAATGTTAACAGTCTCGCCATAAATGGTTCTAGTAGGTATGGGTACCGCCACCCCGGGAACCATCAATTAGATAACCAAAGCACCTGCCGTAGGTCACTCCACTAGGCGTTGAGACATGGATGCCTGAATTTAGGTAGACGGTTTTAGCCAATTTATTTCAATTTATTTTTTAAGATTATTTCAAAAATTTTCTATAATGCCTACAAATATGGAATAAACCATGAAATATAGGTGGATATATTAGCTTTAAACCCCAATAATTATGTGTTTCGATATTAATATTTGGGAGGCGGGTATGGGTGTCAATTTGGGAGGCAGATATGGGTACCACCGCCCCGGCAACCATTTATTGGATAATCAATACCTCTGCCATAGGTCACCCCAAGTGGTTCACTATTTTTGGTAACTTAGCAGGGGTGCCCGAGTTCATGGGGTGAGGTTTGCCCGGGTCTTGGCGGCGGATGCGTCTGCCCACCAGCTGCACGGCAGGCTGGATCGGAAGAGAATGGTTGAGGGAGTCCCTTTGACTTCTCCAGCTGTACTCTTTCGGAACATTGCCTTGAACCGCAGTGGGACGGATTCATATGTCCGTCACCCCTGGACACACTGACCCCCAGATACCTACCCACCCCTAATATCCTTTTCCTTCCCAGAACTTCCTCTCCTTCCTTTCCTAAAAAGACCCTCCACACAGCATCCCCAAAGATTTTCCTTGGGGCCTCCTGTGTGGAGCTAACATAAATTTTTTTTTAAAACATTTTTTTAAACAGCGCGGGCGAATCCAAACTGAACGCTTGGAAACCTCCATTGCTCCAGGGATTTTTTTTTAAATACACCATTGCTAGATGTCTACTTACAAATTTAATGATTTCCGAGTTCACAGAACTAATAGTTAGATCTAGTTAACATGTTTAATTTGTTCAGTAAGGTGGTATACTCTTGCATGCTGAACAATGCCGGAGGGGTGGAGGCAGACCTGACTGTGGGAGTATTAGAGAGTGGCTCGGGGCAGTTCGGGGAACCGATATCTAAGGTAAGTTAACTTTGTTCAAAATTTCTTAACCTAAAAATATTTCAACCTAACCTTACTTTTCCCAGTCAGCAGTGCATGGCAGGGTCAAAAACGTGATTTACTTTACGAGAATACTGGACAATAATTCTGACTGTGGGAAGTCAGTGAAACCGTGGCTTTTCATATTGGGACATTTTACGAGAGATGGGAAGGCTGATAGAGATATTAAAAGAAGGGTGAATGCAGGTAACTCTACTAATGTAGGACTGAATGCTGTTGGCGCCAGTAAAAAACTGTCCAAAGAAGCGAAGCTAGCCGTCCATAATGGAGTACTGGTACCTTCCCTGATGTATGGCAGTAAGGCATGGAACTGGCAGAGGAAGGATGAAAGTAGACTGAATACTATAGAAATGAGATCAAAAACCATGTTCGATCCGTGTGAGAAACGTTGAGATCCGCAAATTATTAGCATTATTCCCCAGCACCACATTTCGAGGACGTCTATCCGATTTCTTTTGCTGGTTCAAGTATCCATGTTTCCCCCCCTTCAGAAACATGGAGAATTCAATGCCTGGACGAGTCTCATCTTGGTCTCAGGTGGTCTTCGTTATGCCTCTGTCACTCCATAAATATTAAAATATTTATGTTTACATGGTATGTTATTACAGGAAAAAAAAATTTACAGGGTCGCATCTTCTACATAGTAGCCAGCGGGTTCTCTGGTCAGCACACCCTGGCTCATATGCGGAAGGCCATACAATCCAAGGGCTTTAAAGCCACGGTCACTGATGTTACCAATGACATCGGCATCTTATCTCTGCAAGGACCACACAGGTAAAAAAATTATTTTCAGCTAAATTGACATACCACAAGGCTCACATTTAGGACCACTCTTATTTAATAATGCCTCACAGGTACAAGAAATGACATTGAACGTAATTTTTAAGTGTTGCTGCTTGGTACAATGTTGACCTTCAGTATATGATTTGTGCTTGCTGCTTCTTTAGCCAAAATTTCGTCATCTGCCCTGATGATGGACACTGTTACACTGTCCGAAATGTTGGCTAAAGAAGGAGGAAGTACAATACGGCATAATATCTCACAAACCCAATAGCATCCAATTTGGGAGGCGAGTATGGGTACCACCGCCCCAGGAACCATTATTGGATAACCAACATTGCCATAGGTCACCCCAAGTGGTTTGCTACGTTTGGTGACTTAGCAGGGGTGTCCAAGTTCACGAGGTGAAGTGAATTATAAAAAAAAAACTTTGTAAACAAAAATTTTAAAAATTATAATAAAAATAAAGAAGTTTAATTTTAATAAATTATAATTAAATTTTAAAAAATTTTTTTAATTTGTAATTTTATTAGCATATTTTACTTCATTTTTACTAATCCACAAAATTATTATGAATATCACATGCTTGTAAAAGCCTGTATAGGCCATATGTTAATATAAACAAATACTTCATTCCAGCCAGAGGATACTGGAGCAAGTCTTAGATCACCCACTGAACGACTTCGCGGTGTCCACCCACCGCAGTGTGATGTCCGGACAGTGTCGGGCCATGCGTGTGGGCTGGGCCGGGGAGCTGGGCTGGGAGCTGCACGCCCCCGCAGCACACCTGGCAGACCTGCTGCAGGCCTTGAACAAGGTCTCCGGGTGGAAACATGCGGGCTGGAGGGCACTGACATCGCTCAGCGCGGAGAAGGGTGAGGAGTTTTATGTAATCACCAGTCAATACTACAGTACGAGTAGCTCTTTGTCCAAGCTTCCACAAACAATTTCAAATATTTGAGATCATGTCAAGAATCAGAATAATGAACAAGTAAATCCTCTTCGTCTACTGTTTTTTTTTCTTATGGCCTTCGTCAATCTTTTTTTTTTACATGAATACCGCACAAGAGTCCCAACTGCTCCCGTCTGGAGCCAGTGGGACTATGGCATCCCCAATTGGGGTATGTTGTGAGGCTGAAGGCAGTGGGGAGGGGAAGGAGATAGGGAAGAGGAAGGTGGGGATGTACCTGGCTATTCAGATCTGGTCACCAAACACGGCAGAAGCCATTTCAAGCAACGTTTCAATTCTGAATGGTGGTCTTACACCATGGTGATACTGAGAGTATTTTCCACTCTGGAATGTGCCGCAAATATACTATACATTATTTTAAATGAATAAATTTTGAAATACATAAATTAATCAAATAAAATTTATTTGCCACGCCGGAATTCGATACCGCGACCTTCGGAATGCGAGTCAAGAGCCTTACCGCTGCACTACGCCGGCCGAAATTAAGAAGCACTGCTGGTCGCCGCTCCAGTTACATTTCAGTTGCCTTGTTGACAGGTTGCCATGGTAGCGGCTCACATTATTGTCAAGTTTTCGAGGAATCTGCAATACGTCAATCAGAAAAATATGGATTTTGTTCAGGAGGTTGATTGCAATTGCGTCGACAACTGTTTTTTTTTCAGTTTCTCCATGAGCGAAGGCCCTTAGTTGTCTGGTTAAATGCCACATTTTTGCTTAGAATCTTACAAAATTAAATTACAATACGATCTGTGTATTCATTTTTCATAAATTTCAAGTGTTAGTATTTTGTTTGGGTTTCAATTGTTGCACCTCAATATCTCAGTTTCATACCAATGGCAGCTGCAACCTTGTTATTCGAGGGAACGCTCTGTTGCAAAATGACAAGATATAATAGTAAGAATTAGGTTGAGATCACCAAATAGACAGTACACACTAGAAATGCCTTCCATGTACATAGATAGGAATGGAAACCAATGTCGCCACTGATTTAACACCTTTTGGTTCTAGCCCATTTAACATGAGCTCTGTCTCTCTTCCACTTGCCTGATATTGTATATTGCCATCCCATTAGAATTTCATAATGATGGTTGTGATATACTTTTGTTTCCTCTAATTAACAATACAGTGCGCCCCACGATTTAATTTGGCAGCCACCTCTGGGGCGGTCCGTTTGATAGATTCTCCTATCTTAACAAACGGATTGCAATCTTTAGAGCACAGTCGTCGGGTGAGAAGGCTATCCTTGTTCTACCGTTATTTCAATGTAAGATGCTCAGAGAACCTCGGCACCGGTGCATAATCGGGAAACACGCCCAACATTTGTACATAGTTGACATTTGTCAAATGAGAACGGGTCGCTTTTTTGACTCGTTCTTAAGTTCAACAGCTCGGCTGTGGAACGATTTGCCGGCCTCTGTGTTTCCTCCCCCCTGCAACATGGGTCTCTTCAAGACCAATGTTCATTCCTTCCTCTCCTCAAAAAGACCCTCCACACAGCATCTCAGATGACATAAGCCCTGAGGGAAATTATTTTTCTCAGGGCCTCACGTGTGGAGTTAATGTAAAAAAAAAATCGTCATGATCGGGAGTTTTCAATAATACTAGTAGGTTCATCTAGATTACGAGTCTCATGTACCGCACTCCACGAGATTCAAATTGAGTTTTTTATTTACACTTTTAGGATAAACGTGACAGTTGCTCCGGTCCTAGGCCGCTCGTACACCGGTGGGATCGGCAAAAATTTTCAAAAAAATATATTTTTATATGCGATTTTGATCCTTATGTATAAAGAAACTGTATCAAGAACACGGTCAGAATCGCTTGCGCCAATAGTATTCTTGATACTGCCAAAAGTTTCATTCACCTGGCAGCACCAGAATATTTACATATTTGCGACAATTAGTCTGTACAGCGTTCCCCGTTCAATAGAACTAAAGGCAAAAGAAGCCTTCTTTGTTATTCGATTATTTACTTACAGTAAAAAAAGGATGAATTTAAGGGAACTGGCCTTTTTATAACAATAGACACAAACGCATGTTGACATTAAAGAAATATTACCAGAAGCGCCATCTGAACGCTCAACAGAATCCTGCATTACCGGCTTATAGCCTGTTGGTAAATAAAAATTTTAAGACAAATGGAGGGCAGTAATCATACTCGTTTCATCTCAATCTATATATTAAAAATCAAATTATGCTTTCTTGGGTATGTGAGTATATAAGATGTCTAGGCATTGCTAAACCATTCATCCAATTGCAATGAAACTTTGGGGATTTGACGTGTGCATGTGCGCGATGGTTTCTTTATATAATAGTGAGCTCTGACATCTTGAAATTATGCGTTGCTAAACCGTTCATCCGATTATGATGAAACCGTGAGTTATTGTGAAATTTGTATAAAAAAAATTGCAATAGGTGGCACGCAAGCCGACGGCCGGCATAGTCCAGCGGTAAGGCTCTTGACTCGCACACCGAAGGTCGCGGGATCGAATCCCGGCATGGCAAATAAATTTTATTTGATTAATCTGTGTTATTTCACAATTAGTTCATTTAAAATAATATATAGTATATTTGCAGCATGTTCCAGAGTGGAAGATACTCTCAGTATCGCCCTGGTGTAAGACCACCATTCCTAATTGAAACGTTGCTTGAAATGGCATTGGCCGTGTTTGGTGACCAGATCTGAATAGCCAGGTACTTCCCCACCTTCCTCTTCTCTATCTCCTTCCCCTCCCCACTACCTTTAGCCTTACAACATACCTCAATTGGCTTCAGATGGGAATAGTTGGGACTCTTGTGCGGTAATCATATAAAAAAAAAAGCTGTTTGGAATGTAGGAGGGGGAGGGGAACTCGGGGGGGAGAGGGAAGGTGGAGAAGGCGGAGTGGGAACGCGTGAGGGGAAGGAGACGCGAGTGAGAGTAAGGGGAGGCGGAAGGGGAAGGGGAAGAATGGGAAAGGACACGCAGGGAGAAACAATTTCCTTATTGAGTGGCATAGCAACGCGTGCCGTGAACTTGCTATAAATAAAAACACTCTCAACATTATGGCGCTTGTATTGAATGATTGCAGGTTACCATTTGTGGAATGGAGATATTCGCGCAGACGACGACCCCGTGGAAGCGGGTCTTGGTTTCACGTGTCGTAAGGCGGGAGGGTACGCCGGCAGCCAGAAAGTGGATGCCTCGAGGAACCAAGGCGTTTCTAGGAAATATGCCTTCTTCACAATTGATGAGAATGTAAGGCAAACTTGCACTGATAAAACTTTATTTTAATCCCTAATGGCGTGTTCAGACAGTTCAATTTTTGTTGATCAGCTTTGATTGAAGTCAAAAATTGTTTAAAAAAACTTGTTCAACTTTGTTAAAAGAATGTTCACACGTGTCAATATGCTTTCAAGAGTCGAGTTGATCAACTAAAATTGAACCATCTGAACACACTTTAAGGTTTATGACATTTCGCAATATACTTCTTTTAAGTGAACTCTCAGAATTGTGCGGAAAATATTTTAGCATTACTTTTTTAAAATAGACATATGAAATTAAAAATATTAAAATTACTTAAATTAACTTTTAAAATTAAAAATTCTAAAATTGTTTAAATTCTTAATGAAAACATAGAAAAAAGTAAAATTTCAAAAGTCGTTATCAATGGTTTTTATTGTGTAAACTATAATTGCCTCTTTACAAGAAACTAAAAAACATATTTAACCCTTTGAGGAGTATTGCCGCACGTATGCGGCGGCACTCGGATGATTCAAATAGAGTATTGTCGCATATGTGCGGCAGTACGACTTTATTTAGTTTTTTCTATGCCGTGTTTGTAATTTCGATTAAATTATGATTTATAGATAATACAATTATATTTGTCAAACATTTTTACATGTTCTTATCAAAATTGTCACGTATTTCACGTTACGTATTACGTAATTTAGTGGCTCTCAACATTTTACAAATAAAAAGTTTTCAAAAATTTAAATTTTTTTATTTATATAAAAAGAACTGTACGATAATAAAGGGATAATACTAAAAATAAAAAAGTTGACTAATCCAGTGGCTCTCAACATTTTACAAATAATGTTTTCAAAAATATTTTTTTTATTTATAAAAAAGAAATGTACGATAATAAAAAGATAATACTACAATAGAAATAATATGTATTTAAATAAGGGCTTATAATAAGCTGGACAAATTTGGTGGCTCTCAACATTTTACTATATATATATATATACAAATTTAGATTCCGTATGTTTGTGCCCGCAAACCTCGGAAAGTAATCGATGGAAGAATGTTTGTATATATACGTATCTGTGTTTTGAGGAATACCACACAAAAAGAATATTTTAGCTAGTAATTTAAATCTAACATTATTCACATGTTGAGAACCACTGAATTTAGACCTTATTTTTATTTTTAGTACTATGTTTTTATTACTGTACATTTCTGTTTTTATGAATAATATATTTTTTTTAAAACACTATTTGTAAAATATTGAGAACCACTGAATAAGCCCACTTTTTTATTTTTAGTATTATCCCTTTATTACATTGTACATTTATTTTTATATAAGTAAATAAAAAAAACTTTTTATTTGTAACATGTTGAGAACCACTGAATTTATACTTTATTTTTATTTGTAGTATTATGTTTTATCTTCATTTCTTTTTTTATAAATAATTTTTTTTTTCCAAACACTTTGTAAAATCTTGAGAACAACTGAATTTGTCAACTAAATTTACAATGCAATAAGAAGAGGTTATATATAGTAATAAAAAAGCTCCGAAATTAACTTGTGTAGTAAAACAAGGTAAAAAGATAATTAATTAAATCAATTAATAAATTAATAAAAACATGAAAAATAACTCACTCCCACGATGTACTCGTAGATGACAAAAAAATAACTCACTAATCAAAGGTTTAATTGGATTAAGGTTTTATAAAAGTTATTACCACAATTTATTTTTCTTTTTAAACGACTTCAAAAAGGAGGAGGTTCTCAATTCGACTGTATTTTTTTTTTTTTTTTATGTTTGTTACCTCAGAACTTTTGACTGGGTGAACCGATATTGATGATTCTTTTTTTTTTGAAAGCTGATGCTTCCCGTGTGGTCCCATTTTAATTTGGTCCAGTTCCGACAATGGCATCCATGAGAAAACCATATAAGTCTTAAATTTGCATTAAGTATGTGCGCGACAAATCGACGAATAACTCAATATCACGCCAACCGATTTCGATGATTCTTTTTTTATTGGAAAGGATGTACTTCAAGGGTAATTTGATGAGAGTTTGGTTAGGTTCTGATTATCGAATCCATGACAAATTAACGAAACTAGGCCGAATCTCTTAATTTGATCCTAAAGTCGCTATGGTCAAATTATGTCTGTCTCATATGAGCAGCACATTTAGTAGGTTTACCCATATTCAGAAAAATTAGTTAGTGTACTTCAGATTCACTAAAAATCAAAAAATAAACAAAATTTTAACAAAACAAAAAAACGACTTCAAAAAATGCACTAAAAAGTAAAAAAATAATTTCGTATTCTTCTACAACTTCATAATCAACTTACTTTTTCTAATCATCAACATGTAGGTACGATTGTTATTTTTGGAGTCGGTGTCAGCAAAGGTACCCGGCCCGGCGCGGCGTGTTCACTTGACAGCTCCTCGCGCCGCCGCGGCCCCGCTCTCGCCTCTCGCCTCGTCAAGTCGCTTGTGCGACACAAGCACATCTCACCTATAACTATGTATGTAGTTACAAACCTACCTTGACTGACACCGACTCCAAAAGTAACAATCGTACCTACATACTGATGATTAGAAAAAGTAAGTTGCTTATGAAGTTGTAGAAGAATACGAAATTATTTTTTTACTTTTTAGTGCATTTTTTGAAGTCGTTTTTTTGTTTTGTTAAAATTTTGTTTATTACAAAAAACTATTTATTAAAAAATTTACCAACCTTGACAAATATTTTTCAAATGCTAAATGTTGTTAATTTAAAAGAATTATTTAAAAAATTTCGGGAGCATCTACAGAAAACTAAACTGAAGTGTTTAAATCGGTTCCATGACAACTCAACAAAGTTTTATTGTAACCCCCTTTAAAAAGTCGAAAAGACGAAGAAAAAAATACTCCATAACCTAACGTAACGTAACCCACCTTTTTAACCTAGTTTTTTCCTCATTTTTAATTACTTTTCAAGGCAGGGTGGTCCGATCACCGTTTAAATCTTCTATCTATTAGACCTACATTTGTACACAGTTGACATCGTCGAACGGGTCGTTTCTACAACTCGTTCTTGAGTTCAACAGCTCTACTGTGGAACGATTTACCGGCTTGTATTTCTTCCCTCCTACAACATGGGTCTCTTCAAGACACTTGTCCACTCCTTCCTCTCCTCAAAGATACCCTCACACAGCAACTTGGACAGAGGCCTTGAGGGAAATTATTTTCCTTAGGGCCTACTGTATAGTAAAAGTAACGGGTAAAAACCGAACTCTCGCATGTATCGTGAAGTTCTTTTGAATTATCTAGACCAGTGGTTTTCAACCTCTGGTATGCATACCTTTTGGGGTAAGCGAAGCTAAATTGGGGGTACGCAATATCGTGGCACACATGTAAAATCACTGGTTAAAAGGGCCCGAAGACGTGTTACACTCTGTATAAAATTACATTAATTGTATTTGTGTGAATTGATTGTTAAATTCATGTACAATATCATGTATACATATTTGTGTGACGTGATTGTTAAATAGTAGGTACACAACTGCTAACCCTGTACAAATCACAAGTGCGCCCCACGGTTGAATTTGGCAGCCACCTCTGGTCTGGAGCTCCAAAATACCTGAAAAATACCCTCGACTCTGTGCAGAAACGGGCGGTCCGTTTGATAGATTCTCCCATCTTAACAGACGGATTGCAATCTTTAGAGCACAGGCGTCGGGTGGGAATGCTATCCTTGTTCTACCGGTATTACAATGGAAAATGCTCCGAGGAACTAGCATCATTGATCCCTTCGGCACCGGTGCATGGTCGGGAAACACGCCAAACGCGTGCCCAACATTTGTACACGGTTGACATTTGCCACATGAGAACGGGTCGTTTCTTCGACTCGTTCTCATGTGGCAACAGCTCGGCTGTGGAATGATTTGCCGGCCTCTGTGTTTCCTCCTTCCTACAACATGGGTCTCTTCAAGACCATTGTTCATTCCTTCCTCTCCTCAAAAAGACCCTCCACACAGCATCCCAGATGACATAGGCCCTGAGGGAAATTATTTTCCTCGGGGCCTCCTGCGTGGAGTTAACGTAAAAAAAAAAAAAAAAATGTAATAAGGGGCCATCCATAAATTACGTCACACGAATTTCATGATTTTTTTACCCTCCCCCCGTCCCTGTCACACATCGTCACATTTGTGATACCCCCTCCCCCCTTGTGTGATGTCACATAATTTGAAAATTTACATTTAAAAATAAACAAAATTTTAATAATTTTGATTTTTACATGTGACGTCACAGAGCTGATGACCCCCCCCCCATAGTCACACAATGTCACACTTCTCTTCTCCCCTCCCCCCCTCCCCCTAATGTATGACGTAATTTATGGATGGCCCCTTTTTTTTTTTCTCAAGGCCTATGTCATCTTTGGGGATGCTGTGTGGAGGGTCGTTTAAAGGAAAGGAAGGAGAGGAGAGTTCTGGGAAAGAAAAGAGTTTAAGGGGTGGGTAGGAAACTGGGGTTCAGTGCGTCCTGGTCATCTGCTTCCAAGACCTAGACAAATCTCACCCCATGAACCCGGGCACCCCTGCTAAATCACCAAACGTAGCGAACCACTTGGGCTGACCTATGGCAGAGGTGTTGGTTTTGGAGGCGTCTACTAATATCTACAGGAATTCCAAAAACTGAAAAATCGAACTAATATCTATGAGAATCAAAGTGTTGACGAATATCTACAGCTCAAACTGTTGATTAATATCTATGAGAACCAAAGTGTTGACGAATATCTACAGCACTGGCAGAGGTTGGATTTGCAATTGTGTATAGCATATTGGAATAACGTAATATTGCGTAGGTATGCAGTTTAAAAAACTTAATTTATGTAAGTATGTATGTAAAAATCCCTAATATCGGACTATTGGACACATTTAGCTGATTAGTCCAACCTATGCTCTGTAGATATTAGTTCAACCTAAGCTCTGTAGATATTAATCAACACTCTGAAGTTCGTAGATATTAGTTCAACATATGAGCTGTAGATATTCGTCAGACATACAGGCTGTAGATATTAGTATCTGGAGTCTTGGTTTTCCAGTAAAGGTTCCCGGGGCGGCGGTACCCATTCCCGCCTCCCAAATTGCCCCTAATGAAAGTATTAAAATATTACTAATGAAACACGTCTTTCATTAAACATGTACAAAAGATAGATAGAGGATACGGGGAACAAAAAATTTGTAGTAAGAGTCAAAGGGTACGAAAAAAAAGATTGACAACCGCTGATCTGGACCATTAGTACGTAGACGATGTCATCTGTATATTTCTCTAATTCATCTATATAATTGTGTGGTTCTGAAATATCAAATAACCTCACCAGGAATGTAAAAATTTGCAAGCTAACACAGTTGTCGTACAATTTTATCAGTCAATGAGGAATTTTATTGTTTCCAGAAACCATTATTCGGGCTGGAGGCTGTCTACCGCAACGGGGAATCCTGCGGCTTCCTCCGTCGTGGAGACTACGCCTATTACCTGGAGAAACCGATTGGCGTGGCCTACGTGACCCGAGCAGGGGGCGAACCCGTGACCAAAGAGTACCTGCTGCAAGGGGACTATCAGATCGAGAGTCTGGGAAGACGGTATCCCGCCACAGTTCATCTTCATTCGCCTTTCGACCCGAAAGGGTTGAGGATTCAAGGCATCTATGATTAGTTATTCTTAGGCAACAATAACAATGATATTACATGTTCACTACAGGTGAAGACTTCTATTTTTTTCAATATTGAAGAACATAATTGGTTATGTTATATGTGTACATTTTTTTTTAATAATGTTGAATAAAAGAGTTTTACTCAGAATTTTATATTCTTTCCTTCTGTCACTGAAATGAATGATATATACATTACTAACAGACCCGGCCACACGTTGCTGTGGCTAACGAAACCTTTATAACCAACGCCATCTGTAACCGACGTGTTGCTCTCCCTCATTTATTAATTTTAATTTTATATGTTTTTGCTATGTACAATGCCCCGGTGCAACCAAATAAAGCTTGTGTGCCAAGTTTGCACCGGGAGACATTCTAGAATCCTATAATTTTAATAATTTTAACAATTAATACCTTATTTATGCTTATTTACGCCTCCAAAGGCAACCAGGCTGACTAGCCTCCTTTTATTTTTAATTAAGACCCCTTTGAGGGCCTTAATTTCCAGCCTTAGGCTAAAGCCCTAAGAAGGGCCATTTGCCTTCCCTCCCTTGCCGCTCTGCTGTTATGGCTCTGCAGGAGGCGGCAGCTCCGCCAAGCGGGCTGCTCTCTATTTTAATTATGGCCCTTTTTAGGGCCTTTTTTCGTCCTGGCCACTAAGTTCAACAATACCGTGCCGCCAGCAACGATCTTTTTCAAAACACATTTTTTTAATTTTAAATGTCTTTTTCTTAATACACAGATGCCCTGGTGACACAAGTAAAAACTTGGTTACCAAGTTGCCACCAGGAGACATCCTAAACTTATTATTTCATCGCCTTCAGGGCTATTTTTCCGGCTACAAAGCCAAAACACCAATTTGGGTGTCCCTATTAAGGGCCTTTATATTGGTCAAAAATACACCATATTTTAATATAACTTCGTTTAAACACCCCGTAGGACGCTGAAACTAAGACGTTTCAGTGCAGAGTCCTACGGGGCATCCATAGAGCCATAAATAAACATTGTAACTCTTAAACTGCCAGCGCTATCAGCACTTGAGCAGATTTTCGAGACTTTAGCATCATTTCACTTTTTCTCCATTTTAAAAATCCCAGGACCTCGTAAAGCGACGGAACCAAAAGGTTTCGATAGCCAAGCTTACGGGGGACCTGGGAAAAATATTAACTTCTTTGTAACTATTCAAACACTTTGTTAAATAACAAATACCTACCGACAAAAAGTCAAACTTCCTTAAAATCAACCCAAACTTATCAAACAAAAAATCTACGAATGTAGAACATCCGTAGAAACACTGTAGTTTTAAGGAAAACATTGTAAATACATTAACCTGACCTGTATAATTAATTTAAGAAATCAATTTTAATCAACCACTTTCAAGCAAGTGTTTGCCAAAATGGGTGGCCCACAGAAAGGCACACCTTATATAGGTAAAGGGCTAGGTAAAACCTCCCACCACAAAAATGTACCACGTGACAGGTTTTGTCACGGAAATCGGGTATATAAACCCGGCCATTTCTCATAATAAATTAGTTCTTCCATCAACGTCAAACTCGTGTTATTATTTCCTTCTGGGAAAAGTTATTATCATCAGCTGCCTCCCCCGCCGACCTCTGCCTAGGTTTTGCTCCTGGTGCCATCAGTCTCCTACAGAAAGCCGGCCCTACTTCAGGCAACCGCCACGCACCAGGACTGGGCAGAGGAGTAGGCACATCCAGTGTCCTCAACTCATCAGGCACTGGGTGCACGGGAGGTCAGTATTATTATTTCAAACATTTCATCCTGGTCGTGTACTGAAACCGGTACCCTTTTTTTACAGTCTTGTACAGGCTTGATACGTCTGGTACACCATCTGTTAAATCAAATCCACGCTGCCCGCTGCCGCTTGGCCAGATATATTATATCTTTCAATCAATTTACACAAAATCTTGACAAATTATATACCTAAAAACCTTCCTCATGAATCACTCCATCTATTGGTGAAAACCGCATGAAAATCCGTTGCGTAGTTTAAAAGATCTAAGCACTTACACAGCGTGAGCGACTTCATTTTTAAACGACTTAAAAAGGAGGAGGTTCTCAATTCGACTGTTTTTTTTTTATTTTTTTATTTATGTTTGTTACCTCAGAACTTTCGACTGGGTAAACCGATATTGATGATTCTTTTTTTATTTGAAAGCTGATGCTTCCCATGTGGTCCCATTTTAATTTGGTCCAGTTCCGACAATGGCATTCATGAGAAAACCATATAAGTCTTAAATTTGCATTAAGTATGTGCACGATAAATGGACAAATAACTCAATATCAAGCCAACCGATTTCGATGATTCTTTTTTTATTGGAAAGGATGTACTTCAAGGGTAATTTGATGGGAGTTTGGTTAGGTTTTGATAACTGGATCCATGACAAATTAACGAAACTCGGCCGAATCTCTTCATTTGACCCTAACGTCGTTATGGTCAAATTATGTCTGTCTCATATGAGCAGCACGTTTAGTAGGTCTACCCATATTCAGACAAATTAGTTATTGTACTTCAGATTCAATAAAAATCCAAAAATTAACAAAAATTTTAACAAAATAAAAAAACGACTTCAAAAAATGCACTAAAAAGTAAAAAAATAATATCTTCATTAAAAAATCGTATTCTTCTACAACAGCCAAGGTGTTCACTTGACAGCTCCCCGCGACACCGCGGCCCCGCTCCCGCCCCTCTCCTCGTCAAGTCGCTCGTACGACACAAGCACATCTCACCTATAACTATGTATGTCGTTACAAACCCACCTTGACTGACACCGACTCCAAAAGTAACAATCGTACCTACATATTGATGAGTAGAAAAAGTAAGTTGATTATGAAGTTGTAGAAGAATACGGTATTATTTTTTTACTTTTTAGTGCATTTTTTTTTGTTTTTTTGTTTTGTTAAAAAATTTTATACTCAGTAAAGATTTAATTTTTGTATTAACTCCACGCAGGAGATCCTAGGGGCAATAATTTTCTTCAGGTCATCAAATTTATGCTATCTTGGGGGGTCTTTTTATTGATTGAAAGGAAGGAGTGAGCCAGGATCTTCAAGAGACACATGTTGTAGGAAGGAGAAAACACAAAGGCCGGCAAATCATTCCACAGCCGAGCTGTTGAACTTACGAGCGAGTCATAGAAATGAACCATTCACAAGTTACAAATGTCAACTGTGTAAAAATTTTGGGCACGCATTTAGCAAGATTCCGACGAATCAACGACGCTAGTTCCATTGAAAAACCAATAGAACAAGTACAGCATTCCCACCATAGATATATGAATATTAATAGACCTGCCCTAAGTGATAAAAGCGTATCATTTCCCCCTCCCCATACCGGTTCCATCGGAACCGGCTGGGATCGAGTATGGCTTCGCGTGAATCTAAAAAATGTGATGTCATCATTCTTCTGCGAGCCAGCGTCGAGCACTCATCGGTGCATTTTACGAAATAACAGGCAAAAACAGTGGCTTGTGTTTTGAAAATGTGTGAAAATAGAAGTGAAAAAGAGAATAAACCCAATTGTCATATTACATTCCATAGACAAGCATTATTTTACTTTATTTTAAGCTTATTCAAATCACATAATATGATCGTTTTTGTAACATATACTATCACTCGAGATGTATGGCGTGTGCTCGTTGATGTTTACCGGGGTAAGTAAATTATGAAACATTTGTAAAAGTGTCTTAACTAAATACGGCAACAAAATATTGGACTCTGAAAATAGGCGAACTTTACTTTGCCGTATTTGGACTTCGCAAATTTGTTCATTACGCGGCGAGCAATTCGCGCTCCCTGTAAAAAGGTCTATTCATTCAAAAGCAGATTTTGCTTTTAAGAACTAAATGGTGATATTATAATGCGAGATGCCTATATACTGTCAGATTGAATTATTGACGAATCACATATCACCAAAGTCATTTTAACGCTCTGCATTCTGCTGTAGTTGGTTTCTACCCCTCACCTTTCTGTTCATAAGTCTATGATTCCCACCTAAATTTTGCTATCCCTTTGTTAAGATAGGAAAATCCATCAAATAAATTATTTATTAATTTTTTACATTTACTCCGTACAGGAGGCCCTGAGGAAAATAATTTCCCTCAGGGCGTATGTCATCTGAGATGCTGTGTGGAGGGTCTTTTTGAGGCTCTCCTCTGAAGGAATTAACATTGGTCTTAAAGAGACCCATGTTGTAGGAAGGAGGAAACACAGAGGCCGGCAAATCATTCCACAGCCGAGCTGTTGAACACAAGAACGAGTCGAAGAAGCGACCCGTTCTCATGTGACAAATGTCAACCGTGTAGAAAAGTTGGGCACGCGTTTGGCGTGTTTCCCGACTCTGCACCGGTGCCGAAGGGATCAATGACGCTAGTTCCTCGGAGCATCTTCCATTGTAATACCGATAGAACAAGGATAGCATTCCCACCCGTGCTCTAAAGATTGCAATCCGTCTGTTAAGATGAGAGAATCTATCAAACGGATCGCCCGTTTCTGCACAGAGTCGAGAGTATTTTTCAGGTAGTTTGGGGCTTCAGACCAGAGGTGGCTACTAAATTCAACCGTGGGGCGCACTTGTTATTTGTACAGGGTTAGCAGTTGTGTACTATTAAAGTATCTGCGGGCCTTGTACAGTACGCCCAGTTTTATAGTCTACACCAGTGTTTTTCAACCTTTTTCATGGCACGACCCCCTTATTATGTAAAAAATATTTCGTGACCCCCTACCCTTCGCCTGCAATTTACCTTTGACGACAATGGTTCCTGAGGGGGGGGGGTGGCTAGAGAAATTCAGGAATCACAAATTGAATGAAATGAAAAAAGAATGACACCCAGTGTACACCAACAGGAGGGTGGCTAGAGAATTTTCAGGTTGTGAATTTTTCAGGGCAATTTCGCCTGTTTCATGTTTTGGCATTCTATTTGATTCTGCCAGGAAATCCGTAATCCTGTGAATTCCGTTGCCCAGAAAATTCTATAAATTTTTTTCTAATATTTTTCAAAATTCCTGACAATTTCCAATTTCTCTGACAGACCGCAAAATTTTTGGACATGTCAGGTAAATTGCTGTCAAACTAATTCGCCAAATGTCTCCAAGGAATAGTAGGTAGAGCTATCGCCCATTCGCACAACGTACAGGCCGGGCCGATGCCGACACAAGATTGAGGCGAGCGAGGCCGCGCCGTGCCGACGAATGTGGTTGAGTTAAAGAGCGGGACACAATGAGCGTTGCGAGGTTGTCGAAGGGTACAGGGCTATGACGGACGTCGGACGGCGGGAATAACGTGACCCTGTCAATCGGCGATTCGGTGTCATATGCGCGCGTTTGTTTTATGTTGAACTCACGTATTTAAATTTATTTAAGTGACTTGTAGTGATAATAAAAAATGGATAAATTTATAAAAAGATCAACACAACCGTCAACTTCTAGTTGTAGTGAGAGTACTGAAACCAAACCAAAGAAAAAACGCCTGTATGACGACAACTATTTAAAATTTGGATTTACTAATATTTTACTTTGGACCCCCTGCGACCCCCTTGTAGAGGCTTCGCGACCCCCCAGGGGGTCGCGACCCACAGGTTAAAAAACACTGGTCTACACAATCTGGATTAATGAACTTATGTCCAATTTGACAAATCAGTAATGCAAATTGAAAGTAAAAATGTTCATTATAAGATTTTGTACATGAAAGTAAAGACAAAAGGCAGAGTAACATAAGAAAACAGAAGTGTTAAGTCATGTCAAGACCTTGCTAGAAGTCGTAATATATATAATACTAACTGGTACCAATGGTACTGGTGCAATGCTATTCAAAGAAATTTCTCCCTGCATGTCCTTTTACATGCGTCCCCATTCCCTTCCATCTTCCCCGCCTTCCCCCCTCCCTCGTCACTTCCCTCTCCGCAAACCACACCTTCCCCCTGCCTTTCCTCCCTGCCGCTAAAATATATGAAATTCACACATTTTCATTTATACAAATTACATAATGACAGAGCTTACCATTACATACAACCTTTGTTACTCGCTGATAATGTAGCTTTCTATTGGTGAAGGAATTTTTTAAATCGGTTCAGTGGTTTTGGCGTGAAAGCGTAACAAACAAACACACTCACTCTCACATTTATAATATTAGTACGGATGTCTTCACTTATTTAGTGACAGACCAAAAAATCTGGCTTGAGTTGACCAGTCTACACAATCTGGACATTGGTGAATATACTGAATATCCCGTGGCGGTTACTGCAATGGTGAGTGGTTTGGTATATTTATGGTGCTAACAGGGCTGGGCAAAATACATGCTTTGCTGTAATTGAAATACAAATTACAAAATACTTTTACGCATGTATTTGAAATACGAAATACAAAATACTTTCAAGTCGTGTATTTGAAATACAAAATACAAAATACAGTATTTTAACCATTTTTTAATATCAAATACAAAATACAAAATACAAATTACAAAATACAAAATACATTTGGTTTTAGTAGAACCTTTGGTTGAAATAAATTGTCGTAAGTGCCCTTATCTAAGGGTGCGTTTCCATAGAAGCAAAACTGAGCAGAGTGAAACAGAGACGTGCAAAAATTGACCAATCATATTGCTCAGAAGACACGTCTCGTATCCGCTCCACTTGTAAAGTTTTGTGGTATAGGACTTAGGTGTTAGATAATAATAATAATTATTATTATAACACTAGCTGGTTACCGGCATGTGTTGCAAGGCCACATTCAAAGAAATAATTTTTTTATCTCTGCATGTCCTTTCCCGTGCATCCCCGTTCCCATCCTACATCCCATTCCCCTGCCACCTTCCCAGCCTACCCTTTCCCCTCTCCCACTCCCCGCCAACCACCCTCCCGCGTTCCACATATTCAGTCCCAGTACATTCAATTTTCAAACAACTCGCGTGCCAGATATTACAATTTTTTATTAAATTTTTCATTTTCCACATATTACAAATATTTATTTTTGTATATTATAAGAACAAGCAATCAAATCTGGTACCTAACGTAGGTACCTATTTAAAATATCTAAAATAAAAAAAACCATAGACAATTCTTTTGTTACAAAAAAAACAGCTGCCTGCTAAATTCAATTTCATAAAACGCGCGAACTGTCAAATGTGCGAAGTTAAAATAGTGGTCAAGTTTTCTGCAATTATCCAATTTTCTGCATAATTTTCTTAATTTTTCTTTCCGTAAGAACCTTCTACAAAGTATTAGAAAACTGAATGAAAAAAAAGATGAATGAAATAGATAAAGTCGTTCTGAAGTTATGGCCTGACCAAGGGAAACAAGAATTCGTTTTTATATACATAGATGACATTTGTATAGCGCAGTTTTGTGTTATTTCGCTGTACAGTAATTAACTTAAAACAAATAACATTTAACAAGTGCGCTCTACAGTAATTAACTTAAAAATAATCTAGTGTTCAGTCGAATTATTCCTATAGTGCTTGGTCTAATACTATAAAAATGTACAGTACAAAGCAATGATAAGTTTAATATAATTTGATACAAAATGTACAATAACAGTGCTTTTATAGCACAAGACAAAAATATAATTATAAAGCAATGATAAGAAAACTACAAATAATCATTAGTAAGAGTGCTATAGCACAGGACAATAGGACAATAGTACAGGATTCTAGCGTTTTTACTCTACGTATTATCTATGTTAGTTTATTTTTCATTATCATTATTAAGATCGCTAAATGTATTTGAAAATGTATTTTGAAGCCATGAGTATTTGAAATACAAATTACAAAATACCTCAGCAGCAGGTAATTGAAATACCAATTACAAAATACATTTTTAGGAAGTAATTGAAATACAAATACAAAATACGTATTTGTATTTCAAATACAAGTAATTCAAATACTGCCCAGCCCTGGGTGCTAAGAGGCATCTATGATTAGTTAAAGTAGAGAAGAGAATAAAAGAAATGAGAAAATCTCTTCCAAAATATAGTAAAAGGAAGCCTGAGTTACTTCAATTTTAATATTACCGAGAAATGTGAGAAAAATACTTCCAAAATATAATAAGTTTATTTTTATACTTTTATTTTTTCGAATTTCGCTAGGACTAGTTGTCTTTATAATAATTAGGTATGTAAGTCATTATGTTCCCATCTCGACAAAGGTTCAATCCTTCCTCTCCTCAAAAAGACCTTCCTGATGGTGCCTTTCAGATATTCGAACTCCTTTTTATTCCACCCATTCACATAATATTATCATCAATTTGGGAGGCGGGAATGGGTACCACCCCCCGGGGAAGCTTTATTAGATAACCAACACCTCTGCAATAAGTCACCCCAAGTGGTTCGCTACGTTTGGTGATTTAGCAGGGGTGCCTGGGTTCATGGGGTGAGGTTTGTCTAGGTCTTGGAGGCGGATGACCAGGATACACTGAACCCCAAATTACTACCCACCCCATAAACCTTTTTCCTTCCCAGAACTCTCCTTTCCTTCCTTTGCTTAAAAAAAATCCTCCCCTGAGGGAAATAATTATCCTTAGGGCCTCCTGCGTGGAGCTCATGTAAAAATAAAAAAAAATCTAATATTGAAATCTAATATTCTCTAGCTGTGTAGCAGCATAAATAACTTGTTGGTATAAAATGGAAAAAAAAACATTGAGGTGTACATGACCCAAAAAACCTTGCAAATGTGGTAAAAACCATACTTCTGGCAACACCGTCTGATACTATATTCTAGAAATAATCTATGGTTGATTGTTGATAACGATAAAAAAGGTTGTCACTGCGGTTCCAGTTAGGATGTGGAACCGGTTCCTCAAAGAAAAAAACCACAGGGGTGACAACAGAATTTTTTAAAAACGTTGAACCGGTTCCTCAAAAATTGCAAAATAATTTGTCGCTTTTTTATAAATATTCTACAAGGAACAAGTTCCAAAAATAGCTGATTCTTTGTGATTTGACTATATATGTATAAAGGGGAGTTCTAAAATTAATCTAAGCATGTAAAAATGTAGGAATGAATTAAAAGTAGCTACGTAAAATAAAATATACATTTGTTCTACTAATATGAAGTGGAGGGGGGGAGTTGATAATTTACTTAGGATTAAACTTACTTAGCCTCTTAAGCAACCACAGGGCACGAAAACATCGTTTGGGCGTATTTTAAAACGTTAGAGAAAATTTATCGTCGTCATTTTTTTTTTTTTTAAATGAGCTCCACACAGGAGCCCCCGTGGAAAATAATTTCTCTCAGGGCCTATGTCATCTTTGGGGATGCTGTGTGGAGGGTTTTGTTTAAGGAAAGGAAGGAGGGGAGAGTTCTGGGAAGGAAACGGGTTTAAGGGGTGGGTAGGAATCTGGGGTTTAGTGTGTCCTGGACATCCGCCTCCAAGACCTAGGCAAACCTCACCCCATGAACCCGGGCACCCCTGCTAAATCACCAAACGTAGCGAATCACTTGGAGTGACCTATGGCAGAGGTGTTGGTTATCCAATAAAGGTTCCCGGGGCGGCGGTACCCATTCCCGCCTCCCAAATTGAAATGTAAATTGAAATGAATTTCATAAAAATAAAATAAAAATTCCGTTAATATCGTAATTTCTTACTTAATTTTTTCAATAAAAAAATTGGGAACATACCATATTCAGTACATATGTTGGCGGTAGAGTTGCGTCGCTCGCGGTTTCGATAACCAGAGCCCAAAACTCCTTGGAGATGAGGAGCTTCCTGGTCGGGAACCTCGCGTTCCCTCCAAAGTGTTGATGAGAAACAGCTTTCTCGTCAGACGTCTCGTGGTCATTGTAAAGTGTGGAGAGAGACAGCTTCCTCGTCGGAAGACAGGCGACGACGTGCTAGGGTAGATCGCTTACTCTGTGAATCGCTCCCTCTACTTGAACCCCTGTCGTTGGGTCGTATAACTATCTTCCGGTTCTTGAGGCAGCAACGGATCCATGGCGCTAAGGTCACCAGGAGGCTCACTCCGTCACCGACGTCGCAAATTATCGCATAATGTAAAGTGGTAATTACGTACATTTAAATTTCTTAAACTAGATTTACGTAGTGTTCTTATGTCTAGATTAATTATCATAATATTTGTTAAATATTTCAAGATCTCTAACCTTCATAGTTTATTATCTATTCATATCTCTGAAACATTCACTTAGGTTGCCGTGGCCGGCTCGTGGGATATATGAGAGGTTTTATTACTCTTTCTGGCTGGTACCGGCGTTCTTAGGGTTTTGGGTTTATTAGTCTTGGCATTGGGTCGTGTCGCATTTCTTAACTACCGACTTTATATCCTAGCTTCCTAATTTTTTTACTAGTGTTTTCCACTCCATCCGTAAATTAAATATAAGCCCCTTATCTAACCGCCACATTCCTCTGCCGGCGAATTTATGGAGAAATAATATTGCACATATTTAAAGTTAGGTCGTTCGGTGAATAATAGCCATGGTAAAATTATTATTGGAGTAATTATGTTGACGATTACTGTCAATTACAGACGATTCCAATGACAGCAAAGGCACCGGTTCCATGTAACCGGGACTTGAATATCGATCATCTCTAGTCTCTGCTGCTTGTTTTGTGTTTTGTTGTTTATTGTTTATTGTCATTTTTGTTTATTCCGCTCAATTCCGCTTGTTGTCTGTGTGACGGTTGAATTTTAAATTATTGTCTTGGAAACGCGAATTACTGTAAGTATACGTGATCATCTATCATTAATAGTGTATGTTTTAAGGTTAATACCAACGTTTAATCATAACTGTAAGATGTTGTGGCTTTTTGTTTAGTAATATTTATAATACTTATAAAAATGGTAACTTTCTAACCTTAAAAAGAATATTCGCCTTGAATAACACGTAGAGTTGGTGGTTTGTATTTGGACAAAAATGATTCATGATTAAAAATACGGATTAAATTAGAATTTATGGGGTGAAATGCAATGACGTTACATACTATATTAGACGAGGGGTAGAAATCTCAAAGTGGGAAGACAATGGCAAGACAATTGTACCGGTCTCGATATCTAGTATAGTACTTTAGTACTAAACTGCTACGCGTCGAGTAAGGTTGCGTCTTACCAGTAAGTAAATTGCATTTTAAAAAGTGTCAAAATGCCCTCCTGTGTGATGAGAAAATGTTTTAATTACACTGCAAATAATAGTAAAGGCGAATGAATAACATTTCATTTGGAAGTACACGCAAATTACTTAATATTATCGATTATTATAAATATTACAATTAATTTTCATGTTTCCCGCTCGCGGTTTTACGCGTCATTACGAGACAGAGAACGTTGTATTAAAAAGTAACAAGCATAACAAAGACAACCTGCTAACAGTAGGTCGGTTCACACAGCGTCCCGCACTAGTTTTCTTCTTTTGGGAAAGATGGGGTAAAACGTACAAAGGGTAAATCGTTAATTAACTTAATTATGTTTGAATTGTCATAACGCTCGAACCGAGCTTCCTTGCTGACAATGACAAGACACTATAATTTAATACACGTAAACACGCTAGTTGTAGTTAAGCTCTGTTGATAAATATAATTTTTTGTCATTTCATATGAAAATAATTAATACCTAATAAAATCCCAAAAATTAAAAAAAAAATCAAATTGCTATTCAAAACTTAACGTTTTACTTTTTTGGTGGTTATTTTTAGATTTGAATATAAAGCGTGGTATTTTGTCTTTCTAACACCGTTTAGAACATATTTCTCACTCTGTTAGTAAGGGAGTTACAGTGATTTATATGAGACCTGTGTGAGCTGGGACAAAAATGGTCTCGTGCTATTCAACGGGTTAAGCCTGTACAGATCTTTTTGTAATTTAAAGCAGTCAATAAGGCGTTAATAGGAAGAAATATTTTGATGTCATCAGCGAAGAGTAGAACATTTGCATAATGGAAGCATTTTATAATGTCGTTGATGAAAATTGTAAATAGATTTGTATACTCATTTGAACCTATGACCTGTACTGTATAATAAAATATGTTTTTAACAATACTACTATAATAGTACCAATATTGTATTACTAATTATAACTCATATAAATATAATAAAAAAAATATTTGCCCGTGTGTCTTGTTTTACCCGCCTTTACCCTCCCCTGTGCGTAGTGTAACCGAGTGAGAGTATCTTGTTATCTCAGTCACACCCGTGATGTGAAAGCAGTATTCAGCGAAGAAATTAATATGCCGCCCGCTAATGTATCCGTGCCATTCATACATACACATTATTTGATTGTCTATCTTTATCACACAGGAATAAACTTTTGAATTAAAGAAAATATTGAAAATCGCTGAAAACAAAAGAGTGTTCCTTACTTTCCACATTATATTGTGAGTATGTGAGACTATAACGAGTCTATTTATTTTATATAACGTCATTGGTGAAATGCAGATCCGGCCAATGTGGGGGATTTTAATAAAAATTCACTTTCTAGATGAGAAAAGTGTGGAAAAGTTGAATAAAAAAGAAATTAAGGTGCGCTTGGCAAAATTGAGGGAGATACAGCCGTTTAAAGAATGAATAAAGGTAATTATCGGTTCGGACTGGCCACGCTTATTACGAATAATTTTTAGAAAAAAACTTTAGATTCGCCTTAATTACTATAAAAGGAAACTTTTTGGCTTTGGGGCGGCGGAAAATAATGCATTTTAATTTTCAATTGCATAAAACCAAAATTCACTTCGCGAACCGACGCAGCGAAAATCCGCGGCCGTAGCTGTCACTGTTATGGACTGCAGCCGACTTCGTGGGATACCTACATGAAATACCGCGAATCACAAACCATGTTACACAAACCTAGCGTAGCCGCTAAACCACTTGAAAACTGGGATGTTTTTCTTGCGTTGACGCGAGCAGGCGTTATAAAGGGGCACTTTCTTTTGTATCACAAACCATGTTACACAAACAAGCCCGCTAGACAAATTTCATAATTACGCATCGTCGTATTAGCTCTTGTTAATTTATCAAGGATACCAACATAACAGTGACAGTTACGGCCGCGGATTTTCGCTGGGTCGGTTCACGAAGTGAATTTTGGTTTTAAGCAATTGAAAATTAAAATGCATTATTTTCCGCCGCCCCAAAGCCAAAAAGTTTCCTTTTATAGTAATTAAGGCGAATCTAAAGTTTTTTTCTAAAAATTATTCGTAATAAGCGTGGCCAGTCCGAACCGATATTTACCTAGAATTTATGTAATAAATATAGTACTTAGTCCCCAAAATGTTCATTCAAAAGCAGATTTTGCTTTTAAGAACTAAATGGTGATATTATAATGCGAGCAGGCGCGGCTCGTCCTAAAGTGCACTCGTGCACCGAACCGCCAACAAAATTAAACAACATTTTGCAGCTCATCGTATTAAGTACATAAAATTTTTAATTATAAAATTGCGCAGATTATTTTAAATTTTAAAAAAAAATTGAATTCCTATCTAAAAATACATGAATTTGGTAGAGAATAATAAATTATCGTGACCCAAAGCATTGCTTCCCGCGCGCTAGTTATATCGCCTAGGAACCGAGGTAGGTACATACGATTCTACGCGTTTCAACAAAGCGCCCGTTTGAGAATTATCATTTGTATGAAACCCCCAGTAACATCTCCAGACCGTCAAAATACAAATTCGTAGCGAAAAAATGGTGACTACCGTGCGCTGCGCGGTTGACGGAAATGCCCGAGGAATTCCGAAGATCGTTCCAGCGAAATGACCATTCGTAGTAGGGTTTGAATAGGATAGTAATTATATGTTTCTCTTGTAAAATGTAACGATGAGTCAACGGGTCAGCGGGTGCGATATTATCTTGATGGATAGGGAACCGATTTGACATTGTCATTATTAGTTTTTGGGACCTTTTGTTTGTGCATTTTTGTCACATATGTATTGCAAAATTCACTCAGTAAGGGGGTTTACTATCGCGCGGGGGGCGCGCCAAAATGAAACGTTTACTGTGTGTTGTTTTTGTGTTATTATTCGATAGATATCGCTGTTTTAAATTTCCTTGCCTTTTTAAAATTAAAAGTTATGTAATAATAAATATAGACTATATTAAGAATATATGAACCATGAAAATAAAAGCAGAATTATAGCCTATGGCCCGCCAAAACTACATTTAATTATCAACCAAGATAGTAAATCCGCAAAGAAAACTTTTACATAAAATTATAGTAATAATAAATGGATAATATGTATAGCGCTGTTTTTTTTTGTGAATAATCACCTCAAGGGCACTGTACGAGTTATGAGTTACTAGGCTCTGTCTAATTTTATTATTTATTTATTTACCTACTTTTGTTTTAATTTGTGATGAATTACTCGGTGAACCACCAAAAAGTGAAGGCACCGGCCGCGCCTGAATGCGAGATGCCTGTATACTGTCAGATTGATTTTTTAACGAATCACAGTCATCTTTCCCCTCTTCGCCCCCCATAGTTTGGTTTTACCCCTCATCTGTATCTTCTCGTCTATTAAATTTGGATGTCTATGGTAATAAGTAATTCAGTAACCGGAATTGAAAAATATTGCATTTTAATGGTTATTTAGTTATCTTTAACCGTTTCTCTGCCAAGAGTAAAATTTCTCGCATTCTTGGCCGTGCCCAGCAGGCCGGCCATAGAAAAAAAGCGAGTTATCTCGCTATTCTTTAAGCAAGATTTATTTATGGGTAAAGTTCAGTTTAGGGTCGGCGTTCCTAGATAGTAAAACTAGTTATTTTTATACTAACTATGGGCCGGAAAATCCGAATCTGAAAGAATTAGGCGTCGGCAAGCAATATTAACTGAATTACACGACTTTAAAATTTCCTATACACACAAAGGAAAACAAGCCATTTTGAATGCATTGACACTACAAGTCATAGAAAAACAAGAAAGATGTTTCACCACATAAAATTAAGTGTTGCCATTAAGCAATAATATCAATAACTAATTTAAGTAATTATTTTTTATAAATTTTACTCACTTTTGTATCACAAACCATGTTACATAAACCTAGCGTAGCCGCTAAACTATTTGAAAACTGGGATGTTTTCTTGCCTTGACGCGAGAAGGCGCTACGAAGGGGGCACTTTCTTTTCTATCACAAACCATGTTACACAAACCCAGCGTAGCCGCTAAACTACTTGAAAACTGGGATGTTTTCTTGCCTTGACGCGAGCAGGCGGTATAAAGGGGCACAAGCCATGTTACACAAACCTAGCGTAGCCGCTAAACTACTTGAAAACAGGGATGTTTTCTTGCCTTGACGCGAGCAGGCGGTATAAAGGGGCACAAGCCATGTTACACAAACCTAGCGTAGCCGCTAAACTACTTGAAAACTGGGATGTTTTTTTGCCGTGACGCGAGTAGGCGCTACGAAGGGGGCACTTTCTTTTCTATCACAAACCATGTACATTGATATTGGTGACCGGTGTACGTCACAACTTTTTAAGACTACGAATTTTCATACTTTTGGTCTAAGAATACGGCCGTTGAGATAGTCATAATTCATCAGGTTAATGTGTTATGTGATGAATTATCATGTGAGGAAGTATCGTGTCGGAAAGTTTTACGTTATTGATATTATTGCTTAATGGCAACACTTAATTTTATGTGGTGTAACATCTTTCTTGTTTTTCTATGACTTGTAGTGTCAATGCATTCAAAATGGCTTGTTTTCCTTTGTGTGTATAGAAAATTTTAAAGTCGTGTAATTCAGTTAATATTGCTTGCCGATGCCTAATTCTTTCAGATTCGGATTTTCCGGCCCATAGTTAGTATAAAAATAACTAGTTTTATTATCTAAGAACGCCGCCCCTAAACCGAATTTTTTCCTTATTTTTTTTATTTATTTTTTTTTTTTTTTTATTTTTTTTTTTTTTCAAGATTTTAATTTAAATATCCTTTCAAGGTGTAATGTTTTTAATTTATAAAAATAAGATTTAAAAATGATTTATTTTTATTAAAATTCATGGCCTGCTGTTCACAGCTACACTCCTACATACTGGCATTTAAAAGGTTAAAAATGCAAAATGTCATTGGCTTAATTTCGGTTTACGGAAGGTCTTCCAAAATAATACAACTTTTTTTTTTTATACTAACTATTGGCTGGAGAATCCGAATCCGAAAGAATTTTTTTTCGGAAAGCAATATTAACAAAGTTACACGACTTTAAAATTTTCTATACGCATACATGAAAATCGACATATTGGAAGTATTATGACAGTTTAAAGTCATAGAAACAGCCACATAAAATTAAGTGTTGCCATATCAATAACTAACTTAAGTAATTATTTTTTTTAAATTTTACTCACTTTTGGCGTAAACACTAAACTACTTGAAAACAGGGATATTTTTTTAAATTGACGCGAGCAGGCGGTATAAAGGGGCACAAACCATGTGACACAAACCTAGCGTAGCCGTTAAACTACTTGAAAACGTAGGCTGTTTTTTAAAATTGACGCGAGCAGGCGGTATAAAGGGGCACAAACCATGTTACACAAACCTAGCGTAGCCGCTAAACTACTTGAAAACAGGGATGTTTTTTGCCGTGACGCGAGCAGGCGGTATAAAGGGGCACAAACCATGTTACACAAACCTAGCGTAGCCGCTAAACTACTTGAAAACAGGGATGTTTTTTTGCCGTGACGCGAGCAGGCGGTATAAAGGGGCACAAACCATGTTACACAAACCTAGCGTTAGGTTAGGTTAGGTTAGGTTAGGTTAGGGACGCGAGCAGGCGGTATAAAGGGGCACAAACCATGTTACACAAACCTAGCGTTAGGTTAGGTTACGCATTTTTAAGACTACGAATTTTCATACTTCGTCGATTTATAAGGTATGTTTGATGATATTATTGCATGGTAACATTTAATTTTGTGTGGTAAAACATTTTTCTAGTTTATCTATGACTTTAAACTGTCATAATACTTCCAATATGTCGATTTTCATGTGTGCCTATAGAAAATTTTAAAGTCGTGTAACTTTGTTAATATTGCTTTCCGAAAAAAAATTCTTTCAGTTTTGGATTTTCCGGCCCATAATTAGTATATAAAAAAAAAAAAAAATTATTTTGGAAGACCTTCCGTAAACCGAAATTATTCCATGTCATTTCTCAAGGAACGCCATGTTGTTAATTACGTCGGCAAACGTCTTGCGTGATATTTCGTGTTTATGAAACCGAACAAAATAATGATTAATATGCATTATTTATCATTTCCGAAGATTGCAATTCGAACTTATTATTGTCTAACTGACAGAAAGTGATTTATTCTTTTAAAAATGCATATTTCATCATCGTAATTAACATGGCTGTCCTTGAAAAATGACATTTGTTTTTTAAATAAAAAAAAAACATCAAAACGCAATATTTTTCAATTCCGGTTACTGAATTACTTATTACTAACCATTATCAACCTAGTACAATTTGTTTTAATTTTTTAAATTATTGGGGATGCCATAGTTGGGGATACCATAGTCTCAATGGCTCCAGAAGGGAGTAATGGAGACTTGTGAGGTATTCACATAAAATTTAAGGTATACATGTGATTGTTATAGAGATTAGTATTATTAAGCTTATAATGTCTACAGATGTCTCAACTGATGTCTAAAAAACGTGCGTCCAGCTCGCAGATGGAGTTTTTAATAAGTCGGCTCGAAGAGATGCCGAGTATGGCTGTGGTGCCCCAAGGGAAGACGGAGCGTAAACAATTTGAAGATGCCTGGTCTTCTTTGGCAGCAACACTGAATGCCATGATGTTTGGAACCATAAAACCAGCAGAAAAATGGATTCAAGTATGTAAAAGTTGTATTATCCTACGCATTCTATTGCAATTACGAGGGGAGGTTTTTAAGTTCGCGGAACAGGGGGTAAGGAGTAGAAATAAAAATCCAAATTTATTTTTCCTTTTCAATATATTCACCTGCTACCCTAATACATTTTCGGATCTTTCAATTAATTTATGTATACCCTAAAAAAAAAAAAAGATTTGCCTTTGTCTAAAAAATACGCTGAAATTGCTTCCTGAATCCTTCACTTCTTCATCACTTGAAAACTTTTTCCCCCGATGTTCTTTTTTCACGTTTGGAAATAGGTAATAATCACTGGGAGCCAGGTCAGGACTGTAAAGTGGGTGTGGCAAAATTTTGAAGCCCACCTTCTGCAGGGCAGCCGTCGCAACACGGCTCTTGTGAACAGGCAAGTTGTCGTGCAGAAGGAGGACACCTTTGGTCAATTTTCCCCTTTTTTCTCTCTCCTTGATGACTTCCTTTCATTGCTCTAGGATTGAAGTGTAGTAATCTCCGGTTCTGGAGACACCTTTATCTTTGTAGTCGATCAACAGGATTCCTTCTGAGTCCCAAAAGACTCTCGTCATGATTTTCCCAGCCGATTGTGACACCTTAAATTTCTTGGGTGGTTGAGTGCCTTTCTGTGAGACTGCGTTGAGTCCTTGTTTAGACTCAGGTTCAATGATGAACCCAAGTTTTATCACCAGTAACAATTTGAGCCAACACTCTATCTTTGTCTTCCCTACAGAGGTCCAAAAATGCACGAGAACACTCCACGCGCTGTTGTTTTTGACGCAGCGTGAGCATTCTCGGCACCCATCTTGTACTGACTTTAGTCATGCCCAGATGGTCGTGAAGAATTTTTAAAATGGTTGTATCTGATACTCCGATTATTTCTGCCAGCTGTTTCTTCTTTAGTCGGGCATCTTCTAATATTAATTTTTTTACTTTTTTTAATAATTTCCGGAGTGGTCGTCTCCATCGGCCTTCCTGGCCGTGAGTCGTCTTGAAGTGAGTCCCTGCCTTGTTTAAAGAGAGTATGCCACTTGTAAACCATAGTTTCACTTGGACAAGAGTCCCCGTAAACGGATGACATCTCTTCCAGTATGGTCTGAACTGATTTTCCTTGCTTGCTAATTCACAATTGCTTCCCGATTGACTTGTTTGGTTGACGATAGCTCAAAGACCAATGACCGAATTACGATAAAACCCGGTATTTATACTAATAATGAGTTACTCAATTAGTACCTAATTCAGCAAATTCCTCACTAATCATGCAAGGAAAAAGGGATAATCAATCACTTACCACTGTATCTTTGCGACAACACGATCAAAATATAGACATATAGTTCCACCGCCATTTGTCTAGTAAAATATGTATGTGTTTTTATTTTTTCTGGTTAGAAAAAACGTAGTTGAGCCATTTTTTAAATTTTTTTATGTTTGTATGCAAAAATTTTATATTTCAAAAATCATATGTTTATTTCGATTTATAAAATTTAAATGCGTATTTTATCACCTTTCAAAAACAGTCTTTAATTTTTGAATACATTCAGAAATATTACATTTATTTGGGTTTTATTGTAAAGCGGAAATATTTGAACCTTCTGACATAATAAGGTCAAGGCCTGAGAGGTTAATTACTGCAAGAAATGACCTTTTACATGCACAAAATAGGTTATTAGTTAGGGTTATTGAAAATAAACCTAACCTTTGCAAACATTAGTCTGTACTAAAAAACCGAAAATGGCAGCACAAGATCGTTTTATTAGAGAAATTTTGAATATTAAAAAATTGTGGTCAGCAGAAGAGGACAACTAGCATGTTGTTAGCTTGTCAGCTTATTTCAATTTGATAAAAAAAGCTGAAATGCGATCAATGGGGGACCTTTAAAAATAAAATGGCGCTGTTTGGTTTTGAAATGATAATATGCATAGTTCCTAACGGGATGTCATTTCTCCAGTTCCTACCCTCCCTAACCATATCACCTTGTTGGAAAAACATTTGAAAATAGAACTATGACAAGAGTGAATTCAAGTGATTTTGTTTCTGAAAAAACAGAAGAAGTTTTGGGACATTGGAAGTAATCTGAGAGGAAGATTTTGGTCGAGATGAAAAGCAATTTGGTTGGTTGTTCGTGTTCATATATATTTGTTTATGAACTAAAAGAAGGTGTTTTGACTGTGTCAAGATCGTTTTATACTGTTTGTGTTGTGGCGATATTACCTTGAGTTACCACGGTGAAACTAAATAAATTATATTCATAATTGTGTTATTCGCCTTTGCAGAGGTAAGTGATTGGTTTCCTTCTTCCTTGTAATCCATTATTTTTTCCATTATTATCACCGAATATTCGGCAGCCGAATATTCGGTGACACTTCGTACATTTCGCGGGTGACAGGTTCCAACCTGCATCATTGACGAAGCTAAGTGTAGTAGTTTATGGTCAGACCGAAGGCCATTCACATTTTTTGTTGGTACTTGCCAATTGATTTGAGATTTACTGTATTACTTATGTTCTTTATTTTATGCAGGTGCTTGCAGGTTTTTGCAGATGCAATGGAGCCTCATGAATGAGTTTTTCTTTTGCCCTGTTTAATTTATCTTTGTCTTACTAACCTATTTTTTTGCATTTTGTTTTTCTTGTTAAGCACTTGCATACTGCTTACTAACAACGTATGCAAGGACACTGGAGGTCTAGATTCGTTCAACATAAATAAATATAGCTTTGTTTAACAAAAAAAAATTAGAATCTTGCGAGAGTCTTGAAGAAGTAACCATCTGTTACTTATACCAGGGCGGGTAAATGATGGATAACCTCCAATGCATCATTGACATGCGTGTGGTAGTTACATATTTTTTCATTTACGAATAGGTCGGCTCACAACGCGCATTATTTGTTGATTGTTACATCAAATTGTGTTACTTAAATGATTTGCAGTATTCGGCCGAATTGGATGTATTGTATGTAAATCAAATAAGTATAAAACTTTACTTACAGGTTCATTAAACAATAGAGATTTCCAGTCCAATTTTTTAATTTTT
This sequence comes from Limnephilus marmoratus, assembly GCA_917880885.1. Taxonomy (NCBI): domain Eukaryota; kingdom Metazoa; phylum Arthropoda; class Insecta; order Trichoptera; family Limnephilidae; genus Limnephilus; species Limnephilus marmoratus. The sequence goes on along the minus strand of OU862930.1, from coordinate 25,466,406 downwards.
TTTTAATGAATTGACCTTCTAACAACTGCATTTTTATTTTTAGAGTTAGTTTTAATAGTTAAAATAATTGTCAAAGTTTTAATTTTTCAAGACCCCCCGAAAACCACCGTATGTATGGTGAATCGTGTGACGTCATCACTCCTGAAAAATTACTATAGAATCGGGCAACCAGCTGATCTACTGCCGCCATTTTGAATTCCGTTGTTCAAAGTATTCTCCCTAGAAATAGCATTACTATTTTTTTTGTGCAGTAGTTTTTGAATATTTTCAATAATAGAGATAAACTAATAAGAAATACCTTTATTTTTGAAACCTAAATAATGTTTCAATAAACACAACAACTAAATCTCTATAAACAGTATGTAAATAAACAAATAAATTAATATGATGGCTTGTGTCATATCGTACATTCCCATACAATGACTTTACGGTGACGTCACGACATGTCGAACAGTGATGTAACCTTGATGGCGTGTTTTTACGATCCGATTAAAAATGGACTTTTTTTTTCAAAACTCAGCATTTAATATTATTAAATAAAACTTATATATTCAGAATCAGCATTTATTGGTCTATATGAACATATTTTTTTAAAGCCTTTTCTGGAGTTCCTTATTATCCAAGGACCATAATTTACATTTTGAACATTATCAGTTACAGTAGTGAACACGAAGCAATTCGCGAGCTGTTAGATCGGCGGCAATCGGAAACAGAATGAATCTTCTTTTCGTTCAACACCATTTTCTTTTGACGGCCTCCGTGGTTCGAAAGTAAGACTCTCAACTCACAATCCGAAGGTGGCGGGTTCGAACCCGGCGTGCGCAAATAAATTTTATTTAATTAATTTGTGGTATTTCACTATTAATTGCTTAAAATAATATACAGGGTGTCCGGTGGTAAAGTGCATTAACTTCGGGAGGTGATTCTACACGATGCTAGGAGTAAAAAAGATAAACAACTTTTTCCGAAATTCCAACTTTTTTTTTTCCATACAAAAAGACATACCTACTAAAAATCGTTAGTGAAGGTACACACTTACCAGATAAATTCGCTGTGAGTTTTACAGTGTCAATGTGGCAACGTTGCATATTATTTATGAGTGGCACGTATCCATGGAACAACATGTAAATTGTAAACAATAACAAGACTGACAGTTCGCCGTTTTACAATGTGCAACAAAATCGTATGTTTTATAATGTTTTAAACCAAATTCAACTGAGAACTGAACTAAAATAACAATATTCATATGAATTTACACTTTTTACTATACAAATTATTAATAACTAATTGAACACTTAACTAATATCATCGTTTTTCACTAATTTAACAAATTTTCAAAATGTCCACCTTCTGCTTGCAGGCAAGTATTGAAACGTCATTGACAAGAAGAAAAGAAACACGCGTTGAACAAACATGTCAATAAATACACACTAATGTAACAAGTTTTCGACAATTCTTACAGAGAAACACTGCAAGATACATTGTATTTGCGAATAAACGGTAAAATTCATGGCGGAAGCATTTGCGGTGTATTTAAATATCAACAGCTGACTGACGGAATGAATGGCGTAGCGGGGAGGTCATTGAGCGCGGGGGGCGCGGGACGGTAGATTTGGAAACTAGCTAAATAGTAACGCCGGCACTACACAGCGGACCGATTTTACGTTTTTACCTGAAAAGTACTCTTAAAAGTTTGAATTTCGGAAAAATTTATTTATCTTTTTTACTCCTACCATCATGTAGAATCACCTCCCGAAGTTAATGCACTTTACCACCGGACACCCTGTATAGTATATTTGCGGCACGTTCCAGAGTGGAAAATACAATCAGTATCGCCCTGGTGTAAGACCACCATTTAGAATTGAAAGGTTGCTTGAAATGGCTTTAGCCATGTTTGGTGACCAGATCTCAATAGTCAGGTACTTCTCCACCTTCTCTTATCCCTCTCCTTCCCCTCCCCTCTACTTTTAGCCTAACAACATACCCCAATTGGGGATGCCATAGTCTCACTGGCTCCAGACGGGAGCAGTTAGGGATTCTTGTGAGGTATTCATATTAAAAAAAAAAAGCCCATTGATTGTAAACTTCGGTGGTTAAAAGGCCCGTGTCCGTTTTTGAATAGCTAATAGGAGGTAATGGCATATCATTTTTGCTACGTTGTTCGTTAGCCACAGACCCTTTTTATCAAAAATAAGCAAACTGTAAGACTGCTTATCCGGAGCCAAGAATGTTTTGATTTAACCCCTCCGAAAATCGCCAATATTCACTTATAATGTCTCAAACGAAATGACATTTTACGAAAACTTTGTGTTATTACCGCTTCACAATTAAAGCTCTATAAATGAAACATTTCTGAACGTAGCCGAATAGTAAAAACTGTTTTATAAAGGTTACAAAATAAGCTTTTAAATTGTTATATTACGAATAAATATTAACATTTGTAAATATTAAAATTTAGAATGCAAACATTAAAACAATGTAAAAATGACTCACGTGATGTTTTTATGTGAAAACGGTACTAAAATCACAGATTATGTAAACAACAATACTTATTCTATTGTAGAAATGTATAATAAACACTTTTGTCACCTCACTTTTTTATCATTTCATATAAAAATATTTAATAAAAATTGACAATGTCGAGCGCAGTCCAGCCGCCCCACAGTGGTCCCAAATCCCAATCTAGCTAGACAAAAATATTTTTCCATGGTATATGATGCAAAAGGGTCACAATATAATAAAAAAAATACTTTAAAAAATTTACATTTATTTTAACCATTGATACAGAATTTTCAAAGTAAAATAAAATATTAATAAAATATGTATGGTAGAATGGTTCAAAAAAGTCACGCCAATGTGTTTATTTTAAGTATTTTTTTAAAAGAAATTATAACCTGTACAGAGATGACTTTTTTATGAACTATATCTAGTCACTTTAGTCACTATCAGCACTATCATCACTACTATTAAATGATAATTCACCTATAGTGGCACTGTTGACAGACTTCTGCACTTCCTTCGCTGGCACTTCTGGTATAGATAATAATTTTAATACGCCACTCGGTAAGACATTGGAATGTTTCGTTGGTATTGTAGATATTCCGGATATTATAGGATCTGAACTTATAATTAGCGTATGAAACAAATCTTCATTTGAGTGAATACGCGATGATTTTCGAGTATGAAACTCCCTGATTTTTTTATAGTCTTTATTTCGTGATTCCTGAGCTTCTTCTGACATTTGTCCAATCGGAAGAATGCAAGTACTAATAACTTCTCCCCCATGAACCAAAATTTTATGGACACTTGCTGGCATGTAATACCATGCATAGTTCTTTACATAAACTTCCGCTGTTTCTTCGGTAAATCTAGTAAATTTTTCCTTATCAATGTCAAATCCACATGACAGTGTGTAGAATTACAGAGAAACGTCGAATTATGTCAACATCTATGCCAGTGATGTTAGATGATAATTCAGGGTTTCTAAAAAAACGTCGAGCAGTATTGCCGTCATTTGTAGACCCGGTTCCTTGTTTGGGCTGATCCACTATCAATCCCATTTCGCTGCGAAATCTTCCCAAAATAGTATTTTTTCTCTCAATTAGTTTAGCTTTATCCCCTTTTCCTCTCACTTGCCACTTCTTGATGTCAAGTCTGTAAGCTATGTGAATTAAACATTCAAAAAATCTGATCCAGGCGTGCAGTGTGGATAAACCAAATCTGTATGTTGATCGATCAGGTAAACTTTTTTTTAATTTGGGTAAATTGTTCATATCTTTGGGCGAAGCACCACATATATAGCATAGTTGTGATGAAGTATTTGTTATTGCGTTACATATTTTACCATCCACCATGGTCATAACTAAGTTATGTTTTATACAATATTCAACGTTATTTACCTTTACACTAAAGGGAACTAGGTTCGTGATTTGCTGCTCAATGTTTGCAACTTCTTCCAAAATCACGGTAGTCGTTTCTTTGACAAATTTAAATTTGATAGGTCTACAAAACCTGGTAGATGAAGTTCTCGGGTTTTGCCAAAGTACAATTTTGTTTCCTTTATTGAAACCATACAGCTGTAAGGGGACTAATGTTATCATAAATAGTTGACTATCATCGTATTCCTGATAATCTGAAGAAAATCTCTGTTTATAATTACTTTGTCCCGAACTTCCGTCACACCCCCATTTATAAATCATTTCCAAAGAATCAGTGCCTTCAATATAGTTATCCAAAACTTCTTTTTGGTGTGTTAGCAGTCGTTTTACTGTGAAATCACAAAGAGTCTGTAACTTGATTTCGGCAGACACTTCTGTTATTACAATGGACACTTTTGGAGGATAACATTCGTCCTTGATTTTTAAAAATTTTTTGTATGAGGGGTAAATGTTTGCCCTCCTCTCTTTGGCCTCATTTCGTATGTTAAAATATTGCTGCTTGGTGAATTTATTGTTAATAATGAAAGCTAGAGCTTCCTGGGGTGAATACGGGATTGGTTTAAAATTGTTATTCTTCATAATGTGTTTCATTTTTGTAGCTCGTTTAGGCGAAAAGTCCGTCGCCTGATGAATAATTTTGGCAGCATCCCGCTTTCCATGTGACCTCAAGCTGGTTTGAGTAGCATGAGAGAGCTCTTGTGGACTTCGGGAATTCAGAAGACATTTAATTTTTCTGGTTTTACTTTTCGAGGAACATAAATCAAATTCTTTTTCTGGCCTACCACGTGGCCCCTCATCACACAATAACACAGGAAGAATAAAAACTGCATTAAGCCATTTTGTGTTTTTTGATTTGAATTTAAGCGTACTTCTTCCGACATCAATCCATTTTTTGTGAAATGTTAACAGAAATGAACCGATTTTCTTCTTTAATGTATTATCTTCGAAACGTGTGAATTTTTTTTTCTTAAGTAAAATTTTTATATCTTCATAAATACACTCCCTTGTTGCAACACAATTCATCTTCGAAGTGCTTCGCTCTTCTAACATCTCCAAAATATCTGAACGATAGATCGTTGGAACAGGCTCTGTAAAAGACAAAAGAGCACGTAAGCGCAGACGAATTATATAAAAAAATATAGATAAAGAATGGTTTTATATGAAAATGATTTCATTCAGAGGCACGATTTTGTACGATTAATTGAAAGTTTAATCAAACTTTGGAAAATAATTGTAAATATTAACACTGGTTTCATAATTTTTCAAATAATAATAAAAGCAATGTTGAATAAGCCAATTATTAAATACTTAAATACATTTGAAAGAACATACCATTTACTTCAATTTTCATCTTTACGTAATTTCTCTCCAATTTCAAATAACGCCACTAACGACCGAACAGCGTGCACACCCGAAAGCGACTGGCCGCCGGGCGCCCGACTGGTACCTCCAAAGTGTCATGTTTCCAACGTTGCCACGTATCGTGCGTATTGTTTTAATTTTTTTATCAATGAGAACATAATACTACGGACTGTTTTTAATGCTGTGAGTATAAATTTGAACATAAATAAAAACATCGTTAAAATCTTTTTGTCTAGCTAGTTTCCTTTAAGGGAACTACCGTGCGCCCGTAGGAAATTTGGCAGGTAAAATTATGTGTCAGACTGTGCGAATGACAGAATATTCTTGTTATGTATTTCTATGGACAACTTGATAGGGATGTACAGCTTGATCCACTATCGACCTTTTACTTTTTGTTTTAGGGATGTCACTAAAACAATAACGGAGTTAGAACGATTTCTATGGAGACACGCGTTGACGTATAAACACGTACTTGACTGCTATCATATTTTTAACGCATATATCTGCTTACGTTGCTGACCGGTTAACCACAAATTATTATTAATTTCCTTCTTTGTTTCAGACATGGAGAGATTTAAAAAGCAACATTAAAAAAAAGGTATTCCTCTTCAGCGCGGAGTCGATGCAAATTCGAGGAGGTGTGAACAGGGCAATTCCCTTAACCCCCTGGGAGAAAAGGGTGCTCGCTCTTGTGGGATCGGTACCGGTAATTTTTTTTTTGTAATATAATATATACATATTTACTAACAAAAACAATGTAAGTAACGTCATTTATAAAAAAATGTGTTTCAACAAGATTTATTTTTGGGTTATTACTACGTGATGCGCTGCCTCTTTCATTAGCCAACGTTTCGGACAGCATTATAGTGTCCATAATCAGGGCAGATTAACCCTAGATAACTAATCGCTCGTCGAGGCGATTGTTCGAAATTCAAAATCACCTACTTCCCCCGCTCCCCGACCTTGACTCTTTCATTACCTTCCTAATTTGAGTAAACAGTGCAGCACGTGACGCATACTAGGATGTGCCCTATGACCATCTCGTCGTCCGCTGGACGATAGTTTAGTTATAACAACAATTTTATTGTTAAGAGCGTTTAATCAGCCAGCGGCCGAAAATCCACATTTCGTCAAAAGTTGTTCTTACGATCGTGCAGGGCGGTTAAAATGAGAAAGATTAATTATTCTCCATACCAGCTTTTTAAAATTATAACTCAATATCGATTTTATTTCATTCCAAATTTGCTTTAATTCATACCTACATCCAAAAATGCTGAAAGGCGTGATGATAAAACTATTAAAATTATGTACTTTTTTAAAATAATTTTTTGATTATAAGTATTAATCATTTTTCAATAATGTCTAAGTTAAATAGGAATGTTAAAAAAATCTGAAAAAAGTCTGTAAGTGCGCAAATAAATACACAAAGGACCAATTTTCGTCAAGAAACACATGTATGTATATATTTTTTAATGATTTTATTTAAACTAAAATTAAAATTCTCAAACATGTGATACCCAGATAATGTATTGATTTATTTTCTTGCATGATTATATGATTTGAAATGGATGTATTATAATACAAAATCTTTTTTGAAAATTTAACAAATCTGCAAACGACCTATGGTTATACTAAAAATAAATATTTTTTCTCAAAATTTAAAACACGCGAATGCTAGATAAAAAAACAATCTTTCGAATAATTTTTTGTGAAAAAGAGTCAATATGTCCAAAATCTGATTTAAAAATGGCATATTTCTGGTTTTCTCTGGTAATACCCTCTTAAGGTACGTGCATTCATATATTCTTATATTTATTGATATTCTTGGCGAATCTTCTACAATAGAAGCTCCAGTTCCATCTACGTCGAACGTGCGTGAAATTTGCTACCTGTGGCCATCCAAGGCCCGGAGGATGACCAAACACCGTTGCACCAGATATAGAAAGGATATTTGTGGTCCACATAATGTTGATACGTGTAGACTGATATTTTGATATTAATTTGTACTTAATTTGTTCATTATAAACCTTACTTTTGTGCCGTGTAAATATTTTTGATTTATTTCTAGTGTTTCATTGCGTATTCCACTCGACGAAAGTGTAGTTACAATGAAAACAGTTTAATTATCTAGGGTTAATGATCATAATAATACCCATAAATAAATCACGATAATACTTTTCATTGTGGAATCTTAATTTCAAGTTTTTTTTAAATTTTATGTATTCAATAATACAGAGTAGTGCAAAAGTCATCACCCTCTCGGAGGATGCCATAATTTTTGCAAATGGCGGCAAATGTCAGTTCTGCTTTGACATTTGTGAAGTAAACAAATACAAAATACACGATAACAAGACATGAATCGCTATACTCCTCAAGAACTCAAAAAAAAATTGAAAAACGCATTTCCGGGTCGCCTAATCTCTCATTTTGATGATTTGCACTGGCCGGTAAGATCGCCCGATTGAACCATTCTGACTTCTTTTTGTGGTGTTTCTTAAAGTCACGAGTCTATGTCAATGAGCCTCAGACTCTTGAAGCCCTCAAAGAGTATAAGTCAAGAATGCGAGAACCTATCACCGGAAGTTCTTGAAAGAGTAATGGAAAATGCAATACGGGCCCGTATGGTCACAATTCTGGTGGTGGTCATTTGGCCGATATCATTTTCTCGACTTAATGAAAAAAATATTAAGACATCAAATAAACAAAATCCAAAAGCAGAAACAAAATTTTTCATATGTTAAAAAAATTACAGCCAGATCGGGTGACAACTTTTGCGCCACCTTGTCTTATTATTCAATTTATAAAGGCCCGCGCACACAGAGACCATTGACCGCTCAAGAGTTCCAACGCACACAAGCGGCGTTCAAATTCTCGCATTATAGTTTCGTTTGGATCTTTGCACATGGAACATGTCACTAGAAAGTTCATCATCCGATGTAGAATTATTGCTCTTGTGGAGCTTAGCAGCTTCTAAAAAGAAAAGGACGTATAGGGTGCACCCAATCAACACAACGCGAGAAGAAAAAGGCGAATTTAGTAGTATTTTTCAGGATTTACTTAAAGATGAACAACGAACGATTCTATATTTATTTTCGAATGTCGATTAATAGTTTTAATGAATTGTATAACATCATAAAACCTGATATCGAAAAACAAAATACTAACTGGAAGAACTGTGTTTCATCAAAAGAAAGGCTGGCTGTATTTTTAAGTTATGTATTTATTTATTAACCCAATCGCTGCCATTTACGCGGATCGGCGTACGAACGATCCGTGCCACAACTGCCATCTACGCCGTATCACGTAAATCGCCAGTATGAATGTTTCGAGGATGATATTTCTAAGTTCTAATGGTAGATGGGGCTAAATATTATTTTGTAAAATATTATGAACTGTTTCTTAGCGACATCTCTTGTAAAATATGATAATTTAAATTGTTTATACTACGAAAAGCAGCATCCAAAAAAGGTCAACAGATTTCTTGGCGCAGTCGTTTGATTCTCCCGCCATCGCAGCGTCGTGTGTGTGGATGTCACGTGGTTCTTATTACGTTCTCTGTGGTGTGGTTCTAAAAGTTTTTTGATATTCGGCGGAAATGTGGACTTGAGTTTTTATTCCCGATTTGAGAATTAAGTGTGTTTTTTTTTTTAAATTTAGTTTGATATTTCAGTTCGTGTGTACTTTTATACAATCATTTTTGAAACTTTATTTTTAATATCCCTAAATATGTCAAGACGCGATCTCAGTGAAGAAGACACAAGAGGATTCGTCCTCGATATTGACTCTGAAATTGAGGAAAGTGATGATGACTTGGATTTTATAACGCAACTTAGTGACAATGAAGATGAGCCTATGGAGAATGAAGTTACCCAAAGAACTTCGTCAGGAAATTGGACTGTGAATTCCGTGAAATTTTAAACCAATCATCCATCATTTTTGTTATTTGTTTTTGGGGTGTTATGCCATGTTGCGCTACCTCCTCCTTTAGCCAATGTGTGACACATCTGCCCTGATGATGGACACTGTAACGCTGTCCGAAACGTTGGCTAAAGGAGGAGGTAGCGCAACACGGCATAACACCCCAAAAACAAATAACAAAAATATTTTTGGCCGTGAAAATCTAAAATCATATCCAATTTAATGATTTTCCATCTGGAATAAGCGACCCCATTAATAAAATTCAAAATAATGTAGTGCTATGTCAAATATAAAAACAGTTGAAGTATCGTTGTCCAACACCATTGATATGATTATGCGATGACGTAAGTGTATAATATACCAGCTTGTTTATTTGTGTTAGTGCGTCACCGCTATGGCGGGCTAGCGGGTTCCGATTATAATCTGTCTGTTTATTATTTATCTCAAAAGTAGATTACGGGACACATTTGAGGATAAATATTGTATGAAGTATGTAGTATAGATATCAGTTATGAGTGTCTAATATAAACAAAGCCCTCAAGGGCAAGGACAATGCTATAAAGATTAATTTAAATGACAAGTTAAAAATCACTGAAATGGCTGGCGTACGGTAGTGAAACAATGTTTTTGTTTGGGCAGCTATTGGGTTAAGGATAAGAAAAGACATTTAGAGTATTTAGAAATAATAACTTAGTTATATTAACTCAGACTCAGACATCGCGGCGTTCAGGCGTTCCCTGTCTCAGCGGGAAAAGAACTCTTAGAACGCGACATTCCGCTTTGACCGCCGCAGTCTGACTGCCTGCTGTGTGCGTTGTTGTTATAGACTCGGTACATTCTAATGAACGACGAACGCGGAACTCCTGACCGCTCTCTGTGTGCGCGGGCCTTAAAACAGTTTGTTTATCCACTGGAGCGATTTCGGTCGAAAAATGGACCACTTTTATTTTTCTGCGATTGATTTCGGTCCAAAAACGGACCACATTTTCATACCATTCGTAAAACATTTATTGTAATTATTTAAAACATTTCCTGGGCCAGCCGTTTATTTTAAAACGAAGCTATTGAAATGCTTTATCTACTATGACCATAGATGTTGCAAATCCGAACTTCGTAGACTATTTTAGAACAATGTTAAAAATAATTTTTATAAATATTTTTTTCCCGCCGAATTTTTGAAGAGCTGTTTACGGATAAAATTAAGTCCTTTTTCCATAGATATGCACCTTTAATTATCAAGTATACCACAGACAACATACAGAAACCAAAAATATTCCATGTTGACCCTCACGGCAGTTTCAAGTAAAAACACACAGGATTCGCGCAATTATGAACTTTACAATTTTTTAATATTTTTTTCATAAATCCTACAAATATGAAATAAACGGTAAAATACATGTTATTTTATTGGCTATATAGCACTATAAAAAAAATTTTGTCTCCATTTAAAAATTCAAAGGTATGATTTTTTTAATGTTGACGAAAAATTTAAAAAATGACCATCTGGGAAATCTCAAGCAATAGAAGCAAATTGATTTATTTCGCGTGATCGCTCCGGTGGTTATAAACAAGTTCTGCTGTTAAATTATTATTACATGTGACAGTTGTTTCGCCTACTGAAGGTACCATAAGCCACTTAGAGACGATTTTTGTATTTCTTGTGCATTTACTATGTAACAATTTTTAGATATTTTGTTTCGAAGAGTTTGACTTTCCATGTACATTTGTTACTTCAATTTTAATTTTTCTGCTGCTGGTTTCGACACATCCGTGTCATTCACCAGCAAACTTAAAACTAACTTGTAATTTATACAAGTACAGAAATGATTAAATTTTATTAGGTGAGGGAAGTGAGAGGGGTGACATCTCTTAACGAGGATTACATGGCACCTCTAGGGTTAGCGTAACTAGTTTTAAGAATTTGTGTCTTAACATAAGCGCAGTTTTTAGTTTGTTAGCGCGTCACAGAATATCGCATTTAAGAAAACTGTCAAAATTTGTCGTGTACGGCTCCTTCTGAAGGCCTTTTTAATTTTTGTTATTTATTTTTGCGGTGTTATGCTGTTTTGCGCTACCTCCTCCTTTAGCCAACGTTTCGGACATCGTTACAGTGTCCATCATCAGGCCAGATGTGTTATTGTTAGTGGTGAAATGTGTGCTTATGTACTTGGAAGCGATACCGTGTCGCCAGCTCCACTCCACTACAAGCTGGTATTACCGTATACTTCACAACGGTTTTTTGCATTTAGCTTTGGTGTAGCCGTCAATTACCGGATACCAAGAACTATTGAGCTTAGCTCCGTCGTCTCTATTGATATTGATGGGGTTTTTGTAGATTTCAATTGCCTCCATAATCAGGCGTGCTCTATGGATTTTGGGTCTTCCCTGGATTTCAGGAGCAAATCCAAAATAATGGCGCAGTTTACAAGCACGAAAGTGTTCCGATATCCTTTTGGAGATCGTCCGCTCTGTCTGGCCTACATAAGCCTTGTCACATCCGGAACAGCTGAGTGTATACACTCCATCTGTTTCCAGAGGAAACTTAGTCTTTGCGGACCTCAATAGGTCTTGTATTTTGGTTGCGGTTCCGAAGACAGTCTTGATGCTTTCTTTCCTCAACAATCTGGCAATTCTGCCTGTCACATTGTGAACATAAGGTAGGAGAGCACAGCCTTTCAACTCTTGTTCAATTCTGTCTTCGTTTGGTGCAGATTTATTTAGGCCTGGCAAAGTTAGTCAACATTTAGCCACTAATTTATTATTAATTTCCTTCAATGTTTCAGGCTTCCATTGATTTAAAAAACAACATTCAACAAAAGCCTCCTCCTTTGACATCTGAGACAAAGAGGACTGATGAAGAATGTGGATTGGGTAGGGCAATTCCCTTAACCCCATTGGAGGAAAAGGTCCTCGCTATCTTGGTGTCCGGGACTGAATCTGACGGTGTGGTGTTGGTATCCGTAAGTTTTATTTGTTTTTTATTATAAAAAAATAACGATTACCCGGCAATCGTTACAATGCCACATAAAGAAAGAAATTGTTTCCCAGAATAGGAACCTTCGCGGGCTTGCTCACGACAAATCGCCAAAGTTTCATTTCAATAGGATGAATGTTATAGGAAATAATTTCATAACTGCAGAGCTCACCATTATATATAGGAACCTTCGCTCTTGCCTACAACAAATCACCAAAGTTTCATCGCAATCGAATGAAAGATATATACTTATTAAAAAGGTAATGTCATACCATATTATGTACAGGGTGTTAACCCGACATTTGGCAATCGTGCACCGGTGTGTCAGGACATTTTACACGCGATTTTGACCCTTATGTATAAAGAAAGTGTATGAAGAACACGGTCAGAATCGCTTGCTCTATTATCGCCCTTTACCATAGCGAAACCTGCAATGCCCCTAGTCGCTCCAAATAATTTATATTAACCTGTGACAGGCCAGGAACGCGTATATGCGGGCGGATCAAATTTCAAAAAAGAATATTGATTCAAATAATTTGGATGCGATTTTAAATTTTTTGTATAAAGAAACTGTACTAAGGAAAAAGTCAGAATAGCTTCCTCCATTCTTGTTCTTAAGGTAATTTCCAAAAAGTTTTCCAAAAAACCCTGGCTCTTGACAGGTTAATAATTTACCAGAGCGCGGGGATGTGCGCAGTTCTTGCGCATGCGCGGGAAAAATTCCTTTATCTACGATTATCTACGATTCCTTTATCTTCTATGTACAAAATTTGTCAAGGACAGTGTCAGAATCGCTGGACACGAAATGTCATTTCTGCCGCGTCATAATTTATGCGTCTTACTCGACTAAAACATCGTAAAACCTATCAATTTACGTAATTAATGCAAATAATGTTATTTTGGTAGATAGTTTATTGTGTTGTGAACGTGTTTCAGTCAATAAAATATAAAATAGCTCAAAATTAATCCACAAAACATTCAATTCAAATTCAAGGTCGTGAAATTTCCGTGTTGTTCCCCGGCATTCAACGAGTTCAGGGACTTGTGTAACTAGTGATTCCTGACATTATGTGGTATAAAAAATGTATTTAAATGAAATATTGGTCTCCGGTGACATTTTCAATGTTTTTTTTTTCACTTAACCGTCTAATCACAGGAGACCCAAGTTGCCGCAAAACATCGTATGCCGTTATAATACCAGGAGACCCAGATTGTCCCAGAGCGATAGTGCATTATTAAAACTTAGATATCTGTCATGCGAATATTTGTGATTTTTTTTTATGTTAGAAAGCGAAAGAAATAATGCTTCTCATTGTTTTTGGAATATACGAGCTATGTTGTTCAGATATTTTACACACCCGATCATAAGTGACTGTTTTATTTTGCCCCAATTTGTGTTGTAACACACATTTAATTTAAAAATAAAATTTATGAATGTGATAAAAAGTGACGAGACAAATTTTGTTAAGAAAGGGAATCTGTATTTAAAATTTTAAGTTTATTCTATTTTAAGTACTTTAATTCGAATATTCGCAGGTATGAATTTTTTAGCCAATTTTCATTTCCAATACCTATTGAAATTTTAATATTTAGAAACAAAAATGTTGATTTCTATAAACACACCGGAAAGATTATTTTATCTAGATTTTGTTAAATCAAATCCACACCTTTTGTCAGCCCGCTGCCGCTTAACCAGATATATTATGTATTTCAACCAATTTATACAAAACCTTGACAAATTATATACCTAAAAATCTTCCTCATGAATCACTCTATCTATTGGTGAAAACCGCATGAAAATCCGTTGCGTAGTTTAAAAGATCTAAGCGCACATACAGCGTGAGCGACTTCATTTTATACTTAGTAAAGAAGATTGTTAATTTCCTTCAATGTTTCAGGGTTCAAGGGAATTAAAAAAAAACGACGTTATAAAAAAGAAGTCTGAGACAATAAGGACTGGAGGTGAGTCGAGCAGGCCAGCTTCCTTAACTCCATTAGAGGAAGAAGTCCTGGCTATTGTGGGATCCGAGATTGAATCTGAATCGGAAGATGTAGAGTTGGTACCCGTAAGTTTTATTTTTTTATAATAATAACATGTATGTATTAAATAAGTAATGTTAATCATTTACAATAAAATACGTTACATACGAGGGTGGATCAATAAGTACCCGTGTTAGAAACGTTATCTCTTTTTAGGTCGGTATTTCCAACGTTTCTGCCATTTCTTTAATCCCTCTGTTAAAAATACGATTTGTCAAACTCTTCAAAATGCACTCCTGTTTCGGCAATAATCTCCTCGTTTGAGCTGAATTTTTTCCCACCGAGCCATGTTTTCATATTGAGGAATAGAAAGAAGCCACAGGGAGCCAGGTCGGGCAAGTACGGCGGATGCGGCAACAATTATATAACAATTATTAGCGCAATTCATGCAATTTGACCATGACAAATTTCGGATGAATGTCCTGGTGCATTATCCGCTTGTAGAGCAATCGCGGCAACCATCATGCCGACACCTTACTTAAACTTAACTTATCAGGTAAAGTATTAATTGTCATTCCGTATGTTACACCCACGCCCTCTGCTACTTTGCATACTTTAGTTTGGGTATCGGCAAGAATTATGTCATGGACCTTTTCAACGATTTCCTCGGCAACCAATTCTGCCAGGTGGCCTGTCTGCTTCTCATTATAAAACAAATGTACGACCACGTTTATATTCGTTGAACCAATATCTCACGGTTGTCAAAGATTGTGAAGGGTCCCGAGAGACAGCTTCCAACTTTGCTTTTATTTCTTCCCATGTTTACCCATTCAAAAATAAAAAGCAAATTACGAATCGATGTTGCTCTTTTTCCACTTTATCGAAAAATATGAAACACATGTGATACAGCTGGCTGCCAAATAAAAAATGTAACAGTTTTAAATTATAATTGGCGCCCAACGTGGGGCAATATAATGCTTTAGAAATGAATACAACACTTGGGCGTCAATGTAATGCTTAATTAAATAGTACAACTTTTAAGACATTAATATCTCTACATATTATAAATTAAAGTCCTTCGCGTCGTCTGTCTGTCTGTTCGCGATAAACTCGAAAACTACTGAACGGATTTTCATGCGGTTTTCACCAATAGATAGAGTGTTTTGTGGGGAAGGTTTAGGTATGTAATTTGTCAAGGATTTGTGTAAATTGGTTGAAACATGACGATAATTGTTAGAAGTGTCGGAAAAAATCAAGCCGCCAGGAGCGCGATTCTGGTTCTTTTTAACGCAGTGATCCTTTCCTTTCCTTCAAATTAACGTCAATTGCGATTCACGTTCTCTCGATGACAGTTGAATCCTTTCCTTTGCGCTTCGCAAAGGAAAGGATCTAAAGGAGACCGCACGGGCTGTCATTAGCGAGGTTTTGATTGACGTTAAAGTGTGACATTGACGACAATTATCGATATTGACGTATTTTAACAAAAGAAAACTTAATATTGTCATAAGTTTTGACTGTAAAACTGATTAGTGAAGTATTCTTCACATAATAATGGTATTAAATTTACCAAATTACCGTAATTGCGATGTTTGAACTAGTCAGAACTCGGGCCTATGTTTTGGAGGTCAAAATGTTTCTGCTTCGCATTAAATTCCAAATTAATGGAATATTTGAGAACCTATCCGAAAAAAAACTTTTTTTGAAAGGTGATGAAATACGCTATCAAATTTTATTATTAGAAGTAACCATGTAATTTTCTAAATATAAATGTTTTGAATACAACATAAAAAATGTCTCACCTTACGTTTTTTCCCACTAAAATTACTGGAAATGAAAAAAAAACACACACACACACATATTTTATTAGACAAATGTATTATAAACGTTATCACCACCTCACATTTTTGTCATTTCATGTAAAATAGTTTTTAAAAAATTCACAAAGTTTCTTGTTTTTTCTTTCAAATCGCCACTGGCAACTTTGGTTTCATAATAAAGGTTTACATTTTAACTATTTTGTGGTCAACTTTTAGATTTAAATAAAAAGCGAGATATTTTCTCTTTCCAACACCGTTTAGTTCATATTTCTAACCATGATGATAAGGGAGATACAATGATTTTTATGAGTCCTGTGTGAGTTGTTCTGAAAAGAAGAGGGGTTTTAAAGTACATAACTTGCAAAATGTCTGATTAGAGTCATTTA
This sequence comes from Limnephilus marmoratus, assembly GCA_917880885.1. Taxonomy (NCBI): domain Eukaryota; kingdom Metazoa; phylum Arthropoda; class Insecta; order Trichoptera; family Limnephilidae; genus Limnephilus; species Limnephilus marmoratus. Next base: position 25,450,031 of record OU862930.1, on the reverse strand, counting down.
GATTACAATAAACTACATGTTTAAAGTATGTGTGATATTATGTTTAAAGTAGGTATGTGTGATATATTTGGCTGAAGGAGATAGGAAAACATGGTTCATAGGTAAAAATAATTAAAATGGCATAAAGTGAAACATATATTTTATTAAAAATACTCAAATTGCAAAACACAAAAGGATAATAAATCAAATAATTACTTATAACTTTATTTTGTCTTAGGTTTCCCTACATAAACTTGAGCCTTTCTTATGTTTACTTCTAACTTTGTCCTTCCCGGAAAGGTTTTTTTGTTCAAACCGTTGTAGAAATACAAAAAAAATTGGGTAAACCTGAACTTTTATATTATCACATATAATTAGATACTATATTCTAATTAATAAATTCACTAATTAAAACCCAAAAAAATGTCATGAAAATTATATTAAAAGACCTTAAAAAAATTGGCGCCGAGGAAATATTCAATAATCTTAACATCGTTTCAATTAAACAATTTTGCTGTGAAGCAATACTACTTTAATGAACTCCACTTTCATTTAACAATCAACAGCAACATTATAACTCAAAACTCAAATAAAAAGCTGGATAAAAAACATACAATTCAATTCAATTCAATTTATTCATTTAAAAAATACTACAAAATTACAATTTCACAGCATTTTAAAAAGAAAAAAATAGGTATCTACAGCTATTAAAATAAACAGATTTAGACTACCAGCAACAAAGCTTGTCGTTTGAATTGTGCTTCATTGATGTTAAACATATCGATATTCGAAGTGATTCTATTTAACAATAAGATTGCTCTCCCGACTGGCATAACCATCGGCAAGTTAGTTCTGCAAGCGGGGATATAAAACAGTCTATGGTGTCGGTGACGGAGATAACCATTGGGAACATAGAAACTAATGCTCTCCATGTTAGCCGAGTTTTCGAACCGTACATGAATCAGTCTGAAGAAATGTGTTACAATGAGCACATCCCTTCATCCGGTCATGCTCAAGAGAAAGTCGGTAGGTAGGGTAGAGCCACGGGTAGTAAGTAAGTAGTCATACTCCCTCAGGTAAAGAAATCTCGGAAATTTCTTCTGAACCTTCTCCAACAGCAGGGAATACTTCAGTTGGTGTGGGCTCCAAACCACCGACCCAGTCTCAAGCCCACTCCTAACCAAACTCCTATACAAACACTCGACCGCGCTAAAAAAACACCACATCATATATTTGTAATTCTTTCAGTAACTTCATATTATTTATATAATTAAATACAGGAGATCCCAGTGAAGATATCATCGCCTCAGTCACCAGCATTTCTTCACTACTCTAGAGCAGTCATCAGCGACAGTACCATACATCGACCACTGCCCTTTTCCATCAGAGTAGGAAGAAATTTCTGAAAAAGAAATAAATTGTATCATATGAAATTTAACCAACTAACAGGGCAGAGAAGACAGACCTCCAAACAACTCGGTCTTGGCACACACTCCTTACCTCGTTTACATTCATACATCGTCTCATACATTCTCTTCTATTATTCTGATTCTTGACATGGCCCCGACTCAAGTATCTGATTCACTCGGTCAACGGAACCTAAGTTATAATCTACGCATTCACGCGGCGCAGACACAGGTGGAGCCAATTTAATTATTTAAGGTTAAAACACTTTTTGCAAGTTATGTTTTAAAATATTAAGGTAAATTAATTGTTTGTGCTCGTACGTATTCAATATGAATAAATAGTTTCGTCCATAAACAAACTCAAATCTTTCAATAAAGGTTAACAAATACAATATTGGATTGAGTCACCGAAACAAAATTGGATTTGTAAGCGAAGCCTTTCTTGAAATATTTATTATTATTATTATGTAATGAGCAGGCAGCATTCTGCTGATGCGCTCATATCTAATTTCACAATAGTTTGACAGTAAATGAGTAGTAATTTGGGTTTGTTTATGGATAAAACTATGTGTTCATATTGAATACGTACGAGCACCAAGATTAATTTACCTTAATATTTTAAAGCATAACTTGCAAAAAGTGTTTTAATATAAAATAATCAAATTGACGCAAACTGTGAATGCGTAGATTATAACATAGGTTCCGTTAAACCACCAAAAACAATTCAACACACATGATCAATATCAGTTGAGTACCGACATAGAATATACCATAAAAAAATACTTAAGTACTTTATCATTGGGAAGGTCTTTGGCCACATTTGAGTCCCTCGACCGCCTCTGTTCTTGAAACGATTATCCTAGTTGACGTCTAAAGAATTATCCTCGTGCTATCAGGTAGCGGGCGTCAAAAGCAGTCATAAGCGACAGCAAATTTCAATGCCACTCGCATCAATATCGGAAGAGATCTCTCTCTGTAAAAGAAATAAACGTATTTTTAGCCCGCTATCGGGTATACAAACCAAAAATACACTAAGTACAATGATGTTAAATACCATTTAAAGTTGGTAAAAATAACTTACGTTTTGGGATTGGATGACTTGTGGACCACCATTATCAAAGTATTTTGTTTTTCCATTTCATGAACATCGGGAAACATGTATTTGAATTGCTTTTGCAGCCTGTTGAGTCAACATACTGAAATAGAAATTACGTCAATTAGTGTCACAATACTTAATTACATACTTTTCTTATGTTTCTTAGCACAATAATACAGTACAAAAAATAATAATTTATGAGCTACATTACAAAACCTAACCTCAAACGCAAAGCGTTTACTTGTTAACAGACATAATATTGCTTCGAGTTCGCTAATTCAGTTCGAGTCGGAGCAAATACATATTTAAAGCGTTTAGTTACATTATATATTATAGCATTTACTTACCTAATGTTATTACTTTGTCCAGCAATCAATAAGTTATCGAATTCCAAACAATTGAACCGACAATATGACATATTTTGATGAGCGACATCTGTCATTTCACTTTTAGCAGTGAATGAGTAAAAAAGTTACTACCATCAAATAAGGTAGGTACCTTTTTAAGAAACGAAAATCTTCGAAACGGTTTTTATATGTTATTTTAAAATAGAATAAGATGTGATTAAAATGAAATACAATGTTAAGTCATTGTTTTAAAAGTTTTGGTTGACAACCTCGCGTTATTAGATTGGATTTCATTTATCAGTGTTTTCAAAAAAACTCTTAACCCAATTTTTTAGGATTTTTTACTAGGTCTCTCTCCTTAACACGATTATGTAAGGATATCGCTTCACAGCGGGAGAACGGGAATCGCTCGGTTCTAAGGCGGCGCAAAATGCGCAACCTTACATCGTTGGCGAATGCTAGCATTTAGGTTAGCGCAAAAGAACGGGAATCGCGCTCCTGGTAGCTTTCATCGAAAACCCTGCCTAATCCTTTTGGGATATAACAAAACAATGCATGGTGGGATATTCCTCTTTTATAGATCTACAAAAAGTCTGTGAAGGCATATATCTATCTTTTACGGATAGCTTACTAAACCCATTCTATCTTCTAAAAAAATGGTCACGTACATTGCGGTAATTGAAAAATTATTTAGACGGATATAGTATTAATCCTTATTAACCCAATCGCTGCCATTTACGCGGATCGGCGTACAAACGATCCGTGCCACAACTGCCATCTACGCCGTATCACGTAAATCGCCAGTATGAATGTTTCGAGGATGATATTTCTAAGTTCTAATGGTAGATGGGGCTAAATATTATTTTGTAAAATATTATGAACTGTTTCTTAGCGACATCTCTTGTAAAATATGATAATTTAAATTGTTTATACTACGAAAAGCAGCATCCAAAAAAGGTCAACAGATTTCTTGGCGCAGTCGTTTGATTCTCCCGCCATCGCAGCGTCGTGTGTGTGGATGTCACGTGGTTCTTATTACGTTCTCTGTGGTGTGGTTCTAAAAGTTTTTTGATATTCGGCGGAAATGTGGACTTGAGTTTTATTCCCGATTTGAGAATTAAGTGTGTTTTTTTTTTAAATTTAGTTTGATATTTCAGTTCGTGTGTACTTTTATACAATCATTTTTGAAACTTTATTTTTAATATCCCTAAATATGTCAAGACGCGATCTCAGTGAAGAAGACACAAGAGGATTCGTCCTCGATATTGACTCTGAAATTGAGGAATGTGATGATGACTTGGATTTTATAACGCAACTTAGTGACAATGAAGATGAGCCTATGGAGAATGAAGTTACCCAAAGAACTTCGTCAGGAAATTGGACTGTGAATTCCGTGAAATTTTAAACCAATCATCCATCATTTTTGTTATTTGTTTTTGGGGTGTTATGCCATGTTGCGCTACCTCCTCCTTTAGCCAATGTGTGACACACCTGCCCTGATGATGGACACTGTAACGCTGTCCGAAACATTGGCTAAAGGAGGAGGTAGCGCAACACGGCATAACACCCCAAAAACAAATAACAAAAATATTTTTGGCCGTGAAAATCTAAAATCATATCCAATTTAATGATTTTCCATCTGGAATAAGCGACCCCATTAATAAAATTCAAAATAATGTAGTGCTATGTCAAATATAAAAACAGTTGAAGTATCGTTGTCCAACACCATTGATATGATTATGTGATGACGTAAGTGTATAATATACCAGCTTGTTTATTTGTGTTAGTGCGTCACCGCTATGGCGGGCTAGCGGGTTCCGATTATAATCTGTCTGTTTATTATTTATCTCAAAAGTAGATTACGAGGCACATTTGAGGATAAATATTGTATGAAGTATGTAGTATAGATATCAGTTATGAGTGTCTAATATAAACAAAGCCCTCAAGGGCAAGGACAATGCTATAAAGATTAATTTAAATGACAAGTTAAAAATCACTGAAATGGCTGGCGTACGGTAGTGAAACAATGTTTTTGTTTGGGCAGCTATTGGGTTAACTTAAATACGTTGGTTACCCCAAGCATTTCATGCACATTATTATAATCTTTCACACCATCTCTACGTATTATAAATGAAAGTCCTCCGCGGCATCTGTCTGTCTCTTCGCGATAAACTCAAAGACGGCGGTGGTTATAAAGGTTGGATAACCATCCAGTAGATGATGTTGTGTTTTATTAGCCACAGCAACGCGTGACCGGGTCAGCTAGTTTAAAATAAAAGAATTGTGGGAACAATTAAATTATATTATTCAATGATAACGAAACCAGACCATGAGACTCTAATTCATAAACAAAATAATATTATTCTAATATTTTAAAACTCAGGGTCGTGTTTAGCCTACAGAGAAACTAAATAGTTAGATACTAATACCAATCAATCGATAGCTTGTCGGGTTTTTAAATAAAATCAAATGTTTTCAAAAAGATTATCACGATGTGAAAATTACTACAAGGGGGTGCCAGTTCAAATTGAACAGAATATTATATCAGTAAACTCAAAACTAACCGAAGTATTAGCTCACTGGTCAATGGCATGGCGATTTCACCGAAGATGTGTCTTCTCTCGTCGAAACAAACGTCCAGACCCTCTGACTTCCTATTTGGAACTCTTTCAAAAATAAGCTTGGCCGTAGTATGTTTTATCAACAGAAGAATGCAGGATTCCATTTGTTCTAATTATCTTTTCAATTAAGAATTAAAAATCAAATTGAAATCAAGTGTAGCAACAGACACCCGTCTGCTTGTTTAGGAATAAATACATCCCAAAACATGTAATCGCGTTATACTTTCATAAGACCAAAAACGTCCCGAGCGACATTACATTTTAAAAGCTATACACGGTGTCCGGAAACTCGTAGTACAAGCGGGAATCTACATCACATTCGGAGTTGATTTGTGATATAACTTTTTTGATTTGAGCTTTCGTTTTCGAGTAAATCAGGTCCGAAGTTGGAATTTTTTTTGGTTAAATTGAAAAAAAATTTCACTAGGGGGTTGATTTCACCGTAGTAATGTCTTATAAAATGCATCGAAGGGTAAACCAGGCTCAAAATTTTTTTTAACTCTTTAGTTGCCGAAAAAATGGAAAAATAGAAAAAAAACATATATTAAAATCGAAATGCTCAGATCGAAAAAATAAGTTTTTTGGGTTCTCTACGTGGTGTAGATTCTCCAGTTTCCCGCTTGTACTACGAGTTTCCGGACACGTTGTATATCTCTCTTCCTCTCATGCAAACATATGTATTTTTCTATTAACCAAAAAGAGAATGAAATGATGCTTCTTATTGTCTTTGAAACATGAAAGCTATCTTGCATAGATATTTTACAATCTTGATCCAAAGTGACGGTATCAGAATTTTTTTCAGAATCCGAGGCTTCCGGATTGTGAGGTGCAAATATATTGAACCAAGCAGACGGGTTAATTAATGGGTGCTTACTTCGCATTATAATTTCAAACTGTTACAAAACTAACCCATGAATTAGTCTGAAATTTAGTACGGTGTCGTTTGACAGATGGCAGCATGACAGAAATGTCAACTTCATCAGTACTCAGCAACCCTACCGGTTTTCAAATACGAGTACTTATTGATTGACCCTCGTATTTTAATAAACTTTCAAAAGCTGGACGTGCTTAATAGAAAATTAAAAAAAAATCTTTTGATACACCTTAATTACTATAAAAGACAACTATTTGCATTCGGGGCGATGGAAAATACTGCATTCAAAATTTCAGTTACGTAAAATGGACATTTTCTTTCATCGTGTGAGATGGCGGCCATTTATATATACAATATTTTCTGTCATTTTGTTGTGCGGAGTGGGCAGGAATCTGGAGGTCTGGGGATGTTTGAATTCCTCTCTCCCACTGCGGCGCAAAGCGATAATAATAACTAACTAACTAACTAACCATCACGCCGTTTCCCCGCAGGGGTAGGCAGAGAGGACGGACCGCCAAACATCCCGGTCTTGGCACACATTCCTTGCCTCGTTTACATTCATACAACGTCTCATACATTCTCTTCTATTATTCTGACTCTTGACATGGCCCGACTCAAGTATCTGATTCACTTGGTCGTGCCATGTCTTTCTTGGGCGTCCTCGACTTCTTCTACCATTCACATTTGCGTCATATATTCTCCTTACACTCCTTTCCTCGTTCATTCTCTCTACATGCCCAAACCATCGGAGCGTTCCTTTCTTGATCTTACTCATCACGCTTACATCAGCCTTGCATTCTTTGCGGATTTCCACATTTCTCACACGATCATACATGGTTTTACCACACATACGCCTCAGGGATCTCATTTCTACAGCGTTCAGTCTACTTTCATCCTTCCTCTGCCAGTTCCATGCCTCACTGCCATACATCAGGGTAGGTACCAGTACTCCATTATGGACGGCTAGTTTCGCGTCTTTGGACAGTTTTTTGTTGCTGCCAACGGCGTTCAGTCCTCCATTAATAGAGTTACCTGCATTCACCCTTCTTTCAATATCTCTATCAGCCTTCCCATCTCTCGTAAACATACTTCCCAAATAAACAAACTCATCCACCTGCTCCAAGTATTCATCATTCACAACTATATTGCATACTGTTTTCGTACTCTCTCTTTCAAACACCATGACTTTAGACTTACTTACATTCATCATTAACTCATTCTTCATGCATACTTCGTTCATTCTTGACACAAGAGACTGTAGATCTTCCATACTGTTAGATATCAGCACCGCATCATCAGCATACAACAGGCAACATACTTCTAGATTACTCAATTTCGCACCCAATCCCATCTCTTTCAATTCTTGCATACAATTATCCATATATAGATTGAATAACCACGGCGACATTACGCAGCCTTGTTTAACACCTTTTGTGATGTCAAACCACCCCGTAAAATCGCCGTTCACCCTAACACATGCAACGCTTCCCTCATACAGAGACGCAATTGCCTGTATGAGATACTTATTCACTCCATACTTGGACAATACCTTCCATAGCTTTTTCCTGTCAACTCGGTCGTATGCTTTTTGTAGATCTACAAAGGCACAGAAGAGTTTCTGTTTTTTTGCAAGAAACTTTTCAGTGAGCATACGCAATGAGAAAATCTGGTCCATGCATCCCCTTCCACTCATAAAAGCACCTTGCACATCCCATATTTTATCTTTTGTTTCCATTCTTACCCTTTCAATCAATATTCTACCATACAACTTGCCCACTGTACTAAGAAGGCTAATAGCCCTATGATTCCCACATTCCATACGTGACCCTTTACCTTTGTACAATGGCATGATTACAGCCCTTCTCCAATCTAATGGCGTGTAACCCTCCTCTAAACATTGGTTAAAAAGTCTGCACAACCATGTGAGAATAATACGGCTATCTCCTTTAAAGTATTCGGCAGCAATATTGTCGAAACCCACAGCCTTACCATTTTTCATACATTTAATAGATTTTTTTATTTCATCCATGCTGATTTTGGTAACATTCACTCCATCATCGTTCATAACCGATTCACCGCTTGGATCACAGTCACTCGGGTTACTTTCGAAGACCTCCTCGAAATATTTCATCCATCTCTCTTTAATTTCATTCTCATTCGTCAACATTTGTCCATCTTTCGATTTTATCACTTTCATGCTTCCGTTCTCTGGTCCACTCCGGGATCTTTTGACCTCCTTCCAAAACAGTTTTATGTTTTCTTGGAAGTGGTTTGTCATTTTGCTTCCCTCTTCTTCTTCCAGGCGTTTTTTCCGTTCTTTTACCCCAACACTTACTCTTTTCTTGCATACCTTATACACTTCTTTCGCTCGATCTCTCTCTTCGCTTGAAACACTGCCAGTCGCTATCAAATGTAACCATGCTTTCTTCTTCTCTGAGACCAGTGCTTTGATCTCATCATCCCACCATGCATCACCTTTTTTCCTACCTTGCTTACTTATTCCACACACGTCTCTAGCAGATTCGCATAGACTCACCTTAATGTGGTTCCATGTTTCCTCTATGCTTAGACCGTTCATTTCCTTCTCATTCAATCTCATTTCTGCACACTTCTCATACTCACTTCTGACATACTCGTTTTGTAGTTTTTCTATTTTGATTCTTGTTGGAGCTGATACCGTTTTCACCTTAGAGCTCCAGCCGCGAAAGAGGTTTACTTTTGACACCACCAGAAAGTGGTCAGTTTCAACCTCAGCCCCTCTGAAAACTCTTGTGTCCTCGGTAACGGCTCTCAACCTAGAGTCAATTACTACAAAATCGATTATTGATCTTTCAATTCCTCTTTCCCACGTATACTGATGGATACCTTTATGATCAAAGAAAGTATTCGACACAAAAAGGTTCCACTCTAAACATACCTCAAGTATTCTGTTCCCATTATCATTCGTTCTTTTATCCCCGAACATACCTAAGGCCGAATCAAATCCGTCACGTCTAATACCGACCCACCCATTCAAATCGCCCGCCATAATAATCCTTTCATTCAACTCTTTTAGTCTCATAACATCATTCACACCAGTCCAAAAATCATCTTTCACTTCGTCACTTTCAGAATTAACAGGGGCATAGCAAATAATAAGAAACACCCTTGTTAAACCAATTTTGAATCGGATCCACATTATTCTTGGAGTTACACATTCAAACTGCAACATACATTCAACCATTCTGGGAGACAGTAGCGCTGCAACACCCTGACAAGCCCTCTCCGTGTCTGGTCTCCCAGACCAGATGACGAACTTATCATCATGCTGCAATGTACCGCTCCCCTTTTTCATACTCTCAGTTATACAAAGTACGTCCAAACATTTGCCTTTCATTGTATCACATAATTCATTCATCTTTCTTTCCATCCCTCCTCTTATATTCCATGTGCCAATTCGGCATTGCTCACGTTCCGTCCTCCTCTTTGCGCCACCGAAGGGTTGGCGATGTGATGGATAGCGAGTCTCATCGACACCTGTGTCGGCCATTCCCTCCCACGGACTACTTCTTACAAACTAGCTTTACATCCTTAATCTAACTTACTCTACTTAATCTAACTTAATCTAACTTAATCTCACTTAATCTAACTTAATCTAACTTAATTTAACTTAATATAACCTAATCTAACTTAACCAAACTTAATCTAACTTACACATACGCAAAAACAACCATAATAAACCGGAAATTCTTAACGACTATTGTGAAAAACAACAACAAACGACATGAAATTAACACTAGAGAAAAAAATATATATGTGTGTGTATCTTGTCACTGTCAAAGGTTTATTATTATTAATTTTATTGTTTTAAACCACTTTCACTTGAGTTTTTTTTTTTTTAAACTACTATTTATTAAATATTAACATTAGCCATTTTTAAACTACTATTAATTAAATATTAACTACTAAAAATAACTAACACTGAAGAAAATATATCCTGTCTTATCACTATACATTATTTATGTCTTCGTAAAATGCTATATCTTTGTAAAGTTCATTCCAAAATGTTTCGTATAATGTCTAATCATTGTAAAATGTTTATAAGTAAATCACTTCCTATCAAGAACAGAATTAGCGGGCAGAGTCCGACGTCATCCTTCCGCGTCGCGACGGTCGGTGGGGCAGCGGGGGTCGCATTTATATCACTGTAAAAATGCTTATAAGTAATACCACTCCATATGAATCCGATGTCATCCTTCCATGAGCTCGGGGCGGGTGGTGGTGGGGCAGCGGGGAATGCAGTTAGGGGAACAGAGGTCACTAGATGATAATATTCTTATTTTTTTCTCTTATTTCTCTATCCTTCTGAGAACGGCCGCTTCAGCTAGGGGTGCAGACTGCAGGACTCATGCGTTTCTGAGAAGGGCCTTCTCGATGCGCGACGCACCGGACAAATCATACTGGTGCGGGGATGAGGCGGGGGTCAAGAGGCACGGCAGGCAGGCAGGCAGGCACCCAAGGGTCGAACAGATGACCACATCTGGTGAATGTTCTATGCTAGTCTCGAGTTTTAAAACACTGTGTTTACACTGTTCACTTCGTTTACAATACGTTTCACAATATTATTTTGCACATATTCTTAATAACGGTTTTATGTCCACACCACTCACGGTAAAATTATTTTGAGTATAATTACGCAACTTACACTCAGCGAGGAATATTATTTGACACTTTTAAGGGCTGAAAGTGTGAACCATCCCTCTTAATTAATTAATTATAACGAGACCGACCAAAAATGCGTCAGGCTGCTCCGAGAGCCCGACGTTATAATAATAATAATATTATTACCAAATAATAGTCTTTATTCCAGGATGTGGGGAGGTGATTGCAATCCCACATATCCCGTAGAGAGTATAATTACATTATATCGAAAACATAGATCAGTTCACCGATATTATTCTTAAATTATTACACAAGTTAATTAATTTGATAGAGAGGGGTAAAAATGTCTCCCTCAACCAGTCTCCCTAAATTCGGCCCGCCACTCAGTAGGTGAGCCGACGCATCCGCCGCCAAGACCTATGAATCCAGGCACACCTGCTAAGTCACCAAATGTACCACTTGGGGTGATCTATGGTAGAGGTTTGGTTATCGAATGAATATTTCCCAAGGCGGAGGTACCCATGCCTTCTAAATAATGATAAATAGTCACAATTTTTTTTCTTTTTGTCTTTTATTATCATTATTATTATGTAATGAGCAGACAGCATTCTGCTGATGCGCTCATATCTAATTTCACAATAGTTTGACAATAAATTTTAATTTTTAACTAAATTAGTCCTTTCTTCTCTCCAAATATGAATCCAATAGAGCTTTGTATTGGTTTATATTAGTTGCATCGATGACATGTTGTGGGAGTTTGTTCCAAGCAGCATCCACCACTCTATTTGCAAGGAGGTGTTTTCTAGGATTAGATGCAAAAGGAGAATTATATTTTTATTAGTAGTGAAGATTCCTTAAATGCCATGCAGGGGGGCAGCTGTAGTGTCCAGATAAAATTTTGAGTCTCGATCAAGTCACCCCTTTCTCTTCTTTCTTTTAAAGTTGGTAATTTTAAATCAGATACTGTGAATTTACCAATATTTACATTCCCTCTTTAACTTCGTATAACTGAATCTGAATAGGTGCAGTTTTTAATTGTTTCAAATATAGGGACTTATAATAATGCATCTTTTGTTGTAGGTAAATACTGTAATGGAATTTGATGAAATGGAGGAGATTTCACAAGTAACTCCGGAAGCGGATTTAACATGTGTTGTCTCACAGCCTAGAAAAATTATTATTACCACTGAATCAATCTCACGTAAGACTTACACTTAAATACTAAGTACTGAGGAGTGTTATACTATTAAATTGTTAAATTGTACATAACAAGCATAAAATTTTAACAAAAAAAGATTAATTGATTTTTTTTTTCAGCTAACAGAAAAGGGCTCTCTACAGAAAAGAACTCTCTACTGCTCGTGGAGGAGAGTAGAGCGGCAAAAGAGGCTAGAGAGGATAGACTGCTCGACCTGGAAGAGAGGCGGCTCGATCTGGAAGAGAGGCGGCTTGACCTGGAGGAAAGGAGAGAGGCGAGAGAGGAGAGGCGGCTCGACCTGGAAGATAGAAGAGAGGCGAGAGAGGAGAGGCGACTTGACCTGGAAGAAAGAAGAGAAGCGAGAGAGGAGAGGCGACTTGACCTGGAGAACAGGAGAGATGAGAGAGAAGCGATGCGGCTTGATCAGAAGGAAAACAGACAGGAGAGGCCGCTCAACCTGGAGGATAGAAGAAAGGAATGGCGGCTTGACCTAGAAAAGAGGTGGCTTGACCTGGAAGATAGGAGAGAGGCGAGAGAGGCAGCTCGACCTGGAAAATAGGAGAGGGGAGAGGGGGCTCGACTTGGAAGAAAGTAGAGAGGAGAGGTGACTTCCACCTCGAGGATAGGAGAAAAGGTTCGATCTCGGGGATAGGAGAAAAGAGGCGACCAACCTTGAGGATAGGAGAAAAGAGAGGAGGCTCGTCCTTGAGGATAGGAGAAAAGAGAGGTGGCTTGACCTTGAGGATAGGAGAAAAGAGAGGCGGCTCGACCTTGAGGATAGGAGAAAAGAGAGGCGGCCAATTTTGAAGATAGGAGAAAAGAGAGGCGGCTCGTCCTTGAGGATAGGAGAAAAGAGAGGCGCACAACCTTAAAGATAGGAAAAAAGAAAGGTGGCTCGACCTTGACGATAGGAGAATGCAGAGGCGGCTCGACCTAGTGGAGAAGTGACTTGACCTGGAAGATAGAGAGGTGGCTCGACCTGCACAAGAGACGATGGCTGGCAACGGAGGAACCTTTAATCGAGTGTTTGCAGAAGTTAAATGTAATTATAAATTTTCAATTATTTATTAATTATTAATAATTCCACGCCTTACTATTTTACCTTGCTGGTACTGGCAATATTGTGCAGAACGACACAAGCATTTATTATTTTGACCATCAATCGGGACGTATAGTAACGAACCCTTTGGTTGGGGACAGCGCCATCTTGTCTTCAACCTGCCACAGCTCACATGTGGCTTTAGCTTTGTTCAACACGGAGACCACGGTAGCCATGTATACTTCCAGCGCACACTCGCTCCCTGCTTTGGTTGGGGACAGCGCCATCTTGTCTTCAACCTGCCACAGCTCACATGTGGCTTTAGCTTTGTTCAACACGGAGACCACGGTAGCCATGTATACTTCCAGCGCTCACTCGCTCCCTGCTTTCCCACTCTTCAAACCGGCGCAACTTATTTTATTTGATAAAGCATCTTAAAATAGAGCCATTCACAAAGTAAAGAAATGAAATAGTCCCAGCGAGAGTTTGTCCTCTTCTCACGTGTCTTGTTTGAAAGAAGACAGAAGAATTGATTAAAATACTACTTAAATAAAATTTACTTAAACTAAAAAATGGAGAAAAAACTTATAATTATGTTTACCCGTCAAGCTAATTTGTTCGTTTTTCAGAACAACTCATATAGGTCTCATATAAATCATATCTCTTTTACTGTCATGGTGAGAAATATGATCTAAACAGTACTATACGAACGTACTATACACTATACAGGGTGTCCGGGGGTAAAGTGCATTAACTTCTCCGGGAGTATACTCCTTGAAGAGTTTTTTGTACTCGCCGTAATATTACGGCCGAGTGCATAAATCGTGCCCCTCACAATTTATTCATGAAATGTGAAGTATACTGCCATCTATTGACTGTTTCGAAGGATGTTTCGAAGATTTGGTGCAGTTGACACATTTGTTATTTGAAATTTAAAAAACACGTGACGTCATCAACCGCCATTTCTTCAGTTGACAACTGTTGATTTGAGAGCGTGGGTGTTTGCTAAGTTTTGGCTTTGTTTTTTGCTGTTTTATCGTTATTTTCGCTATGAATCGGACTATTACGTATGATTACAAGGTTTTGAGTTTTGTTTATTGTTATTTTATATAATAATATCGTTCTGTTCAACATTTTATTGAGTGTTTGGCGAAATATTTTGCAAAGTTTTGTTTGACATTTGTTTTCGCGGATCTTGTAGTTATTTTCGAACAATTACGTATTATAGTGTGGTTTTGAGTTTCGCCTATTCTTATGTTATGTAACATACCGTTTCGTCAATTATTTTTCGAGTGTTTGACGAAAATTTTTTGTGTAATAGTGTCACTAGTTTATTTTGTGTTCTACTTGTGTTGTTTCTCCTCTTTGTTTAAATTTTGTGTGGTCGTTTTGTTTTCAAATACCTATAACATTTGTGTTCGATACTGTTATTTTTCAAGGTTTTTTTTTTCTAAAAATGGCTAACTTTCTGAGTGACCAGAACATAACAGATTTTTTGAATCAAAGTGAAGATGAGGATATTTTGGAAGACGTGGGAGATTTACGTTGTGAAAACTCTTCTGATGAATCTGACACAGAGGAAGTTATTGCATCAGCATCAACTTCTAAATGTAGAAAAGTTGATTGCCGAATTTGGAATGAGGGAGAATTTACCCCAAATTTGCACCATTTCGATGGAAGCAATTCCGGTACAATGCCCCATGTAACCTTGACAGAGAATTCTGCTGAAATAGATTTTTTTGAGTTGTTTTTTACAAAAGAAATCGTGGAGACGATTGTGACAGAAACCAACAGATACGCTGGCCAAATACCTTGTACAGCAGAAAAATCAAAAATGCGAAAATGGATGGACACTACTGTTGTTGAAATATATATTTTTTTATCTACTATAATGCTAATGAGCCTCGTCGGAAAAAACAGCTTGAAGAAGTACTGGACCAACAAACCCATTATTGAAACACCTTTCAGAAAAAATTCGGTTTATGGGGGATGGTCCAAAAAAAAAAATTTTTTTTTTTTTATACTAATTATGGGCCGGAAAATCCGAATCTGAAAGAATTAGGCGGCGGCAAGCAATATTAACTGAATTACACGACTTTAAAGTTTTCTATACACACACACATGGAAATAGTCATTTCAACAACATTTTGACACACGAAGTACGAAAATCATGTGAAAATCATGATTTTCGTACTTCGTGTGTCAAAATGTTGTTGAAATGACTATTTTCATGTGTGTGTGTATAGAAAACTTTAAAGTCGTGTAATTCAGTTAATATTGCTTGCCGCCGCCTAATTCTTTCAGATTCGGATTCCCCGGCCC
Organism: Limnephilus marmoratus; assembly: GCA_917880885.1. Taxonomy (NCBI): domain Eukaryota; kingdom Metazoa; phylum Arthropoda; class Insecta; order Trichoptera; family Limnephilidae; genus Limnephilus; species Limnephilus marmoratus. The sequence continues at coordinate 25,434,508 of OU862930.1, read as the reverse complement.
ATAGTTAGTATAAAAATAACTAGTTTGATTTTCTAGGAATCAAAATGCTTCCAAAATGACTATTTTCCTGTGTGTGTATAAAAAATTTTAAAGTCGTGTAACTCAGTTAATATTGCTTGCCGCCGCCTAATTCTTTCAGATTCGGATTTTCCGGCCCATAATTAGTATAAAAATAACTAGTTTTATTTTTTAGGAATTTCCCCCATAAACCAAACTTTAGCCTACCTTTCTTCAAAGTTATGTTTTCTCAAGATAGATTTCTCCTTTTACTACGATGCCTGCATTTTTCAAACAACGAATTACGGAGTACTGACAAATTACATAAAATAAGAAATCTATTAGATCCAATGATCAAAATATTCAAAGGCACATTTTATCCCTACCAAAATCTGTGCATAGATGAAAGTCTTTTGTTGTGGAAAGGAAGACTTTCTTTCAAAATATACATTCCCTCCAAACGCCATCGTTTTGGAATCAAGTTATTCGTTCACTGTGATGCACTTACTGACTATGTACTGGATATTATTGTGTATACTGGTTCATAAATCTGGATCCAAATATTGGAATTTCTGGGTCTGTTGTAACTACAATGTTGAAGGAATATATGGGAAAAGGTCACATAATATTTTTAGACAACTGGTATACAAGTCCCATTTTATTTGGTTATCTTTATAAAAATAAAACAAATGCATGTGGGACTGTGAAAACAAGACGAAAACATATGCCCAATTTTGGCACAGGCAAAATGAAAAAAGGCGAGGTAAAATTCTACCATTCAAATAATTTGATGGCTCTAAAATGGCACGACAAGAGAGATGTCACCATGTTGACAAATATTCACACGAATAAAATGATTACAACAAATAAAATGGATTACACCACAGGAGAGTACAAAATAAAGCCCGAAGCAGTAGTCGATTACAGTAAAAACATGGGAGCTGTCGATAAAGTGGATCGAATTCTTGGCTTCGTGGATAGTTCGAGAAAAACCATGAAGTGGTACAAGAAAATATTTTTTCGTTTGATAGACATTGGCACACTAAATGTTTTCTTTCTGCACCACCTAAAATCTAAAAAAACGCTGTCATTTAGCGATTTTCGGGAAAACCTAATAACACAGTTGGTGGAAAAATACCACACTTTACGACCAGTATCATCTGGAGGTCAAAGAGTGTTTGATATTCCCACTCGCCTCTCGGAAAAACATTTCATGAGACCTGTACCGCAAACGGCAGCCCAGAGTAATCGAACACAAAGAAAGTGCCATGTTTGCAGCCACACCAAACTTCAGCCAAAAAAGAGAAAAGATACTAGGTTCATGTGCATTGAATGCAATGTGGCTCTGTGTATATATCCATGTTTTGAAAACTACCACACAAAAAAAAAAAATTAAAAAAAAAAAAAAAAAAAAAACCTACAACAATGCACCAAGGTAGGGATGGACGATATACATCGATGTATTATAAACACTCGATGTATTGTAACGATGCATCGTATTGAAGCGATGTATTGTTAATACTTCAACATCGAATATATATCGATGTTTTTTATTCGATGCATCGAATACGAAAAGTTTTTTTTTTAACTTTTCTTTATTCATTGTGGTACTAATTAATTTATTCATTTCGTTGCCAGTACGCGGTTTGTTATATTCCAACAAGCGATACGCAAAATACGGGGCTGTTTGTTTAATAAGAAGCGCTGCTTCCATTGTTTCAAAGTTAAGTTCGACAACCCCCCCCCCCCCCCCCGACGCGTGTTTTGATTTGTACTACCGAAATATAGGGAATTCCACATAAGAAATCAGAAATACATCGTATTAACATCGATGCAACCATTCGATGCATTACATCGGAAAAAAACATCGATGTATTTTTTGAATGTCCATCCCTACACCAAGGTGGATACAATTTACCTTCGTTTTCTCCTGACATCATGCGGTGGTGAGTAATATTTTGTAGTTGGTGTGTATATATTTTTTTGTTGTATTCATGTTATGGTGGTTCATTTCCAATGGTTTACAAACCCTTCAATAGGCTAAATTAGTTTTTTCTCTAACTTGACTAAATATGTAATAATATTTTTTTTATATATTTTTCCATTGTTAGATTTTGGTCAAACCATGGTTTTGCATTAAATTTTTTTTTATTTGTATACTTCAAAAATGCTCACTCCTGGGACACAGTTTTGTTCGAAAAAGCTCACTCTCCGAGAGGTTAACTTCGGGAGGTGATTCTACATGATAGTATAAGTAAAAAAAGATAAATAACTTTTTTCGAAATTCCATTTTTTAGGGGTAGTTTTGTGGTAAAAAGATAAAATTAGACCGGCGTGTACGGGCAGCATTATTATTTTCCATTGTTGCCAAATCACCGACCCATGCGCTCTCCCAATTCAGTGTCAATGTTGAATTTGAATGTAACAATTTTATTCGCGTAATAGTGTTTCACTTTAGAAATGTTATTGTTGTTAATCAAAACTTGTTGATTTAACCCGTTGAATGCCCGAGGAATCCGAGGAACAACACGGAAATTTCACAACCTTCAATTTGAATTGAATGTTTTGTGGATTAATTTTTACCTATCGTATATTTTATTGACCGAAACACGTTCCTAGAACGATAAACTATGTACCAAAACAACATTATTTGCGATAATTACGTAAATTGATAGGTTTTACGATGTTTTAGTCGAGGAACACGCATAAATTGTGACGCGGCACCCGGTGGCAGAAATGACATTTCTTGTCCACAGATAAAAATTATTTTATAGTATTCTGGGGTTACAAGGTGAATGAAATCTTTACCCATCCCATGGGGAATGTTAGCGCAAGCGATTCTGACACTGTCCTTTACAAATTTTGTACATAGAAGGGTCAAAATAAATATAAATTTACTACGCATATCGCAGCTACGGCAAATTAAATATAAATTTTTCCGAGTGACTAGACGCATTGCGGGTTTCGCTATGGTAAAGGACGATAATAGAGCAAGCGTTTCTGACCTTGTTCTTCATACACTTTCTTTATATATAAGGGTCAAAATTGCATTTCTAAGTGCCGCGGCCACCGGGTGACAAGCGGCAAGCTAGAAGTTAATGTGTCTTTATCTAGTGTTTATTTATTAAGACTGACCTAAAGGAACAACTTTATTCAGTGCATGTTTTCTTCAGACATACTTTTGTTTATTTAGTTATAGACTTGCCTAACTGTTAAAATTGTGTTTACTTGTGCATAATTTTGTCATTGAATTATTGGGTCAATGCCTAGCTTTACCATCGAAGAACGGGCAGACATTCAATAATGAGATACGCCACAATGTACGAATTGATAATAATATTACTTTACGTTTACATGCTTGCTTACAAGCTGAAGGTAGACATTTTGAAAATTTGTTGAACTAGTAAAAAAGCGATGACATTAGTTAAGTGTTCTATTAGTTTATAATATTATTATCATTTAAAGGGGTCCTTCAATTGTTATTTTAGTGCAGTAATCTTTTTAAATTTGTTTTAAAACATACGATTTGTATAAACATCAAATTCTCGGTTTTGTTATTGTTTACAAACGGTTTCCATGGATACAGGCCAAATCAAAACCAAGCAAAGTTGCAACAATCGCGCCCGGCAAGCTAACAGCAACTTTGTCGGGTAAATTCTACCTTACATTAAGGATTTTCAGTAGGTATGTCTTTTTGTATGGGGAAAAAAAAGTTGAAATTTCAGAAAAAGTTATTAATCTTTTTTACTTCTACCATAATGTAGAATCACCCCAAGAAGTTAATGCACTTTACTCCCGGACACCCTGTATATCATTTTTAAACTAATTAATTGTGAAATCACACAAATTAATCAAATAAAATTTATTTGCGCACGCTGGGATTCGATCCCGTGACCTTCCGATTGCCAGTCAAGAGCCTTACCCCTCTTACCTACTATTTCTAATAATAAATTTTTAAAGCATATTTCACCACCTTTCAAAAACAGTTTATAATTTTCGGATACATTCAAGATTTTATTGGAAAGCTTAAATATTCTAATCTTTTGACAGAATATGCTCGAGACCTGAGGGGTTAAATTTTAGGTAGTGGTAGTACATCACCAACGGCAGAACGTTGCCCTTTTAACAAACCCTGATGAACAACCAAGACATGGCAAACCCCCATTTATCATTCTTAATATAATATCTTTGTTAAGTTTGGTTTTTTGTGGCAGAAGATCTTCAATAAAGACAATATTTCTTCACTGGCGAATTCCAACTTATTTATTCACTTATAAGCACATGTTACAATAATAATATTTTTCCCGACCCGACAAAACACTAAAGTGGTCTTCAGACCATTAACTACATAGTTGATTCTAGCTGTTTTCAAGAGATAAGAAGCGTTTTTCTCTAAAGAACACATTTTTTATAACCAAAAAACGACTCACACAAACAAAATAAACAATGGCTGACAAATCAATGTAATACTGTGATATACAGAAATCTGCTTTATCAACTATCACTTCAATCAGTGCAACTATCCGTTGCAAGTAGGAAATCTGCAATAATAAACTAGCTTCGAAATGTTACGCTAGAGGTCAGTAACCTTCGCCTTTTAAACAATCTTCAATAAGTTTTTTTTTTTTTTTTTTTTACATGAGCTCCACACAGGAGGCCCTGAGGAAAATAATTTCCCTCAGGGCCTATGTCATCTTTGAGGATGCTGTGTGGAGGGTTTTTTTAAGGAAAGGAAGGAGAGGAGAGTTCTGGGAAGGAAAAGGATTTAAGGGGTGGGTAGGAATCTGGGGTTCAGTATGTCCTGGTCATCCGCCTTCAAGACCGAGACAAACCTCACCCCATGAACCCGGGCACCCCTGCTAAATCACCAAACGTAGCGAACCACTTGGGGTGACCTATGGCAGAGGTGTTGGTTATCCAATAAAGGTTCCCGGGGCGGCGGTACCCATTCCCGCCTCCCAAATAAGTTAATTTCACTTATAATAAATATTCAATGAGAATGGCTTATACCAAGAACTTTCAATTTGGGAGGTGGGTATGGGTACCGTCGCCCCGGGAACCATTTATTAGATAACCAACACCTCTGCCATACGTCACCCCAAGTGATTCACTATGTTTGGTTACTTAGCAGGGGTGCCCGGGTTCATGGGGTGAGGTTTGTCCGGGTCTTGGTGGCGGATGTGTCTGCCCACTAGCTACACGTCCAGCCGTACTCTCTCGAAACATCGCCTTGAACCGCATTGGGAGGGATGGATTTATACATTCATCACTCCCGGAAACACTGACCCCACATACCCACCCCTAATACCATTTTCCTTCTCAGAACTTCCTTTCCTAAAAAAGACCCTCCACACAGTATCCCCAAAGATGACATTGGCCCTGAGGGGAATTATTTTCCTCAGGGCCTCCTGTCTGGAGGTAATGTAAAAAAAAACGAGTGTGCTTTAGACCACACAACTGAAGTAAAACTTCACTAACTTATAAAAGAACATATGACATTGACATTGGGATGACCTACGACCTTGGGGTGACCATCCTTATCCTTATCACTCCCCAAGTCAAGCGTGCGTAAAGACCCGACCGTTCGCTTCACCGGATCACCGTCCGCATCGATTTCCATTCGCTTAAAATGTATATATCCTTTTTCGTAACGCATTCACCAACTTACCCCCCATGTCGAGCGTGCGTAAAGAAGTTTTACTTCAATTAATCTTTTTTGAAATTTCTTTACTTCAATTAAACTTGCATTATTATTATGTATTTAATTTCAACTTTTTAATATTTTTATCAGTATTAATAAATTTATTCTTATCTTTCAGTGGGATCCGGACAAACAAAATGCCTATTTAGGCTTCCAACTTGATAACATTACATTATACAGTTAATATATGCAGTAAAAGGGCCTCTACAAAAAAAACCCACTAAATATACCGATAACATAAACCTCACATGGGCAGAGAAACTTTAAGTACTACGCAACCAAACTATATAATGTAACTGCATGCCCACCACACTGAAGCAACATTGTTACATAAAAGTATTTGTAACAAGGTGTGTGCACCCTCTTATACACACTTTATTTATGGTTTCAGTGTGTGGCACCTCTAGTGCTTGCCCATTGACATTTGGGCATTGGTAATATTGCGAGCCCTGCAATATTTTGAATGCAACAGTTGTTGATCCTGAGCAGATTTGAAAAGAAAGCACGCCATTCTTTGTGTAACAGCCGAGAACTCAGGGCGGTCCTCTCGACCGCAAAACGACGGATCCTTTTTGAAGATCGCTACGATCGTGTACCTTGGACGTCGTACTCACCATCTTGAGAGCTGATTGGAAGTCATCCTGGAGGGATGATTGGCATCGAGAATCATCCGCCTTTGCTGTTTCTGGAGGTTCCTTTTGGCTGGGAGCCATTTCTCTGGAGTCCTGCCCTTCTCACAATGTGAGAATCGTTTCACAAAAGAAAATTTCATCATGCGTCATTTCAACTGATCACAGTATCAAAATGAACTATTTAAACCTAAGCTAGCCCAAGCCAGACAGTGTTAGTTACAGGATGTCACCTTTTAGTCTAATATATATTTTTGTACTTCTAATACCTTCTTTTCTTTGAAAATCATTAACCTTTTCCTTACATCTGCCATTGCGAGTCATTTTTGCTCATAATAATTTACTTAGTACATTGTTGCCACCTCATCCCCGGTAAAAACTTCTAATCTATAATATAAAAATCAAAGATATTCAAATACAGAATAGATATGCTATTGTTTCCGCGCAACTGTCGCCGGACTACGCGCTAATTAGCGTAGTTTTCATACAAAAAGAATTTGTTCATTTCGTAGGTTTTTTGAAAATGTGCATTAATATTGGTTAACAATATATTTTGAATAAGGAAAGAATTCGTTCATTAAGTTTAACGTTCGTTTGGTTTATTCGTTAATTATTTGTTCTTTTAGTTTATTTGTTAATTGGTGAACAATATCGGCGACACCCGGAAGCGCAAACCCACATAGTAAAAACTACAGATAGCACATCTACTTATATTTCAATATCTTTGATACAAATGAATCGCTGAATGTGTTGCTAAGCGCATAACTTTCCAACGTCTTCCAAGGTTTTTATAAAACTTCCGGTGAGCTCTGGCATTATGAAATTTGTATAAAAAAATTGCTATTGGTGGCACGCGAGGAAGCGGCTATTGCTATGGAAAGCGGGAGGGAGGGGAACCAGGGAGGGGGAGGGGGACCTGGGAGGGAGGAGGGGAACTCGGAAGGGGGGTTCGCGGGACGAGGGAAGGGAGGGGCAGAGGGAAGGTGGAGGTGACGGAGTGGGAAACCCCTAATACCGTGCGAGCGAAGCTGCGGGAAAAAGCTAGTTACAAATATATCTACTATTATTCGTAATAACAAATCACAGACTTGATCAAAAATAAGGTATTCACTTCAAAACATTGTACCACCTAACCAAACATAACCCAATCCAAACATTTAAAACATAAATTAAAAAAACAAAAACCTTGTTTTGGGACTGAAAATATTACAACATTATAAAAATATACCTACCTGCTTTTCAAGATACGTAATTATTTACCTAACTTTAACTGCAACTAATCTTAAATTTATGTATCCGATACTGCCACCATAGGTCGACCTACAGTGCCCTTCTTGACAATATCAAGGAGGATGTTGGTCGCTTATGTCGACAGTATAGCACTTAATCCTAAACATGCGAACCCAGGTTCTCCAAGTGAGGTGTTCACAAAATGCTGCAACTAATATTTTCACACACAGCTACTGAAAGTTAACATTTTTTTTACTTCTATATATAAATGTATGTTCAAAAATAGATATAAATAAAATAATAACATCAGTCTTATGCAATCAGATTTAGCTCGATAGGTAGAGTTCTCGACACCAGTTCCTGGGTTTCCACATCCAAATATATACATCTACATCCAAATACATTTAAAGAGTGCCATACGAAGCATCAAACATCTTGTGCAAATGAATCTCCCTATTAGGCCAGTGCAATTAGCGATCTGCGATCGTAATTATTCCGGTAGTCCCAATTTTTTTATATGTTTTATATACTCATCTAGTGATGTAAAATCTGAGTTTTCGACCTTGGGTCACTTGAGCTTTCGACGCCATTTTGAAAAAACCAGCCGAAATCGCGCCAAAATCTAGTTTTTCTCAAATATCTCGTTTCCAATAAAATTTTTGGCTAAAGTAGCTTTACAAATTTAGTAGAGCATAAAATTACCTACAATTTTTATTTAAAAAAAATTCTTCTATCTGTAATAAGTATCGAGATATGCAGTCGTAAAAATGTGTAAAAGTTTATAAAAACAGGTAAATTGCTCGATTTGGTTTTGTTTTTTGTGCGTATCTTTTTTTCAGTACAATTTTGTGAAAAAATTACTGATATTAATTTTGTAGAGAATAAAATTTCATAAAAGGCGTATGTATATGTATAATGTTTATATCGCAATTTGGTATCCAGGTTCTTATACAAAAATTTCACAAAAATTAGGTAAAAAAAGAATCAGAAGAAGTGTTTTATCCTTGGCATTCCTTGATTATTCTTTTTTTTAAACAATTATTGTTGAAATAACATGTAACATACATAACAGCAATATAATCATATCATATAAATAAAATTATTAATTAATGTACATAGTACAAAAGGAGAAAAAAATGTATTTTCTTAAAATTTATGACTATTGACTTAATTTCTTACTGCCACTTACGGGTCCCGAAAAGCTTCAATATAGTCTTCCCATGTCTCATCAGCCGAATTTGTGACGACTGGGTCATCAAATTCCTCGTTATTATCATGAACGAAGGGCTGCCACAGCATTCTCGCTTGAGCTGCCATTACAGTGAATACAGAGTAGGGAGCATTTCAAACCCGACTTTCTACATGTGCAATTTCTAGCGCAACCTTTTTTGCATTGACATGATATAAAATTCAGCAACGCCTGAGGTGCAGTCTCCTTCATCATTGGTACTGGAGTTAGTAACCCAACAGCCTCTTTCTTCCACCCCCATTCAGTTGGATCTTTATGGTGACGAAACCAAATCTGCACTTTGAAGTATGTAGTAGCCTGGATAAATTGAATTTGTTCTTTTTCACTCCTTTGACAAAAATAATGTAGGTACCTACTTTAAATTTTCCAAATTTGATTTCTCTTTGCCGCCATACAAAAGTGCAAAGAGTTGTTCGGCAGCCAAAGTGATTGTTTCTCGCTTTGTTTTTGGATCTTGAAATACTCAAGTTTTATTCACTGAGTGGTTCTTGAGAAGAATATTACAAAATTTGTATATACCTTGACCGAACGGAGCACCAGTTGTGTCGCAGCCATTTATGGTATAAATGAATAAAATGTTTGCAACTATTTCAATGTGTTTAAAACATTCGTTGGAGTACAACGCGTCAGGTGATTACCTTCACCAACTTTTTGGTAACTTGCGTTTGGAGGTGAGAGAGCTGTGAGGAGTACAACAGGTCAATATCCGTATCAATGATTATGACTGCATCATGTTGAGATGACAACGAGTTTGTTGTAGTTGTTATGAGAACATCAGCATCCTCTTCAGCTTGTACTGTCGTTATTTGCGATTGTTCAAATGAGGCTCTGAGTAGGGAAATAAAACGAGTCCTTAGTGCTTTTTTTTTCAACCGATGATTTTGTACATAGCTTGGCATATTGCTAAAAAATGTTTGAAAAGTACAATACTGTGCAGTAAATATCCTCCATCCACTACGCGCATTTTACTGCTTTCCAGTTCTGTGTTATTTGGTTTCTTTGCTCATGCCTTACTCTGAGAAAAGAGACAGTGGGACAGGAGATAGTTCATATTCGAAATATTCTTTATATTCAATTTCACACTTTTTGGCAATACACATATGGAATAGCATTGATGGATCTATTGTCACAGTCTGCTGGTCACCGCCGCAAGAAAAAACTATCGCTTCCTTACGTTTTAAGTGTAGGTTTCCAAAGTTAACATAAGAAATTTCCCCCATCTTTTCCCATTCTTATCATCGTACCACTGCTTATAGACATAATCACGTTTGTTTTAGGAAATGGTTTAGGAAGTTTGGACGTCTTTGTCATCCCTCTTAATTCGTGTAGGCCTCATCTCTACATGTTGCTCTGACGTTCCTGATTCAACCCCACAGAATGACTCGATATCCTCACAAATTTTATGCAGATAAAGAAATCCATAATCCTATTGGGTAGCCTAATTTATGACCGACAAAAGTTTCATGGGGGCTGGCAGCTATAGAGAACTTATGAGAAAAAAACAAAGATTTCAATATAAAAATAACCGTTTCCCAAAGAAATAACTCTTAAAATGTCATTTTTGTTTATGATTTTTGTATTTAAAAAAAACTAAATTATCTTAAAAAACCATCGAAGAAGCTAAACCACATTTTTGGAACTGACGACCTCAATTTAGAACTAAATGACACCCGATGGCCAGTCCTGGAGTGGCTTGGCGACAACTGCAGGGAACCGGGGGGGGGGGGGGGGGGGCATGTGAAAAGGGTAGAGGGGGGGGGAGGGGGTGACTCCCCCACTCTCGTTAATTTATTTGTAGTTATTATTGTTAAAAATGTAAAGTGAACAAAAGTCGAATGACGTGGTAATATCGTGATAAATTTTTATGTTTTCACCTACCGATATTTGTTTATTCATACTTTAAATCAGTAAAAACAATACAAAAAAACATAAAAATCACAATTCTTTTTAGAAATTTTATTCTCTACAAAATTAATATCAGTAATTTTTTCACAAAATTGTACTGGTAAAAAGATACGCACAACAAACAATACCAAGTCGAGCAATTTACCTGTTTTTATAAACTTATACACATTTTTACGACTTGTAACATATCTATTTCATGAGCAGGTACTGCTCAAAATAGGTACCGTTTATTGTCTATGCTTTATTTATTTTTCTTTTTTTTTAACTTTGTTGGTTGGCGAAACTGCAACGAGACCGGAAACGTCATTCGAGGAAAGATGGCGGCGGACATCACGTAATTTTTTGAGGCGGGAGGAGATTTTTGAGGAGAAGTTTGGTTGTAAAAAGATTCTAGTGCAATGTAGCCTAGAAAGTTATTTATTTTTCGTTCTGTGAGTGTGGGACGACTTAAATGGCATAGAAGCCTTATTTTTTTTGTTGAATTCCTCGCCGGATGCCGGGAGATTGCTGTATCCGCATGCGGAAGAAAATTTAAACGGTAATCAACGGGGATGTATTGATTACTTGGCTGTTCCTTGGCCGGTGGGATTTTTACACGCCGCTTGATGGGTGTAGATCCGCCGTGTGCCTGTTTGTTGGGTGGAATCCCTTTAAATGAAGCAGCTTTGCGACTCTTGAAGAGTGCGCCGACGTTACTGTTCCTTGGCCGGTGGGATTTTTACACGCCGCTTGATGGGTGTAGATCAGCTGTGGATTTTCTTGAAACTGGTGGCCCCATGACGTGCTGGACGGTGTCTAGGGGTTGGCTGTCGTCGTTTGCAGGAGTGTCACGACTATCACGGCGACGGGACGTGTGCGGAATTAATAATTAAACGTAATTAGCTGACTCTCTCTTTCTACCACAGTTAATAGTTGCTCAAGGTATTTATGTATTGTTTACTTTTCCTTGGTTCAATTTTTCTCTTGCAAAATGCAATAAACTTAACATTAATTTTCACTAGTAAAACCAGCGTTTTTTTTATATGCATGACCTCAAAATCCTTTTCTCCACTATCCTGCGAAGGAGATCTTCTTGCTCTGGGAAGACAGCGGTCGGATGACAAAAGGTATAGGTACCTACACTAAATGCTATTACCTTAAATAATAATTCACATTACATTTGAATACACAATACATTTGGCGGCCCAACAAAAGAGATTTTTAAGTTTAATAACTGGTGCTCGGATGGGATTTTCAGTTCATGCATATATCAATTAGGATGGTATTGATAATTTGTAAGTTATCTGTATTTTACGATGTATTTTATAGAACGCATCAGTGTGTGTAGTTTTTAGGTTAGGAACATGTTTTCTTATACGCATTTATACTTGTTTGACGTTTCTGCTTAGTTTATGTGTTGCCACACAGATAAATGCGTGATAATATATTGTTTTTGACAATTTAAAAGTACTTTGTTAGCAGTGACAAACTTACGAATTTGTGGGGGAAAATATTTCATCTTTACTGGCAATACATGAATTTCAAATGTCAACTGTCACCTGCCAAATTGACGTGTTTGTTTATCAACATACCTTGTAAATACGTAAAGCAACGTATAATTTTTTTTAAACAACATACTCCCAACGTACAATATTTGAAATTGTTTTCGAATTAATTATTCTTTAATTCTGTATTCATCGGTTCGATTTATTCACGGCTTTACACGGTGTCCGGTGAGCTACATACATTATAAAATGTCCGGTGAGCTACATACATGAAAAATTTTTTTTTTGGAAAATAATTTTGATTTTTTTTTTCTAATAATTTTTTTTAATGAAGGATAATTTGCTTTACAGGGTGTCCGGTATTTCAAACTATAAAGTACATTATTTTTTTTTAAATTAAATAATTTTAATTATTTTTTCTCAAATTTAAAATTAAAAAACAAAACAAAATGGCGATTACTAATATTAACGGTGCAACTAAGGAGGAGATGATACAGATGTTATCTGAATTAAATATCACTCCAGAGCCTACGTTATCAGCTATGCGGGAACAGGCTCGTATATATAATAAAAGTTTAAAACAATCAAGTAGTGATTCTCCACAACAAAATGAAGGCAATAGTGATAATGCGAGTCAGACTACAAACATAGTCAATAATTATTATCAATCGATAAATACAAATACGTCCGTACATTCTTGGGGTATTAAATTTTCTGGTTCTTCTGATGTTAGGGATTTTATACAACGTGTGGAGGAATTATCTAGATGCCGTCATATAGAACTGTCATCGGTTGTGACGTCCTTTGCAGATCTTTTGGAGGGGAAAGCTCTCTCTTGGTATAGGACTATTTATAAAGATTCATTATCTTGGCCTGAGTTGAGAAATCTCCTCATTGCACGTTTTGACCGTTGTATTAATCAAACAGAGGCCCTAAAAGCTTTATTCGCGATGAAACAGAAATTTAACCAAAGTGTTGTGGATTACGTTGATGAAATTAAATTAGCTAATCTCAGATTAGACGTTCAACTTACGGAGGAACAGTTGGTAGACCTAGTTTCTGATAGTCTGTTACCTAAATACGCATTGGCCATCGCATATTTTGCAGAAAAGGAATTATCTTCTTTGGTAAATGTGTGTAGGAGATTTGAAAAGCACTCCGTAGATAAACCCTTACCGCATTTTACTTCTCCTCAAGCAACATCCTCTTCTCCTACACATTCTTCTTCTTCGAATAGTAGAAAAACTTTAAATTGTTTTTATTGTAAGGCGCAAGGTCATACAAAACCTTTTTGTAGACAATGGAAGTTTGATTCTCAGAAGAATTCTGACAAACGCCGAGATGACCCCGCTCGCACAAATCCAAAAAACTAGAGTGTGATCCTCTGCGTCCTGCTAGCAAGGATGCCAGGAGATCATCACCCTTAGTTTATAGCTCCAGTAACCGGTTCTTCAGGCGTGACATGGACGCATGCATGCCGATGGCTAGTTCTGGACAAGATATAAGACCCCATGCGAATATTTCGATTCAAAACCTTGTCTTTTCAGGTCTTTTGGACAGTGGTGCGACTGTCAGTTGTTTTGGCGGTTCTCTTTACAACTTCTTTATTAGTTTAGGGTTTAATCTAGATAAGTTAGAATCGTACGTTACCACCGCTGATGGTGTACGTCAAGATGTAATTGGTACTATGCGAGTACTAGTTACTTATAATAATTTTAAGAAATATGTTACCTTTTTTGTTATTCCTTCTCTTTCACCTGTGATTGTTTTGGGAGTCGACTTTTGGAAACAATTTGACATCGCTCCTCAATTGTTTTCAAAGGCCAACAGCGGTCGTGATGTTGAAAATACTATAGGTGAAATTCGCAAGATCACGTCAGCTTCCCTACTGTCCCCTCAAGACAATCATAGGTTAAATAATGTAATTGATAAATTTAAGTCAATTTATTTTGAAAAATGTGGATTGGGTCGTACTCATTTAGTTCAGCACAAAATTAATACGACGGGAGATCCCATTAAGCAACGATATTACCCGTTGTCTCAAACACGTCAAAAACAACTTGAAGCTCAACTTAAAGAAATGCTTGACTTAGGTGTTGTTCGACGTTCGCGTTCGGCTTGGTCGAACCCGGTTTTGATTGTGCCTAAAAAGGATGGTTCTGCAAGGTTCTGCTTAGACTCCAGGAAGCTTAACAGCGTCACGACAAGAGATTCCTACCCCTTGCCGTATATTTCGCGTATTTTAGACAAGCTACGTGGTGCACGCTTCATATCTTCTATTGACTTATCGAAAAGTTTCTGGCAAATCCCTTTACATAAGGATTCTTGCTGCAAAACGGCTTTTGTAGTACCTGGACATGGCTTGTTTGAATTCGTTAGGATGCCGTTTGGGTTAAAAAACGCTCCTAGTGAACTTCAGCGTCTGGTTGATGCACTTTTTGGTCCAGAGTTCGACGAAAACGTTTTTTGCTATTTGGATGACCTAATTATAATTTCAGAAGATATCGATTCACATTTAGAGCAATTAAATAGGGTTTTCTTGCGTCTGAAAGAAGCAGGCTTAACTGTCAATTTGAAAAAGTGCGAGTTTTGCAAGGATGAATTGAAGTATCTCGGTTACGTTGTGGATGCAAAAGGACTTCGCACAGACCCAGTTAAGTTGGAATGCATTCGTACTTACCCCATTCCAAAGAATTCTAAACAGGTAAAAGCTTTCATTGGCCTGTGCGGGTATTATAGGCGTTTTATAAAGGATTTTTCAACCATTGCTGCTCCCTTAACAAAACTCTGGTTCAAGGAAGGGAATTAGTAATTTCTCTTGGTCTCCTGAAGCGGAGTTGTCTTTTAAGAAATTAAAGAAGGCGTTGACTTCTACCCCTGTTATTAATTGTCCGGATTTTTCGCTTCCTTTCACGATTCACTGTGACGCGAGCAACGTTGGGATCGGAGGTGTACTTACACAAATTTTTGAAGGAGAGGAGCACCCTGTATCTTATTTCTCTAGGTGTCTTAATGTGCATGAACGAAACTACGGCGTGACGGAGCGCGAACTCCTAGCGGTGTTAGATTCAGTCAACCATTTTAGGCCCTACATAGAAGGTGCTCACTTCACTGTGGTAACGGACCATTCTAGTCTACAATGGTTAGTCTCATTATCTAATCCAACAGGTCGGCTTGCTCGCTGGTCTACTCGGCTGTCACAGTACTCTTTTGATGTTATACATAGGAAAGGTAAATTAAATACGGTTCCGGACGTTCTTTCACGTAAAGACGTTTCTTTAATTTCGGCCGTTGATTCCGCTCCCACGAGTACAGATACTTGGTATAATACCTTATTTTCTAATTGTAAATCAAATCCACAACGTTTTAATAATTTTCAAATTAAGGAAAATAAATTATTTCGTCACACTAAATCTCGTTTCGCTCTGCAGGAGGACACAGCTTGGAAGCTTGTTGTTCCTTTTGAGGACCGTAACGCTGTTCTATCTAAAGAACATGAGTCTGTTATTTCTTGTCATCCAGGAGTTTTTAGAACATATAAGAAGGTTCAACTTCATTATTTTTGGCCAGGGATGTATAATGACGTCAAAAATTTTGTCAATAGATGTAAAACGTGTAAGGCACATAAAATTAACACTGCTGCGCCGGCAGGCATTTCTACGAACCCGAAAATAGTCACAAGACCTATGCAAATGCTGTCTATTGACCTTGTCGGTCCTCTTCCGCGTAGCTATGCAGGATTTATGTATATTCTAACAGTCGTTGATGTATTTTCTAAATATACCTGGATTTTTCCGCTTAGAAATGCAACTACTAAAAGCATTGTTAAAAACATTGAACAATACATATTCCTTGTACACGGGGTACCGCAAACGTGCGTCTGCGACAACGGGAAACAATTTATTTCAAAAGACTTTAAACAATTGTTAGCAGAGTATAACGTACCTCCGCCTTTTTATAATGCTTTTTATACTCCCCAAAATAACGTGGTCGAACGCTATAACCAAACCATTGGAACTGCTTTGTCTATTTTAACCGAATCTGACCAGCGTAATTGGTCCAGATTTCTGCCTCAAATTCAATCAGCTCTCAATACGGTTAATTTTGCAACCGGCTTCACCCCCTTCTTCCTCATGCATGGTAGGGAACAAATTATTGACGGAAACTTTCATAAAAATAACTTATCTTCTGGTGTCGTAGACACTACGTTGCAGCAATCTAGGGACGAATTTGCTAAGAAGTTGGAAGACTTAGTTCCAATTTATGAACAAGTTTCAAATGCTTTGTTACAAGCTTTTAAGAAAAATGCCCAACACTACAATTTACGCCGTAAGACGGTTAATTATGAAGTAGGCGATGTCGTTTGGAGGAAGAATTTCGTTCAATCCAGTGGACCGAATTATGTCTCTCACAAATTGGCCCCTAGATTCGTTCGCAATGTTATTAAAGGTAAAGTCTCTAATTTGGTCTATACTCTAGCTGATATGAACGGTAAAATTGTTGGAAATTTTCATGTAAAAGATATTGTTCGCATTGATTAAATATTTCTTACTCTTTATGTATAGATGAAACCAACGTGATAGTATGCGGGGCTACCAACCCTGCATGCTGTTCCATTTGTTTCGTCAGTATTTTTCTATTCACTTGCTTTTGGGGCTTGGTAACCTCAAGAGGTTGGGACTAGAATTTTCACAAAAAAAAAATTTTTCTTCAATCTTGCTACCATATTTTTTTATTTTTTTCTTTAAATTCTTCGGAATTTTTTCTATAGGAGACGTCGTTTATAATGAATGTCGTTTCCTCTGATCCGTGTGATCAGTGGCGCCCAATATTTTGTCTAAGTCATATTTTGTAATTGACTTAGTCTTTGACGAGATTTTATTTTTTTTTATTTTTTTAAACTCTAAATAATTTTTTGTATGTAATGAGTCGTTTCGCCTTCCTTATAGGCTACAATTATACTTACACACTGATGCGTTCGTAAAACAATAGGTTATGTTGTACTGTTTTAGCGTTTAAGTCTGAATCCTTCTTCTCAAGTTCGTTGGAATTTTCTCCCGAATAATGACTTTCCAAGCACTTGGAAAGAATGATTCAAAACTTCTGTTTATGAGAGATTTGAGCGACTTTCTTGTGTACAGATTGTTAAAATTTCAACAATTAGTGATTAAGTAAAGTTTTTCTTAAATATACCATAGCTATGTTAAATAGATTAAGTCTGGTATAACTTTCCTTAAAGTCAGTTAAGTTTGTTAAGAATATTTGTTAAGAATTTTTTTTTTCTTGTCACAAACAAAGGTGGTACTGCTCTGGCATACCTACCCATTAAAGTAACTCATATTTGAAGTTTATCACCTTACCTCTAATACAGGAAAGTGTATTTTGTCTTTTAGTTCTAAGTTAACATTAAGCATTTACATATATAGGTCTCTCACTGCTTAAACCAGTGTTGTACTGTTAATTTTGTCTACTAGTGTCGTTCATTTGGATATTGTTCGATCACCCCTTACCTAGTGTCGATTATCTAATAAGTATATTCGATCACCAAAATATCATTGTTTGTTCAAGAAATTTATGACTTTTCACTTACTTGATATTAAGTGTTATTTTTTTTGAAGGAATGCCACCTGGGTTTATCTTCAGTCTTTTCTTGCACAAGCAACGTCCCCTGAGGATGATTTATCATAGTTACATCTTGTATTTTTGTATAAAATCAAGAGTACCTTTTGAGGTTCACTTTTATAATAGCTAGGTGTTTTGTTTAATTGTAATCCCTAAGCTCTAAGCCTAACATTCTAGATCCTGTTTTGCTTCTGTGTTCCTAATGATTTTTTTCATAATTTTGATGGATAGGTAATTGAAATATGTAAACCCTACTCTGACCACTTTGTAATTGACAGTTTTTTTATAAAACTTGTTATACGATAGACAAGTAATAATTGTATTATACTTGATCTGACCTCCTAGACATCAATTTCAAATTGAACGAGTTGATTCTGTATATTTGTTTATACCTTGGATTAGTTTTAGTTGATAATTTAAGACGCATTGAGTATAATTTGTATGACGTTACTTTTTCCATATATCATTTTGGTTTAGAATATAAGGATAGAGAAAGAGAGAGTTAATTATATGTTAATAATAACTAAGTGTTGCTTTTTTCTATAAAGGAAAGTGGGAGCTTAAGTTCTCCATACTCACTAGTGTTTTCTTGAGAGATTGTATCTCGTCATGTGAGTAACGTGTTGGTAATCTTACAAGCGAGCTTGTAAAAGTGGAGGTATTACCTCATTTTCAAGGTTTTCTTTTGTATGCCATTCTGTGAATGGGTGTTTGTTTTTAATTTGCTACTTTGGTATATCTTATGTTATTGTTTTTCTGATACTGTGATGTATTATTTTTTCTTTTAACAGTTGTGGAAAGAGAGAGTCTTGTTGGGCGGTGTCCTAATAATTTTACTTCACTTCGCGGCGTAAAATTTTCGGGGGTTGCGGGGAAATGTAACATATCTATTTCATGAGCAGGTACTGCTCAAAATAGGTACCGTTTATTGTCTATGCTTTATTTATTTTTCTTTTTTTTTAACTTTGTTGGTTGGCGAAACTGCAACGAGACCGGAAACGTCATTCGAGGAAAGATGGCGGCGGACATCACGTAATTTTTTGAGGCGGGAGGAGATTTTTGAGGAGAAGTTTGGTTGTAAAAAGATTCTAGTGCAATGTAGCCTAGAAAGTTATTTATTTTTCGTTCTGTGAGTGTGGGACGACTTAAATGGCATAGAAGCCTTATTTTTTTTGTTGAATTCCTCGCCGGATGCCGGGAGATTGCTGTATCCGCATGCGGAAGAAAATTTAAACGGTAATCAACGGGGATGTATTGATTACTTGGCTGTTCCTTGGCCGGTGGGATTTTTACACGCCGCTTGATGGGTGTAGATCCGCCGTGTGCCTGTTTGTTGGGTGGAATCCCTTTAAATGAAGCAGCTTTGCGACTCTTGAAGAGTGCGCCGACGTTACTGTTCCTTGGCCGGTGGGATTTTTACACGCCGCTTGATGGGTGTAGATCAGCTGTGGATTTCCTTGAAACTGGTGGCCCCATGACGTGCTGGACGGTGTCTAGGGGTTGGCTGTCGTCGTTTGCAGGAGTGTCACGACTATCACGGCGACGGGACGTGTGCGGAATTAATAATTAAACGTAATTAGCTGACTCTCTCTTTCTACCACAGTTAATAGTTGCTCAAGGTATTTATGTATTGTTTACTTTTCCTTGGTTCAATTTTTCTCTTGCAAAATGCAATAAACTTAACATTAATTTTCACTAGTAAAACCAGCGTTTTTTTTATATGCATGACCTCAAAATCCTTTTCTCCACTATCCTGCGAAGGAGATCTTCTTGCTCTGGGAAGACAGCGGTCGGATGACAAAAGGTATAGGTACCTACACTAAATGCTATTACCTTAAATAATAATTCACATTACATTTGAATACACAATACAGACTGCATATCTCGATACTTATTAGAGATAGAGGAAAATTCTTTAAATAAAAATAGTAGGTAATTTTATGTTCTATTAAACTTGTAAAGCTACTTTAGCCAAAAAATTTTGTTGGAAACGAGATATTTGAGAAAAACTATATTTTGGCGCGATTTCTGCTGGTTTTTTCAAAATGGCGGCGAAAGCTCAAGCGACCCAAGGTCGAATACTCAGATTTTTCATCAGGAGATGAGTGTATAAAATATATAAAAAAATTGGGACTACCGGAATAATTCCGATCGCGACCCCCTTTTTTGCGCTAATTGCACTGGCCTATATGGATTATATCTACCCTCGATAATACGGTAAGTATATTCACATTCTAACCAACTACGACTTATAGAAGCCTAATTATTATTATTTTTTTTTACATTAACTCCACACAGGACGCCCTGAGATAATTTCCCTTTGGGCCTATGTCATCCGAGATGCTGTGTGGAGGGTCTTTTTGAGGAGAGGAAGAAATAAACATTGGTTTTGAAGAGACCCATGTTGTAGGAAGGAGGAAACACAAAGGCCGGCAAATCGTTCCACAGCTGAGCTGTTGAACACAAGAACGAGTCGAAGAAGCGACTTGTTCTCATGTGACCAATGTCAACCATCATCATCATCACCGTCTCATGTGACCAATGTCAACTGTCATACATATGTTGGGCACGCGTTTGGAGTGTTTCCCGACTATGCACCGGTGCCGAGGGGATCTATGACGCTAGTTCCTCGGAGCATCTTCCATTGAAATACCGGTAGAACAAGGATAGCATTCCCACCCGACGCCTGCGCTCTAAAGATTGCAATCCGTCTGTTAAATTAGGAGAATCTATCATTGCCCGTTTCTGCAGAGTCGAGGGTATTTTTCAGGTATTTTGGGGCTCCAGACCAGAGGTGGCTGCCAAATTCAACCGTGGGGCGCACTTGTGATTTGTACAGGGTTAGCAGTTGCGTACTATTAAAGTATCTGCGGGTCCTGCACAGTAAGTCCAGTTTTTGGGAGGCTAACTTTACTCTCGCTTCGATGGAGCCTCCCATATCATAAGCATATCAATTATTAAATCGTTGCAAAAAATAAATCTACACTTTCAAAAATATGTGCAAAGTTCTGCTGCGAATTGCAGCTACGCGCACACCCCACTGGACGTCCTACTAAAATGCGGCGTAAGTATTAACTACGGGTACCCAAACGCTACAAAGTCAGAGCAGATTATTCAATGACAACATACAACTACTGATTAAATTATTATATATCAATGCGTACTATGCAGAATATTATGTGTGCTGTGTGTGTATTCAAGTGATATGCGTTTGTGTTAGAGTTTAGGTACTGCTTGTGGGAACAAATTCAGCGGCAATCAGTGACATCTGTTGATTTTTATCTGTATTAATTAGTAAACTTATTCCACGCAGTGCATTGAAAACGTTTATTATTTTTTAATAATCGTGATTTATAAAATAAAATATGGAAATTTTAACCTGTGAAACTTGAGGCAGCGAAGAAAATTTGTCTTTATCTAAATTAAACCCGTCAGGAACAGCTCATATAGGTCCCATAGAAATGGTTGTGTCTCTCTTAATTTTGAGAAATGTGATCTAAACGGCATTAGAAAGAGAAAACACTATGATTTATATTCAAATCTAAAAGTTAACCACAGAAGAATTAAAATTTATGAAACCAAAGTTTCTGACTTAAAAATGGTTTTTGAAACTTTGTAAAATTTTTATTAATTATTTTTAAATGAAACAACAACAAAAAAGTGAGTTGACGATAATGTTTATAATAATTTGCCTAATAAAATCTGTGAGTGTTTTTTTTTTCATTATCAGTAATTTTAGTCCCAAAAAACTTAAGTTTAGCCATTTTTTAAACTTTTTATGTTTGCCTTAAAAATTTTTGTATTTAAAAAATTATGTGATTGTCACTTTTTAAAAATAGTTTTTCTTTTTTGGATACATTCAGAAATATTAGGGATGTCGAAAGTGAAAAAAAAATCGATATATCGATATTTATTAAAATATCAATATCGACGTCGATATATCGAGGAAAAAATATCGATATATCGGTCAAATTTTCAAGAAATTTTGCATTTTTAAAATAATAGTGTATTCAGCTCAATATTATCAATAGTAATTTTTGTACACAATTTGCTTTTTTTAATGTACAAAAATCTCAACAAAAATGAAGGTATTTTTATCAATATTAATTTTTATTACGTAATAATTACAAAAATATCAAAAACTAAAAAGCTGTCTTCTAACTTATATGTAAACTGAGACGCTTACAAAGTTTGTATACGTCTCAGTAACATTCTACTGGCGTATTAATCTGTCAAAAAGGACTTCGTGTTTGGAACAAGGTATAGTCAATAATCATAGACAATTGGGAACCAACACATAGGAGTGGCTTAGAAAAAAATGGCGAAAAATAGCATACATTTCTATGTATGTATCTACACACATGAGATAGTATTGGTGATCACAAATACTAATGCAAAGACAATAGATTTGTAAGCTATTAATAGTTAAAATTTCAACCGCCAGATGTCATAACCCGATACAGTCACTTTTTTCTGTTCGTTCCTATACGGTTTTGGATTCTAGTGACTTTAAATACATAAATTTAAAAAATATTGTTTTTGATACAATTTTCGATATTGGATATTTTGTATCGATATATCGGATCAAAATATATCGGCCAAAGATAATCAAATACAGAGAGATATGCTATGGTGTCCGCGCAACTGTCGCCGGACTTCGCGCTAATTAGCGTAGTTTTCATACAAAAAGAATTTGTTCATTTCGTTGATTTTTTGAAAATGTGCATTAATATTGGTTAACAATATATTTTGAATAAGGAAAGAATTCGTTCATTTAGTTTAACGTTCGTTTGGTTTATTCGTTAATTATTTGTTCTTGTAGTTTATTTGTTAATTGGTAAACAATATCGGCGACACCCGGAAGCGCAGACCCACATAGTAAAAACAGCAGATAGCACGTCTACTTATATTTCAATATCTTTGATATTGGCTAAAAATATCTGTAACCGACGTGTTACGTACCCTCGTTTATTTTTTTGGCAAAAGTCATCGCTGGCGGCATCCTCTACATTTAGTGGTCATTTCTTTGAAATTCCTTCCGAAATTTCTGGCCACTAAGCTCGTTAGTACCGTGCCGCCAGCAACGATCTTTCGCCAAAACATTTTATCATTTTTAATATGTCTTTTCCTTTATGTACAATGCCCCGGTGCAACAAATAAAGCTTGCGTGCCAGGTTGCCACCGGGAGACATACTAAACTCATTATTATTTTATGATTATTCCGCCTCCAAGGCGACCAGGCTGCTTTGCCTCCTTTTTATTTTTAATGGCGGCCCCGACAAGGGCCGTTATCCTAGTTCAAAAACAAAGGCCAGTATGGCGGCCCGAGAAGGGCCATTATCCTGCCTCGAAGCAAAGGCCAGTATAGCGGCCTTACTTGCCATATACAAATATATACTTATTATTCTATTGTTTAACCCACGAGCCCCACGAAGGCAAATATTTAGCCCGCAAAGCCCACAAAGCCCACGAAGGCAAATATTTAGCCCGCAAAGACCACAAAGCCCACGAAGGCAAATATTGAGCCCCACGAAGGCCAACCTTAAAATATACATTCACTCAAATAACTTAACTTACACACCCTGTAGGACAATTGGTGAAGTCATCACACCCGCGATGGATGGCTTCATCCAATCTACTGTTAAGGAAACTGGTGTAGGTTCAAAGCCGTGGTTCAGTCGACAATGCGCTGCAGCAGCGCGACGAAAAAACGCGGCTTACCGAGCCTACAACACATCTAGAACATCCGAGGACAGAACAGCTTACAACAAAATGGCAAAGGAAACCAAGAGAATCATAAATAGGTCAAAATTCGAGCACGACCAGCAGATCAGCAGAAAGCTGACTGCATGCCCGCATGGCAGCAGGCAATTCTGGTCGCTTGCGGGCTCAATAGGTCGCAATTTCTGCAAATCCAGTCTGCCACCTCTTACCAGACTTGACGGCTCACTAGCAAACACCGCCACCGAAAAGGCTAACTTACTAGGTAAAATGTTTGCGGATAACTCAACCCTCGATGACCAAGGTGCTATCCCGACGTCGGTTCCTCACTGCGGTTTTCATATGAAAAAGCTGAGGATCCGGCATCGGGAAGTACTCCATGTTTTACGAGGGCTTGATGTTAATAAAGCTAGTGGGCCCGACGGAATACCTGCCCTGGTACTGCAGAGGTGCGCTGCAGAATTAGCTCCAATTTTGACGAAGCTTTTTAAAATGTCCCTGAAGACTGGCTCTGTGCCCTCTGG
The DNA here is from genome assembly GCA_917880885.1 of Limnephilus marmoratus. Taxonomy (NCBI): domain Eukaryota; kingdom Metazoa; phylum Arthropoda; class Insecta; order Trichoptera; family Limnephilidae; genus Limnephilus; species Limnephilus marmoratus. The sequence continues at coordinate 25,410,446 of OU862930.1, read as the reverse complement.
TTGGAAAAAAGCGGTTATCCATCCTATTCCAAAGAAGGGTGACCGCTCCAACCCGGCCAACTACCGCCCCATAGCGATCACATCAGTTCTGTCTAAGGTGATGGAACGTGTGATCAACGACAAACTGCTCACATACCTCGAGAAGAACAAAATTATTAACGACCGTCAATACGGATTCCGTCGGAATCGCTCGTGCGGTGATCTTCTCGCGTATGTGACGCATGTTTGGGGGCGATGCCTGGAACGTTTCGGTGAGACCCAAACGGTTGCACTGGACATCTCCAAGGCCTTTGACCGGGTTTGGCACCGAGGACTTGTCAACAAACTGCATTCTTACGGACTTCCCGCATCCTTATGTACGTGGATTGCCGACTTCTTGAGGGGGAGGTCGATTCAGACGGTAGTCAATGGTTTCACCTCTTCCTCACACTCGATAAATGCTGGCGTCCCGCAGGGATCGGTTCTGTCTCCAACTTTGTTTTTGTTGCACATCAACGACCTTTTGTCATGTGCACCAATTCACTGTTATGCGGATGACAGTACAGTTCATGATAGCTTTTTGTTTGACAAGCCCCCAAAGGGCTCACAAACTCCAACAGCTCGTAGGGCTTTGAAGCAAAGAATGGACGGCTACCTCGAGAGTGTTTTCTCTTGGGGTAAAAATAATCTCGTTGAATTTAATGTTTCAAAGACCCAATCTTGTCTGATTACGTCCAAAAGGGATCAAAATGAAAATCTAGTCTCTTTCAACGGAAGCAATCTTCCGAACAGGCCCTCCATTGATATGCTTGGTGTAACCCTAAGTGACCAGCTCAGGTATGGGGGCTCCATCGAAGCCAGAGTAAAGCTAGCCTCCCAAAAACTGGGCGTACTGTACAGGGCCCGCAGATACTTTAATAGTACACAACTGCTAACCTTGTACAAATCACAAGTACGCCCCACGGTTGAATTTGGCAGCCATCTCTGGTCTGGAGCTCCAAAATACCTGAAAAATACCCTCGACTCTGTGCAGAAACGGGCGGTCCGTTTGATAGATTTTCCCATCTTAACAGACGGATTGCAATCTTTAGAACACAGGCGTCGGGTGGGAATACTATCCTTGTTCTACCGGTATTACAATGGAAGATGCTCCGAGGAACTAGCATCATTGATCCCTTCGGCACCGGTGCATAGTTGGGAAACACGCCTATCGCGTGCCCAACATTTGTACACGGTTAACATTTGTCACATGAGAACGGGTCGTTTCTTTGACTCGTTCTTGTGTTCAACAGCTCGGCTGTGGAATGATTTGCCGGCCTCTGTGTTTCCTCCTTCCTACAACATGGGTCTCTTCAAGACCAATGTTCATTCCTTCCTCTCCTCAAAACGACCCTCCACACAGCATCCCAGATGACATAGGCCCTGAGGGAAATTATTTTCCTCAGGGCCTTCTGTGTGGAGTTAATGTAAAAAAAAAAAAAAAAAAATGAAACAAAGACATTTCATTACAGAGTCCTACCGGGCATTCAAGGAAACAGAGTTTAAGCCTCTAACCCATAAGCTACCAACGCCATATGCGTTTTCGTCAAAAAAAAAAGACTTAGAAAAATTTCCAATTAAAATCAGTCTTTTCCCATTTCAAAAATCCAGGAACCTCGTAAGACGACGAGACAAACAGGTTTCGGTAGCCAGTCTTGCGGGGGACCTGGGAAAAATGCTAACTTCTTTATATAACTTCTCAAACTTAACAAAACATCAAATACCTACCAACAAATTGTAAACTTTTCTAAAAACCATCTTAAATGCATCGAACTAAAAATCTGCGGATAGAAAATACCTTTATACAAATGTTAGAATTAAGACATGCACATTTATGTAAATACCTTTACCTGTATAATTATTTTAAAAAATCAAATTTAAGCGACCACTTTCCTGGGCGACACCGGCAAAATGAAGTGCGACAGGAAAGCCGCACTATTTATACTTACGGGCGAGGTCAAACCTCCCACCCCAAATATGTACCACGTGACCACATTTTATCCCAAATTTGGGTATAAAAGGAGGCACGTTTTCATGAATAAATCAGTTCATCTCTAACAGTCAACTCGTGTATTATTCTTCGGAAGTTTTTATCACCCAAGCTGCCTCCCGCCGACCTGTGCCTGTCTTCAGTCCTGGTGCCACACTCTTCTAGAAAGCCGGCCCTACTTTGGCAACCGCCAAGCACCAGGATCAGGCAGAGGATTAGGCACATCCAGTGTCCTACACTCATCAGGCACTGGGTGCTGGGAGGTCAGTTTTTTATTATTTTTCTTTCATCACCATCCTGTTCGTGCACTGAAACCCGGTACTATTTTTCAGTTCTTGTGAAGACGCTGATACGTCTGTTACAATATCGATATATTGAATTAAAAATATCGATATATCGATACTTTTTCAACAAGCCTAAGAAATATTCCATTTATTTTGCTTTTATTGCAAAGTGGAAACATTCTGGCCTTCTGACAGAATATTTAAAGTTAGTTAAAAAAAAAACAACTTACCCCTTAAGTGTATGTATCAATTAATTTTCTGTTTTTCATACTGATTAAAAACACTGTTCATGCAAAGATTATAATATATAGCATAAATTCTTTGAAATATAAGATAAGATAACAATAAGCAACTACGTAAAAAAATCTAAATAGATTGTGTATTCTGTGTAACACGCCCTACCAATTCATTACTGTAAGTATACCCAATTATTTATTCATAATATGTATGTTTTAAGTTTTATACAATAGTTAAAGCATAACTGTTAAGATTTTATGGCTTGCTTGTTCAGTAATCTTAAAAAATATATATTATAAACCAGCTGGGTTACCCGGCTTCGCTCAGGACAACATTCGACAGTGTTCTGGAATGGTCCAACATTTATTTCCCAACATTCTACGACATACTCCGCCACTCCTTCCAGAACTTTCTAAAGCTCTATCAAACCTTCAAGAACTTTTCGGAAGACTGTTCTAGAAATTTCAGAGGGCGAAACTTCCAGCCCTTCTATCTTCAAAAGAATGCCCTTTAGGTAAAAACAGGAACCGTCATCCTGGAGGGGGGATAGAGATCTACCACACCATATACTACCTTGATCGGACCGGGACTTTTTTCTTAAGTTTTGTGGGATGCACATTTTTTAAACTTTCTTTTGTAATATGTATTGATTTAAGTCCTCCGCCGCGTATGTCTCTCTGTTTGCGATAAACTTAAAAACTAATGAAAGAATTTTCATGCGGTTTTCACCAATAGATAGAGTGATTCATGAGGAAGGTTTAGGTATATAATTGGTCAAGGTTTTGTCAAATTTAAATTGGTTGAAATATATAATATAAAAAGGAGAATGTCTGTATGTGGTGGGCGAACGGGCTGGCAAACGGGTGGTGTGCATTTGATTTGCATGCAAATCTACAGTTTTATGCCGAGGTTGATGAAATTTTGCACATGTGACCTTCAAAACAAGAGGAAGGTCACTGTCTACATTTGATTTCGAAAACTTTAAAGCCCGGTCATCACCGGGGACTACAGCTAGTACTGTATAAAAATGAACGTTTCTTTGTTTGTCCCTTATGCGTGCTTAAACCATTCATCCGATTGTGATGAAACTTGAGGTGATTTGTTGTGCGTATGCCCGCGTAGTGGTTTGAAAAAGTGTATTTCAGATAATTTAGCAGCAGGGAGGATGAGTGAATCCGTGAGGGGGAAGGCGGGGGGGAATGGAGACAGGAACGGGGACGCACGAGAAAGGAAATGTAGGAGATGGGTGACGGAGGAGTGGGGGATGAGGGAGAAGCAGAGTAGCGGTAGGGGATAACTTGGGGTAAATTTGGAAAATCCAAGCTTCTCACACATCTATTCGTGTACGAACCAGACACACCAAAAACACAAAACATTCCCGTAAATCCAAAATGACGTAAATAAACAGAATTAAAACACAAACATACTTTCTTCGAGGCATCACAACGCACGTCAGGTACTTGTTAAAATAATATAAAAGTGGTATTGTAAGAGACGTTTCCGCCACTCACATAGACTGTGAAAATGCACGGCCTCAGCACAGGACCACCTAGTGAGGAGGACTAAGAACAAACAGATGAAATATTTATATACATTATCATATCTTGTAATTCTCATCAAACCTGTAATTAAATAGTCACTAATTAAAAAAAAAGGGCGCCGGGTAGTCTATAGCAGCCGCTGGGTCTCGTGAAATCAAAGTCGAGTTATAGGTGAATTTCCGTCGAGAGATGGTCTGGTTGGCAGAGAGAAGGGTAGCTTTTCGCGTTCAGTTCTAAAGTGCCCTGGTTCCGGGGCCGCACCGCTATTTATTCTAAAATCCTCCTCGACCGAGTGGAGGATTCGGTGCGACCCTATTCGTTCAATCGAATGTTTTGTAGGTCATAACCTCCGCCACAATTCGCGTGGTGGGTGTTTTGACCTTTGGGGCTACCCTTTTATCAGTGTTCTCTCTGCCAACCAAAACCATCTCCTTCTAGCATGTTTATTAAATAAAAGAATATTAAATATAAAATAATTTATAATATAAAAGAATTTTTAAATACTTTGAACGGTTGTATCTCCCTCAATTTTGCCGTGCGCGCCTTAATTTATTTTTTATTCATCTTCTCCACACTTTTCTCATCTAGAAAGTGCCTTTTTATTAAATTTCCAAACTGTGCCCGGATCTGCATTTCCCCGGATTTTATTGCAAAATCGAAATATTTTGACCCTCTGACAAAATACGGCCTGAGTCCGATTCGAGCCGCGGTCAACAGTGGTTGTGTGTACCTTACCTAACGCTTAGTGCCGTTCGCCCGTTCCTGAGCCTCATACAGATAAGATATCAGTGGCGGCTCGAGCACTTTTTTAGTGGTGGGGATCGATATTTTTTTACGTACTGTACCGCAATCTCACCACCCGTAGAATATAATATAAAACTTCTCAAAAAAATATTTTATGGTCTAATCATGCTAGTCGGATATCTAAACACAAAATAATATAAAATATCCAAAGATATATGCCAATTTACAATATAGTATAATAAAAATAAAGCTTTATCTTGTTGAGATTATTATCAAACTAATTTGAACGCGAGCGATTCCCGCCCGAAACTTCGCAAACAAATGTTTCTGTGGGGATCCAAAGAATTATCCCCGCGGGTATTTGAATTCACATACGACTGCGCATGCGCAGTTGCATACGATAGTGAAACGACGCAAGGAAAGTATGGGGATACTTCGGATCGTCCCCCAAGTGCGCATTAGAATCTGCGCACTGAGAAATTGACCCGCTGTTTTGTGCTCCGTACATTGTTCGCTGTACGCGCGTATTGTCTTATTAAAATCATCCGGAATAATTATTTGTATTTTATTTCTGCAAATGTTAATTACTTTTATGTTTAAAGAATTCATTCATTTTGGTGAAGACAACGCATCGACTGTTATTTCCTTTTCCTTTAGTAGGTTTTGAGTGTAACTGGCGGGGACCGTCCCCATTGTCCCCCTGTGAAGAACCGCCACTGTAAGATATTATTGTTACATTTCATTTAATTGTGTTTATCGTATACCTATTTGTTTACTTTCCTACTTACGGCTAATCCGTTTTTGTTTGTACAGTCAATGAAATAGACTGCGTATTATTTTTTCAGTTTAATTTTTAAAAGTTAAGTTTTTTTTTATATAATGGAGGAAGACGAAGATAGGCCTCCCGACCCAGGGTCGATATTAGATTTTTCTGATTCGGATTCTAATACTAGCCAGGTTTCTATTACGCTCCCATCTCGTAAACGGCGACCATCGCATAGTCTTCACATTCCATCGAAAGTTAAATCTATACCGCCGATTCAACAAACCTCGACATCTAACGACCTTAACACCAATAGTAAGACCCAGACAAGTACTTTAACTAGCGATAATACAAAAAATACTGACTTACTTTATCCTGCTTCCGCTTCCGGTCCTTTTATCGTTATGGTTCAGAGAACTGAACAAGGAAAACTTATTCATCCTTAGATTTTGGAAAATTTATATTTGACTCAAAAAATAATAACCTTGGTATTGTTAACGGTTCAATTAAACCGGAAGGGCGATATAAATTATCTATCGAGTTAAATACTGCCGCTTCCGCAAATGGATTTGTAAAAAAAATTGACTCACTCTCAACCCATAAATATAAATCGTTCATCCCGACATTTAACCTAACGAGAATGGGTCTTGTGCGAGGAATTCCCGCGGAGATCCCAGAGGCTGAAATTGTTGATTGTTGATAATTGTTGATAATTCCCACGGAACCCCGAAAGTATTAAAAGTACGTCGACTGAACTACAAGGATTCTTCTGATGGAAACACGATCTGGAAACCTTCTCAATCTGTCATTATTACATTTGAAGGGCAATCCCTACCGTCTCGTGTCTTTATTTATTATACCTCGCTTCCCGTCGATGTTTATAAATTCCCAACTATTCAATGCTTCAATTGCTGCCGGTTTGGACATTCAAAACCCGTATGCCGCTCCCCTCCACGTTGTTACTTTTGCGGAGAAGGTCACCCATTTGATCAATGTCCGAAATCTTCCAATGATCCCATTTGCATTAACTGTTCGGGTGCACATACCGCGGTCAGTCTAGCCTGTCCGGAATTATCAAGACAGAAGAACATAAAATGGCTACCGACAACATTTCGTACTTCCAGGCCTCAAAGTTATTCTCTCCTGCGAAAAAATCATTCGCAGAGATGACATCGTCCTCAGCTTCTTTCCAAACAACTACCTTTTTAAATTCATCATCATCTTCTCACAGAAAAACCATTCTCAAGCCAGTCAAACCCAACCCAAAATATACTCCTTACCTTGATAAAAAACAATTGAATAATATTTTGGCCAGCCCGAATGGGAATGCCAAATCCCAGTCGCCCAATGGGTGTGCCATTAATGGTAATACTTCCCCTCCTGCTCTCCCCGAAATAATGAATAATAATTCTTTTATACAAACTTTAATTACCCTTTTAATTTCAATCCTTACAAACAACAATACTGTACCGTCCAACGCTGCCGATTACATAAAATCTTTATTATCTTGCCTCCCCAATGACTTCGAAACTGAACAAAATTCTTCAGTGGAACAGTAGAAGCCTCTTCGCTAACAAATCTGACCTAATTCAATTACTCGACGAACACGACGTTTCAGATGCCGCCATTTCTGAAACGTGGTTAAAACCCTCCTTTCACTTAAGAATTCCAGGTTATTACTGTCTCAGACACGACAGACCGGATGGTAAAGGCGGCTCGGCTCTGATAATACATAATTCTATCCCGTTTAAACAAATAAATATTCATACTCCCTCCGACGATATCCAGATAACAGCAGCTGTCTTATCTGATATCACAATTTTATCAATATATATTCCTCCCTCTACAACTTTTATTGAAAATGAATGGGCACCAATCTTAACCCAGATTTGTTCCCCTTATATGATCCTTGGAGATTTTAATGCACATTCCCCTTCTTGGGGTAGCAAAATAACAAATCGTTCTGGCCGCAATCTTTTAAATTTTATTGATACCCATAACCTATGTTTTTTAAATGACGGATCTCCAACCAGATTCACCCCCCCTCATCAACGGAAAAGTCCTGTTGATTTATCGCTTTGTTCGTATTCGTTAGCATCTAAATGCTCTTGGGACATCCTAAACGATCCCCTCTCTAGTGATCATTTCCCAATTATAATCCAATTCCACCGTCAATCTAACACTTGTCCCCCCCCAGTTAAAAATAATCTCAAATTTAGAATAAAAGATGCGAATTGGAGCACTTTCTCTTCTGAACTAGATAACCTTATTAATTTAACAAAATCGTCCCCGGGAGACATCAGAATGCAATGCGAGACGTTTCCCTCTATGGTTATAAATGCAGCAGAAAAATCCATCCCGAAACACAATGCGAACATTAAAATAAAACACTCTACTCCGTGGTGGGACGAGGAATGCACTCGCTCCGTCAACTCTCGTAAAAAAGCAATTTCCTCTTTTCGTAAGTGCATGTCACTAGAAAATTTTTTATCAGTTAAAAAAGCCCAGGCAGAAACCAAACGAATTTTGAAAAATAAAAAACGCGCTGGATGGCGGAAGTTCTGTGAGAACCTGTCTCCGGAAACTCCCCAGTCTTCAGTTTGGTCTAGCTTAAAAAAATTCGGATCATCGTATTCTCCGTCGAGAATCAAACATATATCAGAAGAAATTCTTATAGGATTTGCGGATAAAATAGCCCCCCCATCGGTGGCCGGATGTGAAGAAATGCCTTCTATTAAACCATATCCATCTCATTCTAACTGGCTAGATGCTCCTTTCTCCATTGATGAGATGAAACGAGTTATAAGATCCCTTTCTGACTCTGCTCCGGGTCCCGATGGAATATTTAATAGTTTCATTAAATCATTTTCTGATATGGCGGTTGAATATTTCTTATCTCTTATTAATAATATGTTTGAAACAGGACTAATTCCGGATGATTGGAAAACTCAAAAAATCATTCCCATTTTAAAACCTGGAAAAGATCCATCTGAAATTTCGTCTTATAGGCCTATTATTGCTCTTTCATCATGTTTGATGAAAGTAGCGGAGCGTTTGATGAAAAACAGATTAGAATGGTTTGTTGAAAGTCAAGATATTATCTCACCAAATCAGTATGGTTTTCGGAAAAAGAAGTCTACAATGGATAATTTAAGTTTGTTCACAACTGATATCCGAGTTTCTCAATCCCTAAATTCTTATACATTGGCCACCTTCCTTGACCTTTCATCAGCTTACGATGATGTTTTACTGGATGTTTTGAAAGAAAAGCTAATTAAAAAACAAATCCCCCCGAAATTGGTCCAATTTATTATTAATTTGCTCTCAGATAGGTCCATTATTATTGAGTCTTCCTCTAAATGCTTAAGGCGCAAACTATGGAGAGGTTTGCCCCAGGGTTCTGTTATTAGTCCTATGTTGTTTAATATTTATATAAGCGACCTAGACTCAGTAATTCCTTTTTCTATCAAGCGACTTTACTTTGCGGATGATATCCTTATATATTTGTTACATAAAAATATTATTCTTGCAGCTAAGGAAATGAATTTGGCTTTAAAATATATTAAAAGCTGGTTATTAATAAATGGGATGAATCTGGCGGCATCTAAAACAAGGGTCGTGACTTTCACGCGCAAAAGAAAAATTCCCCACTTCTCAATCTCTTTTGATAATGTGCCTCTACAAACCGCTACTCAAATCAAATTCCTTGGTCTTCTTTTGAACCATAAACTTTCCTGGCTTCCACACATTCAGATAATTTCTACAAAGTGTGAAAAGGGACTTAATATGATGCGAGCAGTTTCCAGAGTATGGTGGGGATCTCATCCTACCACACTTAAATTAATGTGTAATTCCCTAGTTCGGAGCCACTTGGATTATGGCTCATTCCTTTTTGACCCACTCCCTAAATATTTAGATAAGAAAATGGAAAGAATCCAATCAAAAGCCCTCAGAATGATTATTGGAGCTATGAAGTCTTCTCCAATTAATGCGCTTCAGGTGGAATGTGGGGAGCCTCCATTATATTTCAGAAGGCAATTCCTTGCCAATAAATATATTTTCAAGGCTTTATCTTTATCACATCATCCTATTAAACAAAGTATTAATCGGTTAAGTGTTAATTTGAATTCTAACAAAAGATTGAGAGAAAAATGTTTTCCTCTCCTAATTAAAAGTTTTCATCTCTATAATTCTCTATCATCTTCCCTCCAATATCTTCAAGAAGTTCCCAATCTCCCTATATACAATATTCCATTTAAGGCAATCACTTTTATGCCCAACACAATAACATCAGTCTTTCACAAGAATATTTTATCTTCCCCAAATAAATTTCAAAATGTGGATGATTGTTTTAAAAGCATTGTGGCTTCAAAATTCCCTGGATTTTCCATCCTTTACACTGATGGTTCCAAATTTGAAAATAAAAGATGTGGAGCATCGATATATAGTCCAGAATTCAACATCAATCTCTCTTATAAATTACCGAAAGAAGCTTCCATATTTACAGCTGAATGCTTTGCAATTGAACAAGCGCTAAATCAAATCCAGGTTCTCAACATTCATCTAGCCTTACTATGTACTGATTCGCTAAGTGCTCTAAATAAAATTAGGTCAAATATTCTATGTTATCCGGAAGACAATATTATATGTAAAATAAAAAATCTTCTCAATTCTCTAAGTGAATCTGGGTTTGAGACGATATTGGCCTGGGTCCCTGCCCATTTGGGTATCGAGGGTAATGAGATGGCCGATTTTCTCGCCAAATCTGGTTCAGATTCCGGAACTATCCCACTAAATTTTAGAATTCCTATCTCCGATGTCTTCCCGATTCTTAAATCCAACATGACTCGTGCCTGGGAAGAAAATTGGGCAGTCTCCAAAATAAGAACTGGATCTTTCTATGCTGGAATTCAAAACCATATCCCTGCTAAGCCATGGTTTCACGGTAAAAAACTTTCAAAACGATTCATTTCATGTATTTCGAGAATGAGAATTGGTCACTGTTCAATTGCATCTCACTTGTCTAGAATTAGAGTTTTAGATGATCCAGTCTGCCAGTGCGGTGTGGAAGAGGAAACCCTCGACCACGTTTTCTTTAACTGTAAAAACCATTCATCTTTCAAGAACATATACCGCCTGCTTATTAAAATCACACACCAGACCCCCCTTAACATTTCATACCTTTTATCTCTTAACAATTCTCGTGTTCATACAGCTTTATGTAAGTTTATTAACCTGAATGAATTCAATATTTAATTTGTTTTAGTGATCTAAATGAGTCCAATATTTAATTTGGTTTATTATTTTACCAATAGATTAACCGAATTTTTTTATCCACTTTAACTATTACCCGCACAAAGCACTCTTTTCAGGGTAAATTGCCTAAAACCAAAAAAAAAAAAAAAAAAATACGGCCTGAAAGCTTAATGTATAAAAAAGGATGTTTCTTTGTTTGTCCCTTACGCATTCTTAAATAATTCATCCGATAGCGATGAAACTCGGTGAGTTGTTGACAACTCTGCCAACTGAGCCAAATCCGATTGTATAAGACCAACGTTTGCAATTATTGACTGCTGTAATGTCATTGAATTTCAGAGAAATTCATATTAGGGATGTTACGAACATTCGCATTCTCATTCTCATATATGCGAATAATTCGCATCATTTTAAACATTCGCATTCGCAACAATCGATGCGAATATTTAGCGAATGCGAATGTGTGCAGATCATGTCGTGATCTCCAAAACTCCGACGGTGCAGAATCTGGAGACACTATAAGCTGTGAAATCAAATCTCAATTGAAGGCATATATTAAAGAAAAACGAGCCTCTCTTGATGAAAACCTTTTGGACTGGTGGAAGATTAAATTGAAATACGACAAATTGATCTGGCTCGTAAATATCTGAGCGCTCCACCGGCCAGCGTTCCGAGTGAACAATTGTTCAGTGCAGCCGGCCTTATATACGAGCCCCTTAGAAATCGCCTCATGGGAGAAAAGGCTGCAAAATTTCTTTTTCTGAAATATAATATGCCTCTTTTGAACTTCGATTATTAAATTGCTTAATTACAATTATAACTTACTGTGTAAGAATTGATTTATTGTTTTTATTAAAACGATGACTAACGTTGGCTAAAGTTTTTTTTTAATGTGATTCCTTAACATTCGCATTCGCACATTTGCACTCTGAACATTCGCATTCGCATTCGCGAATGTGAAAAATATCACATTCGTAACATCCCTAATTCATATATGTCCGCATGTGTGTGCGTGATTGCCAACAAAAGTTGCATACATTGTCACCGACAACGAGTTTATCTGCAGAGTTTCAGCTTGATCGGATGACGAGAAGTGGGTTAATTTTCACGTCATACAATTCATTCAAATAAAAAAAATGATAATTCAAATACATAAATGTATATATAAAAAAGATTTGGTCACATCTAGAAGTTGAACCCAGGACTTAAACCTTGCCGGGGCTTTGCTTTGTTCCTTTCTTTGCTCTTAAAGCCCTGGCAAGACTGAGGTGCTGGGTTCAATTCCTAGATGTGATCGAATCACTTTCTGTTTCACATTATTCATTTAACAGTTGTTAATATTTTCTTCAGTGATTAAATTTTACAATGGTTTTACTCAATAAGTTATTCCACCATAAAAATATTGAAAATAGCGATTCATGCTATTAAGCTTATAATTCTTCAACAGATGTCTGAAAAGGGTGCAACCAACGATCAGCTGGAGTCTTTGATGACTCGGCTCAAAGAGATGCCAACAAGAGAAGAACTCCTCTTGCTCGTGGAGGACAGCAGAGTGGCAAGAGAGGCGAGAGAGGCGAGAGAAGTGGCGAGGGAAGAGGCGAGAGAGGCGAGGGAAGTGGCCAGGGAAGAGGCGAGGGAAAAAGCAAGGGAAGAGGCGAGAATGAAAAGGGAACACAGTAGGGAATATGCAGCAGACATTCGGCACAAAAAGGATATTCAAGAATTGCAGGGTGTAAACAAAATGTTAGCAGTGTGTTTGGGGACATTAAGAGAAATAAGAGTAATTATACATTTTTTATTCTCTATAAATTGTCAACAATTCCACGCCTTACTATTTTACCTTGCTGTAGGTTATCATGAATATGGAGACCTGTAGCTATTTCTCTCAAATTGTCTTTTATAACCTGCAAGCCTGCTGTTTCTGACTTTCTTGCAATAAGGGCAATATTAGGCAGAACAGTATATTGGCTTTACACCTCTCAATCAATTCCATTTGTAGAGTTACAAGTGTAAATGTTGTAGCTGCCAACAAGAACACTTGTGTAATGACAGAAAAATACAACATTCCGCAACAACAACCCTACAAAAATGCTGTTTTGCCATTACAATACGGCGTCTATGTAAAAATTGCAAAGACGCCGACATGCCCAGTGTTACTCGGGGTTATGAACAGGGCGTCTTAAGTTGTGAAGTAGCCCATGGGCATACTCAATTTGGGGGTCCCTTATGAAAGCCGTAAATGTAGCAATGCCTTTACAGGGCAAAACAACCACAATTTTTTTGAAGGGTTTCATGCAACATAGTGAAATACTACCTAATCATGATTTGGAGATATGTGAGCAATTTAAAAGTTTAAAATAATTGTAAATACCGGTGTTATAGTTTTGAATTGTGTATTACACAAAATTTATGTACGGAAATATTCTTTAGCAGATTTTTGTAGATCGCGAATATCGCACATTAGTCCCAAATCCTCAATAACCTTGGAGCTTGTGGAACTATGGCATTCTCAACTGGATCAAGCGTCGAGAGCAAAGAGAGTGGAAAATTAGTTACAACTTTAACAAAGAAATGGAAAAGCACCGCAAACAATTTTTTCTTCTATTTTCAAAAACTTTTTTATGTTAACTAACTAACTAACCATCACGCCGTTTCCCCGCAGGGGTAGGCAGAGAGGACGGACCGCCGAACTCGGTCTTGGCACACACTCTTTGCCTCACTCACATTCATACATCGTCTCATACATACTCTTCTATTATTCTGACTTTTGACATGGCCCGTCTCAAGTATCTGATTCACTTGATCGTGCCATGTCTTCCTCGGGCGTCCCCGACTTCTTCTACCATTCACATTTGCATCATATATTCTTTTTACACTACTTTCTTCGCTCATTCGCTCTACGTGCCCAAACCATCTGAGGGTCCCTTTCTTAATTTTGCTCATTATACTTACATCAGCCTTACATTCTTTGCGGATATCCACATTTCTAACACGATCATACATGGTTTTACCACACATACGTCTCAGGGATCTCATTTCAATAGCATTCAGTTTTTATGTTTGCTTGCAAAATTTTTATATTACAAAAATTATATGTTTATTTTGAATAAACATATTTCATCACCTTTCCAAAGCAGTTTTTAGTTTTCGGATACGTTCAGAAATATTCTATTTATTTTGGATTTTATTGCAAAATGGAAATATTGTATACCCTCTGACAAAATATAATAGTTGAGGCCTGAGAGGTTAAGAAACTTATTTCCCATCGGAGGCTCCTGTGTGGAGGAGATATTAAAAAATAAAATAAAATCGGTCCCTGACCGGGGCCGCCCACCTCGAGGTTGGGGCCCTAGGCCGGGGCTTCTCGGACCTAACAGTACATAATATATAGTAAAGCTAATAAAAACATTACTAATGAGATACCTATATTTTATTTGTTTCAGGCTAACACTAAGCGATGACTTGGGCGAACACTATCTTTTTTTTGGATTTAAATATATTTATTTTTTTACCAAAACATTATTTCATTTCATTTCGTTGGCTCCCTTGTTCCTGGGAATTGTACTTATTCCGCCGATAAACCTTCCAATGGCGAAACTATTTGATTAAGTATGTATGTATTCTTAGTATGCTTTTATATCGCCACCAATTTAGGAATCAGGCATAAAAATTGCTTGGCAAATAGAGTCTAAAGGTCACAGTTTTTAATTATTTTGTGAATAATTTTATACAGAAAAAAAGTTAATCAATGGAAACTGTCACAGATTATTTAAGCCATAAAATTACATTTAAAAAAAATTGTTTCTTGTTCATATATTTCTAATGAAAAAGTAAATTTTTTAGTAGTTTGCATAAAGTAATTAACAATTTTATATATTTTTTCTACTCAATGGAAACAAAAGGAAAAACTTCAATTTATCCAAAGTATATTTTTTGTATTTATAATGTAAGCAAATTCATAGTAAAGATTAATCTAAAATAGTGATCTAGCATTAAACTGTTAGTCGCCTTAATGTGGCGACCAACAGCCATTTGGGAAATATAACATACATTCCTTATTGCTATAATGCTGCAGCTCTTTCTTACACATTAAATAATGGTGAGACACACAATACACGAGTGTCTGTTTCCTCCAAAATACTACTTTTTTTCCTTTGGAGGAAATATATGTATATCTTATACCCATTACCTCACTTTCAGGAAAAAAGATTATATGAGCATGAATATCATTCTTGGAAATGAAAAGCTCCAAAATCTACAAGTAACGAAATATTTGGGGTTATTATGGACTCTAACCTGTCGTGGAACTCCCATGTTTAATATATATGTAAAATCCAAAATTTCCCTGATAACTGGTGTACCTACTCTATCGACTTCAAGATGTGCTCCCCATATTATGCTACGATCCACTCTCACCTAAATTATCTGGTTAGTATCTGGGGCACCATTACTAAGAAACAAATATCTGAAATACAAGTCATCCAAAAAGAGTCATAAGGAATATCCATGGGATACACATGTCAAAGATATATACTCACTGACATAAATACTTCCCTTTACGATTCTGCCAAAATATAGCATCACCACTGCCATCCTTCAAATAATTCAACACTCCTCTCACACCAACACTAAACCAGCCTTTAATTCCGATATACAACAGCACAAAACATGATCACAAAATCAAATACACGTATCATCGTCTACTCACGCGACTAAATTTTGAATTAAAATTGTAACAGTTGCCCACACTTCCATGGCTGACGTTCAGCTTAATGCCACAATGCGAACCATCACCGGAACTTTAAAATCGTCTCCTTTCCCTTGCCTCCCCGTCCTTGCAAACATAACCCCGCCAAATATCAGGCGAGAGATTGCAACACTGAGGGAATACAAAGCACTGCAAAAAAGCACAATACCTTTAGCACGATGATGTCGTTTCTCACCTGGCATGCCGCTTGAAGTCCCGAAAACCCTTCTGGACAGAAGGAGAAAGACTCCTCCGATCGCCACTCACCCCAGACAATAGATGGAAGCTTGAGTGACAATCGGCCAATGTGAAAAATGCCCATCTCATTCAAGACCCCACTGAGAGACAGCCTGGGTTCTCATGACCTCGCAAACTCTGATGGTCACCAATAGGATAAGGTGCTCCCATAGCCGTTGTGCCCACATGATGCATAGATGGGGCCATAAAGAGTCAGTGATGTGTGAATGCGGTGTGGTGTAGACCACCGAATATGTGGTCAATGAACGCCCGTTCCATTCATTCCCCGGCGGGATTTACGAGGTCCACAGGGCAACGCTTGAGGCCCTAGACTGGCTCGCAGACCTTGATGTCCCCCTACCATACGAAAGAAGAAGAAGATTTATACTGAATGATTCAAGTACATCATCTACTATATTTTTAATGAAGTAATTAAAGTTTTCGGCAATGATAGTTTTGTCAGTTATTAATTTGTTATTTATTTCAACCTCATTAACAGCAGTTGAAGGCATACTCATTTTGTTCATTTATATCCGTGACTGGTCAGTGGTTGAGTGGGCATAGCGCTTGGGTCCCACCCGAGCGTCGCGTGTTAGATTCCTCGACTGGCTAAGTCCTCCATCACAACACAAGCAACATTTTCGGCTTTCTGTGGTGGTAGTAGGAGATTTTCAAACATTGTATGGTTATTCGTAACCCGGGAATGTTTGTCTTTCTTTTTAAAAAAAAAAAAAAAATATTCCATGGTTTTTTACTATCATTTTTAGCATTTTCACTTTGTTCACAATAAAATATTTCTTTTTACAATTTCGAATCAGGGGCCGTTCAAGTATTACGTAACGCACTTGGGGGGGGGGAGGGGGGGGTCTTGTGAAACGTTACTGTGCGTTATGAGGGGGGGGAGGGGGGGTTCGAACAACGCGTTACGTAACATGTTTTTCTTTATTTAGATAAAAAAAAACTAGGGAATTAAAATCTTCCAAGTTGGCAATCCTTTTCGTTCTCGAAATCTCTTATTTTATTTCGCGATTAAAACAAGAAGAAAGGTATTTAAGCGATTTTCCAGTACTTAATTGTGACTTTTGGCGTTACATAACGTATAGGGGGGGGGGTGATACGGAAAAACGTTACGGCGCGTTACATGGGGGGGAGGGGGGGTCAAAAATCTACAAAAATTGCGTTACGTAATACTTGAACGCCCCCTCAGCCTCTTGAGTAAGTTTCTGTACATTAAATATTTTGTTTTCATAAAAGACATTACAGTAAAACCCTCTTAAGAAGTTCTCTCTTAAAATGTTTCGTGGCGTAAGAAGTTTGGTTTTTTCGGTCCCTCGACTCAAAATTGGCCCAATTTTGCCCACATATAAGGTTTTCCTGCTTAAGAAGTTTGTTTTTTTCCGGTCCCTTGGAAAACTTCTTAAGAGGGTTTCACTGTATTCTGACATTATTTTTTTGACAGGCTTTTTGATAATTTAACATTTCTCTGTATAATTTATCTCTCTGTTTAAAGGAGACTATTAATCCTGCAGTGATCCAAGGTTTAATTTTTTTATATTTTCTCTTAGAGATAACAATTTTATTTGTACTTTTCGAAATATAATCTTGTAGAGTTTTATAAACAACTCTAATGCTGAATATGGTTTGTTTCTTTAACGCAGTGTTTAGCCAGTTAGCACGCGTTTGTGAAAACTGTCAAAATGTGCTATTTACCCGATTTAACCTGTTAGACTATTGCAACAGATATACAACAGATGTTCCTGGTCATCACAAAATAATATTATGATGGATAAAACCATACTAACAGATGAACAAGCATTTGTAAAATGGTTGCTAAAAGACACCAAAATTTACCAAAAAAGAAATAATGCGAAACTTCTCAGGGTGAATAAAATATACAAATATTTTAAACTTTTTATTTTTACGGAACTCATTTTAGAAAGGGAGGAACTTACAATTCATAAGTGGGAGGGAGTAGTTACAATTTTACATAGGTATTTTGATATTAAAAATATTATAAGTTTCACATACAGTATAGACGGAAAATAAAAGAGAGGCAAACCACTCGGACCCATAAGCTTGTTTACTTGACAATGTAACATTACTAGTCATACGTAATGATGTATGAGGCATACCTGAGTTATTAAGTAGAACAAACAACAATAGAAAACAAAGAAAAAATAACAAGGTTATACAAATATGGATGATTACAAATACATGGAAAAGAAAAGGAAACAAGGCAGAACAGAAACACGACAAGAAATTTGTTATTATCAATCATTTATCTGGTGTGACTTTTTTCCATTACCTCTATAAAAAAATAATTAATAAAAAATTCACCAAGATTCATAATGTTTTCTCAAATTGATGCTGAAAACTTTAGTTTTACAGAGGTGGTACACATTTTATTTTTTTATGGTTAACATTTGGATTTGAATATAAAGCACGGTGTTTTCACTTTCTAGCAACATTTATTTATTTATTGTTTCTTTACACTGTAGGTAAAAATGTTTACAATACAATTTGTTACCTCACTAGGACAAGCCTGTGTTGAGGTTAACAATAATTATACAAGTTAACAAAATTATACAGATTTTGAAAGAACAATATTGTTGTATTTCTTACAGATTGAGATTATGGGTACCCACTAAACTGATGGCGCTAGGTAGTACATTAATGTAGACTTTTAGGGTGACCATAGTTTTGAGATCTGATTCAAAATAAAATAAAATAAAGTATTTTTTTGTTTTGTTTTTAAGGATTAAGTTGTAAATAATAAATATATGTATTAATTTAACATGCTATAGATTTGGCAGGAGGAAGATGAAAAAAAACAGTTTAAACAAAAATAAAAATTATTTTAGCTTATTTTATAAACATACTCATTTAGCTAATAATTTAGAAAGGACCAAGTAGAGAAAATTAATTGGCAATCCTCGACTAACACAAATAATTTAAGATTCTTTTTAAAAGTGTACAAGGAATTAGATGACTTTATATGTTCTGGAAGGCTATTAAATATGAGTGGAGCTTGATAAAAATAATTTGTTTGACCAAAAGAAGATTTAGTTTGAATTGCCATAAAATTCAGACCAGAGCCAATTCTCGTAGTACGAATTTGCTGTGTTCTTTCTGCAATATTAAATTATTAAAAAATCTACAAAGCGTTTGTGTAATATATAACTGTTTTACGTTCATTACATTACATTCCTTAAAAAGTAAATGAGTTGGATATTTAATTTTTTTCTTGAACATAACTTTAAGAATCATTGTTTGGGCAATATTAAGTGGTTCTATATAAGTCTTTGCGCAGGATCCCCAGCACACTATATTATAAGAAAACAGAGACTGGATTATTGCAAAATAAACAGTTTTTAATTTTTCTTTGTCTAGTATATGTCTCAGTTCTTTAAAGATATAGGTAAGTCTCCTAGTATTATTTACTAACATATTAACATGATCATTCCATCTCAAGAATTTATCTATTTTTACACCAAGGTATTTGATGCTGACTACATTTTCTAAAGGGTTGCAGTTACATGTTTGAAAACAATTGTGAATAATCAAGTTGTGAGTTTCGGAAGGCTGACTTTTACTTGAAATGCTAAAAGTGATAAATTTGGATCATATTAGATCATATTTCTCAATATAACAGTAAGGGAGATACAATTTCCATGAGACCTATGTGAGCTGTTTCCAAAAGAGAACAAATTAGTCTGAGGGGTTAACCTATTCAATCCAAAGTTATTTTCACTGAAACTCACCACAGCAACAGAATTAATTTTTGTGCAAACTTGTCCTGAATTTATCTGATGCAGCAAAAATGTCACAACTTAATTGTTATGCAGCAAATATGTCACAACTTAATTGGAAAAACTGTCACAACTTAATTGTTATGCAGCAAAAATGTCACAACTTAATTGTTATGCAGCAAATATGTCACAACTTAATTGGAAAAACTGTCACAACTTAATTGTTATGCAGCAAAAATGTCACAACTTAATTGTTACCTATGCAGAAAAAATGTAACAACTTAATTGTTATGCAGCAAAAATGTCACAACTTAATTGTTTATGTATTTATTTAATTAAATAAATTATGTTAGCTAAGTTGACATTGAATCACTCTAGGTACTTATATAAAAAGTTTTTTTTTTTACATAACTCCACATAGGAGGCCCGGAGGAAAATAATTTCCCTCAGGGCCTATGTCATCTTTGGGGATGCTGTGTGGAGGATCTTTGTAAGGAAACAGGAAGTTCGGGGAAGGAAAGAGGTATGAGAGGTGGGTAGGAATCTGGGGTTCAGGGTGTCCAGGTCACCCGCCGCCAAGATATAGACAAAACCTCACCCCATGAACCTGGGCAGCCCTGCTAAGTCATCAAACGTAGCGAACCACATGGGGTGACCTATGACATTTATGAGGGTTCTATAAATATTAGTATAGACTTATTTATTTTATTTATTTATTTGGTGGCGTAAACTATGGCCGCCAGGAGTTAAGGCCTTTTTAGATAACGGCCACAAATTATGGCCTATATAATTTAACTTAGAAATCAAGTTAATTTATTTATTTTAACATAAAAATACAGACACATTATAAGAAAGCTTTGACTGTCCAACTAGGAGTTTTTTTTCCGTTTTAGGACAGTCAAATTACATAGTTTAGTTCACATTAGATAGCTCACAGTTATTGCAAGTTAAGTTGCGCATTCTGTACTACAATATGGAATCATGGCTTGGGGGGTGCATATAAATCATCCATACTTCCGCTTGAGTCAATCAAAAATATTAATAAAAATCTTATTACTACCCAACAATAAATGTTTTCCAAGATTTCCCGGTTCCCCCTCATTTATGACAAAATACTTCAATTACATAAAGATTTCTTTGATAAAAATAATATTCCACAATTAAATATTAGCAAAAGAATTATTTCTGCTGTAGGACTAACCGTACCACTAGTACGAACTACAACAGCACAGCATCACTATATATTTAAGAGTATAAAATTATTTAATAAATTACCCCTAGATATAAGATTGGAGGAAAACTATGACAATTACAAAAAAATATATAAAATTAAAATTCTCTAATACCACCTTATAATTTTGCTTATTGTTTAAATATTGTTTTTGCTTATTCATTCCTTTGTATTATTTATAACCTGCCTACATTTTTATTACTTTTATTGTATTTTCTTAGAAAATTACTAATAGTTATTGTAATAATATTCTAAATTAAAATAGATGTAAAAATATATAGTTATTACATATATTCCTAAATAACTATAAATACACTTGGGAGTTAGACATAGACTTCCAAATTGATAAACCAGCCCCATCAGGGAAGGGAAACAAAAAGTTGCGCGAAATGGGGAAGTGCCGTGACTGCCTCCCAGGGAGGCATAACTCCGAATCAAATTTGAAACCGAAAAAGTCTTGGAAATATCCGTGGTTGCATGACATCAAACAATCACCTCCAATAGAAAACTCTGAATGTATGTGGTAAAACCGTTGACAGCTGAGTTACATCTATGCGGAGTCCGGATTTAACATTCGTAGTGTGTGGTTGTGTTGCCCGCAGTGCCTGTGTACCTTCCTCTCTGCGTTCCGATAAGAATTTATTGTCACATTTTTTTTTTATTATAATTTGTTTGATAATATTATGGTAATCCGTGTACAGTCAATTGAATAGATTGAGTATTATTATTTTATTTTTTCATTAATATATATTTATTTATTTTTATAATTTTTTTTTTCTCTTTTTTGCGATTAATTGGTTTTTAAAAATGGAGGAAGATGAAAATCGTCCTCCAGACTCCGAATCTATATTCAACATGGCGGAGTAGTATGACTCGGATGAGAGTCCTAGATTGCTTGCAGTTGGCAATACTTTTTCAGATATAGTGGATGTATTCAATTGTACGGAATGTAGTATAAGAAGGCTATAATAACATACCCCGATAAAAATAATCAATGTTAACATAATACCTACTATTCTTATATTTTACTAATTCATGATTAGGGTACCAAAAAATTATTATATTTATATCATGTGTTTGAAAAACCCTGTATAGGTGTTTATTAAAATAAAAAAAATAATAATCTTTTAGATAAAGACATGATGTTTTATGAGGAGTAAAAGAGTTAGCCATGACTAAATAAATACCCTAAGAGAGGATTCGACATACCAATTTTCATGTTTACTGTACCACAAAGTTATTGTAGTGTCTGTGGTACCCTTTACCCGGGTGCCGAACGTAGCCGAAGGCTTCCGATCCCGCCCGACTACAAGGGGGTGGTGGGGACTGCCGAGGAGCTCACAGTTCGGCCGGCTGCCACCATTCCGCGTTTATCCTCACTAGAGGAAGCATTGTACTATTCCATAATTGACTTATAATAAATAATCAACTTCGTATAACGAGACCTTTTAATAAATAGAGATTGTAATTGTCGCGGACATTACAGTTATTATATTTATTCATGTGTTTATAGAAGCCCGTTTAGGGGTTTATTAACCCGTCTGCTTGGTCCAATATATTCACACCTCACAATACGGTAGCCTCAGTATTGCGCGAAAAATCTGAAACCGTCAATTTGGATCGAGATTGTAAAATATCTATGCAAGATAGCTTTCATATTTCTAAGACAATAAGAAGCATTATTTCGTTCTCTTCCTGGTTAAAAGAAAAAATACATATGATTGCATGAGAGGAAGAATGATATATAGCTTTTAAAATGTAAGGTCGCTCGGGACGTTTTTGGTCTTATGAAAGTATAATGCAATTACGTGTTTTGGGATGTATTTGTTCCTAAACAAGCAGACGGGCTAAAATAAATAAATAATAATAATCTTTTAGATAAAGACATGATGTTTTATGAGGAGTAAAAGAGTTAGCCATGACTAAATAAATACCATAAGAGAGGATTCCACATACCAATTTTCATGTTTACTGTACCACAAAGTTATTACATTTATTCATGTGTTTGTAGTTTGTTTTATGAGGAGTAAAAGAGTTAGCCATGACTAAATAAATACCATAAGAGAGGATTCGACATACCAATTTTCATGTTTACTGTACCACAAAGTTATTACATTTATTCATGTGTTTGTAGAAGCCCGTTTAGGGGTTTATTAAAATAAATAAATAACAATAATCTTTTAGATAAAGACATGATGTTTTATGAGGAGTAAAAGAGTTAGCCATGACTAAATAAATACCATAAGAGAGGATTCGACATACCAATTTTCATGTTTACTGTACCACAAAGTTATTACATTTATTCATGTGTTTGTAGAAGCCCGTTTAGGGGTTTATTAAAATAAATAAATAACAATAATCTTTTAGATAAAGACATGATGTTTTATGAGGAGTAAAAGAGTTAGCCATGACTGAATAAATACCCTAAGAGAGGATTTGACATACCAATTTTCATGTTTACTGTACCACAAAGTTATTACCTACATTTATTCATGTGTTTGTAGAAGCCCGTTTAGGGGTTTATTAAAATAAATAAATAACAATAATCTTTTAGATAAAGACATGATTTTTTATGAGGAGTAAAAGAGTTAGCCATGACTAAATAAATACCCTAAGAGAGGATTTGACATACCAATAGAAAAAAATAAAGACATGAAGTGAAGACCGTTTAGACAGAATGTTTTGTCTAAACGGTTATACAAAAATGAGGGCCAAGATGGAATCAATATTTATAACTTATCACATAAAGTAAACTAAGGAAACCGACACCATTTTTGTATAACCGTTTGGTCAGAATGTGTGAATTTGGATTGGTATGCCAAGTCCTTTTCTTAGATATTTTATTTAGTAATTTGCTTCATGGGGCAATTTGGTGACTATCAAACACAAATTGGTACCAAACGAATCATTCAAAAGGATGTACAGAATAATCTGTGGCCACATCATTCTGGAAAAAATTAAGAAGATGAAAGTTGAATTTGCCTCACTGGATACACTAACAATCTCACTTATTAAAAAACACTTCCCGACCGTTAAACGGTGTTTTAGTTACGCAAAGAATAGACTGCACATTTTCCATTCCGAATTATTACTAATAAAAAATGTTTGCACTGCGAAAGAACTGGCAACATTGCATTCTGAATTCCACGTGTTCGGGCATAACTGATAGGCAATGGTGGATTAACGAGGGGGACGGAAGGGGCGGCCCGACCCGGGCCTCTGGTCCTGGGGGCCTCCAAACGCCTTGTGGGAATAAGTACTGACAGAATTAATTTATTTTTATCACTGGCATCCCAAAGCGGATTGCAACCCTGGTTGTCACGACAACACCGTCTGTCAACTCATTCCGGTTTCTGCGATTCTCGTTGTTGGTTGTATAAAACTTATTCTCGTAAACCTTCTTGAATATTTAATGTTGATCGTGTGTGTAATTAATTGTTTTATTAAAAATAAACTTAAAGGTTTCTCCAAACCATTCGGAGTTATTATTATTATTTAGAACCAGATCAACATATGGCATCGAATTCGTTAAAGTAAGCTAACGGCTACGATACTATTAAGCCATAGCCTCCATGTTCCCTCGACATCTGGAAAAACTGCTGAGAATATGTCAAAAGACATTCAGCATCAGATGGAAAAAGATGGACTGGATATTTCGTTGTGCGGAGCTCAAGGTTATGACAATGCCGAGTCAATGTCAGGTGTCCAGTGAAGGGTGTAACGAAAAATCTGAGAATTAAATCCAAAAGCACTGTTCAGTTTTTTGATCTAATCATTCCTTGAATCCTTGCATGCTTTCCTTCCAGCGTCACATGTTCAAGGACATGAACAGTAGACAAATTATATTCATTCTTTTCATCATCTACACAGAGATGGCAATTGCTTAGAGAAAACTGGGAAAAACTTTAAAATGTATCTAATACTTGCTGGAATGCTCATTACGAGTCAGTAAAAGTCGCAAAAGAAAACAGAGATAATTGTGAGAAGTTTGAAATATTTTCAAGATCCAACAAAAGCATATCTAGATACAAGATCAGAAGCAGGCCTGCTTCTGCTGGCTGTTTGTGATTTAACATTTTTGACCTATATACAATTTTGGTTTTCTATATTGGAGGAAGTTAATTTAGTTCAACAATATAAATACACAGTCTTCAAAAATGGCTCTAGATACAGGAATCACCAAACCAAAAGTTCTGAATGAGTATTTAGCCACCGAACGAACCACAATTGTAGACAATGCTGTAACTTTTGGCAATAAAAGATGCAATGATATGGACATTAACATCGAGAGACGAGTAAGAAGGAAGGTAAAAAGAACGATGCCGGGAGATCAGCTCATGATGCTGGATTATCGATTCAAGAAGAAATACGTCGGTCAATGTTTGAATGTATAGACCGATGTATACAAGAATTGTCACAAAGATACAGGGCCATGAAACAAATCAACAATATTTTCCAAATAATTGAAACAAAGTTAATGCTAGAAGCTTCAGATGATGCTCTAGCTTAGCAGTGGACATGATTTGATAATGTAATGTATGATATATACGTAGAACACACACACCGCACTCGTTCGGGGAAGATCGGGATTCTGGAGTTTCACGAACGAAGCAGTGCAATGTTCAGGCAGCTGGTCGGCCAACATGCAGACCTAACAGTCGCTACAATACAATATTACTTCCTAGCATTATAATTCGCAATAAACTTAATATAAGAACTTACGTTGTAATCATTACTTTGTGGGCTAATGAGCCACAACAGAATAAAGAACATTACAATAAGGAGCAGGTTTTCCAAGAAATAAAAAGGTTCCGCAGGCATGTACGTGCCACCAATACGAGTGTAGACGTTGCTGCCAATTGGACAGCCCAAGAAATCCTTCAATTTATAATAAAATGGGACTTTAGTGAATCGTTACCCTGTACATCGCTTATACTTTTCGACCATTTGCATCTCGGTTGCATTACGCGAGAGGAGTTTTTCCAAACTCAAACTAATTAATTAATCTTCCATCTACAATGAATCAAGAGCGGCTCGTTAATCTGTCGGTGCTTTCAATTAAAAGAAAAGTTTCAAAAGAAATTGATTTCACTGAAGTTATTGAGGAGCACGAAAACACATACATAATATGCTATAATAGATACATACTTACTGAAAATAAAAACTACCTATTACTTTATTTTTACTAATTGTTTTTTATTGCCGATCGATTCGTATTTTATTTTCTTCATTCATATCCATATTTAAATTCGACTTAAATAAACATACAGGCGGCGAGTCGGAATGGGTATCACATTGTATCAAGCGAGGAAGTACAATTCCCTGGTCGTAGTTTTCTGGCCCCCGAAATAAAAATTTCATCTTTCAGTGGACACATTAAAGATTGGCCTCCCTTTTTTAATTTATTCAAGAGTCTCGTTCATGAAAGTAGCGTATACTAAGCTAGTCAGACGGCACATTTAAAAATTTCACTACCTACTAAGTAGTTTGAACGACACAGCGTTATCTTTGGTTAAAAAGATTCCATTGGAACAAGAAAAATATGAATTGGCCTGCGAGATGTTGTTGAATCATTATTCTGAGTCCAGAGTATTGTTTATACATTACGCTAACTCTATTTTAAATTTCAAATTCTATAACAATGAAGAGATTTTGAATGTTCTACGAGAACATCTTTTGGGACTGCAAGAACTAAATAGAGAAAAATTATTTGAAGAGTTTGTATGACATTTGGTTTTACAAAAATAAGATTCAAATGCACGGCGGTAAATGAAAAAGATTAAATTCCCAATGTAGAAAACTTAACTTATTTCTTAGCGGTTCAAACTCACATAAATAATCTATCAGATATATAGGACAATCGAAAAGTTAATTGGTTTTATTTGTATCAGACGATAATACGAACAAAATTACTTGCCGAAAGTGTAAAGATGCGCATCACCTTAATAAATGTGAAGAATTTCTGTTATTAAACTTTATCAGCAAGAAGAGACTTCATAAAAACGAAAGGTTATGTTTTAACTGCTAAAATCCACATCTCGTTAAAAATTGCCGGTCAAAATTTCAACGCAGAAAATGTAATAGAACTCATAATACCTATTACATAATGAGAGATCTCCTTCACCGAACAACAACCCAACTGTTAGAATATGGCAATGTAAATCGTGATTAATCTTAGGTTGGCAACAACGTAGCTATAAACTTTGTTTTGTTGTCAATACTGTTTATGCTCTCTAGTCTTTTACTAAGCTAAAATGTGAGTGTACGTTTCTAATGGTGAATAAAGTTAATGATATTACTGCAGAAAACTGGAACCTTTCATTTTAAATAATCACACTAACCATGCTGAAACCGAGAATTCAGTAATTTGCAATGTTGCGTTCGGATTGACAAAACGCTCGATATTACTTAGCGCACTGGCAGAATTCCTAGACAACTCGATTCAACAAAAACAATTGTGAAACAAAAACAGCATCTTAAATTATGCGTAAGATGTTTCTGGGAAGTCAAGGAGATTTCTAATGAAATCATTAAAAATAAGGAAGATAACATATTTCAGTAAACAGTTAAACGGGATGTTTGCGGAAGGTACATAGTAGCACTTCCTTTTTAAAATAAATCTCAAGTAGATACAGGGGGCACATACGAAATGCACTTAAATAATTTTGTAATGTAGAAAAACTTTTGTCGTTAAATCCAACTTTAGCAGATTACCTTTTTGTACTCAGTGGAAGAAAAACTAGGGGTATTTTCAAAAGGTGCAATACTGAGCTGGGTTGCTTGCATTTTCAATCCATTTGGTTTAAAAACCCCTGTTGTTTTCAAGGTAAACTGTCTACTGCAAGAAATGTGGAAAATTAAGATAAGTTGGGACGATTCGCTCCCTGAAAACATTGTTAATTTGTGGCAAATTTTTTTAGATGAAACATTGTGTTATTTACAAAAACCTAGACATTGCAATACAATTAAAGGGTCAAACTGTACTTTAGTGGGGTTTTCAGATGCGAGCGAGTTGGGTTATGCTGCTTGCGTGTATTTGGCTACGAATGAAACACAGCCTAAAGTTACATTGCTTACTAGCAAATCTAAAGTTGTGCCACTGAAGACATTGTCAATACCACGCCTTGAACTCACGGGGGCTTATCTGCTTTCAAAGCTGGTAAAAAAGAGGTCGACTGAAACTCTTATAACAATTACAAATATAATATTGTTTTCAGATTCTACAATTGTTTAGTCTTGGATTATTACACCTACACATACCTTAAAAACCTTGGCACGAACCATAATTAAAATACTTGAATAAGTCGAGGATGCAAAATGGTTCCACGTTGTTTTGAAGGAGAATCCAGCCGATTTAGCTTTTCGCAGTTTATATCCACCTCAAATAATCGATAACGAATTATGGTTTCAAGGCCCTCCATGATTGGTTTAGTCATTACAGAAGTGGTGGTTAACTTTACCGGAAGCGTTAAAGGTTGAAAAGCTGCCAGGGGTAAAGTCCCACGTCTCAACGGTTCACGGACCGCTTGACTATTATGAAGGCCTAGCATTTTTCCCGTTTTCTTCGTGGACATGTCTTCTGAATGTGGTTGCTTGGTCCATTAGATTTATACACAATTCGTGGCAACAGAGCAAGACTTTTTCAGATATAGTAGATGTATTCAACTGTACGGAATGTAGTATAAGAAGGCTATAATAACAAACATCGAAAATAATAATCTACTATTCTTCTGCCTAGGTTTTATATAATTTAATTAGCACATTTTACTAATTCATGATTACTATACCACAAAATTATTATATGTATATTGTGTTTGTAAATGCCCGTATAGGTGTTTATTAATATAAATAAATAACAATCTCTTAGATAAAGATATGATTTTTCATGAGGAGTAAAAAAATTAGCTTCGTGAAATACCCTAGGAGAGCACTGACATACCAATAAAACGTTCTGTCCATACGGTTATACCAAAATGGCGACCAAGGTGGAACCAATATTTATTACTTATCACATAAAGTAAACTGAATAATGACCAAGGAAACAGCCGCCATTTTTGTATAACAGTTTGGACAGAATATTCGGTATGTATTTGGATTGGTATGCAATACTTTTTCAGATATAGTAGATGTATTCAACTATGTATTCAAGAGTCATCCAGAGGAAGATCAAAGAACTCTTGGATGACAAAAAGCTCCAAAATATTACAGAGAAGCGGCCTGGATGAAAGCTGAGAAGATATACCACAAAATTATTATATTTATATCATGTGTTTCTGTGTTTGTAAAAGCCCGTTTAGGTGTTTATTAAAATAAATAAATAATAATCTTTTGGACAAAGATATGATTTTTAATGAGTAAAAGAGTTAGCTTCACGCAATGACTAAATAATAATCTTTTGGATAAAGATATGATTTTTAATGAGGAGTAAAAGAGTTAGCTTCACGCAATGACTAAATAATAATCTTTTGGATAAAGATATGATTTTTAATGAGGAGTAAAAGAGTTAGCTTCACGCAATGACTAAATAATAATCTTTTGGATAAAGATATGATTTTTAATGAGGAGTAAAAGAGTTAGCTTCACGCAATGACTAAATAATAATCTCTTGGACAAAGATATGATTTTTAATGAGTAAAAGAGTTAGCTTCACGCAATGACTAAATAATAATCTTTTGGATAAAGATATGATTTTTAATGAGGAGTAAAAGAGTTAGCTTCACGCAATGACTAAATAATAATCTTTTGGATAAAGATATGATTTTTAATGAGGAGTAAAAGAGTTAGCTTCACGCAATGACTAAATAATAATCTTTTGGACAAAGATATGATTTTTAATGAGTAAAAGAGTTAGCTTCACGCAATGACTAAATAATAATCTTTTGGATAAAGATATGATTTTTAATGAGGAGTAAAAGAGTTAGCTTCACGCAATGACTAAATAATAATCTTTTGGACAAAGATATGATTTTTTATGAGTAAAAGAGTTAGCTTCACGCAATGACTAAATAATAATCTTTTGGATAAAGATATGATTTTTAATGAGGAGTAAAAGAGTTAGCTTCATGCAATGACTAAATAATAATCTTTTGGATAAAGATATGATTTTTAATGAGGAGTAAAAGAGTTAGCTTCACGCAATGACTAAATAATAATCTTTTGGACAAAGATATGATTTTTAATGAGTAAAAGAGTTAGCTTCACGCAATGACTAAATAATAATCTTTTGGATAAAGATATGATTTTTAATGAGGAGTAAAAGAGTTAGCTTCACGCAACGACTAAATAATAATCTTTTGGATAAAGATATGATTTTTAATGAGGAGTAAAAGAGTTAGCTTCACGCAACGACTAAATAATAATCTTTTGGATAAAGATATGATTTTTAATGAGGAGTAAAAGAGTGGCGGTCTCATTAATACGATTAAATCGTTAAATAAACTCTGAAAAGTGACACTGAGTGTTGTTAACTAAACAAACACCCGCCTACTGCCTACCCGCCTTTTATAAACACACCTGTGCGAAGTCAACTAATATTGCACTATCTTCACAATACGTCACTATCAGCTCACAGTGTAGTGGCTAGGGCGCTCGCCTAAACTACACGTAGAGTACCGGACCTAGATCGAATCCTACCGAATCCGAAAAAAATTTAAATTTTTAATTTTTCCAAATCATTATCCGATCTCCAAACCTTTCCAAAATGAATAGGCAAAAAAAAGTCCAAAAAAAGGTGACATCTAGCGATTCCGAAGATGACAACACCAATACTAATAAAAAGACTAAATGTACAGGAAAAGGTGCTCTTGAATTCGACGATAAAAATATGGAAAAAATTATCCTCCACATTGATAAAAATGTAGAAAACATTAAAAAAGAGATAATTACCAAAATGGAAAAAATCACAGCCGAAACTCAAAAAAGCATCGAATTCATAAGTAATTATGACGAAATTATAAAAAAGATGGACCTAACTCTCATACAAAACAAAAAAATTGAAGGTGTAATAGAAACCATAAAAAAGAAACAACAAGACAAGAATAGCATTATAAAACATCTCAAAATCAAACTATCGGAACTGGAATCAAAATTTCACTCAAACTATTTGGAGATAGCCGGAATTAAACAAACAAGCGGCGAAGATGCGACCGAAATAGTTAAAAGAGTAACTGCAGCGGCTGGCCTGGAAATCAAATCTAGTGAAATAACCGATGTAAAAAGAATACCGGACTGACGTACTGATGCCTCCCCCAAACTACTGGTTCATTTCAATAATAGAACCTCAAGAGACAACCTCATCGCTGCTAAAATAAACATAAACTATGCTGCCATCAAAGGATTTACAGAAGACAAGATATACATTGGAGAAGAACTCACCCCCTATCACAAAGAACTTTTATGGCAAACAAAAAATTTGAGAAAAGAAAAAAATTATACCTATGTCTGGTACAAGGAAGGAAGAATCATAATGAGGCGCCATATACCATACAAAAATTGCCTTTACTACGTCACAGCGGTACAAAACAAAACAAAATAATTCGCCCAATGCAGTAAATGTGCGATCTGTTCCTAACTATGAAGTCAATAAGGTGTTTTCTAAGGACTGTCTGTTTCAACAAAAAGTTAAATTGTGTCCTAAAGTTAAATTTTAACTGTCAGTTAAAGTAACGAGGACGTTAAATAGGACCGCGCGCTGTTTCAAGTGTATTTTCGCTAAAGTAATAGTTATCAAAGTTGCCAATCTAAAAAGCAGAATATACCTCGGAATTGTGTAAAAAAAACGCACCGCATTATTTTTGGTGCGGCCACACCATAAACTAAATTTAAAAACGTAGGAACTGTCAAAACATCCGGCCGCATATCGTTTCCCTGTTCAACTTGATTTAACTTTAAATATGGCAGAATATGTGAAGAAGTAAGCACAACTATACGGTTTTACTTGTTTAATGACATGGCTTTAATACACGTTATGGTAATATGATTACATTATATTATTAGAGTCAAGGCCAGCAATTTCTCCGTGAGAGAAATTTCTAAACTGAATGAGTTGGTGGCGAAATATTTGTCAATACTGTTTAACAAAAAGACCGATTCTGGCACCAATCAGCAGAAGATTGAAGTATGGAACCGAATAGCTACAGAATTCAATTGCAACATGGCAGGTCCCACACCTAGATCGGCAAGCCAATTAAAATTCAAATTTGGTAACTTGAAAAGGGTGGCCAATACTGCAATTCTATTGTCTTTCGTTCTCCTAATTTTTCATAAAAGTTCCATAATTTAGGTAGTATACGGCATGTGTATGTGGTTACGCCCATACACATACCTACACATACACATACCTACATAGCACGCATACATACTGTCACTGCTTGGGATTGGTATTAATACTGTTGCAAATTCCTTTCCTACCTATCCCTATTGCCCATCCGTCAATTCTTACCCAGTCTGTAATAAACTCCCGCCGCAACATATAGCCGTTGTGCCTCCGCTATCGGTTAATCGCCATTATAATAACTCCGCCGTGTATTATCAAATAAACGAAACTCACGCCTATTGCTGTTTGTGCCTGTTGGATGGGAGAGAAAGCAGACAAGTGCATTGCCAGCATACAAGTTCTTTTATCCTTTTTCGGTGAGTGCTTTCCTTTCTATGCCACATGTATTTTTATCATTTCAAGCAGTGATAGTAACACAAAATCAAGGTCCTTCGCCAGTCATTCTTTACACAAACATATCAATCCACTCTACACAATCATAAATCTCATTCAGTATGTTTGTTTTAGGAATGGAGCAATGTGGTTCAAGAACAGAGGAAGACGGGTGTGGACCGCCCCCGTCTGATGTCTCTAAGACCACATTGTGGCTCAAGGCCATAATGCAAACATCCATGGTGGGTGAAACGACTACTTCAGATTGCGATGGTATTATTTTACATGTATTTAACTCAATTTTTTGACCAAAATTTATGTGGGCGGGAATTGGAACTCAACGAATCATATATGCTTTATAGCTTTCTCTCATTTGCATTTAATATTGTTTTACATTGTGGAATCTTTGTACTGTCAAGACAATACATTTATAAAAATTTAATTGTTTGCAGGTTCAAAGAAGTCTGTCGTCACTCCGGCCATATTAAGAAAAAATCTTAGCTCCATGACAAAGAGTCAAGACTTCATGAAGAGGAAGGAAGCTCGAGAAGTTGAGCTTCACCAGTTACACCTGAGGAAGGCCCTTGCAATCCGATACCGCGCCAAAAATTCGGGATCATCCCAAATGACCATATTATTGACGCAGGGTCGAAATGTTTTTGTCTTCTACAATATTTATCATGATTACTTGTTAAAACGCGGAATTTCGTAGAATACCTCGACAAGAACTGTCATAAATAAATTGAGAACTGTCGGAGTAATTCTAGAGTAACTATCGGTTTTCGGAAAGTAAATACGAAAGTTATATAATATGGTAGAGTAACTATCGGTTTTCGGAAAGTAAATACGAAAGTTAAAAGTAACGTAAAACAAGCAGTCAAATTATTGATTGAAAAACGCATTTTGGTGAAATTTAACTTTAGTAATTGCTTTTTGTTTTACTTTTACTTTAGCGAGCGTTGAAACAGACGACCCCAAGGTACAAGAAGAAATTCTCAAAAGTTATTTCAAGAAATGTGCCTAGCTATTTTACGATCTTCGACTAAAGACTGCCGCAATGTTGCATTTGAAATGGCGAAGCTCAACAAGGTTAAAATTCTGACTTCTTGGGATGTTAATAAAATGGCTGGCATTGAATGGTTGAGAAGTTTTCACCAACGAAATCCTGATCTTACTCTCAGAAAACCAGAAGCTTGCAGTCTCGCCAGGGCGTCGACTTTTAATAAAGATTCTGTGAAAGTGTTTTTCGAAAATTTGGAAAATGTTATCTCTAGGAACCCAACATTTTCAACCCAACATTTTCATATTTAATTTGGACGAGACAGGAAATATCACAGTGCAGAAGACACAAAAGGTTATTGGACCAAGAGGCTACAAAAATTTAGGGAAAGTCACCAGCGGAGAAAGGGGTACTTTATGTAGGTACAACCTATATTTGCCTCACAAATTTTAGTGACAGAGTGTATGCGGAGGGGAAGGGGATACTTCAAATTGGTCCCAATTGAATCATTCAACATAATGTACAGAATAACGTACAGCCACATGATTCCAGAAAAAATTAAGCAAATAAAAGTTATATTTGCCTCACAAATTTTAGTGACAGAGTGTCTCGGGAGGGGAAGGAAATGCTTCAAGTTGGTCCCAATTAAATCATTCAAGATGATGTATAAAATAACGTACAGACACATAATTCCAGAAAAAATTAAGCAAATAAAAGTTATATTTGCCTCACAAATTTTAGTGACTGAGTATCTGGAGAGGGGAAGGAGATGCTTCAAATTGGTCCCAATTGAATCATTCAAGATGATGTATAGAATAACGTACAGCCATATAATTCCAGAAAAAATTAAGCAAATAAAAGTTATATTTGCCTCAAAAAATTTCTGTGACAGAGTATTTGGGGAGGGGAAGGAGATGCTTCAAATTGGTCGCAATTGAATCATTCAAGATGATATATAGAATAACTTAGGGTGACCTGGTCTACAGTTGGTCGGTATGGTACAGTGGATCTCTACAATATCTCGAAAGTTCTTAATGTGTGTGTGCATGTATGTTCGGCTCTTAGGTAGGTGTGCCTCCACGCTACAAAACAAGTCAGTACTTGCCCGGCTGCGCAGGCGAATAGACGTGTGGTGCTGTATTTAGTGTTTTTGTGGTAGGAGAAAAAAATCATGTGAGTATATTTTTGCGTACCATTTCATTATTTTTTCCATGATAAGTTAGCATATTTTAGTGGTTATCAGTAGTTATTACAACATGTGTTAATACCCAGAAATATGTCTTATTCAAAAGGGTAAGTCAGAATAATATGTTAAGTGAAAAATGGAGTGTTGTTCTACAGTGGAGCACTATTCTTAGTAATAATTATAGGCCAATTTCTCTTACCTCAAATATTGCAAAAATATTAGAAAAAATTGTAAAAAAACTGTTGTTTAAATTTATAAAAGAAAATATTATATTAAATGCACATCAATATGGTTTTAGAGAAAATTTGAGCACTCAAGATGCTATCGTAGACTTAACGTCTGAAATATATAAATCTTTAGATAATAAAAAAAAATGTATTGGAATATTTATCGACTTAAGAAAAGCATTTGACAGTATATCACATTCAAATATTATCTCTAAACTAAAGAAAATTGGTATAACCAATAATGCCTTAACGTGGATCGAAAATTACCTACTTCATATATAGCAATTTGTCAAATTAAATGGTTTTCTCAGCGATTCCAAAATCAGTAAATTTAGAATCCCGCAGGGAACAGTGTTAGGACCAATTCTTTTTATCATTTATGTGATCAGTAGTAAACATTAATGTACTACTGATGCCGGATATGTGTTGATTGTTTGTTTTTTGTTTTATAGGATGCCTCGGAAAGGGATGAAAGAAAAAAAATAGGCAAACATACACAGGCGGAAATAGAAGAGGTATTAAAGCTAATTTCAGAAGCTCAAGCTTCTGTGGAGCGGCAAAGCATACAAAAATTGCCTTTACTACGTTACAGCGGTATAAAAAAAAATAATAATTCGCCCAATATAGTAAATATGCAATTTGTTCCTAACTATGAAGTGTGTAAGGTGTTCTCTAAGGAACAACAAGAAGAAATTCTCAAAAATTATTTCAAGAAATGTGCATTGCTATTTTACAATCTTTCAGCTAAAGACTGCCGCAATGTTGCATTTGAAATGGCGAAGCTCAACAAGGTTAAAATTCTGACTTCTTGGGATGTTAATAATATGACTGCCATTGAATGGTTGAGAAGTTTTCGCCAACGACATCCTGATCTTACTCTCAGAAAACCAGAAGCTTGCAGTCTTGACAGGCCATCGTCTTTTAATAAAGAGACTGTGAAAGTGTTTTTCGAAAATTTGGAAAATGTTATCTCTAGGAATCCAACATATACTAACGGTATTCGCATATTTAATTTGGACGAGACAGGAACTATCACAGTGCAGAAGACACAGAAGGTTATTGGACCAAGAGGCAACAAAAATTTAGGGAAAGTCACCAGCGGAGAAAGGGGTACTTTATGTACAACCTATGTTTGCCTCACAAATTTTAGTGACAGAGTATTTGGTGAGGGGAAGGAGATGCTTCAAATTGATCCCAATTGAATCATTCAAGATGATGTACAGAATAACGTACAGCCATATAATTCCAGAAAAAATTAAACAAATAAAAGTTATATTTGCCTCACAAATTTTAGTGACGGAGTATCTGGAGAGGGGAAGGAGATGCTTCAAATTGGTCCCAATTAAATCATTCAAGATGATGTACAGAATAACGTACAGCCACATAATTCCAGAAAAAATTAAGCAAATAAGTTATATTTGCCTCACAAATTTTAGTGACAGTGTCTGGAGAGGGGAAGGAGATACTTCAAATTGGTCCCAATTAAATCACTCAAGATGATGTACAGAATAACGTACAGCCACATAATTCCAGATAAAATTAAGCAAATAAAAGTTATATTTGCCTCACAAATTTTAGTGTCTGGGAAGGGGAAGGAGATGCTTCAAATTGGTCCCAATTAAATCACTCAAGATGATGTACAGAATAACGTACAGCCACATAATTCCAGATAAAATTAAGCAAATAAAAGTTATATTTGCCTCACAAATTTTAGTGTCTGGGAAGGGGAAGGAGATGCTTCAAATTGGTCCCAATTAAATCACTCAAGATGATGTACAGAATAACGTACAGCCACATAATTCCAGAAAAAATTAAGCAAATAAGTTATATTTGCCTCACAAATTTTAGTGACGGAGTATCTGGAGAGGGGAAGGAGATGCTTCAAATTGGTCCCAATTAAATCACTCAAGATAATGTACAGAATAACGTACAGCCACATAATTCCAGATAAAATTAAGCAAATAAAAGTTATATTTGCCTCACAAATTTTAGTGTCTGGGAAGGGGAAGGAGATGCTTCAAATTGGTCCCAATTAAATCACTCAAGATGATGTACAGAATAACGTACAGCCACATAATTCCAGAAAAAATTAAGCAAATAAGTTATATTTGCCTCACAAATTTTAGTGACGGAGTATCTGGAGAGGGGAAGGAGATGCTTCAAATTGGTCCCAATTAAATCACTCAAGATAATGTACAGAATAACGTACAGCCACATAATTCCAGATAAAATTAAGCAAATAAAAGTTATATTTGCCTCACAAATTTTAGTGACAGAGTGTCTGGGAAGGGGAAGGAGATACTTCAAATTGGTCACAATTGAATCATTCAAGATGATGTATAGAATAACGTACAGCCATATAATTCCAGAAAAAATTAAGCAAATAAAAGTTATATTTGCCTCACAAATTTTTTGTGACAGAGTATTTGGGGAGGGGAAGGAGATGCTTCAAATTGGTCTCAATTGAATCATTCAAGATGATGTACAGAATAACGTACAGCCACATAATTCCGGAAAAAATGAAGAAAATAAAAGTTGTATTTACTGGATACTCTAACAGCCTCACTTACAAAAAAACACTTCCCAACCATTAAATGGTGTTTTAGTTAAGAAGTTGGAGGTGCTTCACAAATTTTAGTGACAGAGAATAACGTACAGCTCATTTTAAAAATAATTTGTGCTTATTCACCTCGTCTTTTGAATTTCATTATTTACTTATTATTTTTTATATTGTGAAGTGTAAAATATCCCGCAACAATAACATTTGGCTGTCATCAGTTGTTTTGTTTTGTCACTTCTAAAAATAATCTTATTCCAATATTTTTTGTTTTTTTGGGCAAAAAAAAGTGCGTTAGTGATTCATCTCCACACTGATCTTCCAGGAGTCACTTTTCGCCGCTCATTTCCAGATAATTTTGTGAATAAAGGAGGAGGATTTCCTTCCTGAACCCCCACAAAGCCCCCAGATCCCCCTCGTGACCCTCCAGATGGTGAAAATGTAGACATTTCAGACAGTGAATCTGTCAGTCTGACTTCAACTAAAAAAAAAGGAAGTTTAGTCCCTCTTCCCCAATAAAACTTGACTCGCCTTCGATTTCACACTCCCCACCAGCTCTCCCTCAACCTCCTCCAACAAACTGTTATTCTCCTCATTCCCGTGGCCCGTACACAGTATATGCTCAAAAAATGAGCAAGGTAAAAATAACTACAACCGGAACTAATAACTCCAGCATATCTAGCATTGAAAGAGAAATCCTTGAAATGTTAATTTTTTAAAATCAATTAAATGATAACAAAAATAGTAATATAAGGTATGGAATAACAGCTTGGGGATTTTCTTGTAAAACAAATATAGACCATCATCAATCAGTGCAAAATTCATTGGTTAAATTATTAGCTGAAAAAAATTTATACAAAGAAAGGCATAATATTCCATACTTTTATCAGAGTCTCAAAATTCTTTCAGTGAGAGCAATTCTGTGGTAAAAATTATATTTCAGCACATAAATAACCCTTTATATATAAACAGGCTGGAACACAACCATAACACTCGTTTTAACTTTAATGAAGGACTAATTGTACCCAAGCATACAAATAAATATAGTCAAAGAATGTTAAATTATATGATTCCCAGTTGTTTAAATATGTTACCAGCTGAAATTAAAAACTGTGCCCAAAACAAACAATTGGTGAATTTACTGAAGATGTGGCTTACGGAAAGAATTAATTTGTATTAGCTTACAATGACATTATTCAAAAGGCTTTAAAATTGTTATTCATGTTTTGATAATTTTTCTTTTCTCTATATTTCTGTAAATTTTTTAATTTCATTTTATACAATTGTAAAAATGTAACTTTAACTCACTATAATAAGATCTTTGATATAAAGAACCCGTTAGACAAACTGCTAAAAAGTAGTTTATCAGGACTTTTTTGTCTTAGTAAAGTGTATTAAAAAAAAAAAAAAAATGACAGAACTCTGGATCTAGTTTTTTCTAATAACAAAATCCTTCTTCTTCCTTCGATCAATTACCACCCATCTTTAGATATTACCCGAAACAACACTAAATGTGAAAATCCTAAAATTAAACAAATGTCTCACAACTTTCATAAAGCCAATTGCATTGAAATTTGTGACTTCCTCCTTAACCCGGCGGTACTCGCTACCGGGTAAAAAATACCACATAATACAAAAAAATGGTTGTATTTTTTTTTCTACGCGTTCTGGCAACCCAAGATTCTAAGTACCTTCAAACCGATAGTTCACACGCCCTCACCCCACAGGGCGGTCAGTTCGCGCACGGCGCTTGTTAACGACGGATGTATAAAGTGAGAATGGGTAAAAAATACCCGGTAGCGACGATCCTTGTTCCATTATTTTTCGATTTGTTTTTTGTTTTCGAGCTGTAATAAAATGAGTATTCCTCTAAGTGATAGTATAATAGAAGAGCTGCTTCAAGAAGAAGACAGCGGAGAAGAAAATATGTCAGATATAGAAGATTTTGAGGAGAATACTGAACACGAAAGTGAAACTGAACAGGAATCTACTAGTTCCGGCCCAAATTCAGAAAATGTTTTTGACCGTCTACCTTCAGATACAGAAGTTGGTTTGCGAATTGTGCTTCAAAAAGATATGCCGCGAGCATACAACCCCAATATGTGAGGATTGCTATGATAGAGTGAAGTAGTTTCGTTTTTAGCAAAATATTTGAAATAGTTTTTTTAGTGTTGATTATCTCAATGTTCACTCAGTATAAAGTTATCATTATTTTTTAGTATTTTTTGGAGTGTACCTAGTTTATTTTCGATACCGATCTCAATTTTGCAAAATTTGTGAGAAAATAAATATTATTGTTGATTTTCGTAAGATTACTTAGAAATTTTTTTATTTTTTATTATTTTTTAGGATAAACTTTCTATACAAATAAATAAACATAAAAACTTGCATTTGTAGTTTTATTTATGAACAATAGTACCAATAACACAAATACATTGTCAAACATTGAAACTCAAACGTCTTCTTGGAAATAACGGCAATTCAACTCTGTGGTATTTATTACCCGGTAGCGAGTGTTCATGTTCGTAAATACCTAGCGAGTACCGCCGGGTTAAGATTGATTGGTCGTTTCTAAAATTTATAATATTAATCTAAAAAGAAAGCAAAGAACACTTTTGGAGATACCAAAATGTTATTCTTTTACAATTTTTTATAATATCCCGCTAATAATAAAAAAAGAATCCACCCCCGCGCACA
Organism: Limnephilus marmoratus; assembly: GCA_917880885.1. NCBI lineage: Eukaryota > Metazoa > Arthropoda > Insecta > Trichoptera > Limnephilidae > Limnephilus > Limnephilus marmoratus. The sequence continues at coordinate 25,370,335 of OU862930.1, read as the reverse complement.
AACCTCCCTACACACACGTTTCACAAAAAAAATCTAACCACTCAAGCACACACGCGTTTGATAGATTATTATTGGAGTTCCTCCCAAATGCTGATTGAAAGCTCACCAACCCAGAGCAATATGAAGCCCAGCGGCAGTGGCAGGAGATACGTAAAAAAATAATTATTGTTGATGACGACGTAAACCATAAGAGGAATAATTATGGTGAAGTTTTTATTTAATTTTATTATTTTTCGATATTATAATATTCGAGTCTGTACTTGGCAGTACGCACAAACAAATAAAATTCTTAGATTTTAAATCTAGCAATATTGAAATCTTTTAAAATATTTAACTTATCATAAATCAATCTGAAATGTGATCAGACTGTTTTACAGCGTAAACAATTGTCCGACCTGAAAAAAGAATTGGAAGATCATCTACAAAGTGGTGAAGCGAATTTAACCATTAAATACAACAACTCTTGTCCTAAAATAATAACTACATTGCCAAATAACTTAGGACATTAAAATCATTAAAAAGTTATTATCAAAATGTACGAGGGATGCGAACAAAACTTCAACAATTTTCCAAAACTGCGTCAATTCTTCCTTACGAAGTCATCATTCTTACAGAAACTTGGCTTGTTAATGAAATCAACACAGCGGAACTGGGACTACCAACTCACAATATCTACAGACTGGATAGAAACAAGAATACCAGTTATAAATCAAGAAGTGGTGGTGTTTTGTTAGCAATTTCTAATGCCTCATCCGCACGCTTGGCAAACCTCAACAGCCTTCACAAACGCAAACGTGCGGATAGTGTTTGGCTTGGTTTGCAAGCGCTTGCAGCCGATCCGATAGTCAGTTTTTTGTCACAAATCAAAGGGAATTTGCCGCAAGCGTTTGCGACGCATCCTCAGTCTCATCTGTGCAGTGGTGGCTAACGGACGTGAGTTGCGGACGTTGCGGTTAGTTTATTTATGCGTGAGTTGTACTTCAAAATGACTGACTGGTCAAATGAGGACGTTTTAAAATTCCTGGAATTCTATCAGGGAGAGCCATGCATTTGGGACCCAAGCCATAGAGAGCATAAGGATAAAAAGAAGGTTACCGATGCATGGAGTCACGTTAGTAACTTTTTGAAGAAACCAGTAAAGGAGCTGAAAGCCAAGAAGGAAATTCTTATGGTCACTTTCAGAAAACATCTAAAAAAGAAAGAAGAATGTATTCGTTTTGGCGCAGGTAGGTTTACATTATTTATATTATAGTATAAATAATTTATACTATGCTTAATTTAATCTTTAAAATTAAGTTTTTTATTCATTCAGTCTTTGTGTATTTAGTTTTTCTAATTTTAAAAACAAAATGTCTTTTTAATTAGCCAAAATATTATGGCCGATGCAACAACCTCGACGTCCGTCATGCTTGCCTCTTCAGAACTAATTAATGCACTCGCAAGCGTGTGGATGGCCACGTTTGAATTTCTAAATCAAGCCAAACGTTTGTAGGGATTTGGAGTTTGCGGCAAGTGGCAAGCGTGCGGATGAGGAATAAGAAATTAGTTTCTAGACAGTTTAACACTACCTACAAAACTGTGTAACATGTTTTTAGTATGATTAACACAAACAAAAGAAAATAAAATCATAATAGTTGTTTTTATCATATTCCCCCTTCATCTGATCAAATTATCTACAAAAACCCTTTTTGATGAGATTCAACTGTATCTAAATACCCCGAAACAAAAATAATCATTGCAGTTTATTGGGACTTTTATTAAAATTAAAATAATTATTAATAATTATGGACTACAATCTACCCAACATTAACTGGGATCCATTATCCTCGGAATTATCTGGGACTAATAACTCCAGCATATATATCATTTTTTGATCAAATATTTTTACATAAAATTGTAAATGATCAGTTGGATAGCCCTGATATATTAAAGTTGATTCACTTTCATGTACCTACCATTAGATCAAGGTTCCCTAGTATGTATTATTGTGACAACGACGCGTCGGTCTCAGGCTACAATTCTGTTATAATTAGAATACACACTAGTGATGTAACAAGTGAATTAATAACAACATTCGCGAATGCGAATATCTGCTACCGACATTAGCGAATGTGAATATTGAGTTTTTTTTAATTTGGCGCTAATTATTTATGGCTTAGCGGCTCACGTTTGCATCTTGTTCCGAGAATTTCCGAGTTGATCTGAAAAAAGCCGATCGGTTGTTTTATTTCATTTGTCGTCTGCTCGTAAACAAAAACAAGTGAATTTTAAGGTTAGAGTGAGATTGATTAGTGATTAACAGGAGTAAATCAAATTCTAGTGAAATTTGTACTTATTTCACACTTTGCGACGCTGAACGAGCCAAATGCAAGCCGTGCAACAAAGAATATTCTAGAATAGGAAGAACTACAACGGCTATGAGAAATCATTTGAGACAATGCATAAAACAGAGTTTTTCGAATTAGAAAAGTGAGAAGCAGTGATCTGGAATCTTAAACTTTATTACCCAATGTAGAAGAAGATGGTAAATAAATAATACCAAATGATAAAGTTAAGTGAAGACTGATTACTAAATTAACTTTTTCTAATAATAAAAAAATAAGAAATGAATGGATTTTTTATTAACCTAATATTGTGCTTTTTTCTGATGTTCATATTTGCAAAACATTTGCTCGAACTTTGCAAATGCGAATGCGATTGGGAATATTCATTACATCACTAATACACATCGTTGGTAATTTTTATGCCAATTGCTGATATTTTTAATATTTCCCTATTGAAATACAAAGCTGTACTTGTTAGCGCCGATTGTAGGGGACAAGCCGGTGAATTGTTTTTGTTGTGATTTTGGATTATGCTACGGTAAAGAATTGTTCCCTGTCTCTCCCCGCCCGCTCTCCTCACCCCTTCCCGGACGCAGTTCGCAATAGCCGGTGTAACAGTGGCAGTGCATTTAAAACAACACGCATTTTTTTGGGGTTTGTTTGCAATTGATCGGAGTGAAGTACTGTCACGCGATTAACACATAAAACGCATATTAACCCTTTCTGACGATGTGTTTGCACAGTGCAAACACCGATGTTTTAATTTATTGTGGGTTCTGCAATACGTTTGCACGTGTGACGAATCAAATTTCGTCACAAATAAATTTGAATAAATAATTTTGTGTTATAAAAGAGTCTCGCTCTGTGCAGCAAAGACAAAGAAAGTGATGACAGATATGGGTGCAGGTACTAAAAGGGAAGAAGAAAGAAGTGCGGGGTAGAGCCACAGGTCTTACCAGTTCATAGGGCATGCCGAGACGGACAGTCAAGACCGGGACGGAGAGGGGACACGTATAGTGTACAACGGCAAGTACGCGTTCCCCGCCCAGCGGCGTGATGCTGGGCGGTGGATGAAGAAACAGGAGTCAAGACCGGGTCGGAGAGGAGACACGTGTAGTATACAACGGCAAGTACGGGTTCCCCGCCCAGCGAGGTGGTGCTGGGCGGTGGATGAAGAAGTTATAGTGGAGTTCAAGGAAATGATTCGCAAAACATACGTTCCTCCGCCCGGCGACGTAAAGTTGAGCGTGAGACGAAGAAAGTGCGGTGACCATACGCGGCGAGTGGCCAAAGTGCGAAGTGAAGCAGACGACTTCAGGAGACTTCAGACTTCAGAGGCAGGAAACTCGGCTAGGAAGGCCTGAGCTGCTGAACCGGAGGAGCTGCCATCGAGGACCTCAGCCTTACCAAGGCACCCGCAGAGAACCCAGTGACACGAAGGTAGTTCAGTGAACAATTAACTATGATGATGTGAACAATGGAGAAGCAACCCCGAACCATATGACAACTATTTAAGATTTAGATGTAAGTAGATCTAAGTATAATTAAGATCATGTATCCTTGCCAAACCTAATTAAAATCCTAATATATAAATCTTTATAATCAAATTCATACCCCCTTTGTCCCAACCCAAGCGATCCGAGTCGGAGAGAAGGCAGAGAAGCAGATTGGAGGAAGTACAGAGATAGGTATAAAAACTGCACTTATTTAACCTTACATCAATGATTTTCCTGAGCTAGCTTCCTATAACAAGACAATACGTTACAATGTCGCCCAACGTGTGGCGGTTTTAGGTATTTTACTATACCTATAACTAATGTTATCGACATTCATGAACTCCGTCCCTGAAAAGAAGGTAAATATTTGCATGTTTTTATTATAGTGAATTTCTTGTACTTTTTCTCGATACTCATATGAGTTCCCTTTGTCTTGTATAACCTTGTTTAGGTATATCCTTTTCTTCGTTTAGTTTGGGTTAGATTTTTATCGTTGCCATCTCATAATATTATTTGATAATATGAGATCTGTTTTATTTTGAATATAATCTTTCTCTGTTAACGTTGTTATTATAAACAAATGTGCGGCGAGGTCGGAGACGTAATACGAGTATTATCTGACGGCGGGATTATCAAGTGTTATTTTTTGTTGGGAGGCTATTAAATCATTCTACAAATCGGCGCGTTGACTTATTCGGGATTGTAGGTACCTGGAGTTCAAACCTTTTATTACCGATCGGCTGAATAATAATTTCAAGAGTGTTTTAGATTTCATACGGTCACAAGTAAGACGGGCGATGTCAAGTGTTTTTTTTGTTTGTTTGCCTAAATTTATGTGTTTGGGCTAATGATAGTCGAGATTATTTTTTGTTGATATTTAGGCAGGGTGTTTGACCCCCGAGTAGGGAATACGTCTTTGCCCCATTGACAAAAGTCATCGAACCAAATAAATTATAGAATCAGTAATATAGATTTGCCGTGTATGGACGGTGTAAGAATAAAAATATAATTTTAAATGTCATTCGGAGAAATATATTTCTATACCACAATTTTGATCAATTTTATGTGTTCGGTAAAAATCCGATAATTCAAAATTGAAGGCGAAAGATGTCGAGGGAAGAGAAAGGGTTAAGGTTAAGACGCACTTACTAACGCGATTTGAGGAAAACAAATATCTGCGTTTGGCGAAGCCGAACATTATCTTGCACCTAAAGTCTCGCGATGTTTCGAAAGCCTGCGCAGGTGAGAAAATAAGGGGGTGTGCGTGAGTGTGCAGATGAACTGCGTTAGGTACGTTTTATGAGCCGATAAAATGGAGCACCTACCACTGACACGATTTGAGAGGTACAAATACGAACGTTTGACGAAATAAGTATGCCGAGTACCTAAATGTCTCCATATTTTAAAAGTAATCAGCGTGAGTGATAAAAGACCGGTGTTGGTAGTAGTGCGTCCACAAGCGAAAAAATGCGAAAAGCGAGTTAAAATGCGAAAACGAAGGCGAGCACTAAATGTCCCACGATTTGAGTGGTACAAATATGCATGTTTGACGAAATTTGTACGAATAGTAGTCTGCAGGCATGATAAAAGGCCGGTGTTAGTGTTGTCGTCAAACGAATGCGAGCACTGAACTTTGCACGATTTGAGTGGTACAAATACGCGCGTTCGATGAAAAGTAATATGTGTGTACCTAAATGTCTCCATACTTGAGTAGTAGTCTGCGCGCGTGAGAAAAGACCGAAAATTGTGTAAAAGTGCAAATAATGCGTAGAAATGTAAAAAAAAAAATGCGAAAGAATGCGAGAGAACGCGTGAAGAGGAAAAACGTGTTTCGAAAGATTCTACAACCCGGTTTTGGTGGTTTCTCCGTGTAATAGAAATTACCTGGCGCCTAATTTTCATTGTGTATCGCGTCGGGAGATACACTCCAACTCTGTAATCATTTTTTGTTTAATTTTTTCATCCATTCTCAGACGTACTATGGCATGTACACCAGATTTCTTGTTTTTTGTTATCGATGATGTAGGTGTTCAAAAGTTTAGGTAATGGAGGAGTGAATAAATATTAGTAACGGCCTCCCTTACAAAAATCATGTTTGTTTAAGAGTAAAACTTAGAAGATCTACGCGTAAGCAGGTATAAAATTTTATTATACTTCAGACTTGCCAGCGGTAATGATGGGAGATTGAACTCAAGTGGTACGTATGCATCCATTCCTTACCTATCCTGGTACATTGAAATTTTTGTGAAATTAATTTATGTTGTCATTAGTTTTTGGTCATATGGTTGGGAAGAGCTTCATAAATAAACAGTGACGGGTTCCAATCCTCAAGTGTCTGGAGAGGAGAAGACCGCTTTGTTAATTAAGAAGTGTTTATGTTAGTCTAGTGTTATAGTTTATCTATGATTTTGTGGTGTTTTATTGAACCTTTTCGTTTTCATGTTATTTTGTTATGTTGAGGGGCCACATATTAAGATGTCAGTTTTGATGGGTCTTTGAAAGAGTGTGAAGCGAAAAGGATCGTCATTCGAAATTAGGAGATGATGAAAGAATTTACGAGGAGTTGGACGAGTAAATGTTGATGAAGATTATTAATGTTATTATATGTTTTTATTTTGAGTTGTTTAAATATAAGTTTTGTTTAGAACATAAGTATCGTTCCGGATATAAGAATTGTTTAGAATTTAAGATTTTCCATGTTTAGAAATAAGAAGGTTGTCATGTGGGAAAAGGGAAAAAGAAAATTTTATTTCTAGGAAACCAAAATTTTCTTTTGTAACGAAGGGGGTATTGTGATGAATCAAATTTCGTCACAAATAAATTTGAATAAATAATTTTGTGTTATGAAAGAGTCTCGCTCTGTGCAGCAAAGACAAAGAAAGTGATGACAGATATGGGTGCAGGTACTAAAAGGGAAGAAGAAAGAAGTGCGGGGTAGAGCCACAGGTCTTACCAGTTCATAGGGCATGCCGAGACGGACAGTCAAGACCGGGACGGAGAGGGGACACGTATAGTGTACAACGGCAAGTACGCGTTCCCCGCCCAGCGGCGTGATGCTGGGCGGTGGATGAAGAAACAGGAGTCAAGACCGGGTCGGAGAGGAGACACGTGTAGTATACAACGGCAAGTACGGGTTCCCCGCCCAGCGAGGTGGTGCTGGGCGGTGGATGAAGAAGTTATAGTGGAGTTCAAGGAAATGATTCGCAAAACATACGTTCCTCCGCCCGGCGACGTAAAGTTGAGCGTGAGACGAAGAAAGTGCGGTGACCATACGCGGCGAGTGGCCAAAGTGCGAAGTGAAGCAGACGACTTCAGGAGACTTCAGACTTCAGAGGCAGGAAACTCGGCTAGGAAGGCCTGAGCTGCTGAACCGGAGGAGCTGCCATCGAGGACCTCAGCCTTACCAAGGCACCCGCAGAGAACCCAGTGACACGAAGGTAGTTCAGTGAACAATTAACTATGATGATGTGAACAATGGAGAAGCAACCCCGAACCATATGACAACTATTTAAGATTTAGATGTAAGTAGATCTAAGTATAATTAAGATCATGTATCCTTGCCAAACCTAATTAAAATCCTAATATATAAATCTTTATAATCAAATTCATACCCCCTTTGTCCCAACCCAAGCGATCCGAGTCGGAGAGAAGGCAGAGAAGCAGATTGGAGGAAGTACAGAGATAGGTATAAAAACTGCACTTATTTAACCTTACATCAATGATTTTCCTGAGCTAGCTTCCTATAACAAGACAATACGTTACACACGCCTGATACACCTCTATCTTTGTAGGTTACACTGCTGTTATTTTTTTATTTTTTTTAAATTCATGGAATCTTTACTTTTTTGACACTTCGAATTGCAAGAACACAAAATTTGACACTTTTTTCGAGTGCTGTTATATTTTTAAAGACAGCAATCTATATATTGATAATTTGGTAAGTACTTTTCTATTTTATTGTTTATTATGATCATGTTGTCACGTGAAATGTATTTTATTTGCATTTTTATTGGTGTTTGCATAACGATAACACTTTGTCTTACAGACATAAAAATGGCGCGTTGGGAGATAGGATTGTCATCGAACAATCTGAACGATATTATCGAAGAACTTCCGTCCGATGGATCGGAATGCGATGACAATGATGATGATGACTATGGTGGTGATGATGTGGAAGTCATGCAACAATTCGTAAGTGATTTGATACCATTTTTGCTGGAAATTGATGATTTGGAACCAGAAATAAATGAAGGATTAGAAGGAGATTTACATATACTAAATGAAGATGAGGATCCTGAAGATGACATGCCATTGATCGAAGTTCGGGGTCAGGCGTGGAAACGACACCCATTTTCTCCTATAGTTCCAGATTTTCACGAAGCAGATGGGAAACCATCCACCGAATTTAATGAAAATATGACACCAATAGACATATTTTTCAAACTTCTTGGACAAGAAACGCTTGACAACATAATTTTTCAACCGAATTTATATTCAACCCAGACTGGTAAGCTTTTCAAAACTGTGGATATAGAGGAAATGAAGATTTTCCTTGGGCTAAATATTCTTATGGGAATAAAAAATCGCAAAAGTTATCGCGAACGTTGGAATAGTTCTGAATTACTGAGAGACGAATATATTGCATCAAAAATGAATGTAAACCGATTTAGTTGGTTGCTTTCTCACATTCATATAAATGACAATAACCTAATGCCTTCACTTGAAAGTCCTTCTTTTGACAAATTGTACAAAGTTAGGCCTTTTATAGAAGCCATAAGACATAACTTCAAAACTAAATATTTTCCCACGAGAATCCAGGCTGTAGATGAAAGCATAATACGTTTCAAGGGCAGGAGTTCTTTGAAACAGTATATGCCCATGAAACCAGTAAAAAGAGGTTACAAAGTATGGGTTCGTGCTGATAAACATGGTTTTATCAGTGATTTTCAAATAATTAAATTCTTTCTTACGAAGTCATCATTCTTACAGAAGCTTGGCTTGTTACTGATATCAACACAGCGAAACTGGGACTACCAACTCACAATATCTAAAGACTGGACAGAAACAAGAATACCAGCTCTCAATCAAGAAGTGGTTAAATGTTAGCATTTTCTAAGAAATTAGTCTCTAGACAGCTTAACACTACCTACAAAAGTGTGTAACATGTTTTTAGTATGATTAACACAAACAAAAGAAAATAAAATCATAATAGTTGTTTTAATTATATTCCTCCTTCATCTGATCTAATTATCTACAAAAACCTTATAGATTAGAAAATATTAACAAAACACATATTTGTAAATGGCACTAGTGCCACAAATTTAAATAAATAAGTAAAACCATTCACCTTCTTGAATTTGGTAAATTCCTATCAAATAGCAAGAACCTTTTGATTTAGCCTGGAGGTGTAAAAGCCGAGGGTCAAATTCCTCATAGGTTCAGCCGCCAACAACTTCATCAAAAACATACATATTCATTTTATCAAATTCAAAATTCAAGACTTATATCCCAACTTTCAATGTCACTCGAATGGGCCTGATCAGAGGAACCTCGACCGATCTCTCCATTGCAGAAATCCTGTCTTCACTTTCAACCCCCCAACATATCGGCAATACCATAAAAGCCAGGAGGCTAAATTATAAGAACTCCTCTGAGGGCATCGTTTCCAGGAAGCCCTCCCAATCTGTCGTCATAACCTTAGAAGATCTCTTCCCTCCCATATATATTTATTTTTCAACTCATTACCAGTTGAAATGTATACTTATCCCACCCACTCAATGTTACAATTGCTGCCGTTTTGGTCATACCAAAGCAGCATGCAGATCACCTCCCAAATGATGACACCGTTACACCGTCGCGCGATACACACGTCTTACCGTCGCGCTGTCATTCAAAAAATTTTTTTCGTGAGTTTTATTCACTCTTGGAAGGAATAATGAGTGACGCCGTGCTCATCGAACTAAGGAGCATCATTCTCGAGCAAAGCAGGACGATAAATGAGTTGTTGGACCGTGTAAAAGCCATAGAAGCAACATTGAATCGTCAGGTGACAAACAATGAAGACAAAAATGTACTACCTACGAATCCATCTACACAGCGCTGGGCTGACGTAGCGGCCCCCGCGGTCACCCACACCCCGCCCGCTAATCCGTCCGCAGTGGCACAAACCAAGGAAAGGATGCGTACTAGGGCAGCCACCAAAGCTAAAAATAACGACATTCAATTTGAAACCGCATCTTTTAGCGGCGCGACCCCTAAAACACACACGACGGAACCACACATTCCAAGTTCCGAGCACGAATCGAAAACCGCTCCTAATCAGGAAGAATGGACGAACGTTAAACGCAGACAACGGACAGCGAAGAACTTAATTGTCGGGAACTCCGATAAGTCTTCAAGTGTAAAAGCATTTCCAAGGATAAGAAATATTATTGTGTCCAGAATTTTGAAGGACACAACAGAAGAAGAGATCCGGGCGCACTTGGAGAAAAATAAAATACCGAAATGCGAAATTCAAAAATTCATCGCGCATTCTCAAGAATATGCAGCTTTCAGGATAGGTGTAACGGAGGATCTGTATGATAAACTCTTACAGGAAAATTTATGGCCTAGAGGAGTACCGATAAGACATTATCGATACATAAAACCGAAACAAAATCCAATTGATACTAACCAAAACCGGCCCAAACCGAACGATGATGCCGCCCCGAAATGACTAGAGAACCCCCTAAAAACGAATTCTCTCCCTTGCACAATTTACTATCAAAATGTGCGGGGATTAAGATCCAAGACTGATGATTTCATAGAAAGTGTGATACTACAAAACAACGACCTTATACTACTTTCAGAGACATGGCTTAATGACAGCATTTACAATGGTCAACTCTTCGATCAACGGTATGACGTCTTCAGAAAGGATAGAACCTCGGGTCATTCAAGGGGAGGAGGAGTACTGCTAGCCGCGAGACGTGACCGCGCCACCCTAACCCAGAGACTTACCTATCTGGAAAGTGAAGACGAAAATATGTACCTAAGTGATTTTGGTGTAATTTACATTTGTGTTGTGTACATTCCGCCGGCGTCGCCAAATAAAACATATTCCGATTTTTTTGATAAGGTTACAGAGAACTACAATTTTTTAATTAATAAAAAAATTGTGGTGATTGGCGACTTTAATCTGAACTCAAGTAGCAAAGGCACCCAAATGGATCTCCTATATTTTATGAATCTTTTTCAAATGAATCAGAGTAACTCTATTACAAATGTGAAGGGAGGCACGCTGGACATTGTACTCAGTAACTTTAATTTAAAAGTATACAAATCCTTATACTCACTAGTCAAAGAAGACGCTTATCATCCATCGTTATGTATAGAGATTTTGCCGAACAAAAACACAACCAATTGTCAAACACGAAACTTCTTGAATAATACGGATAATAGTGTTAGGCGAGGATGGAACTTCGAACATGGTGATTTTAAGGCTCTTTATTGCCATTTACAATCTCATGATTGGCAGCCTTTGAAGGACATAAATGATGTTAATTTAGCGACAAACCTTTTTTATTCTATAATTTATAAATACTTTGATATGTGTTTCAAAATTAAGCGCACTCCGAGGAATGGTAGGAAATATCCTAAATGGTTTTCTAGTGAGGTTGTTAGCGACATAAAGCTCAAATTCAAACATTACAAAAAATGGAAGAAAACTGGAATGGTAAGTGAACGTGACATGTTTTGTCTACTTAGAACAAAAATAAAACGCAATATTCGATTAGCACATGTGCAATATATTAATTCTGTTGAAAAAAATATCAAATGTGATCCCAAATCTTTCTGGAAATATATCTCGTCCAAAAGAAGTGATGGCGGGTTTGTTGACCATGTTACTTGGAATAATCAGTCTTTCTCGGGAGCAGATATTCCAGAAGCATTTGCAGACTATTTTAAATCAACTTATAGTAAGGAAGCTGCGGACTTGAAATCTTTTATACCTGGTAAAAAAACACCACTAATAGCGCAGAATGTTGATATTCAAAACATCACAAACATTGACATCACCGCGGCTGCTAAAAAATTAAAAGCCAAAACTTCTTTTGGACCGGATCTTATTCCGTCATTCGTATTAAAGGGCTGTTTTGAGCCCTTATTAACACCTCTCGCGTATATTTATAATCTCTCACTTAACTCCGGAATATTCCCAGACGTGTGGAAGATCTCGAAAGTTACACCGTTACATAAAACTGGTGATAAGGCTCCAGTCTCTAATTACAGACCAGTGGCGATACTATCCTCTCCAGCCAAGTTGTTTGAACTAATAATTCATAAATTCATTTATACCCAAGTTGAACCCTTTATAATTGACCAGCAACACGGTTTTAGGTCTGGCAGATCTACTGTGTCTAATCTAATGGTTTTTACGGAGTACATATCTCAAGCTCTTGATAGCAACAATCAAGTAGATGTATCATACAACGACTTCGCAAAAGCCTTTGACTCGGTAGATCCGCTTATTCTCCTAAATAAACTCGACCAATTTGGATTTTCAGCGAAACTTCTACGTCTATTTCTAAGTTATTTCTCAAACAGACAGCAATACGTAACTTATGGTATATTTCAATCTTCCAACTTCATCACAAACTCTGGAGTTCCGCAGGGGTCAAATCTTGGACCCTTACTTTTCTCGCTATTTATCAACGACATTTATCATTGCATAAAATTTTCTAAGTTTCTCTTATTCGCGGATGACCTTAAACTATTCCTTTTAATAAAATCTTTGGAAAATTGCTTGCAGCTACAAAGTGATATAAATTCTATCGTCGAATGGAGTCACACCAATAAATTAGGATTTAATATTAAGAAATGCTCTATCATGTGCTACACCAAGGCGAACAAAACGATTTACTTTAACTACAAAATGTCTTATTCGTCTCTTCAGCACATTGTTATTTTGAGAGATTTGGGAATCACATTTGATGCGCACCTAACATTTCACGTCCACATAGAGACGATATGCAGCAAAGCTCTAAGAATGCTAGGATTTGTGCTAAGCAACTCCAGACACTTTTGCAGCTCAGCCGCGATTCGTTTGCTATACTATAGCTTAGTACGTAGCATTTTGGAAAGTGGTTCAGTAATATGGGGACCAGTGGATTTAACATACTCTCAAATGATTGAGAAAGTGCAAAAGAAGTTTCTGAGATATTTGTATCTTAGAGACTTCGGATATTATCCCTGGTTATATCCATCAGCCTTTTTGTCCGGCATGCTGGGTATTAATAGCCTCGCCGAAAGAAGGAAAACTGCTTTGCTGACAACAGCATATAAACTTTTAAACGGTAACATCTGTATTCCCGATATATTACAAAAATTTGAGTTTTATGTCCCCGACAACTTCACAAGAGCACGCAGACACAGAACTTTTGTTGTTCCGAGATGCAGAACTAACTTACCATTAGTAATGCCGCTCGGAAAAATGATTATTTTACTAAATTTCCTGCCCCCTGATATAGATATTTTTAAACTAAATATTGATCAATTCAAAAACGCTATTATTACTTAATAAAATAAAATGTATGTTTATTATTGGTTATGTAACTGTAAATGTGCATTTAAAATAAAATAAATAAATAAATAAAATGTTTTAAATGTGGAGAAAACCACACGACTGAACAATGTTCTTCTCTCTCCTCTCTTAAATGTTTCAACTGTGCATGTGCTCATTCCGCCATCAATGAAAGTTAAACTTGCCTCACAAATTTTAGTGACGGAGAATAATGTACAGCCATCAGAAAACGTAACGTACCAGAAAAATTAATAAAGTGAACTTGAAACTGGTCTCACAAATTTCAGTGACGGAGAATAAAATTCAGCCACATCAATCCCAAAAAAATTAAGAAGCATCACCAAAAAACTGGAAATTTTTGATAAACGCCGGACGAGTAAACGTAGGAAACTAACGACTTGTGGTGGCATATCAATCACCGTTGATGCAATGCTACCAATGCCTGGGTTTTGGTCACACCCAACCTTTTTGTACAGAGAAGCTAACTTGTGTTCAGTATGGTGAATGTCAAAAGATGACATTTTATTTATTTATTTTATTTTAAATGCACATTTACAGTTATACATAACCAATAATAAATATACATTTTATTTTATTAAGTAATAATAGCGTTTTTGAATTGATAAGTATTTAGTTGAAAAATATCTAAATCAGGGGACAGAATTTAGTAACAGAATCATTTTTCCCAGCGGCATTACTAATGGTAAGTTAGTTCTGCATCTCGGAACAACAAAAGTTCTGTGTCTGCGCGCTCTTGTGAAGTTGTCGGGACATAAAACTCAAATTTTTGTATTATATCGGGAATACAGATGTTACCGTTTAAAAGTTTATATGCTGTTGTCAGCAAAGCAGTTTTCCTTCTTTCGGCGAGGCTATTAATACCCAGCATGCCGGACAAAAAGGCTGTTGGATATAACCAGGGATAATATCCGAAGTATCTAAGATAAAAATATCTCAGAAACTTCTTTTGCACTTTCTCAATCATTTGAGAGTATGTTAATATGAGTAGAGATATTAGCTTGTCATCGTGTCCCTCAATCAAATAAAAATTCTGGTCGATCAAAAAATATTGTGGTGGAACTACCTAGCAGCTATACCCGAGACGCTTTACATTGTGCAGTGAAAAACTTTAATAAGAAAAACCCGAACTCTAAACTTCATAGTGAACATCTGGATATCTCTGAAAAAACTCCCGTATATGTGTCGGAACATCTTACTCCCATCAACAAAGAACTTCACGCAGCGGTACGTCACAAAGCCAAGGAGAAGAACATTAAATTCGTGTGGTTACGGAATGGAAAAAATTATATTCGAAAGGATGAGAACTCTCCAGCAATATGGGCAAGCAGCAAGGACATGTTGGAGAAAATCTAAACACTATATGAATATGCACTTTCCTACACCCCAATAGCAATCGCAATGGCTTTGTCTTTATGTTATCAGAATAACAGAGGTATTAGAAGCAAATTAGATAATTTCTCTCTTAATGCTCTGAGACATGGCTAAATTCTTCAATTCAAGATGCAGAGGTGCTAGACCAACGGTACATTATTTTCAGACAAGACCGTGAGAATCTAACTTCCAGAAAGAAGGACAGAGGAGGAGTGTTAATAGCTATCAAGAAAAACATTGTAGCCTACCAGATATGCTAGACCAACGGTACATTATTTTCAGACAAGACCGTGAGAATCTAACTTCCAGAAAGAAGGACAGAGGAGGAGTGTTAATAGCTATCAAGAAAAACATTGTAGCCTACCAGATATGCTAGACCAACGGTACATTATTTTCAGACAAGACCGTGAGAATCTAACTTCCAGAAAGAAGGACAGAGGAGGAGTGTTAATAGCTATCAAGAAAAACATTGTAGCCTACCAGATATGCTAGACCAACGGTACATTATTTTCAGGCAAGACCGTGAGAATCTAACTTCCAGAAAGAAGGACAGAGGAGGAGTGTTAATAACTATCAAGAAAAACATTGTAGCCTACCAGATATGCTAGACCAACGGTACATTATTTTCAGACAAGACCGTGAGAATCTAACTTCCAGAAAGAAGGACAGAGGAGGAGTGTTAATAGCTATCAAGAAAAACATTGTAGCCTACCAGATATATAATGAACCCTCTAATATCGAACATATATGGGTAAGAATTAAGTTAAACGGATCAAATAAAAAATTTATAAATATTTGCACAACTTATCTTCCACCAGATATTGCAACTGATGCTTTTACGAAATTCATTAACAGGTGTCAAGATATCTGTGTTGATTCACACACCAATTCTCATACGCTAATATTAGGAGATTTTAATATCCCTTCTATTGAATGGTCAGTTAAGGATAATAATGATACTGTTTATATTGAATCATTTGGATTAAGTGATCAAAAATCCTCAGTGTTAATTGAATTTCAACATTTCTCAAACTTACAGCAATATAACTATATTAAAAATGTTAATTGTAGAATACTTGATCTAGCTCTCTCTGATTTCACTCTTAATGTTCAACCTGCCCTCGCTCTTTCTAAAATTGACATGCACCATCCACCAATCGAAATAGATCTAACTATTAATACATTGCATAATCTTAATGATAACCTTAAACATCCTTTTTTCAATTTCAAGAAAACAGATTATCTTAATTGTAATAAAGAATTATCCCTATTCGACTGGACCCCAATAGAAACACTTAATTGCAATGAATCTCTTCAATTCCTATACAATAGCATCTGGCCAATTATAGAGAAACATACACCTAAAAAAAGGAATAAAAACAAATATCCAATCTGGTATTCAGAAACTGAAAATTTTCAACAAAATTGGAAATTTTCCACTCTGAAAGCAAGACTGCAACTGATGCCGTTCAGCACAAATTAGACGTACTGTCTAGTGAATGGAAAGAACAGTACAAGAAAATCTTGGAATGTGTGAGAATCCTTCAAGAAGATAATGCTAGTCTCCAACAAGAAGTTCAATCCCTGCGTGACACTCATGATGAATTGGTGACTTGTTATGTTCGCACATAGTGTCAAACAGTTGTGGAGCCAGCGGAAGGCTACACAGAATGACAAGCAGGTAATTCGCGCGTGTGCTGAAAGATCTACAGCGAAGCCCCGAGGAGTGGGTATAAAAAGGCCATAGAGCGCGCCCACTTCCCTTCCCCCCGCAAGTTGGGTCCGACGCTTCGCCACGAACGGTTGTCATTCACGAGAAGCCGTTGCTCGCAACTTCGTGACGCTTTCCTTAAAGAACCATGGCCAAGTTCGGCTACAGAAAAGTTGATATTGTGTAACGATCAGTAACTATTGTCGTGATTAATATTCCGCCGTGAATATCGCAAAGTATCGTGATAGAACGTGTTATTGCGCAATAAATAGCACCCACGCCGCAGCTATATTCCGTCGTGATAATTCAAATACCCGACCCGAGTGACGCCAGGCCCCCTCCAGCCCCCTGAAGACCTTGCAGTTGGCCCCCCTCGTGCACAGAAGTCCTGATCAAGCCAGCCCCTGCCTTGACGGGCCCCCGGTGTTAGCAGACCGACGATCCCATACCCGGCCGAGGGCCACACTGAAGAAGCAAGCTGCCGCCCGATCCCGTCCGCCCTCCGTACAGGTTTAAACTATTCTCTCTTTGAGCCATTCTAGTCAAGCTTTATATGCCGGTCCTTTTAGGTCTTAAACCGTATTCTTTGTTATGTACTAAACACATAGAATTGTACAATAAACTCTTGTCATCTATTCCCCGAGTTTCATTGCATGTAACAACCTGTTTACCCGAGAGAGACGAAGCCCTGAACCCTGAGATGAGTCCATGTGTAAGTACGTAGTGAGGCGCTCTAGCCGCCCACTGTACCTCTAAGTGTTTAAACATACACGTAAACATAGCAGACTCTAAAAAATGATCACATAGAAAAAAATGCTACGATTAATAAACTTGAAGTCAAAATTGATGAAATAAATTCTACTTTACTCATAATGACAGAGAACAACTTGAGGCGTGATCAAAATGACAGAAGAAACAACATCGAAATAAGAAATCTTCCTGAGAGAACCGGAGAGAATCTTTATGAAATTGCTCAATCCATTAGCCAACACATAAATGTGAAAATATTAAAAAATTATATAGAATTTATTACACGGAATCGAAGTTTACTCCCCAGAAACGACCATGGAATCTAGACTACAGGAAACCATCGCCGAACTACGTAAAAAAATCGAAGCCCTAGAAGTCAGGGGTCTTCAACCCACGGACACGACTTCTTATTATCGAAGCAACCGCCCAAGGACGCAACATTCCCGTAACCGCATTCGAGCCAGGGGTACGCAACCAGCAGATACGTGTTGGTACCATGCAACATTCGGGGCTAACGCCCAAAAGTGTAGAGCTCCCTGCAACTTCGCACAGGGAAATGCTTGGGGCTCAAACTGATGGCGACCAGCACCAGCAGCCCTTCGAAGTTAAGACGCCTATTTGTCATGGACCGGGAAACCCGCACACAATTCCTCGTGGATATGGGCGCAGACCTGTGCTTGTACCCACGGAGCATGGTACAAGGACGACCTCCCAAGTAGTCGTACGAGCTGGCAGCCGCTAATGGCACCACCATCGCAACCTACGGCAACCTGACACTCACCATCACCTGGGCCTCAGACACGACTTTACCTGGAGCTTCGTCATCGCTAATGTCTCCAAACCATCATCGGAGTGGATTTCCTGGCAAAGTTCAACCTGCTAGTTGATGTCCACAGAGGACGACTTCTGGATCAGGTGTCTAAAGTAATGTTGACAGGGACAAAGAGCAACGACAACACTGCTTCCATAAAGTCTGTCACAGGTATGTCACCTTTCCACATCCTTTTGTAACGATTCCCTGACCCCACGCGCCCGGACAGCGCCAGGAAGGAAGTTCGTCATGAGACCAGACATCACATCAGAACCACTCCAGGTCAGTCAGTCAGTTAGTTAATCACATTTCACAATCCCGTTAACCACACCAGTCAGTTAAAATGCTGTTTATGTTTTGGGTATTTGTACAAGCCGTGACGCAATCACCTCCAGTCCAAACGCAAGTAGCAATGTGATCACAGCAAACTAAAGAAGAAATTTACGTCACCCAAGATGGAGATACAACCGTACAGTATTTTTCGTTTTCGTTATCCACGCTGATCATACTGTGCACGACCGTAGCCGCCGGTCTGGCGTTCATCGCATGGAAATGGATCAGGAGGCAATTATTGAGAGAACGAGTTGTGATCAATTCGGCGCCGAACCAACAACAAGCTGCAGCGAAACACATACCATACAAACACTAGTACATCGCATCGTCATCAACACAATCTACGCCATCAATTCAACGTCATCAACAAAACGATCTAAGATATCAACACGATCAAAGCCATCGATACGACTATCGCACCTGAGTGGAGGTTAAACTCAGCCGCTAAGGGGGGGGTATTGTGGCAACACCCCTGCTCCGCACCTTTGCGACAGCCCTGTACATTCCTGCACACGGCACAAACTCCGTGACGTCACTCCAAGTTACCAGTGTCAAGCCACATCACCGGTGCTGCCAAGCGCGGCAGAAACGGAACCAAGGTTGGAGAAGCTTCGACAAGGGCCGGGCGGCAATCGGCAGATCCCCGCACGGCGCGCTACTGACAACTGCTTTCAACAAACCGCTCCCGCATCTTACAATTAACTTTCATTGCAGCTTGTATATTTTGACTTTGGTTCTGTGAGCTTCACCTCAGAACACGATAAATATTTACTCCAACATTATCTTTTATTCCTCACCTTTCGATCCTTATCTGTGGATGACGATTACCCACATTGGTGACCTGCGAAAAGTGAATCCTGAACCCGCGAAAGAGTGAGTGAAAAAAAGTGTAATTTTCTGAACTTTCCTCCCGACGCATTGCCGAAACACCCTTAATAGACGTTCACTGCGCTGGGAGCCTCAGACGAACATTTACATTACCAGTTACATTACATTTACAAACCCGAAACGATGAAACCCCGAACCCCGCCCCGATCACCATGCCGGCGGTCGACCGCGTGGCCGTTCGCATCCCGTCATTTTGTCTGAATGATCAGGAACTATGGTTCGCCATGGTGTAACGCAGCTTTGAGGCTGCAAAGGTGACCGTAGACGCCACCAAATTCGGGTTCGTTCTGGGAGGCCTAGAACCGACCTTCGCACAAGAGGTTCGTGATATAATTGTGACCCCGCCTGAAGAGGGAGCTTACGCTCTGCTCAAGAGCGAATTAACAAGACGTCTCGGCGCCACACAGCAGCAAAATACGAAAAGACTCCTGGAGCATGAGGAGCGAGGGAATCGCAAACCATCTCAGTACCTCCGACACCAGAGCGATCTCGCTGGCAACGTAGTGTCCGACGATATGCTACGAACATTGTGGATAGGCAGCCTACCGCGTGGCACACAATTGGCCCTTGCCATGCAGCAGGACACCACGCTGTAGAAGATGACTAATATCGCCGATGCCATCGATGATCTTTCGACAATGCCCTCCACCAGGGAAGTCTACTCCCCAGAAACGACCATGGAATCTAGACTACAGGAAACCATCGCCGAACTACGTAAAAAATCGAAGCCCTAGAAGTCAGCGGTCGTCACCCCAGGGACACGACTTCTTATTATCGAAGCAACCGCCCAAGGACGCAACGTTCCCATAACCGCAGTCGAGCCAGGGGTACGCAACCAGCGGATACGTGTTGGTACCATGCAACATTCGGGGCCAACGCCCAAAAGTGTAGAGCACCCTGAAACTTCTCGCAGGGGCTCAAACTGATGGCGACCAGCACCAGCAGCCCTTCGAAGTTACAATATTTTGATGTATTATTCGATAGCGTTAATGGGACATCAATTCATCCCAAAGGGTAATCCAATGGATGATGTACAAATTTTACAATATTTTGATGTATTATTTGATAGTGTAAATGGGACATCAATTCATCCCAAAGGGTAATCCAATGGATGCTGTACAAATTTTACAATATTTTGATGTATTATTTGATAGTGTAAATGGGACATCAATTCATCCCAAAGGGTAATCCAATGGATGCTGTACAAATTTTACAATATTTTGATGTATTATTTGATAGTGTAAATGGGACATCAATTCATCCCAAAGGGTAATCCAACGCTGAACAAATTATACAATATTTTGATGTATTATTTGATAGTGTCAATGAGACATCAATTCATCCCAAAGGGTAATCCAATGGATGCTGTACAAATTTTACAATATTTTGATGTATTATTTGATAGTGTCAATGGGACATCAATTCATCCCAAAGGGTAATCCAATGGATGCTGTACAAACTTTACAATATTTTGATGTATTATTTGATAGTGTAAATGGGACATCAATTCATCCCAAAGGGTAATCCAATGGATGCTGTACAAATTTTACAATATTTTGATGTATTATTTGATAATGTCAATAGGACATCAATTCATCCCAAAGGGTAATCCAATGGATGCTGTACAAATTTTACAATATTTTGAGGTATTATTTGATAGTGTCAATGGGACATCAATTCATCCCAAAGGGTAATCCAATGGATGCTGTACAAATTTTACAATATTTTGATGTATTATTTGATAGTGTCAATGGGACATCAATTCATCCCAAAGGGTAATCCAATGGATGCTGTACAAATTTAACAATATGTTGATGTATTATTTGATAGTGTAAATGGGACATCAATTCATCCCAAAGGGTAATCCAATGGATGCTTTACAAATTTTACAATATTTTGATGTATTATTTGATAGTGTCAATGGGACATCAATTCATCCCAAAAGGTAATCCAATGGATGCTGTACAAATTTTACAATATTTTGATGTATTATTTGATAGTGTAAATGGGACATCAATTCATCCCAAAGGCAGGCCCGGACTGGGACCATTTGGGGCCCTCCGCTAAAACCTGTAACGGGGCCCCCTGACGTGGGGTGGGGGGGGGGGGGGCTTCAGAAAACGGGGGGCCCGGGGGCCTCCCCCGGATAATTTTTGAAAATTAGGTGCTTGAAAACAATGAAAAAGCGTTTCTACGCTATATTGGCACCTATGAAGAAGAAGAAATTCAGATAGGTTTTTCTACGAATATTATGATTTTAGACTTTTGTTGACTTTATTATTTATTGAAATAAGAAATTAACCGTATTTTTAGGATACCACAATACTACTAAACACATGCTGTAGAACTGCCAATAATTATAACGGAGATCAAAATAAAGGGCAGAATTTTATTCACAACAAAGCATTAATGAATTACCTACGTCAAAATTATTTGTGTAGTAAAAATAATGACAAACGGATTAGAAAAATAATACTAACATTAAAAAAATCCTGTGTGTTTAATAGTTTACAATGTTGTATACTATAATAGAAGGGGCTTAACTTAACTGAAATGATTCGACATTTTGCTTCCAAGTAACAGTTTCTTTGTAAGCAACTCACTTGTTAAAGCTACTTCATCTATTATTTTATTTTTGTCCAAATTATAAAATAAATCCCTCTCAACATAATAAAAAGCAGACTGGACATAAGGTCTTGGCCTAAGGACGACCGAAGTCGATTTTTGACGATTTTAAGTTTAAAAAAAACTTGTTCACTTGTTCTTCTTCTTTCGTATGGTGACTGGTTCACTTGTGACTTGGATACAAGGTATGGAAAGAACAAATTTATATACAATATACAGGTTGGTAAATAGTCCAGATTGAGTAAGTTCAAACAGAACAGAAAAAGCACATGTCAAACATTGGAAACATTGTCTTTTTTTAGAGCAGAAAATGTCAGCATTTGTTTCCGCTGCCGTTGGGTCCAAATCGTCTTCTTCGTCACTGCATCTGTCACCGTAGTTCTCAGTGGACTCTACCGCTATGAAGTTGTTGTACTGTTGTGCAAACCGTCGCAGCTCTATCAACAGCCGACTACTTTCAATTTTACACAGTTTAGAAACAATGTGCACAGCTTCTGTGGGAAATGTTTGGATTTTCAAGATAAAGTCAAACTTTTTGGGGTCCAACCAGGGCCGGATTAACCATGTCGGGGCCCCTAGGCAACGCACGTCTCGGGTCAGTTTTCTCGCAAACAATATTTCTGAAGTTTGTGAACATCATAGCTATTATAACTCAAAAACTTGACTTGACCGATGCGATGAGTTTTTTTTACCATTTTATAATAACAAATTCACCGAAATTTTTTAGCAAAAATCGCGTTTTTCACTTCAAGATGCTGCCAAAAACATATTACATTACTTGGTGCATGCAAATCGAATGTATAGTTTTTATGTATAGTCCTTAAAGCCTTGTTTAGGATTTGACCAAGGGAACATGGTGGCGTTTAGAGCCCCCCCAGAGTCAGAGGCCCG
This sequence comes from Limnephilus marmoratus, assembly GCA_917880885.1. Classification (NCBI taxonomy): domain Eukaryota; kingdom Metazoa; phylum Arthropoda; class Insecta; order Trichoptera; family Limnephilidae; genus Limnephilus; species Limnephilus marmoratus. Next base: position 25,347,552 of record OU862930.1, on the reverse strand, counting down.
TGTGAACTGAATAAAAAACTTGTAAAATTACATCAATTTCACTAAGGGGAGAAGCTTGTAAAACATGTATATTTTAAAGATATAATTAGAAATAAAACAAAACAAATGCCAATATAAACCACACACGGCACCTTCAATCACTTCAAATACTAAGTAATGTTGCAACAAAAAGAAGGAAAGAAAAGTAAAATACAACTATGACTATATATTTGTTTTAATTATAGACTTTTTATTTATTGTTTGTGCATGATATGAACATTAGTTATTTATTGGGTTATAAGCTAATAATTATTATAATTTGTGTTTTCGTTAATGCGTGTACCTAATGTTATTAACCTGTAAATGTTTCTAATAAAAAAATTAAAACATCTTGAAAACTGACTTTTTCCGAAACTTCGTTGCTCACCAATTGAAGCAAATCAGTTTTTCTCGGAACGCGGGGCCCCTAGCCGATGCGGGGCCCCTAGGCAGTTGCCTACTCTGCCTTAGGGATAATCCGGTACTGGGTCCAACCAAGAGCAATCCTGTAAAAACGTCTTTGTTTGCTCAAAATCTTTCTTCAATACTCATCCTCGCACAGTCTAAAATATCAAAATATACAATTTTGTAATGTTGAACTGTTGAAATAGAGTCAGTTTCATCTTTTGATTTTTCACCGGGCATTATAACTACTAACAAGACAATTTTTTTTTCGTACGTTTTGTGGGGCCACTTCGGGGCCCCCTCACGCCGGGGGCCCTCCGCGATCGCGGACCTGCGGACCTGGCCAGTCCGGGCCTGCCCAAAGGGTAATCCAATGGATGCTGTACAAATTTTACAATATGTTGATGTATTATTTGATAGTGTAAATGGGACATCAATTCATCCCAAAGGGTAATCCAACGCTGAACAAATTATACAATATTTTGATGTATTATTTGATAGTGTCAATGGGACATCAATTCATCATTCAAATAAATAAATAAATAAATAAAATAAATAAAATTTTACAATATTTTGATATATTATTTGATAGTGTAAATAGGACATCAATTCATCCCAAAGGGTAATCCAATGGATGCTGTACAAATTTTACAATATTTTGATGTATTATTTGATAGTGTCAATGGGACATCAATTCATCCCAAAGGGTAATCCAATGGATGCTGTACAAATTATACAATATTTTGATGTATTATTTGATAGTGTCAATGGGACATCAATTCATCCCAAAGGGTAATCCAATGGATGCTGTATTAATTTTACAATATTTTGATATATTATTTGATAGTGTCAATGGGACATCAATTCATCCCAAAGGGTAATCCAACGCCGAACAAATTATACAATATTTTGATGTATTATTTGATAGTGTAAATGGGACAACAATTCATCCCAAAGGGTAATCCAATGGATGCTGTACAAATTTTACAATATTTTGATGTATTATTTGATAGTGTAAATGGGACATCAATTCATCCCAAAGGGTAATCCAATGGATGCAGTCCAATTTTTACAATATTTTGATGTATTATTTGATAGTGTCAATGGGACATCAATTCATCCCAAAGGGTAATCCAATGGATGCTGTACAAATTTTACAATATTTTGATGTATTATTTGATAGTGTAAATGGGACATCAATTCATCCCAAAAGGTAATCCAACGCCGAACAAATTATACAATATTTTGATGTATTATTTGATAGTGTAAATGGGACAACAATTCATCCCAAAGGGTAATCCAATGGATGCTGTACAAATTTTACAATATTTTGATGTATTATTTGATAGTGTAAATGGGACATCAATTCATCCCAAAGGGTAATCCAATGGATGCAGTCCAATTTTTACAATATTTTGATGTATTATTTGATAGTGTCAATGGGACATCAATTCATCCCAAAGGGTAATCCAATGGATGCTGTACAAATTTTACAATATTTTGATGTATTATTTGATAGTGTCAATGGGACATCAATTCATCCCAAAGGGTAATCCAATGGATGCTGTACAAATTATACAATATTTTGATGTATTATTTGATAGTGTAAATGGGACATCAATTCATCCCAAAGGGTAATCCAACGCCGAACAAATTATACAATATTTTGATGTATTATTTGATAGTGTCAATGGGACATCAATTCATCCCAAAGGGTAATCCAATGGATGCTGTACAAATTTTACAATATTTTGATGTATTATTTGATAGTGTAAATGGGACATCAATTCATCCCAAAGGGTAATCCAAACAAAGGTAATAGCGGTGACACAAACATTGGTTTGTGTCACCGCTAACACATTAAACGCATTGTTGAAGTGATCCGTAAAAAAAATAGTTTTTGCTAATAGAAATCTCTTTTATCCTAGTAAACTATATTGTAAAGTGATTAAACAACATTACCCTTCCGCACTATCTAACTAAATCTGTGAACATTGCCTTTAATATTAAAATATAGTGAATTTGAAATAAGCTTGTCATCGTGATAGTTTATTAAAGCAAAAAAACTAATCTCGTACTGCAAAAATAAACAACAACGTCAACCGTAACGAAAGTTAACTGTTATAAAAACAATTAAACCTAAATTAACCTAAACTAAACCCCCATATATAAATAATAAACAAAACCAATTGTCAATCACGCCGTACTACTGTGATATTTTGAGAGGTTAAGTCAAGCCAGTGAAGTGTCAGTTTATTGCCAATAAATCAAACTCTTATTATTACAAACATTGGAATACAATATATAAGAGTGAATTTCTCGAGACAACACAAGGAGGCCGTAGCTCTGTGGATTAACGCGTCGCTGCCGCCTAACTTCCTCAGCCAGTATCGCTGCGAGTTCAATCCTTGCTCCGGCGAAAAAAAAATCATATTATTTTGTTTTATTTTTAAATAATAAACAAATACCAACTTTAACATTTACCAGAAATCAAATTTCTAATCATGCCTAACTGCTCAGTATGTCCTGAAACTGGCACCTCGTCGGGAACGACCTTTGTGTGCGGAGCGTGTAAAGGGGCCTACCATCTTCTCTGTGGTGGAATCACAGAAACTGCATACCGACGACTAACAACGGAACGGCGCAGTCAACTCAAGTGCAAGAAATGTACCACCGGTACTCAGGCGCAGTCGCCGATTTGCGATGCCAGTGGTGACAAACCTACAGGAGTGGATGGCGACTTTATGAAAAGCCAAAATGCGATCATCGCACAAAATAATAAAATACTTGACACAATCACCTACATGAGCAAGCAATACGAAGACATTCTTTGCCGCGTTCGGGACTTAGAAGAAAAAAACATTGCTTTAACAAAACAAAATTCTTCCCTCGAATCCCGAGTTGTACTTCTAGAAGGCCAACTCGAAAACATCGAAAGAACTTCAAGAGCCAAAAATGTGGAGGTGAGAGGAATCACAGAAACTAACGGAGAAAATCTGAAAAATATATTCCACAATATATGCACCACTATCCACTCAAAAGTGGATACCTCAAACATTGAAGCGGCCTACAGGACTTCGCAAAAAAATAAAAATGGACCGATTATATTTAAATTGACCTCCAATCATGTCCGGGACCAACTGCTATCGGATCTTAAAAGTTTCCATAAACAAGCATCGAGTCCTGAAGAGAAGCTTAATACACTGATCATGGGAATTGCCGGACCGAGCTCGCCAGTCTACATTTCGGAACACCTGACATTTCGTGGTAGCCATCTATGGTACCTGGCTCGCCAAGCTGCTAAGGATAAGAAAGTTAAATATGCGTGGGTCAAAGCGGGACAAATTTACGTACGCAGAGATATCGGAACACCCGCAATTCTTGTATCTAATGCAGACAAACTGGCTTTACTCTCTGAAAATTCCCCATAGTATTTACGCACCAGATTTAAATGTCCGGGTTAAATTTTCCCCCAAAAAAAAAAAAAAAAAAAAACACTTCCCCAAATGATCATCTAGTGAATCCACGTTATGCAATTGCACTATATAAGTATTATAAATACAAAACAATACAAGAACAACATGTCAACCTACTAGAGACCAATTGGGAATATAATTCACCGACTCCAGATATTTTCATATCAGAGGGTTCGGCTCTGTGGCATTTCTAATTGAACCTATAAATCCTACTGATCCCTCAATATAAATATTTAAAAAATCTTTTGTAATCCTACATGTATTTAAAATTACTGCTTTTTGCATTTTTATATACAAATTCTTTGACAAATCTAATATGCTTAAATTTTGAATCAGATTCCTAGGTATTATGCCAGTGGCCGAAATAACAAATGGTAATATTTTTATAGTCCGAGAATGCCAAATTCTTTTAATCTCATTTCCTAAATCTGTGTATTTTCTAATTTTTTCAGAAACAGTTTTTTGAATATTATTTAATTATTTAATATTATTTAATTATTCTTTTTAGTATTATTATTTTTATTATTATTCTTTTTATTTTTAATGCATTGAAATATCAAAACTTTTTTCTACGGTCGCCAGCAGTAAAAACTATTCACAAAATTTATTTTCTAGATTACTCGCAAATTATTTCTTCCGCTTCTGTTCTTCATACAAAACCAAACAAAATTCCAACTATCTATTATGTAATATATACTACACCAATTTTATATAAATGGATGATAATATAACAAATCTTTTGGACAACATGTCGCAGATTCCATGTATTGAAACCAATAGTTCCATAGAAGTTAAAAAAACCCTAAATAAATATAACTTAAAAATATTTTCCATGAACGTTAGAAGTATAAACAAAAACTTCAATGAACTTATGATATTACTTACAGAACTTGACTCAGACTTTGACTTGCTTATCTTGAGCGAATGCTGGATTAAAGATAACTATATTCCTAAAAACATAAAAAACTATAACCATTACAACACACATAATAACCAATCACAAAATGATGGCGTTATTATTTACATAAAAAATAACATACAACACTCTGTAAAGGAACTCACATTAACTAACTCGAATTGTCTTAAACTCGAAATAGAAAAAAGCGTTACTATTCTATGTATATACCGATCACCGAGCACATCCAACATAACACCATTTTTAAAAGCACTTAATCAAATTCTGGTATGTATTAGAGATCGTGAAAATGTCCTTATTATTGGTGACCTTAATATCAATATTATAAATACAATTCATCCTCAAGCCAACGATTACATAAATCTACTAACTTTGCAAGGATTTCTACCAGCTATTACAGCCCCCACTCGTGTATCAGAGTTATCCGCCAGTTGCATAGACCACGTTTTTGCCAAATGCAAACTAAATATCAATTCTTTAGTATATCAATGCACTGTTACAGACCACTACGCCACTATCACCTCCATTTCCCATAAAATACAAAAACCACCAGCATCTACAATACAACTAAAGAAAATTTCTTATGATATCCTCTACAAACTGGTTTCCGAGGAAAATTGGTCAAATTTTTATAAACTAGGTGATCCAAATTTAGCCTGTGAATCTCTCATCGACATCCTTCATAAACATCTAAAAAATGCTACATCCAACACAAACAACAACCAAAGTAGTCATAAAATTAAACTAAAACCTTGGATAACAAATGGTATTTTACACTGCATTCGTAAGCGTGACAAACTCCATAAGTATTGTAAAAATAATCCTACTGATTATGAATCTCTCTTATTCTATAAACGTTATAGAAATGCTTGTAAAAAAATAGCATGTACGGCCAGAGAAGACTATTATAGGAAACAGATAGAGGAAGCTGCTAATGACAACAAACAAATCTGGAATATTGTCAAAGAAATATGCTACACAGAAAAAGTGACAACGCCCATAAATAAGATCACCATCGCAGATAAAACATTAAATGCAACTGAAAACTCTGAAACAATCACAAATCATTTCAACCAATTCTTCTCCACAATCGGATCAGACCTAGCAAATAATATCCTTAATAAAAATAAAGCATCTGAAGATAGCCTTGCAAACAATACCTCTCTGTACAATATGAGTTATAACCCTTTCATTCTCTCTCCAACAACAGAACAAGAAATCAATGAAATCATCACTTCACTCAAAAATACACACTCCACGGGAATTGACAACATATCCACTAAACTAATTAAACACCTCAAACCTATCATCACTAAACCCCTTGAACATATCACAAATCTAAGTTTTCGAACTGGCCTTTTCCCAAATACACTAAAACATTCAACAATAATTCCTGTCTTTAAATCAGGGGACAGATCATCCGTGAATAACTACAGACCAATATCTTTGCTGAGTCCGATCTCAAAAATAATTGAAAAAATGGTAAAACGAAGACTCTACAAATTTCTTGAAGACAATGAAATCCTGTCAAGCAATCAATACGGCTTCCGCAAAGGTCGTAGTGCCTCAGATGCAATTGCAGCTTTTACTAAATTAATATCTGATAATCTCGATAAAAGTCGCAAACCCCTTGCTGTATTCTTGGACCTAGCTAAAGCCTTTGATACTGTATCTCACCGTATACTTCTGAAAAAACTCCTGCAGATTGGAATAAAGGGGATTCCGCTTGAATGGTTCAAGAGCTACCTAACAAACAGATCCCAGTCAACTATTATCAATTCCGCTAAAGAATACAGAAGTTCAAGTTTACCAATCACGTATGGCGTGCCCCAAGGCAGTGTATTAGGCCCACTTCTCTTTCTAATATACATTAACTCTTTATGCAATTTGAATACTGGTGGCACTATAATATCTTTCGCTGATGACACAGTTATTGTATTTGAAGGTGAAAATTTGAATTCAACCTTTGAAAAAGCAAACTATGGCATAAATGTAGTAAAACACTGGTTAGATTCCAACCTCCTTACTCTTAATATTGATAAAACAAAATACCTAATTTTTTCTATACAGAAACCAAATCTCCCCCAAAACTGTCATAAACTTACCATACATTCATGTTCACAGAACCCTAACACGCCTACATCACTTCACAAAAACTGTTCATGCAATGACCTAAAAATATCAAACGAAATTAAGTACTTAGGGGTTATTATTGACGATCACCTGCGTTGGGAGGCACACATCAATTCTACAACAAAAAAACTTCGCAAATTATGCTACATTTTCTACTCTCTCAGATCTATTCTTAACTTACAAACACTGAGATGTGTTTACTTTGCACTTTTTCAATCAATTGCTACGTATGGTATTGTGGGATGGGGAGGGTGTGCAATGTCAATTCTATATCCCATAGTCCTAATTCAAAAACTTCTGCTAAGGATAATATTCAAATGTAACCCATCACACCCATCAGAACCACTTTATAAAAAATTCACAGTGTTAGACATTCGACAATTATATATAAAGACAATTCTCATATTCCTATGGAAAAATGATTTGATGGAAAAAACACAAAACAAAATTCACACTCGGTACTCGTCACACCTAAAATGCATAATTCCTACGACTAAAACAACTTTCGCACAGCGACAGTTCTCCTACATTGCCCCCAAAATGTTCAACTCACTGAGTATTGAGACTAGGAAATCGAAAACTGATAAGCTTTATAGCAAAAGTGTACAGGATTGGTTATTTACAAAGGGGAGGAACTATTTAAAAAAAATGCCTGAAGTCAACGAGTTAAGTTTACTTTAAAGTTAGTAAATTTGCTTTATCACTATTATTTTAAATTTTTATTACATTCAAATTCAAAAAAAAAAAAAAAAAACTTTTGATAATTATCATAATAATATTTATATTTGGATGATTTATTTTCAACATCTCCACAAGTAGAGTCATTATTTATTTATCTACTTATCATGTATTTACGTACCTATTTTATTTAGCAAAACAGCAGCCTACAAAAAGAATAGTTTATTTTTATGTTTATTATTATATAAATCTACCTTATTGAAACCACTTAAAGGAGTCGTTGTTATATAAAAACATTGTACCTAACTAAACTATATATTAATTAACCAATAACAATTCTTACATTTATATAATTATATATTAATAATTCGACTACCATAATACGGGCATGTGCCTAGCATGGTAGTCGAACCACCTGTAAAAACTGTATAAAAAGTTATATAATGAATAAAGAAAAAAAAAAAAAAAAAATCCAATGGATGCTGTACAAATTTTACAATATTTTGATGTATTATTTGATAGTGTAAATGGGACATCAATTCATCCCAAAGGGTAATCCAACGCTGAACAAATTATACAATATTTTGATGTATTATTTGATAGTGTCAATGGGACATCAATTCATCCCAAAGGGTAATCCAATGGATGCTGCCCAAATTTTACAATATTTTGGTGTATAATTTGATAGTGTTAATGGGACATCAATTCATCTCAAAGGGTAATCCAAAGCTGAACTAATTGAACGCTGGAAAATTTTTACAATATTTTGATGTATTATTTGATAGCGTCAATGGGACATCAATTCATCCCAAAGGGTAATCTAATGTGAATATGGAGCGCTGAGTGTCATAATTCATTCAAAGAACTCCACCATCCCCTCTCGTGCGAAGAGAAAGCAAAGTTCTGCAAAAAGGAGGAACTAGGAGAGAACAGGAAGTGTCCTGGGAGCAAATATTAAAGCGAAACTAGCACAAGAACCTGTATTTCTGATGGCCCCTCGGCACAACACTAGTCACAATGAGAAGATAGTGTGACAACACTTCAACACAACAACAGCTGATTCTGGCAGCTCCATATTTAATAGCAATATACTGACAATAAAACAACCTAATAACATATCCTGAATTAAAAATAAATAAACAGTAATAAGTTAGTCAAAGTGGCAGTATTTGTGAAAGCGGACAGTGTGATTATCAGCAATCAATCTTGATTTAAATATTAAATTTGAAATGTGAAAAATACTATTGACAGTGTGACGTCAGACACAACCATAGACAATATAATATTTATCTCGTCATAGATAATTTACATAAATTAATTAAGGGGCATTTCTAAACGCAATCCAAAAAAAAAATTGAAAAAGATTATACCATTGAAGGTTACCATCTTCATTTCAGATTAAAGATATAGTCCGATGATATGGCTACTAACACTGATAAAACAAAGAAGTTCGCAGTTATCCCGATTTCCCCCTCTCCTGATACAGAGACAACGCAGCTGCCTTTAGCTGATTTCTGGAAAGGCATGAACTAATTTTAAAAACCTACTCAGGCCAAGGATAACAAATCAAGGGCAGTAATTGTTAAACTAACCTCAGTAACTGTGATGTAGAGTAATTAAGTATTTCATATGGAAAGAATACGATAGATGGCGGTAAGCATGTAGCTTGCATCATAGCTCGCCAGATGGCATTGGCGTACAAGAAGCAGTCTCAGAGATATACTTTGCGAGCTCCCGTGGCAAGGCTCCAGAGATTTACCTACCCCCGAATAGTAAACAGTCGTAGCTAACCAACTAGGTTATTCCAGTAAATAAACACTTTTATATTCAAAGAACCGTATTTAATAATTACTATCTGCCGAGGAAAGGGCAGACAGAACAATTGGCGCAGCCGTATAAGTATAATTGTGTGAAAGTTACGCGTGAGAATAATAATTGGTGCTGGACACGGAGGACTAAGTCACTGCTGGAGTGACTTGCAGTTTTGGCAAGGAATCGGAAGAGATTCTGCTCGAGATTAAGGAGCATTTGGTTCCGTGGCTACGGGCTGAATAAGAAGATTTTTGTTTTAGGAACAGAAGTGAAATACCGCAAGGAGGCGATCCGGTTGTGGATCATTGGATTAATCAGAAGTTTCAAGGTCAAAACGGATCATTGGGTTAATAGTTTCAAGGACGAATCTGTGGATCATTGGATTAATCAGAAGACAAGGATAAAACCCAGAGGGAGACCAGAAGAGTTCCTGAGATAAGTATTTTTGATTCTTTGAGAGGGACTATTTTTTATTGTTTTCTTGTTGATTTTTCTTTGCCGATTTATTTGTTGGGAGTTATGGAATCGGGTAGAATACCACCGTTTTGCCATCTCTCCGGAGACTGGGGGTTGTTTCGACTTCGGATAGAGCAATTTTTCGTGATCCATGATGACAAAGCGTCTGTGGAGAAAAAACGGGCTTTTTTATTGAATCTCCTAGAATCAGAAACGTTGACCTTACTAATTAATCTGTGTTTTCCAAGTAAAGTAACGGACTTATCTTTTGATAAACTTTTAGCGCTTCTCGACAAACATTGTAACAAAAATCGTTCAGTTTTTAAAGAACGGGAGAATTTTTTTTTAGCGAGGCAACAACAAGGCGAGACGATAAGAGATTTCGCAGTTAGACTTCGTTCTTTAGCAACGTATTGTCAATTCGAAACGAGGCTTGAAAAAAACCTCATAGACATGTTTGCAATCGGGTTGTTACGGGACGCGCGAAGGAGAAAATTTTCGTAGAAGGGCAAACGTTGTCGTTTAATGAAATAGAAGGACTTGCAGTTAGTATGTCAACTTTGGATAGTGCTAATACAGTAAAATCAGAAGTAAACCTAGTAAAAAAACGAGTTACTAGCGATGGGTTCAAGCGAGATCAGCGTAGGGAACGATCGACGAGCCCCAAGGGTAGTTTTAACACGAAACCAGCTTATAGGTTAGGATCAAATTCAGGTACGAATTTTAGATCACCCGTGGGTAGTGTTAAAAAACAGTGTTTTATTTGCAAAAGGAATGATCATCTATCGTTTGATTGTAAATTTCGTAATGCGAAATGTTTTAAATGTAAGGGCGTTGGGCATTTACAGAAATTCTGCAAGAATAATCCTATAAATCCCATTTTTGAAAATCACAGGGATAGTAAAGTTTTAGTTGCGTCAATTAGTCCGATTACTGCTGAAATTGAAATTAATAACAAGAAGTTTACGGCAATGATTGATTCCGGTTCATCTTTATGTGTGATGCCGGAGGGTATTTTTAAACGACATTTTAGTTCAATCATTTTGTCACAAGACAAGCGGATTATTTCAGGTTATGGAAATAATCGTTTAAAAGTCGTAGGAAAGGCGATTTTTGATGTGAAATTTAAGGGTAGGAACAAAAATATTAATTTTATTGTAGTAATAAAAGGAACAGAATTAATTGTGGGAAGAGATTTTATGGAATGTTTCGATCTTGGGATAACTTCTCAGGAGACAATTAATTTAGTGACGCCGCAAATGAGGAATGGAGAAAAGTTTATTCAAGATTTCCCGGAAGTGTTTTCGCAAAAGTTGGGAAGATTTAACAAATATAAAGTCCATTTTAAAGTAAACCAGGAATCGGATCCAATTTTTTTCAATGCAAGGCCGGTTCCTTTTTCTATTAAAGGGAAGATCGAATCCGAATTAAGATCGATGGTAGAAAAAGGTATAATCTCCCCGGTTACAAGTAGCGAATTCGCTTCACCGATTGTTCCGGTGGTCAAGAAAAATGGAGATATAAGAATTTGTGTAGATTATAAAAGGAGTCTTAATTTGATTTCCAATTTAGAGAAATATCCGATGCCAAAGATTGAGGAGGTCATACATCAGGTTAGTTCGGGCAAAGTTTTTGCAAAATTAGACCTTAAAGAAGCATATTCACAGTTAGAATTAGCGGATCATTGTAAAAAGTTTACAACTATTAACACACACTTAGGTCTGTTCCAATATAACAGGTTGGTTTTTGGGTTTAAATCGGCTCCGGCCATCTTCGCAAGAACAATATCAAGTTGTTTACAAGGTTTAAAAGGCGTAGCCCTTTACCTAGACGATATTATTATTTCAGGGGTCGATGAACTTGATCTGTATAATAATATTTGCGCGGTCTGCGAGCGGTTGAAAGAATGTGGTCTATGTGTCAATACTGGGAAGTGTCAGTTTTCTGTTAAATCTATAGAATTTTTGGGATACGTTATTTCGGGAAGGGGCATTGAACCGCAAAAAGATAAATTGGAAGCAATTAAGAATGCGCCGTACCCATGCGACGTGCATCAATTGAGGAGTCTTTTGGGATTTTTTAATTTTTATCGGAACTTCATACCGAACATGTCATCAATTTTAGAACCTTTGCATAATCTTTTAAAGAAGAATGCAAAGTTTGAATTTGGGAAGTCATGCATTGACGCAGTAGATAAAGTAAAGTATCTAATGGGTTCTGATAGAATTCTCACTCATTATTTTCCCAACCTTCCTCTTAAGTTATATACAGACGCGAGCAGCGCAGGCCTCGGGGCCGTGTTATTGCACACATTTGCGGACGGTTCAATGAGACCGATCGAATTTGCATCAAGAAGTTTGTCTAGTGCAGAGAAGAAGTACAGTATTCTAGATTTAGAAGCGTTAGCTATTGTGTTTGGTTTGAACAAATTCTTTCAATACCTATTCGGTCGGGAGTTTACTTTATGCGTAGATAATATGCCTTTGATGAGGATTTTAGGGGAACACAAAAATATTCCAGTTTTGGCGGCTAACAGATTGCAGCGTTATGGCATTATATTAGCCGGTTTTGCGTATAAGGTAGAATTTGTTAAGTCATGTCATAATCATGCGGATTTTCTATCTCGGCTTCCGGTAGAAAATTCTCAAGAAGAATTTGAAGATGATTATGGATCAGATTTTGTGTGTTATGTAGATAAATGCGAGCACATAGATATCAAGCTCATTTCCACAGCTATAGAGACAGACACGGTTATTCAGGAAGTTTTAACGTGTTTGCGTAAGGGCTGGCCAAAACGAGTTGGTCGAGATGATGTACTGTGGAGATTCTGGGTTAAGAGAAACGAAATGTCCATAGTCAAGGATTGCCTTTTCTGGCAACATAGAATTGTCATTCCGAGTTCCTTACAAGAACATGTGCTAGAGTTATTACACAGATCTCATTTAGGAATAGTTAAAATGAAGGGCCTAGCAAAAGCTTATTTTTGGTGGCCATCACTGAACAATGACATTGAAAAAATGGTTCTAAAATGTGATGATTGCGCGGCTATGAGGCCGGCACCTTCTAAGAGTCATTTGTCAGTGTGGCCGAACCCTGGGGCAACTTGGAGTAGGGTGCATGTAGACTACTGCGGACCGGTAGCAGGAAAAATGTTTCTTGTAATTTGTGACGCTTTTTCCAAGTGGATCGATTGCTTAGAGGTTCCAAGGGCGGATTCGTTTAACACGATTAAGGAATTGAGAAGAATTTTCTCTAATTTTGGTAACCCTGATTGCATAGTTTCGGATAATGGAACAGCATTTTCTAGTGTAGAGTTTAAAGAATTTCTTAAAGAGAATAACATAGAATTTTTAAATTCACCGGTAAAATTCCCTCAGTGTAATGGACAAGCTGAAAATTCAGTTAGAACGGTAAAAAATTTTTTAAAAAAAATTATGGTTAGGAATAATTTTCCAGTAAATTATGAAAGTAGATTATGTGATTTTCTATCGGATTATCGAAATTCGCCACATTGCACAACGGGATTAGAACCGGCAGTCTTGATGTTTGGTAGGAGACTGAAATCAACTTTCAGTAGTTTAATTCCTAAAACCACTCAGGAAGATGTGTCAGAACAGAGAAAAATAGCTAACGATAATATAAAAAGGAGTCAAGATAATCAAATAAGGAATTATGGGGGCGTAAAAATTAGGAATTTACATGTTGGACAGAAGTGTCTGGTCAAGGACTTCCGTCAGGTGAATAAAGTTGGTTGGGTTAGAGGTATTGTAGAAAGGAAAGTGGGTAAAAAAGTTTATATCGTTAGGATCTGTGGTACTCCGTTGACTTGGAAGAGGCATATTGATCAGTTAAAGAGTTTGTCTGTGAAATGGGAAGAGGAGAGTGAAGATAATAACCCACCCACCGCGTCTGAGGTCACGAAATGCGCTTCAGACGAGTTGGGGACCTCAGCTTTGTTGAAGGGGCTAACGTGGAGTTCTCTTGATTTCAGATTACCAGCGGATGATCGAGAGCAAACTACTCAACTAAGACCTTGGGAAGGAAGGCTCCGTTCAAGGCGTTCATAAAGGTCCCTCCCAGAGAAACAGAAATATTTAAGTTGAAATATTTAAAATCATGACTATGTTTGGTTGAATTTAGTGTATAAAATCGTGTATAAATGAAATATTTAAAATCCTATTTTTTGTCAAATTGTATAACTTCTTTGAAAAGAACATGTCTTGTATTTATTGTAGCCAGGGCTTGAGGTTAGGTGGGGGAGGGTGTGATGTAGAGTAATTAAGTATTTCATATGGAAAGAATACGATAGATGGCGGTAAGCATGTAGCTTGCATCATAGCTCGCCAGATGGCATTGGCGTACAAGAAGCAGTCTCAGAGATATACTTTGCGAGCTCCCGTGGCAAGGCTCCAGAGATTTACCTACCCCCGAATAGTAAACAGTCGTAGCTAACCAGCTAGGTTATTCCAGTAAATAAACACTTTTATATTCAAAGAACCGTATTTAATAATTACTATCTGCCGAGGAAAGGGCAGACAGAACAGTAACGCATAAAGAAAATATACACTCTGCAATAAAAAAATTTAACCAATGTGAAAATATAGAAGGCAAAATGAATACAAGTGTTATAGGTATGTCAGAAACCCAATTTACATTTCTGAACACCTAACTTTTCAAGCCAAATGTTTATAGTTCCTAGCCAGGCAGTAAGCATGTGAACACAGTTTGTTACATCAAATTGTGTTACTTATATTGTGTACATCTTAAAAAATACATTGAAACTTGTAAGTACTGTGTATATCTTAAAAATACAAGAAAACTTTTCGCCTAGATCGGATAGCAGACCCTTACAAGTGATGGTCGGCAAACGCAAAACAGTATACAAGCCTAGCAGAATTTGCTAACATTTATTTATCATCTCCCGGGAGCAGTGTAGCAGCAGTGGCGGCCAGCCCTAAGGTGCGGCGGTGCAACGCACTCCCAAAATTTCTGCCAATCTAAAAATTCCTGAGCACCGAATAACATACTATATTTCCGACATGCCTCATCACTCATCACAAATCACAATACACACTTCGGTTATAATGTATACATAATAAGATGTCTATGTATAATACCCGCTCGAATATAAAGAAGCAGAAGGTTTTGTTCCTATATGCAGGGCAGTGGAGCTGTCACGATAATAATTATTACTTAATAATTATTATTTTCCTGACTTAATAAACCTTCACCTGGCCGCTTACTTTAATTGTTGAATCGCCGTATTTTAGATTTTTTCGATTGGCAACTGTATTGATAAATTTCCGGCGTCACCTTTTGAATTTCCGCCGTACGGGAGCCCGACGGGAATTCGATTCGTCGCCTAAAAATATAAGTTGGTGTGTTCATTATGTGTTAATGTCACAGTTACGGGCTAATACCTTTTACAAGAATTATGTCACTAATTCGAACCGTGATTCGTACGTAGTTGAGTGTGTGGATCGGATTCTTTTTGAATTGTCCTGGAGCGACGAGAGATCGCCATGTTTTATGGCTAACACACCGCCGCGTTCTTGTAAAATATCTGGGGAATCGCGGCGAGCGCATTCGATGGCTTGGCGTAAATAAGGCCCGGTAACAAGCTACGGTCGTGGCAGTACTTATTTGTCGCGACATCCGCCGATGGATGGATTCCCGGTGCTCATCTTCGGGTGAAGCATGCTGATCGAAATGGGGTTCTACCCGGTGCTCCCTGGTGTGCTCAAACCGGAGCTCTGGTCCTGATCGGGAGCTTGGATCCTGCTCCCTGGCGAAGGGTCCTGATACTTTGAGGCTTTCCTTGGAGTCTTTTCTCGGTGCCCGAGCTGGAGATTGAGCGAGACTACAGCCCGGGCTTCCTCAGCACGCTATGTGAAGCTAAATAAAGTGTTCGCGTGAATTTAGAAGTAATTTGTTTAGATCCATGGTCCGCAGGTATGCTATTTCTGTATTTTAGTTAATTGCCTCTTAAATTTCAGAATAGGTTATGTTTTTGTGGGAAATGAATCCCGGTCCCTTGAAGGACACCGTTGTATTGAAGATTTAAATTTAGTTGTAATTGTTACTAGATAGTCTCTTTTATTCACCTAGCCTAACTATCCTTACCGGAGGGAAAGCTGTATTTTCCCTTCCCACCAACCTGAGGGAGTTTTTCATGCTCTGAATTCAAAAATGGTACCAAGGAACAGACTTAGTCTAGTGAGGCGGGCTACTAACTTGTTTGTATATGATTATTGTTACAATAAACGCCCGGGTTGCCGGCATTAAAAAAAAAAAAAAAAAAAAAGGAACTATTATGTTACAGAGCGCTTTGCAAAGCGATCAAAGATTCCAAGAGAATCCTTACACAATTTTCCATGCACCAAAATCGTAGGTAGGTATAATCCTTTGCAAATTTAAATAGATAGTGAACGGCGATCTGTAAATTTCCACCATGTCAAAAGGACCAGTTTGTTCAGTAGCCTCTTAATCGGGGACGCGTTTGTGTCATTTTATTATTGCCATTGTGTTTAAATTAAGATCTACTCTTTTTCAGTCAATGTTCCGCTCAGCATCGACCATTTCTTATCTCTACTGCATACCAACATAAACAATGAGACGCGTTGTGACAGGTCGCAGGTCAATACGCCATTGTTACTTGTTTTTTGGAAGAGTCGGGAAGAGTAAAAAATGAGTTCCATTATTAATGTTGATTTTATAAAAAATAATGCGCTGAACTTTGAAAAACGGTTAGAAATTAAAAATAGTGGCCCACCACGGCCCATTTTAAATATTAAACAAGAGTGCAAGTCAAAAACAAAAACGTTTTTTCGAAGTTTTAAGGAGTTATATAATAAAGCAAGTTGGTTGTGCGGATGCGACAAATTAAACAGTTTCCATTGTTTTGCGTGCTTGGTTTTTGGTGGGGATTCAGTTTGGATTGAGCAAGGAGTGACCGATTTGACACACTTGTCGGACAAGGTAAAAAAACACAGTATTTCCCAAATTCACCTGAGGAATGTTATAAGCTTAGCGGTCGGAACAGTTGATATTAGAAACCAATTAGATTCTGGCTATAGAACTCATATAAAACAACACAATGAACTTCGATCGTTCGTAAAAAAATCGTTATATTTTATCGAAATTAATTGACTGCATTAAATTCTGTGGGGCATTTGAATTGGCCTTGCGTGAACACGATGAGACAAAGGAAGCTGCAAATCCAGGAATATTTCGTGGGTTAATCAATTTCGTCGTGGAACTAGACATGGCTATGAAACAGCACCTTGAATCTGCTACTGTTTTCAAAGGCACCTCAAGAACCATTCAAAATGATATACTGGATGCTATCTTGACCGTTTATTACGCTGAAGTTATGCAGCAAGTTTCGGAAAGTGACTTTTTAGCGATACAGGCGGATGAAAGGACAGATGTTTCCACAATAATGCAAATGGTCCTCATAATTCGCTACGAACGGAATGGCGAAATTTTTGAAAGGTTTTGGAAATATCTAAAGCCAAAGTCACATTGCGCCATTGGAATCTCCGATACAATTTTGCAAGAACTAGAGTTGTTTCAAATTCCCAAATCTAAGCTTATCGCACAGTGCTATGATGGAGCCAGCGTAATGAGTGGAAAAATCGGAGGGGTACGGGCCAAAATCCAAAACTTGTACCCATACGCATATTTTGTACACTGTTATGCTCATCAGTTCAATCTAAGAGTGCAGAGAAGTGTAATGGAAAACAAAGAAATTCAAAGATTTTTCGCTAATTTGCAATCAATTCCAAAATTTTTTTCCCGGTCTGCTAAACGTACAGATATACTAACAGATATTGTTAAAAGGAAAATCCCCGTCGCTCCACCAACAAGGTGGAATTTCAATATAAGGACCATACAAAGCGTGCACGCCTATTCCGCTTCTCCAATCGATAGTATGGAAAAGATATTGGAAATTTAAAATGATCCGAATACTATCAATCAAGCTAGTATGATTCTGAATTATCTCAAGGATGAAACTTTCATTTACTGGTTGGAATTTTTCAATAAAATTATGCCCCACTGTGACATTTTATTCCATCAACTGCTAATGAGATTTATTGATCCCGTTGTAACAAATAACAATGTGCGCGCTTTTGAAAATCAGATTCTAGTGGTTCGAAATTCTACAGACAATGTTTCCGAGCCACCCACCAAAAGAATTAAGACCACTAAATCGGTGATTTGTAAAGAAGTGTGGGATATTATACTATCTCAAGTACAATCAAGATTTCAGTTCACGGATCACCTATCAGTAGCTAAGTTACTCTATTGTGATAAGTTTCCCGAATATAGACAAAAATTTCCTGAACTCGATTTTCGTGCCACTATAAATACGAGGGCTATTCAGAAACTGGGGAACGTTTTGTAATAAAACAAAAACTAGGTACAGGAAAAATATTTTATTATATACATCTGAAAGAATGACTAAAATGCTACTTTTCTACATAGTCACCAAACAAATTAAGGCACTTATCGTAGCGGTGGACAAGCTTCGAAATTCCTTCGTCATAGAAATCCGCCGCCTACGATCTCAGCCACTCAGTGACGCACGCCCAGAGCTCGTCGTCGTCATCAAAACGCCGTGTGAGGTCGGGCATTGTCATGAAAAAACAAAATTTTTGACGATAACTTTCCTCGGCGCTTGTTTTGCATTGCTCTTCTAAGCTTGCGCAATGTTTGGCAGTACCGATCAGAGTTGATTGTTGCACCACGCTTGAGAAAGTCAATAAGCAGCACACCTTGCCTATCCCAAAAAACAGTAGCCATAATCTTCCTCGCTGACAAGGTTTGCAAAAATTTTTTTGGTTTTTTGGGGGAACTTGTGTGTCCCCACTCCATGGACTGCAATTTTGTCTCGCAATTGACGTGCTTCACCCACGTCTCGTCACCCGTTACGATTCGATCCAGTAAAGAATCACCATGTGTGTGGTAGGCGTCAAGAAATGATAAGGCTGCTCCCATTCGCTGACCTTTATGGAGGTCTGTAAGCATTTTTGGCACCCATCTTGCACAAAATTTATGGTAGCCAAGCTTGTGAGTCACAATTTCAAACAACAAAGTCCGTGAAACTTGTGAAAAGCGAGCACGCGCACACCAAAACATACGTGATCGCCGCGCGCCTAGCGGCGTCAGACGGAAACGTTCCCTAGTTTCTGAATAGCCCTCGTACATACAATTTTCTGGATAAGTTTAAATTAAGGAATGAACTATTGACAGTTTACAATCGCGACGACTTTGCAAATTGCTGATGGGTCAATATCTATTTTACAACTCTTTTATAATAATGGATTATCGGATGCTTTTTCAGAGTGCGTTAAATTGTTAAAAATCGTATGTACAATCCCTATGACGTCGGTGGAGAGTGAACGGTGTTTTTCAACATTAAAAAGAATTAAATCTTTCCTAAGAAATACAATTAGTCAAGATAGACTCAATGCTTTGTCAGTGCTAAGCATTGAAAAACGCCTTATTCAATCTATACCGGACTTCCAACTCCAGGGTCATCGATGTCTTTGCCACTCAGAGACAACGGAGAATCGACCTTACCTTACCAAGTGAAGTATTCCCTCATGTTGGAGAGGGTTCAGAAGAAATTTATGAGATTTCTTTACCTGAGGAAGTATGGCTACTATCCGTGGCTCTACCTTACCCACTTTCTCTTGGGCATGCTTGGTGTGAACCTTCTACGGGTCAGAAGGGATGCGCTCATTGTAGCACATTTCTTCAGACTGATTCGTGGAAGGTTCGAAAACTCGGCTATCATGGAGAGCATTACTTTCTATGTTCCCAATGGTTATCTCCGTCATCGACAGCATAGACTGTTTTATCTCCCGGCTTGCAGAACTAACTTGCCAATGGTTATGCCAGTCGGGAGAGCTGTCTTGTTGTTAAATAGAATCACTTCGGATATCGATATGTTTAATATCAATGAAGCACAATTCAGACAAAAAGCTTTGTTGTTGTTAGTGTGATAGTGCTTCATTGAAATATAAATTACTTAAACCTGTTTAAATTTTAAATTAATACTCTTTTATTTTGTAATGTTTTAAAATTAATTAAGAATTGAATTATCTACAAATAGGTAGGATTTTTTTCATAATTAAATTTATTTTAATTAGAGTAAGTATATGTACAAGATTTTTAGCGCACCACCGATTTTTTTTAGCACCAGCCGCCACTGTGTAACAGTATAGTGAGCGGCTTTTTTCGGAAGCAGATATAATTTATGATGAAAAGCGCAATCGTTTGCTATCAACAAATGCTGAAAAAATGATTTCATTCATCATCATAACTTAACACTGATAGATTTTAAGCATTAAATATTATGCTGATTTTTTGTAAAAATAATTTTTTTTGGGAGTAATATTGGGCGTTTTTTTTTCATGATTTGGTATTCGGTATTCGGCCGAATATTACAAACCATTCGGCCTGAATAGTTAAAAAAGTAGCCGAATAGGCCAAATACCGAATAGCAGCCGAATATTCTTGGCATCTCTAATATAAATATGAAGACATTTGGAAAATCCACGTAGACAATGTCACGATTGTAAATAATTTTCATCAGCATTTGGTTCCATAGAACGGGCATTCTGCCTAGCTAGGAACTAATATCGAGCTACAAGATATAATAACACTAGTACACATTTTTTGTATTTACAGTTATTTTGCAATATTTTTACTATGTTATTTTTGCTGTATAAATGTATCTAATGTAATAAATAAATTAACGCTTCACAAATTTTACAATATTTTGAGGTATTATTCGACAGAGTCAAAGGGACATCAATTCATCCCAAAGGGTGACTCCCCATACATTTTTTTGTGGAATGAGTTATTGAAAATAATGAGCCAATAAAATACGTCCATCACAGTGTATTTCTTGTTTACTTCGGCAAATAAATATCTTCGATTTAGGATAACAATCTCCGCGAGTGAGTTTTGGCGAACAAAACTGTACGTAAGGAGTGAGTTTTTTTTTGGTTCATTTTTTAAATATTTTTTTATAAATTATCATAGATTAACTAAAAATAATATTATATTTTGAATTAAAACGGCATCGACATCAATTCACGAAAATAAACCAACAATGAAAAAAATCTTGTCCATACAAAAAAACTGTTTCCTTCCTCTGACGACCGCTAAATGACGCAAAAATAATTTTTAACCCTAGAAAGATAACCTACGCCTCAGAGGCACCCGCGACGGTAAGAAAACGCTGTCTCTTTCTAATGAGTTAATGGCTTGCCACAAGGTGAATATTATGTTTTGAAATTTACTTGAGTATTTCACATGCTACCTACCAGTTGAGCCTAGCCTATATTCATTTAATAAATTCATTATAACCTTCTTTACACATTCAATAATATTAGAGGCAGTAGTCTGTGCCTTTTAACGTTACAACGAGAATTGTTCATTATTTAAGAAAAGAAAGCGTGATTACTTCACGGAACTTGCAGATAACCAAAGAAACCAACTTATTCAAGAATGCTTACCAAACGAAAAAGAAGAAATGAAATGCCGATTTATAAGACCATTCGAGAATTAAAAACTCTAAGCGATCAGAACAAGGTCCAAAAAAATTATGAGTTTGATTTGTTTTGTCAAAGTCTGGCAATACAATTAAGGAAAATGCCCCTTGATAGGACGGCATTAATTTGCCAGGAAAAGCTTTTTTTACATTAGCCCCTCAGAGGAGGCCCTAAGGAAAATAATTTCATGAGCCCCACAATTTCTGCCGCACGGGAAGCACTAAATCATTTCGTCCAGAGTCATTTACTAAAATTGCAATGAACACTGAATAAATTTTACAATATTTTGATGTATTATTCAAAAGCGACAATGGGACATCAGTTAATATTACATTTATTTCACAGTAAGCCACAGGTGGCTTTTGGTCCAGTGCACAGTGGTCCCGCCGTAGGTCATAGCCCTAAAATATTGATGTCCTCATTATAAGGTGATTATTGTACGTAAGCAGTGATTAATTACCAAACTAACTGTAGGTATAAAAACAATCCCGGTTCCCCAAAGATTTCATTCATAGTCCACACCAATTGGAAAGTTCAAGACGTATTGTAGGAACTACATAAAATTTAGTTTGCAATATGAAATATTATAATTAATTAGAAATTTGTAAACTTAAATGTACAAATTACTAAAATAAAATTAATATAAAAAAAAAAAAATGGTATTTTGCCTTCCAAAGTGATCTACATAATTGCGGAAAGTGCTAAATTACTATCATCTGGGCCTTTTTTAGTCACCGTCTTTACTGTTGCTAATTTGTTGGAATTTTTTATTTCCGAGTGTTGTTTTGAAATGGAATTTCAAGTTGAAGGTATGTTCAATTATTTTTATTATTTTTTGAACTTATTATATAGGCTTTTGAATTATATGCCTGCTACGCACGTATAAATTTGTTGGTTAAATTTAAATTTCTATTTGTGTTTGCATAAACTTTTAACTACTTTAATCAGCAGTGACACAAGTTTTACTTAATGAAAAATGTTCCTTAGAATAAGCAGTTTATGTAGCATAATTTTTTTGCCGCTAATTTTTGCTATCTTCTTAATTATGCGTCATCTACGCCATTCGTACACCGTCTTAGAAGTTACGGTCTACGAAAATACATGGGTATGGTTGGTAATCGGTTTATGTATGCGTCACCTACGCCGTTTTATGACGTTCCACGTAAAAATCATGTGTATAGTATTGTGATATTTTATCATACCAAAAAGTATTAGATGCAAAAAACAGTGTTATCCCTTGGAGGAAATAATCACAGAATCGTCAGCCGAAATTGAATTACAATCTTTATTAGATCACACAACCAACCGGATACTTGAATCCCAAAAAGCAGTCTTAGGATACTTCCTGACTTACTACAAAATAATAATATGCTCTTAATTGGGAAGTGGGGTTTTGACGGTAGTACAGGGCACAGCGAGTACAGAGTTTTCGGAATATAAGTACAGAGGATGGCAATTTATTTGTGACTTCCTGTGTTCCTCTGCAATTAATTTATCAGTCAAACACTTCAGATCCAGATAAAATTAAATGGAAAAATTCGAGCCCCTCTTTCACCAGATTTTGTAGGCCCGAGCGAGCAACATGAAAATGTAGAAATTACAACAATGCTAACCTTTAATTGAGTTTTTAACATTGTATTTTTTTTTTGCAAAATAAATGCGAAATTTTCTATTTTGAGTTTTTTTAAATGCAAAATCACGCTTTTTTATTTGCGAAATTTACGTACCCTTACTCATGACCACCATTAATCGCTGTCCACTAGGGCCTGTCGTGTATTTACTCGCCATCATATTACTCGGACACAAGCTCTCACTCCTCGCAGTATCCTTCTGTCATCCTCAGCTATTTACCTCAACACGAGAATTGTTTATTACTTGACGAACGCACACAACTCAGATGGATCTGTAGCTGCAAGATATGGAAGGGATAGTAAATCTTTGGCAGTGACTGCATTTGAGGCTGCTACCCATTTAAATGTGGAAACCCGTGCTCTTTTTATAGACATGGCAAAATGTTTCCTTGCTGCTAGTCCGGGCAGAATTGTGGGCAACGCGATACCATTATCAAAATCAAATGTTCCTTTACTGCAGTAAATTTAACGTCTACCAAGGCAATACTTTCCGGAAAAATAAAGTATTGCCAGAAAATAAAGAAAAGAATTCAGGGGCAGATTAGGAACCCGCAGATTATTTTGTCGACTGAACACCTTTAAGAGTGGTGTTTGAAAGAATCGAACGAGACAACCAATTCCTAGTTAACGGAAATTTTTCTGCGGCTAATTCAGATATTGACCCTGAATATCTATTATCTGACTCTTCCTCGGATGTGGTCGTGTTGCCATTAGGAGTGATTAGAGAATATGCCGGATCCATAAGATTTAGATCAGTGATTCTTAACCTCGGGTCACGAGAGGTATTGGGTTGGGTCGCGGAAATCGAGTATTGATAGCTCGATCGATGTCACTAAACTAGTATAGTCACAATTATTACTACTCACAGAAAAAGGACAGTATGAAAAACGTGTATGAAGAACGGCTGTGTTACTGCCATCTATTGTCCGTTCACAATCGTGACATGTTAGTTCTGTTTTAATGGGGGGAAGGGCGCGGGGCGCAAAGCGGCGAGTGCGCTATTGCCACCCGTCGGCATCACTCGGCACGATCACCGCCTCCTGCCGCTCCCGCCGGTCGGTCGGTCTCGTCTCGGTCAGTTTGCTAGCGAGTTTGTTTACGATTGCACGCTCGTTCTTCATACTGTTTTACGTGAATTACGTTTATACTTGACTACAATACACTCTTTGTTGACAACTACAGATAAACAGTGCTACAAAATTGTGACAATCAATTGTGGATGATTAAAAGTGCAACTCGCGATTGCTGTTATTGAAAGAAGGAAAAATATTTTTTTTCCAATAAATGACATTGTTAGCCTACAATTCGCCGATGAACGAATAGAATAGTATATTTCTATAATTTGTCATTTTATTTCAGTAAGTAAGTCTTTCGAATGGTGAACAGTCATGGCGAAACGTATGTTAACATACAAGCAAGAATTTTTAGAACGATTTCATCCACAATTGAAGCGCTCAACAAGTCTTTGACCCAAGGGGAACCTTCTAAGGGCAGAAGAAAACCCAAAAAGCCGTTAAAACAACCGACATTGGCTCCGACACCGACTCAGAGATGGAATTAGAGGTTGGTGCTCTTAACCCACTACCTGGCACCAGTGGTGTGTCGATCGTCGGTATCCACCCCCCAACACCCATTCCCTCAGGTAGCAAGAAGAGAGCTGGCATCAGCGACTCTCCCAAGAGCATGATTAGTCTTGCCGAGTCTTCGAAAAAGGTAATCCCAGCAATGGAGAAATGCCACAAGATCAGAATGATTGTTATGCAAGGTTCCGACAAGTTGAACAAGGCCGACAAGAGTGCCTTATTTTTTTTTATTTTTATTTTATTTTATTTAAGTATATAAAACAGGCATGGTGCCCAAAAAATTATATACATGAATGTTTAAAAATAGTGATAACGAAAATACATAGTATCGAAAATGATAATATTAACATAGTGATTATATAATAACAAATAAATGAAATGATAATAATAACAAAAGATAGTAACAAAAGTAATTATGCTGAGGTGAATGACAAGTAGGAATGGGTAAAAGGTAAGTACATGGTAGGTAAATGTTCATAAACAATTCGTGATTGTTACCTGTACTGGGTGAGACGCTGATTTTGTAGGTACAATATTGCCTCTCTATAAATAAAGGGCTTCATCACAGTATCAGCTTGATATGATAAAAGGTAAAACTTTTTTTTTTGAAATGTTTAAATTGGTCATTAAAAATGTCTATTTCTTTATTAGAGCAATGTATAGCGTTATAACTTCTCAGTGTTCGCGGTAAAGGGGAGAAATACCCTGTATTTGTGAGGTAGGCTTTAATATAGAAAATGTCTTTCATCCTCCTTGTTGACTTTCTTGATGATGCGTTAATGTTAATTTGGGACAAAATGTTTGGTGTATCAACTGATGAGTGTATAATTTTGTGTAAAAGTAATAAATCAGAAAGTTTACGTCTGGCTGTTAAAGAGTGTAGTTTATAGTGTGAATTTCGGTCATTGTACGTTCCAAATTGATCAGATATACCTTCACGATAAGCAATTACACGGGTTAATTTTCTTTGTGTGGATTCGATCCTATAATTATGAATTTCATAATTGGGAGACCAAATTGTGGATGCATATTCGAGGATACTTCGCACAATTGATTTATATAATGTTAATGTTAATTCTGCACTTTTAAAACAGTTTGTGATTCTTAGCGTTAATCCTAATACTTGTGATGCACATTTTGAAATTGCATCTACATGATTATTGAAGCTAAGTGAAGAGTCAAATGTCACGCCCAAGTCTTTAATTGAAGTTGTGTTACGTAATGCGACATTGTTAATGTGATATGTGTTTGAAAATTTATTGATGTTTTTTGTGAAGGAAATTACAGCACATTTGTTTTCGTTAAAATATAAATCATTTAGTGTGCACCATTCATGAAGTGATGATAAGTCTTTTTGCAAATCGGCGCAATCTTCTAATGATGTTATTTTTTTGTACAACTTAAGGTCATCGGCAAACAGGAGATATTTTGATTTTTTTATTCCTAAAACTATGTCGTTGATAAATATTAAAAACAGTAACGGTCCAAGATGTGAGCCCTGCGGAATTCCCGACGTTGCCGTAAAAAGATCGGCGGAGTACCCTCCTACAACTACTTGTAGTTTTCTATTAGTAATGTAACTTTCGAACCATTTCAGAGTATTTCCATTTACGCCAAACTTTTTCAGTTTCTTGATGAGTAATGATTGATTTAACTGGTCGAATGCTTTGCAAAAATCCGTGTAGATGGCATCCACTTGTAAATGCTTTTCGATGTTATCGCGGATGAATTGGGAGTATTCAAGAAGATTCGTTGTTGTGGAACGCCTGTGGAATGTGGTGCCTTAAACGAGATCCTGGACGACCTTATGACGGAAATAACACATCTGATGCTGGACCTTAATACGATGACCACTAGGAGCACAACCATCGATCAGATACTAAACGCCCAGTCCAGCTTAAACCATAAACTGGATAAGGTTATCAAGGAGCGCCCACCTGTCACCAAGGAGCTTCAGTCAAGATCCTATGCGAGTGCTGCTGCCGGCTTGCCGAATTCTAAGAAAGTTGTGGTTAATTGCCAAGAACGCCCAATTCCTCCCAAACCCTTGACGATCCTGGTGTATCCTGAGGTTCCTGAGGGGAAGACTTCTGAGGGCACCCAGAAAAACCTTGAAATAGTCATCAACCCCAGGGTAGATGACTTCCAACTGATAAATATAAGGAAGATCAAAGGCGCAGGTATGGCCCTTCAAGCCAAAGGCAAGAAGGACCTGGATAACATAATGAAGGCAGGCTAGAAACTAGCTGCTAGCGGCCTTAAAATGGTAAACCCACTGGGGCGATTGCCAAAGATCGTCATCTACAATGTCCCAAAACGGGAATCAACGGCGGACCAAGCGCTATTTACTGAAATCTACAATAACAACTTTGTGGGGCAGACAACCCTGACGATCGAAGACCATCTTCGCACCACGAGGCGTGTGCCACGTCCACAATGCGTGGTTTGTATGCAACTTCTTTCAAATGAATCGCTAAAAATAAACAAATTGAAGGGACATCTCGAAAAAGTCCATCCAACGTACACAAATAAACCGCTTGCTTTTTGGAAAGAAAAAGAAACACAAGCAAAGCGCATGAGACTTGATGCACCATCGAGTTCAGCAACAGTTTCGTTAGAAAAAACTACCTACGCTTCTTTCGAAGTAGCTTTAAAAGTAGCTCAATGTAAAAAACCCCACGGTATTGCTGAGCAGTTGATTAAACCAGCTGCAATAGCCACGGCAAGAACTGTCTGTGAGATGAAATTGCGAAGAAGCTGGAAATGGTGTCAATTTCAAACGATAATAACTGCTCTCTTGTAAGATCGCAGCTGGAATATGCATCTCCTGTATGGTCTCCGATTTATACCTGTAACTTACGCCGTTTGGAGAGAGTACAAAGAAAATTTCTTCGATACATTCAATTCAAATTGAGACAGCCTGTAATTGAAATCCGCTACAATGCATTAATGTCTGATCTAAACCTACCACTACTTTCTACCAGGCGTACTATTAATGACATTCTTATACTTTTTAAATTACTGAACAATCTCATAGACTGCCCTCAAATGTTAATTGTTATAAATATTCGTGTCCCTGTTAAATCAACTCGACTCCACCACCTTTTCCACAGTGACAATCATAGCACTAACTATTCCTATCATTCACCGCTAGTGCGTTTTCACCGAACTGCCAATACGTATACAGACCTTTTCGATATTTTCAATACCTCACCGTCTTGCATCAAAGCAAAAATAATTAGTTATTTATGTAACTGATATGTTTGTAAAACGATAAATATCTGTTGTACTAATATGCATCGTATGTATGTACTGTATGTTATTCTATATATATAATGTTTATAAATGTTCGATACACTTGTATTATGTATGTAATAGCCCTATGTACGGGCGTTTAAATAATAAATAAATAAATAAATAGATACTGTGAAAAAGAGAATAGATTCAATGTCATTAGATATTTTAGAACAATTAATAACAGATCTCAAAAAAGCCATCAAATTTTCAATTCAAATCGACGAATCTGTTGATATTGAAGATTTCCCACAGCTGTTGGTGTACGTAAGATACAGAACTCAACAAAATTTCAATGAAGAGTTCCTGCTTAGTGAAAAGCTCTCTGAAACTACAACTGGGGCTGATATATTTCTTTTAATAGACAATTCTTTGTGGAACACCAATTACTGTGGGACAATTGTCTCGCAGTCTGTACGGATGGAGCACCGGCAATGATAGGGAGTCACATCGGGTTTTGTGCCAAAGTCAAGGAACGAAATCCAGAGGTTGTTTTAACCCCTCAGAAAATCGCCAATTTGCACTTTAAATGTCTTAAACGAAATGACATTTTACGAAAACTTTGTGTTATTACCGTTTCACAATTAATGCTCTATAAATGAAACATTTCTGAACGTAGCCGAATAGTAATAACTGTTTTAGACAGGTTACAAAATAAGCTTTCGAATTATTATATTATAAATAAATATTAATATTTGTAAATATTAAAATTTAGAATGCAAACATTAAAAAAATGTCAAAATGACTCACGTGATGTATTTATGTAAAAACGGTACTAAAATCACAGATTATGTAAACAACAATACTTATTCTATTGTATAAATGTGTAATAAACATTTTTGTCATCTCACTTTTCAATCATTTCATATAAAAATGTTTAATAAAAATTAACAATGTCGGGAGCGGGCGACCCGCCCGTGGGAAATTTGGCGGGATAAATTATCTGTCAGATTGCGCGTCTGACAGAATGTTCTATTTAGATATTTCTATGGACAACTTGAATAGAGATGTGCAGCATGATTCACTATCGACCTTTCACTTTTTATTTTACGGATGTAACTAAAACAATAACGGAGTTATAACGGTTTCTATGGAGACACACGCGTTGACGAGTAAACTCGCTTATTGTACTTGACTGCTATTGTTATTTTAACGAGTATACTTGCTTACGTTGCTGAGGGGTTAATGTAATGCTTTTTACATCGAGAAAACTTGGCTACACGTGATATGCAGCCAGATCTACATCAGGTATTAAAGGACGTAATACAAATTATAAATTTCATAAAGGCGCGAGCTATGAACTCTCGAATATTTCGACTGATGTGCGAAGAAATGGGTTCAGAACACCAGAATTTATTATACCATTCGGATATCCGCTGACTATCCCGCGGAAAGATTCCAGCTAGAGTTCTTTCTCTTAAAACAGAAATAGAAATATTTTTGACAGATAAAAGACACGAATGTGCTGATCGCTTCAGTGACAACAAATGGATGGCTAAATTGGCATATTTGGGTGATATTTTCCACCACATGAATCAGTTGAACACAGAAATGCAAGGTCAAAATCGCACAGTAGTAGACATTTATGAAAAAATTACTGTTTTAAAAACAAAACAAAATTTTGGCAAAATAAAATTGCTCAATGTCAATTAGCAGCATTTCCAACATTAAACTTGTTTTTGGAAGATCTTAATGGCAACCGTATTTTCGTGGAGACCATGTCTATTTTTTTAGAACATGTGAGAAAACTTGAAAATGAAATGGAAAGATATATTCCACAAAATGTCCATATCGTGAAATACAGTTGGGCAAGAAATCCATTTGAAGTAGATGTAATGGGCATTGAAAACGATTCAGCTGGATTACAAGAAGAATTGCTCTTTTAAAAGTGAGATTTGCCAGAACGAGTCTCACAAAATTTTGGGCACAATTATCTGGGAAGCCAGTTCTGAGCAATGAAGCTGAAAAAGCCCTGCTACCTTTCTCAACTACTTATTTATGTGAAGCAGGATTTTCATGCCTTGCTGTTATGAAGAATAAGTACAGGAATAGGTTGGATCCTCAGCATGACATGCGGTGTGCACTTTCTATAAACATAACTCCATGTATACATGATCTTTGCTCAAAAATACAACACCAGGGTAGTCACTAATTATTTTGCTGTAAATTTTTTAACTGTTTTAATACTGAATTGTCTGATTTAATACGGAACATTTAAATAAAGTTGTTTATTTCTAATTTTACAACTACATCCTATAAATTTTATAGGATGTAGTTGTAAAATTACATAATATATTACTTTAGTACCTGTCACTGGAAAATAAAATAAAAAATTAGATTAGGATCGGGTACTTCAAATATATTCGTACTTGGGGTCATCAGCCAAAAAGGTTAAGAACCACTGCTCTAGACGATCCACCAGAGGAGCTCTTCGAAGAGGAAGAAATAATGGATTCGCAGCCGAGACTTTTGCCATGGCTTTCAAAAGTGTAAGTATTTTAGTAATAATTAATGTGGAGTTAATTAGCTTATGTGTTTATTTTATTTAGTTTGGTTTATTTTATTCCCATACCAATGTGAAACCTACTATCTCTCATGTGTAAACCACAAGAATTCAAGTATACGAGTTGCTATTTGTGATGTTCCCTGGTTCTTTGTTCAATGGATCCCCTATAACATTTGTTTTACTTGAATGCCAACTGTGGGACCAGCTTCTGAAGGAATTCTAACAACGGAAGGAATGTCTTGCAAATGGTGTTCGAGTAACTGGACCTTCAGTTTTGGGAACAAGTGACGGACTAAACAAACTTGTATTCCGTACAAGAAAGGGAGCACAGGTTCGTCAATATCAACTCAAGGGAGTTGATAACTTCACTGGGGTCCAGGTGCTGATGGGGAGTTTGAAGTTTCCCCAAACTCAAATGTATTGGTCGTTAGATTTAAGCATACCTGTTATTACAAAATGTATCTCCAGGGATCGACAATTTGCAGGATAGGCTAAATGAGCCACATAAGCTTTGGAAGGTCAGACCCTTCATTAACAACATCCTCAAAAAAATCCACACTTTGCTTAGAGCTTCTCATCTATCAATAGACGAGCAAATGATCCCCTTTTCTGGACGTTGCCAGCACCGACAATTCGTTCCATCGAAACCCAACCCTCTCGACCTGAAAAATTTTGTTCTTGCTGCAAGGGATGGACTTGTGTTGTATTTTCAAATCTACGTAGGAGCTGGTACGGTCAGCGAAGTGGACAAAAAAGCTTTGGGTCTAGGAGCAAGTGTGGTAAAACTGTTGCCGACCTAAAAATAATTCATGTATCATATACACGGACAGATTTTTTACAAGTCTGAAGCTTGCGGATATGTTACTATCAGAAAAAATATTCCTAACAGGTACAGTACGAACCAACAAGATTGGAGATGTTGTGAAGTTGAAACCTGACAAAGATCTGAAGTTGGGATGAGAAGGTACGCCAAGATGACGTCTGTGTCATCAAATGGAAAGACAACAAGTCCGTACTTCTCCTCTCAACTTCTGCAGGGAGCCCCCATTGGGGACTTGTAAACAATGGGAATGTAGAAAAATTGACGTTCCTCAGCCGGCCATTGTAAAAAATTACAATACCTCAACGGGGGGAATAGATCTCTGCGATAGGCTCATTGCCTATTACCGTACGGCCATGTGTACCTGCAAATGGCCCGTAAGAGTCTTTAATCATTTCATAGACTTAATTATAGTCAATAGTTGGCTAATGTACTGAAGGAACTGTGCTTCTGAAGGGGTGCTCGGTCGAGATAAGTTGGGACTTATGGCATTTAGGATGCGAGTAGACACAGCCATGATCCACTACAAAGGTGGTAGTGATAGTTCAATTTATCAATCAAGTGTGACACACGTCATTTTTTGCTCCCTTAAAGTTGTTGCTTTCCTACAGTTAAAACATCAAATTATAAATTCAAACTCTGCAAAATTCTTCGGTGATTTCATACAAAATTAGTTTTCATATTTTCTCGAAAGTGTTGATGCTGATTCATTATTAAAACTAATATTATAAAGTGCAGTTCTGCGTTGCCGAATATTAGAATTTAGGACTACCTACAAAGTGTATCCGCGCCGCCGTGGAGTGCCGCGCTCCATTGCCATATGCCTACTTACGTTTATATCCACATAACCGTGCGGTGCGCCTGACAACCCAGAGGCGACCAACCTTTTAACATGTTCTGTTTCAAGTGCCAACTAACTATGACCAATGGCATCACTTGTAACTCCTGCAGTAAGCAGTTTCACTACGAATGCAGAGGGACATCTGAAAATACATTTCGAAAGGCTAACAATGAGAAAAAAAGAACCTGGCGTTGCATTACCTGCAAAACTTTACCCCAATCAACAGCTACGTCAACTAACCCTATAGAAGATGTGATGGTTGAAATAAAAAAAATATTCTCGGAACTTACCTTCCTCAAAACCCTTAATAATCAAGTAAAGAATGACATGTCTGAACTTAAAAAATTCGTCGACTTCAACAATTCAAAATTAGATGATTTTACTAAACGATTCCAAGCATTTGAACAATCTATGATCAAAGTAGACAATCTGGAACGAGACGTTTCCTCTCTTCAATTGACAATCAAATTAATGCAAGAAGATTCAAACAAAAGGGAACAATGGATGAGGCTTCAGAATATCGAAATAAAAGGAATACCTCAAGATAAAAACGAAAACATTCCAAATATCCTATCAGAAATAGCAAACAAAATTGGTATTCACAACTTTAAAACCAGTGAAATCGAGTTCGCCACCAGAGTCTCGGCGAAAAACCCACTTCATTCTAAACTAATCAAACCAATAATCGTAAAATTCACCTCCCGCTCACGTAAAAATGAATTCATCTCGGAAATTCGACGAAGAAAAGGAATAAGCACGAAGGACTTAAATTACCCCAGTGACGAAAGAAACATCTATGTCAACGACCATCTGACCAGCTTTAACAAAAACCTCCTTTTTCGGGCCAAGGGGTTTGCGAAGGAGAAGGGGTACAAATTCACGTGGCTAAAAAACAGTAGGATATTTGTGAGGAAAAATCCTACTTCGCCCCCCATACTAATTGCCAAGGAAGAGGACCTCAAGAAAATTTCCTAAGTCGATCTGGATCCTCTTCGCGTCGTAAAATAGATTTTTTATTCAGTCATGTATCTCCCCACACATTCCCCTCCTCCCATCATCCACTCCTATTACACCTACCCCCCCCCCCTCTCTTATTTTGCCCTCTCCCTTAAAATTTCTAATTCATTCCTAACCCAATCAAGTAAATTTTTCAAGAACCAATTAGAAAACCATGTAACCGCCTGTTGGTGACCACTACCTGCTACACGCTTTACACTCAGACCTACTCGACGGACTATCACGGTCTCGTTTACACCTATTGCCTTTTCTGCTGCGGTGGTAAGCAAATTATTATATACTCAATTGTCTACAATAATTTTACCAACATATCTACCTACCTATATCTAATTATATCAACATCAGAACAATAGTATCAATAGCCGGACCTGAGATGCGTATTACAATACATACCTATACATTATTATTATTTTAAACTCTATGATGCACTCACTTGCATTGTATTAGATGTACTTACTCTGTTAAATTGTATGCACTATAACCGAATTTACTTATCTTACGTAAGTACTCGTACATTATTGTACTACGTAAGTACTTAATTTACGTATGTACATCTAGCACATGCATTCTTTTAGATCTACTTACTCTTTTAAATTGTATGCACTATAACCGAATTTACTTATCTTACGTAAGTACTCGTACATTATTGTACTACGTAAGTACTTAATTTACGTATGTACATCTAGCACATGCATTCTTTTAGATCTACTTACTCTTTTAAATTGTATGCACTATAACCGAATTTACTTATCTTACGTAAGTACTCGTACATTATTGTACTACGTAAGTACTTAATTTACGTATGTACATCTAGCACTTGCATTCTTTTAGATCTACTTACTCTTTTAAATTGCATGCACTATAACCTATCGATTGTCCTAATCTTCTTCAACACATCATTGCAAGTTCCAAATCGCAACAGCAGGCAGTCGCTTTGTAACCTTTAATCTCCCTCTTTGCAAGACCAACTCTAAACAGAACTCATTTATCTACACATCCATCATCATCTGTGGCTCTACAACCCAGGTCGGGTCTTGGCCTCCAGCAGAGCCTGCCTCCATGACTGTCGGTGTTGTGCTGCGTTGCGCCAGTTTCGGATGCCGATGGTGCTTGCATCCTTCACCACTCCATCCAGCCATCGAAGCTTTGGTCTTCCAACTCTTCTCCGACCCCCAGGTGCACCATCCATAATTCGCTTTGGAATATCTCCTTCGCTCATTCTCTGGATATGTCCAGCCCACCTGAGTCTTCCAGTTTTGATTTCCTTGGAGATATTAGGGTCCTCGTAAAGATCGTATAGCTCCTGGTTGTATCTGATACGCCATTCTCCATTATCACAGACTGGGCCGTAAATCCTTCGCAGCACCTTCCTTTCAAAACTTTCTAGGGCTCCTTCATCACCCTTACTGATTGTCCAGCATTCCGAACCATACATAAGATCTCTACACATCCAAACACTCATTTAACTTAAATTATCACCACATTGACATTTTTAACTCGACTTTACGTGACATAAAACGAAAACTCACCAAGCAACATGACTCAAACTAGAAAGTTCAATCACTATAAATTCCCATCCTTTGACTCTTAATCCTATTCCTATGTTCCTCCCCCCCCCCCCTTTTTATATATTGTAACTAAAAAATAAATTAAATAAGAAAATACCCTTACAATGTCACACTTTATCATTATATATCATCAGTGGAAAGTTCATAATTGGCATAATTGACTCTCATTATTATATTATTTTGTAATCTCTGATTTGCTGTCAACTTTCTCTAAAATAAATAAAATAAAAATAAGATGTGGAGTTCACGCCACGATCGGGCAGAGGCAGACCTAGAAATGCCTCCCCATCACCTCAATGTCAGCCAGAACCTCCGAAGAAGCACAGAAATATTATAAAGGAATGTTAGGTTGATAACGTGAGACATCTTCCACGTTTTCAAGATAAAGCGAATGCCACAAAATGTAGATTTCCTGAATGTAAATCTAGGTCTAAGTTTATTTGTATAAAATGTAATATGTTTTTATGTGTTAAGAATTGTTTCGAGATGTACCACACAGTTAGATTTTAAGTTTTCCCTAATTTTGTAAATATTTTCCTAATTTCATGTAAATATATAATTTTTTTTCAAGTTATGTTTTCTTATTTTTTTTTAAATGTACCTACCTTTAAAATGTCTTAGGATATTTTATATGTCCTAACATAAGTTAAATGTTTGCTTTCCTTTGTAATTTTAGACTTTTTTAGTATAGAAGTGCATACTACGAAAAAAAAATTCTACGTTGTGACCTGAGGTACACTACAGTGTACCTTCTGCAACTAGTAAACTAAGCATTTAAAAAATCTTCTTTAACTCATATAATAAACTATAAAACAATATACTTTCTGGTGCGTCGAAAACTTATTTTGTAGTCGGACAGATGCATTGGCCAAAACAATAACTGGACTCTGGCGTGTCTTTGGTTATATCTAATTCAAAATAAATTTTTCATTGTTATTGAACAAAATTTTTTAACAACAGGACTAGGGGTGTAGCTACCGCCGTATCAACCGTTTGAATGATACGGGACCCACGGGCTACAGAGGCCCCTAACGTGTGTAAGCAAAAATTAGTAAAATGTTATCCACAATGTACCTTAATCTCGTGCTTCCCGGGAAAAAATATATTAAAAAAACTGTCATACGTGCCTATAGAGTTTTCACTTCAGAAATGACAAAAGTAAAAAAAAGCAACCTCTTTTTTCCCGGGTTAAGCGTGCGCCCAAAAGTTGGCAACATCCCGCAATAACCGATGTACAATGACAAACCACGGAGAGCAATATTTACGCGTTTTATTTCATTCTGGTCCAAACGATATTTATTACATTGTAATACAATACAATCTTGTTCTTCTGATTATTTATTGGTTAATTAGTTTGATTTGTGAAAAGAATGAGAGAAAGGAAAAGAGATTATCCCAGCGGAGTTATGAAAAGAAAAAGTAAACAGAAAAGGAGGTGGTTGCGCCAGTTTGGATTTAAATCATTGTTTGTCTATGATAGTAACTGAGTAACTGCTTTGTTTCCTTATTCCAATTCTTACCTATATAAATTGCCAAAACAGCTTTGTTCGCTTTACTTGCGCCTAAAGGTAGTGTTGTCACACAAAAACTCTAACCGCCTGTTTCACGCAAAAATTCATTATTGCTTTTGTGACGCCCGCCGCTACATATATATTGTATTTTGGTTTGCCCGCTCGAAAGGAGTGTTATATTACCCGCGACAGTTCAATTTGGTGAATTGTTCATGTTTTTGTTATTTTGTTCGTGAATTGTGAACCGCAACGTGAAATTTGTGAAACATTTACAAGTACGCGTACACTGGAGGAAATGTTGTATTGTGAACTGATTAACTGTTATAATAAGTTTATAAGTTATAAGAGACAAAACCAGTGGTCTGAAATTGACGATAGAAAGAGCAGTGGTAAGTTTTTGGCACTCCATTTTACCCTTCCTTCATTGCAGTTATTCAGTGAATTGTTGTTTATTTAGTAAACGCACTCGCCCCCGCTATACGAACGGATTGAGATTGAAACAGCCTAACCAGGAGGTTATAAAAAAAATGCTTAAAATTTCTTCATTTTTTCAGCAATCAGCTTCTGCGAGTGATTTAGATTGCAATGGTAAGTACTACCAATTTATCTACCAGTAGCGAAGGGTGAATTTTGTTTTTTGAAAGAACAATGGCAACCTTCAAAACAAGAAAATACCTGATCAAGTATTGTACCAAGCAATAATAAGAATTTTGTTTTGATATTCTTCATTAGTAGTTGATTATTACTCTCAAAGCCATTTTTCTCATAATGCTTTTAATGTTGTTTTCAATTTGTCCTTTGATGTGCCATGTAATACGTGCGATACGTGCTTCAATATTCTCACATGAATGATCAAGAAAAGGTTCTCCAAAAGGAGAAGACGCACACTTATTAAGAAAAGATTCAGCCCGAAAAATGAAAAACTCATATTCCAAGTCAAGTAATAGTTATACCTAGAGATGGCAAAATTTAGCATTAATTTTCAGATTTTTTAGCATTAACAATTGAAAATTTAGCGTTTTATAGCATTTTGAGGCATAATTTAGCGTTTTGTAGCAAAATAGAAAAAAAATGTATTTCCTGAATGTTTTTAGCGCATATTTTAAGTATTTTTGGTAAAATATATGTTTAACCTTCATTTGCAAGTATTTCCATGTGAAAGATTATACATAATTAATTTTAATATTAAATTAATAAGGAAGGAAACTCTAAGTACGGGTCGAACACAAACACAACTAATGCAGATTGCGATTAACATCAATAGGTGTAATTTATTTCGCACAATTAGTGTAATGTCAAAAAGCAATTTTAGCCTACAGTACAAAAATATTAAGTATTTACACATAAAATAGTAACAAAATTGTAAAAAGAGGTAGGACAGGCTTTCAAAAATGAAATAAAGTAGGCATATTTGAAATACAGGTAAATACAAAAAACAATGGAAATGGAACCTTACTGATTGAATGATAGCATTGCATATTATTCTCACATATTATTTTAATACCCGGTATTTTCGGGAAATTCACGCCTATTTCGCTAAATAGAATAATTTTGCAGAAATACGGCCAAAATCACGTTTTTCGCTATTTTTTCGCGTTTTTAGTTAAAACGAAATTTTGCCATCTCTAGTTATACCGCAATGGAAGCCGATATTATTGCAAAAGGCTTCCTCAGAGCATTGAGATGCATAGAATTAAATATTCCAAGATGATTGGTGACGGTGATAGCAGCATCATCTGCAAGCTTAGGATGTTGATGCCATCGGTTCTAAAGTTGATTACGAAAATTGAATGAATAAATCACCTGCTTCCTAATTTCTGCAATAAAATGAACTCATCGGAAAAAAAACTAACAATTTCAAGGGCTTCATACCAGGGATGATAAGGCAAAGGGTGTCCAGCGACATTACGCGGCTTAGAAAAGCAATTGTTGGTGCCACGAATCATAGAAAATGCAAAAAAGATGTCAGTCAAACCCAACGGATTCAAAATTTGCACAACGACATAATAAATTGTGGAAGTAATTTTTTTTAACCGCTTCTGTGCCAAGAGCGAGATTTCTCGCTATTCTTTGAACCTCTGTATCATACATATGTCCCGTGTTTTTATTAATTTAAAATATGGAACACACAGAGTATGATTGGTATGATTTTGTAGTACTTCACTAAACAGACGAAATTACAGTTTTCTGATATTATCAATTTTACAGAGATCTATCTACCCACGAACTTCGTTTGACAGACAACAGAGTCACTAAAATAGGGTTGTCAATTTTCGCGCGTATATTGCCGATATCTGTCGCGCGTCAATAATTTTATTATGATTTATTGATTTTTGTTAGTTTTTGATACTTGTGCGGAACAATTATTAATTAACCAAATACATCTGGACATGAACAACTGGATGAAAATTTCATGGAAGATGCCGGCCGTACTGTGGATTCCGATGACAGTGATGTCAATTTTATTAGTGATGACGAACAAGATTTTCCTGATATTTCTCTAATCGACGAGTCCATGCCAGTTTTCGATTGGAAAACTGGTGATTTTACTCCCAAAATTAATACTTTTGATTGTGCAAGTTCAGGTTCCAATATTGAAAATGTTGGAACCAGGGAAGTAGACTTCTTCAAACTTTTCATGTCTAATATCCTAATGAGTTACATCTGTGATGAGACAAATAAGCAGTACCAATATGTCAAGAGCAACTGCAATTACTAATTAAGGGGGATATTTCATATATTCAGCCCTTAAGAGTATCAAAAAATGTTCCTTACTGTGTGAAAGTTATGTAAGTGAATTAAAAATAACGTTTCTGTCAATAGTGTGGACGTGAAACGATCTTTTAAATATGTGTGCAAAATAATATAGCTAATTACAAGATACAGTTCAAACGCAGTGGCTAAAATTTCAAACTGGCATCGAACATTTACCAGATGTGGCCACCATTTCATGCCCCTCGCGTACCCCGCACCTATACTACACTACCTCGTGTACCCCTCACCCGCTGCCAGCTTCATGATAATCATCTGGCGACCTCTGCATCCCTAAATGCACCCCGCTGCCCTGCGGCCCGCCACCCGCCCCACCGTCCCCGCGCACAAGGAAGGATGACATCGGACTGTACCCTCAAATGTGTTCGTAAACATTTGACGAACTGCCAGCCTCCTCTGCCCCCGCCCGCCCCCGCGCCCGCTCACACAGAAGGATGACATCGGTCGGAGCCGATATTATTAGCCTGAGTGATATTATAAACATTTACGGTGAATTTTTGCAATAATTTAAGAACTTTACACATATATAAACATTTTATGATGATATAAATATTTTACAGTGATAAGACATTATATATTTTGTATTTAGTGTTACCTAGTTAATTAAGTTGTTAGTGCAGTAAGTTATTTATATTGACTTTCACTATTGTTTGTTATGAGTTGTGTATTTATTAGAGGTAGGTTGAATATGTGTAACGGTATTTTCGCGATGTTAAGGTAGTTTTTATATGTAGTCCTTGGAAGGGAATGGCCGACACAGGTGTCGATGAGGCTCGCTACCCATCACATCGCCAACCCTTCGGTTGCGCAAAGAGGAGGACAGAACGTGAACAATGTAGAATTGTTACATGGAATATCAGAGGAGGGATGGACAGAAAGATGAATGAATTATGCGATACAATGGATAGTAAATGTTTGGACGTACTTTGTGTGACAGAGAGTATGAAAAAAGTGAGCGGTACAATGCAGCATAACGATAGGCTCGTCATCTGGTCTGGGAGACCAGATACGGAGAGGGCTTGTCAGGGTGTTGCAGCGCTACTGTCTCCCAGAATGGTTGAATGTATGTTGCAGTATGAATGTGTAAGTCCGAGAATAATGTGGATCCGTTTCAAAATTGGTTTGACAAGGGTGTTTCTTGTTATTTGCTACACTCCTGTTAATTCTGAAAGCAACGAAGTGAAAGATGATTTTTGGACTGGTGTGAACGACGTAATGAGATTAAAAAATTTGAATGAAAGGATTATAATGGCGGGCGATTTGAATGGGTGGGTGGGAATTGGACGTGACGGATTTGATTCAGCCTTAGGTATGTTCGGGGATAAAAGGACTAATGAAAATGGGAACAGAATACTTGAAGTATGTTTAGAGTGGAACCTATTTGTATCGAATACCTTTTTCGATCATAAAGGTATCCACCAATATATGTGGGAAAGAGGAAATGAAAGATCAATAATTGATTTTGTAGTAATTGACTCTAGGTTGAGAGCCGTTACCGAGGACACAAGAGTTTTCAGAGGGGCTGAGGTTGAAACTGACCACTTTCTGGTGGTATCAAGAGTAAATCTCTTTCGCGGATGGCGCTCTAAAGTGAAAACGGTATCAGCTCCAACAAGAGTCAAAATAGAAAAACTGCAAAACGATTATGTGAGAAGTGCGTATGAGAATTGTGCAGAAATGAGATTGAATGCGAAAGAAATGGACGGTCTAAGCATAGAGGAAACATGGAACCACATAAAGGTTAGTCTGTGCGAATCTGCTAGAGACGTGTGTGGAATAAGTAAGCAAGGGAGGAAGAAAGGTGATGCATGGTGGGATGACGAGATTTAAGCACTGTTTTGGAAGGAAGTCAAAAGGTCCCGGAGTGGCCCAGAGAACAGAAGAATGAAAGTGATAAAATCGAAAGATGGAAGAATGTTGACGAATGAAGAAGAAATAAAAGAAAGATGGATGAAATATTTTGAGGAAGTCTTCGAAAGCAACCCGGGTGATAGTCAGTCCAGCGTCGAATCGGTTATGAACGATGACAGAGTGAATGTTATCAAAATCAGTATCAATGAAATAAAAAAATCGATTAAATGCATGAAGAATGGTAAGGCTGTTGGTTTCGACAATATTGCTGCCGAATACTTTAAAGGAGATAGCCATATTATTCTCACATGGTTGTGCAGACTTTTTAACCAATGTTTAGAGGAGGGTTACACGCCATTAGATTGGAGAAGGGCTGTAATCATGCCGTTGTACAAAGGTAAAGGGTCACGTATGGAATGTGGGAATCATAGGGCTATTAGCCTGCTAAGTTCTGTCGGCAAGCTGTATGGAAGAATATTGATTGAAAGGGTAAGAACGGAAACAAAGGATAAAATATGGGATGTGCAATGTGCCTTTATGAGTGGAAGGGGATGCATGGACCAGATTTTCTCCTTGCATACGCTCACTGAGAAGTTTCTGGCGAAAAACCAGAAACTTTTCTGCGCCTTTGTAGATCTTCAAAAAGCGTACGACCGAGTCGACAGGAAAAAGCTATGGAAGGTGTTATCCAAGTATGGAGTGAATACAAATCTCATACAGGCAATTGCGTCTCTGTACGAGGGAAGCGTTGCATGTGTTAGGGTGAACGGTGATTTTAAGGGGTGGTTTGATATCACAAAAGGTGTTAAGCAAGGCTGCGTAATGTCACCATTGTTATTCAATCTATACATGGATAATTGTATGCAAGAATTGAAAGATGTGGGATTGGGCGCGATATTGAATAGTCTGAAAGTATGTTGCCTGTTGTATGCTGATGACGCGGTGCTGATTTCTAACACTATGGAAGATCTACAGTCTCTAGTATCTAGGATGAACGAAGCATGTATGAAGAATGAGTTAATGATGAATGTAAGTAAGTCTAAAGTCATGGTGTTTGAAAGAGAGAGTACGAAAACAGTGTGCGATATAGTAGTGAATGATGAATACTTGGAGCAGGTGGATGAGTTTGTTTATCTGGGTAGTATGTTTACGAGAAATGGGAAGGCTGATAGAGATATTGAAAGGAGGGTAAATGCTGGTAACTCCATTAATGGAGGACTGAATGCCGTTGGAGCTAATAAAAAACTTTCAATAAAAGCGAAGCTAGCAGTCCACAATGGAGTCCTGGTACCTACCCTGATGTATGGCAGTGAAGCATGGAACTGGCAGAGGAAGGATGAAAGTAAACTGAATGCTGTTGAAATGAGATCCCTGAGACGTATGTGTGGTAAAACCATGTATGATCATGTTAGAAATGTGGATATCCGCAAAGAATGTAAGGCTGATGTAAGTATAATGAGCAAAATTAAGAAAGGGACCCTCAGATGGTTTGGGCACATAGAGCGAATGAACGAAGAAAGTAGTGTTAAAAGAATATATGTTGCAAATGTGAATGGTAGAAGAAGTCGGGGACGCCCGAGGAAGACATGGCACGATCAAGTAAATCAGATACTTGAGATGGGCCATGTCAAAAGTCAGAATAATAGAAGAGTATGTATGAGACGATGCATGAATGTGAGTGAGGCAAAGAGTGTGTGCCAAGACTGAGTTGTTTAGCGGTCCATCCTCTCTGCCTACCCCTGCGGGGAAACGGCGTGATGGTTAGTTAGTTAACTGCAATGAGTTGTCTTGGAGGCTAAAACAATGGACTGACACAACAATTGAGGAACTATACATTTTTTTGGCTTTGTGTCACTTGATGGCCTGCAATTCGAGAAATAAAATTCAAGACCACTGGTCAACTGACATTCTACTTTACTCGCCCGTATATTCAGATACCATGTCTCGAAATAGATTTCAAATAATCCTCCGCATGCTCCACTTTAGTGACAACACTCAGCAAGCAGGTGGGGACAAAATGTTCAAAATAAGGTACATAGTGGATAATTTTTTAAAAAAATTGGAGAGTACATGTATCCTTACTAGAATATTTGCATTGATGAAAGTTTGCTTCTATTCAAAGGCAGACTGTCACTTAGGCAATATATTCCATCAAAAGCAAGCTGTTTTGGGATTAAATTTTTTGTAACGTGTGACTGTGCTACGGGATATGTTCTGAACTTCATTATTTACACTGGGAAAACGACAGGCATGTAGGCATATCAGGGAGCTTAGTCATGACACTCATGGAGCCATATTTGGATCGGGGACATACACTGTACATTGATAACTGGTACACTAGTCCTCTTTTACTCCAAAGGCTCCATGATCGGAAAACGAATGCTTGTGGTACTGTAAGAAGAAACCACAAAGGTATGCCAAAGTTCACTGAAAAACTGAAGATGGGGGAAATGAAAACTTTTCATACCAACACCCTTTCGGCCCAAATTTGGAAAGATAAAAGGGAGGTTTATATGCTCACAACTCTTCATCCACCTATTCTAACCGAAACAGGCAAAATCACATACCAGAATGAACCAATAATCAAACCTGAAAGTATTCAAGACTATAACAAGAACATGGGTGCAGTTGGCCAATCTGATATGGTTTTGTCGAGTGTCCACTCATCGCGGAAGACAATGAGGTGGTACAAAAAAATATTCTTTCACCTAATGGACCTAGCATTACTGAATGCCCATTTACTTCACTGACAAAAGACAGGAAAACGTGTGCCCTAGCACAGTTTCAGATGGAGGTGATAAGGCAACTGATCCAACAACATAAACCTAATATATCCTCGAAATGTACCCATAGGAAAAGAAAGGCGGATCTGCCATCACGTCTAACCGAAAGGCACTTTATGGACAAACTACCTCCAATTGCAAAAAAAGCAGCACCTACGGCCAGATGTGTAGTATGCCTATCAAAAAAGAAGAGGAAAGAATCAAGGTATCAGTGCAAGCAGTGCAAAGTGGCTCTCTGCATTGAACCGTGTTTCAAACAATACCATACATTAGAAGACTTTTAATTTTCTTTTCAACAAAAAAAAATAATAATAATTTAGTTTACAATAAAAAAAAAACAATCCATCTTAATACATATGTGTCATATGTGACAAGTTGTGACAACCCTGACATTTTCTGAAAAATTAAAATATTTTTATCTAAGTGAAGGGAAGCAAATACATTGCACATTGAATAAATTTGGTAAGTCGTTTAAATATCCTTTCAAGGTGTAATGTTTTTAATTTATAAAAATAGGATATAAAAATGATTTATTTTGATTAAAAATTCATGGCCTGCTGTCCACAGCTACACTCCTACATACTGGCATTTAAAAGGTTAAAATTCACCAAAAATGTGGTGATAACTTTTGCAAGAGGTAAACTGATTCCACTGAAATTAGTTATGTTCCTGAGCTTCAAGAAAGTAGCATTTGGACAGGTA
The DNA here is from genome assembly GCA_917880885.1 of Limnephilus marmoratus. Lineage (NCBI taxonomy): Eukaryota > Metazoa > Arthropoda > Insecta > Trichoptera > Limnephilidae > Limnephilus > Limnephilus marmoratus. The sequence continues at coordinate 25,303,212 of OU862930.1, read as the reverse complement.
TACAGCAACTGGCGAATAACTACGAAAGACTGATTTTGAACCTCAATCATAACTATGCAGAGCAGTTTAATTCCATTATTGCTAAATTCATAGGTGGTAAAGGGGTCAACTTCACATCTAGAGGATCGTATCAGGCTAAGTGTTTTCATACTGTTATATTGTTTAATATGGATGCTGGAACTTATCAACACTTACAAAAAAAATTACAGGTTATAGTCCTGGCCTAAATCTTTTACCGAAACACATCGCAGGGATCAAAAAAAAATTCTGCAAAAGAAAGTTAATATTGGTAAAAAAAAAAAGGCAAAACTAATCGAAAAGGAGTTGCCCAGATAGACATTATGGATTGATGGACTTAGATGATACGCCATCCTCCATATTTGAAAACAAAAAAAAATATATTTTTGTCAGATTTGTATAAAACCACTGAAGCGATTGCAATAGAGCGAAAGACACTTACACCCGGATTAAGAGTCGATCCTTAAAGTTGTCTAAGTCAAGTGTCGGCCTTACCTTAGCAAAGATAAGAACCGTCCTTACCTTTAACGTTTCTATACAGAGTCCACACTTTGAGCTTCCTTTCCTAAGGTAGCCTTTGTCCTGCTTCTATAGAAACAACATGCCCCGTTTTTGGGACAATCTGTGTTTATCTATGCTATTTTCTACGGATTTAATTCAAGCGTCTGTCGTAAATAACATCGGGCTGTCAGAAGTCTCTGTTAGTTCTTTCGTTACATGTTTCCTAAGTTTCCTACAATGAATTCGCGGATTATCATCACGCCGAGTGAAAGGCAGTGTTTATTAGATTTAATAAACATATATCCTGCCGTTGCCAGTATTTCGACGAACCATATGCAGCTTGGCGAAAAGAAAAATGCGTGGGCCAAGTTGACAAATGAGTTTAACTTCATCGCCGACAATCAAAAGGTTTGTATCTTTTGTAATTGAAATACTAACTAACAATCACGCCGTTTCCCCGCAGAGATACTCTTTTTTCATTCATATAAATACTCTTCTATTGTTCCGACTCCGTAATGCTATTATAATACTATATTATTGAATTCTTTTTTAGCGGACCCAAGCGCAGCTTAAAAAATGCTGGAACTACATAAAGACGAAAAGGAAGATGGAGCTCTGCAAGGAGAAGAGGAGCAGGATGAAGACCGGAGGGAGCAGGCGGTCACCAAGTGCCTCCGATGAGCATCATCCTGTTGACAGCGTGCGGACTTGGCCACCAACGTTGAACTAAGCTTTTGCAATGACAGCGATCGCTCTATTTGCAATTCATATGATGGTTAGTTTAAGAAAAATTATGTGAAATATTTGGGCTACTTGTTTATTTAACTTTGGCCTTATTTCTTATTTAAAGTATTGTTTAAGTTTCAGATACCGCTGTATCCAGCATGTCTGCTTTATTCAGCATGCCATGGGCTGACCAGTCGACGGAAGTGCCGGTGTTTGGTAAGTCAATTTTTGATAATGTAATTGATCCCTTTCAATTTAAAATGTGATTTGTAGTTAGATGGTAGCGTTCGCATTTCTCTGTAGGAACTTAATACAAAATATTATTTTGTGAACATAATTTTATCAGTTGTCATGATGTTTCATAACGCCGATGGGTTTCATTTGTATTTGTGTTTCGATCGGCCTAGCAGATCGGAGGAAACCAGATTTTGGACTTCCGCACATTAAGTGTACGTGTACTACACGATGGACATGAGTCAAGTACCGCAATATTGCCAGTCTGTCAACAACGATCGTAACACATCGTATCGTGACATTTCGCTCTACGTTGAAGTGTTATTTATCTTATCGTAACATAAAGTGTAAACCCTATCGTATTTTATCATATGCTTGTGTGAACTTTTTATGTGAATCGACTCGTGACTCAGATTTCTATCGTGGATTATAAAATAACCTCAATTATCGAGCGCTTATGGACACATCTGTGACTGTCACCAAATGGAAACCAAGCCAGAAGACAATAGCAGTGAGTACCACTTAATTGTGAATTACCTATTTTGTTTGGTGGTTGGGCATAACACGTATCGAATTCCATAAGCGTTGTTAAATAGCAAAGAGTGGCCGCAAGGTTATTCTGACCCCCGTGCATTGTCACGAAATACATGCTAAATCTTAAATAATATTCGAGATAGAAATATTGCAAAAGTGTTTTTAATTTTCAGATATAACAAAAACACCAGAGGAAAGTTCAACGCCCCAGCTCAAGACGAAGACACGGTGCATTATTCCCAAGAAAGGTGACTATGTTTACATCTCTATTTGCTACAATTATTTGCACTTCCCTACAAAGGGACAAATAATGCTCGGAGAGCTTTACTTTAACCTCTCCTTCTCCACCATAAAGAATGAGGGGCCCTGTTGAAGATACTGTGTGGGGGGTGTTTTTGAGGAAGGAGTGAAGATGGGTCTTGAAGAGACCCATGTCGTAGGAGGGAGGAAAATAATTACCAGTAGCGTAGAATCGCAGCGCGATAGCTACCTGAATAACAGGAGATATGGGCAAGCCTCTATTATTTACTAAAGCGTAATTTGGAAATAATAGAGGAATTATGTAGCATAGGCTTTATTTAAAACCTATATAGTGAGATGCGTCATTAGCATTTATATTTGCGAAAGTCAAACACGTTTGATTGTACAAAATACCCTAGAAGTAGCTTTCATACAGTATTTGTGCAAAAATTTTAATTTCGACAAACATTTTAACAGTGACACTGTTCGAGTTCCGAAATTGAGTTCCAGTTTGTCTTTTTGTGTCTTTTCTTTGTGATTGTTCCTTTGTTGTTATGTCGAACTCGGAAAGTTCAGATTGTGGGGAAGCCGAGATTTTGAGGGCAGAAATCATGAAGGTTAAATACGGACACGCGGGGCAAACGTTCGAGGGTCGGCGGTGATGCCAAAAGGCAGAAGATCGGTGAGCCGACTCTCGGCAACCCACAAATTGACGTGCTAACGAAGCAGATGTCCCAGATGCAGGAGATGTTGCATCTGTTGTTGGAGAAGCGGTCGGATGCTCCTATCCGTGATGCCTCGGACGATGAGGATAGCATCTCCCTGGACACCCCCGCGTCGCTCCGGGAGGAATTGGCGAAGGAAGCCGACAGAGATGAAGGGATGGGTCTCACCTGCCCTCTGCCGTCTTGCGCCTTGGATCTTGGGGAGTGGACGACAGAGCTGAAACAGCCGAAGATACCGTCGGAAGACCCAGGGAGGGTGAAAAGAGTGGAGCTCCTTAAGCATCTGGGGACGGCAAATTGGAATAATGTCCGCAACCTCAAGATCCAGAAGTCATATGCCGCAACCCCTCTCTTCTCGATGTTGGCTTTAAACCCGGAATTGAAGCGCTTAGCCCAGGAGGAATCGGCCAGCACGTCAACGGACTCCTTCTGCGGATCCCTGTCCAATGCCCTTTCGCTGCACGCAGATCTCCTGAAGGCCTCCCTGCAGGAGCTGGTCAACTAGAGCGCGGAACCGGGCACGAAGCTGAGCACTTCCACTCTGTATGAGAAGATACAGTCTCTCTTCGCTACAGGATCTGAATCCCAGAAGGTGTCCAAAGACCTAATGCAGATGGTCTGCGGAAAACGGGCAGCCCACATCGAGCACCGAAGAGAGGGTATTGCAGGGCATCAGTGATGGGTACGTCGGAGACGTCATGCGAAAGATACCACCTACATCAGAGTATCTCTTTGACCCGATCATCCTGTCGGCGCAGCTGGATAGATTGGGAGGTACGGAACGGCAGTATTCTAGCGAAGAGGAACGATCTCTCGAGGGTAGTCACCATTCGTCATGAGGGAGACCTTCAAAAGATCATCACACATGATCAATAAAACATATACTCCTACCACAAAGATGTTACTGCTGTCTTCAATGCCCTCTCCAATTTTCTCCGCCTTTGCTTATTAATTTGTTTCTTTCAAAGCTACTTTATATTTTTGTTTACTTTATACCAATATCATGTTTCTTGCGTATTCATTCACATTGTAAAATGTTGACATATTTTATACTCCTTAATCTAATGTAATGAGTAATCTATGTTTTATATGTAATTTCGATGCCTCGTGTGTCCTACATAACGTATTACTCCCGCGATTGTGGAATAAATCAAGACACTCTTACTCTAGTGAAATGATCTCATCATCTATCTCCGTTTATTACCAGAACTGTGGTGGTATTAGGGGACCAAAACTAATATATTATCGAATAATTATGATGTTACAGTGCTAGTTAAAACATGGCTTAAAGCAAGTGTTAATACGGCTTAATTCATAGACTCGCGATACACGCTCCGATGAGAAAGGGGCCGTATACTTACTGGTAAGATGGACGGAGGCAGTGTGTTGGTAGCAGTGCGCAAGGAGCTCGCAGCTTCCCGGCTCGATGACTGGGAAAATAGTCAAATCGAGCAAATCTTTGTATCTATTCCGGTAAGGTCTATGACTGGGAAAACAGTCAAATCGAAAAAATCTTCGTAACTATTCCGATAAGGTCTTTCAATCTCATCATATGTGCAGTTTATATACCTCCAGCCCCAACACCAACGATTTTTGAATTTTAACACATGCAGAAACAGCCAGACATTTTGGATGGAATCCTCGGAACAAAGTAAGTCCCTTTTCATTTTTAGTAATGTAAAATCATCCCTCCATAATTCATCTATAAAATTTGTAGTTGTGTTCCAAGTAAAATATTTTAAAAAAAAAGCCAGTTGAATTTAACGCGAAATCCATTACGTAGCTTGCATTTTGCATATCAATCTTTTTAAATCAATGAAATATTACCACTAATACAATTTTAAAATGTACATGTCAACAAAAAGGAATTAAGTGCATTTTAAAACATTTTCAGACAGACGTATGTACGGCAGAATCCTGCAAAAGAATCACCAGATCCACATCGCATTCTTCAGGATCCCACATTGCAGTCAAGACCAGTTCCACATCAGATCATCCAATTCGTAAATTTCAAAAAAATCTACCTACTTTCTCTGATCATTTTTTCACTACCTACTGTAATGTGTCAGATATTCATCGACACCCAGTCGCAATCATCTCGGAACCACGCAGTACCAACGAATCCCAACGGTCAAACGGAAACCCCACGCCACGCACACCACCAGGACCGACGCAGGGGTCAGAAGTCACGTAGGCACTTTCTCGAAAACACTAACCTCAAAACTACATTGATAAATCGCTTACAAGAATCAGAAGATAAACGTCTTACGCAGCTTTTAACCGGATTACAATTAGAGGCTAGGAAGCCGACAGAACTATTAGCCACATGCAACAGTTAACTGGACCGACGCTATCCGAAAGTACAATTGTTAAAACATTATGGTTGCAGCGACTTCTACAGCATGTACCAAGCGATTCTTTCTGCACTGCCCGTTGATCAACTTCCTCAATTGGCAGCAGCCACGGACAAAGTAGTTGAAGTATACGAACCTGCTGCAATCAACTCAGACCATCGAAAACCGAGGACTCTTTTAACTCGATCCTACTCCAATTGCAGAAGCAAATAGCTTCACTAACACAGATGAAATACGACAACTTAAAATGGAGCGAAATAATTCATCTACTCACTCATCTGCCTTCCATGATCATCGCACCTATAATCCTCGGCGTAGCTGGCAACAAAACTCATTATCACAACAGCCACCCGCTGGAAGACACAGATCCAAATCTCGCGGTAGATCCCCTAAAAGAGCGCCGACGGGAACATGCATTTATCATGTAGCCAGGTACTCGAAACTGTATTATTTCAGCTGACCACACCGCTGGGGTAGTGTACTTGTATTATCTATCGCCGCTAGGCGGCGCGGACCTCGCAACATTCACATTACTTGCAATTTTGAATCTCTCACGACAGGACGCTTATAAATACTTGTATTCATTGTAAACTACCGTGCAATAAATTAACGAAGTTTATAACTACCTTCTTTGTTATTTAAAACCCGTGTATTTTGACGTAGTGCTAATGGAGTCAGATTAAATCATCAATAGTAATATTTACAACTAAAGCCCACGTTAATGGTAACCCCGAATCGAATTCGCATTGCGTAGATGTTTATCCCGTCCGCTATATTACGACGTAGGTAGTTTATGAAACTCTAGCTGTGAGAGATCAGGATTGCAACGTCCTGCAGCTAAATTTCGTTTTATTTCAATTTTATAACTCAAATTCATGTAAATGTAAATCTGCTGCAGTATTTTTTCAGAACAAAAATATCGACGTCAAATTACGATTTGACAGTCCCCGTAAAGTTCCGTACTGACCTTTTGAGAAATATTCAAATATACCGATCTTGAAACTGATATAAATGTAGCGGTCACTTAACCCGCTCTTGTACAATCTAACGCAGCGCCACTGGACTCCATCGAACATTCAGGATGTGCATACCTACCGCGCAAGGTGCCGCTGAGCACATATCTACCTACAGCCAATAATAACTACCTAGCCGGTTAATTATTCTACCACCAACTCGAAAGGCCTTTTTTTGAGATTATTTTTTATTATAATTTATTTGATACAAATGTAATGATATTCATAGATAAAATAACATAACAGAGAGACTTTTTTGAGATTATTTTTTATTATAATTTATTTGATACAAATGTAATGATATTCATAGATAAAATAACATAACAGAGAGACTTTTTTGAGATTATTTTTCATTATAATTTATTTGATACAAATGTAATGATATTCATAGATAAAATAACATAACAGAGAGACTTTTTTGAGATTATTTTTTATTATAATTTATTTGATACAAATGTAATGATATTCATAGATAAAATAACATAACAGAGAGACTTTTTTGAGATTATTTTTCATTATAATTTATTTGATACAAATGTAATGATATTCATAGATAAAATAACATAACAGAGAGACTTTTTTGAGATTATTTTTCATTATAATTTATTTGATACAAATGTAATGATATTCATAGATAAAATAACATAACAGAGAGACTTTTTTGAGATTATTTTTCATTATAATTTATTTGATACAAATGTAATGATATTCATAGATAAAATAACATAACAGAGAGACTTTTTGAGATTATTTTTCATTATAATTTATTTGATACAAATGTAATGATATTCATAGATAAAATAACATAACAGAGAGACTTTTTTGAGATTATTTTTCATTATAATTTATTTGATACAAATGTAATGATATTCATAGATAAAATAACATAACAGAGAGACTTTTTTGAGATTATTTTTCATTATAATTTATTTGATACAAATGTAATGATATTCATAGATAAAATAACATAACAGAGAGACTTTTTGAGATTATTTTTCATTATAATTTATTTGATACAAATGTAATGATATTCATAGATAAAATAACATAACAGAGAGACTTTTTTGAGATTATTTTTCATTATAATTTATTTGATACAAATGTAATGATATTCATAGATAAAATAACGTAACAGAGAGACTTTTTTGAGATTATTTTTCATTATAATTTATTTGATACAAATGTAATGATATTCATAGATAAAATAACATAACAGAGAGACTTTTTTGAGATTATTTTTCATTATAATTTATTTGATACAAATGTAATGATATTCATAGATAAAATAACATAACAGAGAGACTTTTTTGAGATTATTTTTCATTATAATTTATTTGATACAAATGTAATGATATTCATAGATAAAATAACATAACAGAGAGACTTTTTTGAGATTATTTTTCATTATAATTTATTTGATACAAATGTAATGATAGTCATAGATAAAATAACATAACAGAGAGACTTTTTTGAGATTATTTTTCATTATAATTTATTTGATACAAATTTAATGATATTCATAGATAAAATAACATAACAGAGAGACTTTTTTGAGATTATTTTTCATTATAATTTATTTGATACAAATGTAATGATATTCATAGATAAAATAACATAACAGAGAGACTTTTTTGAGATTATTTTTCATTATAATTTATTTGATACAAATGTAATGATAGTCATAGATAAAATAACATAACAGAGAGACTTTTTTGAGATTATTTTTCATTATAATTTATTTGATACAAATGTAATGATATTCATAGATAAAATAACATAACAGAGAGACTTTTTTGAGATTATTTTTCATTATAATTTATTTGATACAAATGTAATGATATTCATAGATAAAATAACATAACAGAGAGACTTTTTTGAGATTTTTTTTCATTATAATTTATTTGATACAAATGTAATGATATTCATAGATAAAATAACGTAACAGAGAGACTTTTTTGAGATTATTTTTCATTATAATTTATTTGATACAAATGTAATGATATTCATAGATAAAATAACATAACAGAGAGACAAAATGAATATGAATAAGGGGAAAAAAAAATTGTAATGTGTGTATATATACGGTGGCCGGAAATTAATAGTTCAAGCAGGAAACTCGCGAATCTACATCAGTTTGTATTCAGTCTTCACCATCAGCGATCAAAGCAACATCTCTACAAACTTGCTACCTGAAGATCTTCAACATCGAAACGCTGCTCGTATTCAAGATGCCAGTCTCGCCGTCACCGGTTGGAACTTCAAGATGCCAGTCTCGCCGTCACCGTTTGAAGGTCCAAGATACCACTCTTTCACGAAAATACCTAAAAAACACGGATGCCTGAGCCCTGACCATCTTGCTCCGGGCTGCTAGCCCGGGGGCCCTTTGCATCGAGCCTTGCATACCTCTGCCCTGATGATAACACCTAAGCCCCATGGCCATCCTTGGGCTCCTTTGAACTTGCTGATTCTTACCAAGCTCTTGAAGTCGCTGCGCTACCCCTGGCCATCTTGCTTTGGGCTGCTAGCCCGGGGGCCCCTTGCATCGAGCCTTGCATACCTCTGCCCTGATGATAACACCTAAGCCCCATGGCCATCCTTGGGCTCCTTTGAACTTGCTGATTCTTACCAAGCTCTTGAAGTCGCTGCGCTACCCCTGGCCATCTTGCTCCGGGCTGCTAGCCCGGGCTCCCTTGCATCGAGCCTTGCATCTCTCTGCCTTGATGATAACGCCTAAGCCTCATGGCTCCATCCTCTCTTTCGCGGAAGTTATAAATGTGAAAGCATTGCTTGCGTCGCTTGCCTTCGCCAGTACCTTTATTCCGGCGATGGTCGTCAAGTCCTATCGGATATTCTCGAAGAAATCGATTTCGATGCTAGCATCTGTGCCGCTCATCACTTTGGAATGGAGAACAGGGACGGAGCCGGAGTCGAAGAGTATCATAATTCTTGTGCCCCGTGGGGAAATTCAACACTTTTGGCGAAAGGCGGAACACCAAGTGTGGGGAACGAAGGAATGGATGTGGTCGCTGGTTCGTCCGATGCAACTGTATCTAGAAAGAGAAGGGACACTCTGGAGCATGAATCGAGACAATCATCATCTGGAGAGGAACAGACGACTGGACAAGGAGGGAAACGACTCAATCGAATTCGCGGAGAAGACCACCTCAATAACGCAGAGCTCGTTTTGCTACTATGCAAAGAACGTGCTTTTAACGAAGGAAACGCAGCGCGCGTACTTTCAAAAAGCGTTAAAGGGCTTAACTTTATGTTCAAACCACGCGCCAACGACAGGCTCCGCATTGCCATACAAATCGGACGGCTTTTGGTATTTCAATAAACGATAAAACAACGATTCTTGAGAGCGAAGGCCTTCGATAAAGCGCTAAACGACGCTGCGGACGATGGCGACTCTTCGATACTAAATTACGCAAAACTTGATGCATTCTTAATCGCCAACGGAATCGATCCCAAAGAATTTTACAAGACGACATTCTTACACTTTACTGGACAGACCGGCAAAAAAAACAATTTATTCTTCGAAGGCGGACCGTCTACAGGAAAAACTATGATCATGGACTCGCTAGTGGCGGCGCATTTCAACTTTAGCAAATTGACGGGATTAACACCGGGATCGTCATTCAACTTTGGGAGCGTGATTCACACAAACGCTTGTTTTATGGACGAGTGCAAACTGACAAACAACCACGTTGCACGTTCCCACGGTCGGCGACATGTGGTCAACACTTGCGCTTTTAAAATTGTGCGAATATCTCAACGGGTTTTCCTCCCACGCAATAAATTGCAAATTAATTTAATAGAGATAATTATTTGTTACCACGGGATGACGATGTAGTCAGTGTAATAAATCATCAAGTCTAGATGCCACATGTGCAAATTATCGTGGGAAGATTTAGCACGGGGATGTTATTCCCTCGATGCATTTGCGAATTTTGTGCAATTGCATTTATTTTAGTGTCAACCGTCAACAAGCAATCAGGTCTCATAACGTCTCGGCCCTCGATACTCCCACCAGGAACGCCTTTTTGGAGCCCTTCACAGATGATGGACGGCCGGTAGCCATCGTCCGACCTATGCTGGCTCCTCGTCGTATAGAGTTCGAGTCGGAGATTCTAATTCTGAATTCCCCGCCTCGGTCGCCTGAACCGGAGATGCGGCTTGAGGATATGCCATCTCCAGGGGTGCCGCGGCCGATCCTCAGATTCGAGCACAACTATGACTATGACGAGTACCGCGGGCTGCTGGATGATATCCAGGCCTTTCCCGTGACCTGTGTAAATTTTCTGTATGCTGTGACCGATCCCCGCTGTCCCGTCCCTCAGGGTGCGGGGCCATCAATCATCCATGCAGATCATCATGGGGTCGTCTCCCGTTATCAGTATGTTGAATTCAGGGTTATTTATATTATAATATTCAAAAAGTCACGGGGTCTTAGTGATAAAGAAAATTTTGAGAGCGTGTTAGATTTAAAATCAGACTTAGAGTTGGATAGTGACGCTGAATCAATTTTATTTGATATCGGTGACGGTGATGATAAAGTTCAAAGTGACTGTGTAACTCTTCCCTGTACCAGTGTACCCGGTACCAGTGCATCCGGCACCAGTGTGCCTAGTACCAGAGCATCCGGTACAAGTGTGTCCGGTACCAGTGCATCCGGCACCAGTGTGCCTGGTACCAGAGCATTCGGTACAAGTATGTCCGGTACCAGTGCATCCGGCACCAGTGTGCCTGGTACCAGAGCATCCGGTACGAGTATGTCCGGTACCAGTGCATCCGGCACCAGTGTGCCTGGTACCAGTGCATCCGGTACAAGTGTGTCCGGTACCAGTGCATCCGATACAGTGTACCCTGTACTTCAAGCGTCCATGAAAACCCATCTTCGACAAACAGTGACATTTTTTCATCATGGGTGTCGGGTCCATTTATTCCGGTCTTTCATGAATTTGACGACTTTTCATCAGGAATCACAAACATGTCATTGACAAAAGATTCATTAGAGGTACATTTTTTTGAACATTTTTTAATCTAGAAATAATGGAGAAAATGGTTCTAGAATCCAACAGATACTATAGAGCTACAGTTAATCAAATAACAATAACTCCCAAGATACATCGGTGCCTGAAATGTATATATTTTTTGCAATAACTATGCTGATGACTAGGGTTTCTCACATTATGATTGAGGAATATTGGACAACGGATCCTATTTAAGCGTCTTCTCAATTTGGAAAGATTATGCCGAGAGATCGATATCAGATTCTTCTTCGAATGCTTCGAAAAAATTGCAGAGAAATATTTTAAAAAAACCTTTGTCCCTTACCAAAATTTGTGCATTGACGAAAGCATAATCGTGTTTAAAGGGTGTCTGAAATTTAAGCAGTATATCCCTAATAAACGTCGTAGGTTCGGAATAAAATTATTTGTGCCGTGCGATGTTACCACGGGATTTGTTTTAGATTTTATTATATACTGTGAAGAAGGAACCGACATCCAAGATGGGCAATATTTAGGTGTTTCTGGAGTAGTGGTAACCACATTACTCACTGATTATTTTGGAAAAAATCACACATTATGGACCGATAATTGGTATACAAGTCCAAAATTACTTAAATTCTTACACAATCAAAAAACAAACGGTTGTGGAACTGTAAAAGCAAATAGAAAGGGAATGCCTAAATTTAGTAAGTAAAAAAAAGGTGTCCATGAATCCAAACATACAGGCCCCTTGTTAGCCCTCAAGTGGCATGATAAACGAGAGATTCATTTGTTAACAACTGTGTATGACGCTTCTTTTGCAGAGACCGGAAAGTGTGATAGAAACACGGGCCTACCAATTAAAAAACTGAAGTGTGTACTAGATTACAATAAATGTATGGGTTCGGTTGATAAGGCCGACATGATTTTGAGTAACCTAAGTTGTACGAGAAAATCCATAAAAGAAGGTTACTTTCCGTATTGTTGATTTATTCCTACTAATTGCACACATTCTTCACAAAACAGTTTCCGAAAAGCAAATAACCTTGACTCAATTTCAATACGCAATCATAAAACAACTTTTAGAAAAATACCACGTACCATCAACAAGAAATCAACAATCATCCGATAGCCTATTACATTATAATTATCTGAGGTCCTAGATATTCTGCTGTGAACATAAATTTAATGTCACTGCCGTCGCCGCTGATTTCGCCCCCACAGAATGAGGAAGAGGACCATAATCGCGGTCGTCTACCTTACACACAGCACGGCGAAAAAAGGGGAAACAAGAAGACGAACGAGTTGCTGAGGCGCTGATTCGTTTGGAACGCATATCTTCAACAATCGATAATGCACGGCCAGAAGATGAATTCCATTTTTTGGGCTAAGTGTCGCATCTCAATTGCGGCACTACCTCTGTACGAGACATTGGAAGTTCAAACCAATATATAACAACTTCTGACTTCGGCTAGACGAAAACAAATCTACCCGAACCTTTCTGCCGACACACATGACCTTTTCTACTGTAAATACAGAATCTCCAACCGATACACTTCTTGCTCCAAATATTCAACCGTTTACTTGTTCTATACTTCCTGCATCAAAATCACAAATCATACCACTTACAATCACAAAATTCAAATCTGTTAATACACAAGAACATATATATATATACTAGGATCTTTACAGAGGATTTCAACTTGTCGTTTGGTGTGCCTAAGACAGACACTTGGCGATAGCAAAACATCTGACCAAGTTCATGTAAATATGTATAAAGCTGCATTTGAAATGCAAAAACATGATAAGAAAAAGGCATCTGAATGTGATGAAACTTGTTTTATCACATTTGATTTGAAAAAGACGCTACCTCTCCCAAAGATATCCACAAACGTGGCTTTCTATTTAAGAAAACTGTGGCTCTATAATTTGGGAGTCCATTATGTGACGAAGGAGTTAAATAGGGCATATTTTCATGTTTGGAGTGAAAACGAAGGGGGCAGAAGGAGCGAGGAAATTGCCAGTTGTTTAATGGCCTTTGTCAACACCGTGCAACTTCAGAGCAACAAGTCTCACCTTATTGCTTGGAGTGACTCTTGTGCCGGTCAGAACAAAAATATATATTTGATTATGTTCTGGCAATATTTAATTCTAGCAAAAAAATTCAAAATAATTGACCATAAATTTCCTGAGGTTGGTCACTCATATATGGACTCCGATAGAGTTTTTGTATTGGTCGAAAAAAAAATTAATAGATGCCAGTCCGTTCAATCAGTGGACCAATATGTAAATTTAATGATGTCGGCTAACACAAAAAACATACCCATCATGACAATGATGGCTGATAAGTTTATTAATATTAAAGAATTAGGGCAGCAACTGAACCTTATACACAATACAAAAAATACTATCGGAAAAAAGGTTAACTTTCAAAAAGGAAATCGCTGGATAAGAGTGGAGGAATTCGGGATTTATAAATATCGCGAATCACTCTCCGAAGAAGAGCCTTGGAAAGAAGTGGACCTTAAAAAAAAGGTGTGACACATTATCTTCCCAGCCAATGCTGTCATTCAAAGTGAGAGATAATAAAGAAATCGATGCGGCCAAATGGAATGATATCCAAAAATTGTTACCATACCCGGATGAGATTTTTTCAAAGTCACGAAAAAAAAAATTAACACATATGCTCACCTTTTCTTTTCAATAATTATTATTATTGAGAGAATGGTTTTAGTGGCACACCTGCCTTTTCAAATATGCAAGAGCGAGTCGGCAGAACTGAGTATAAAAGGTGATGAATGTACAGCTCCGTTAGCTAGCATGTAGCATGTAACTTGTATAGTACCAATAAATGTTCATCTCGTACAAGCGTCTATTATTAAGATCTGTAAGATCATACATCACACGCCTACACTAAAGTCTGTAAATAACAATTATTTAGTTACTTTATACAGGGTTTTCCAATAAGAGGTGTTATTTTGAAAGCCCACTATTTTGGTAGATGTCACTTTTGAAGCTGTCATTTTTTGACATTTGACAAGTAGAAACTACGCCATTAATAAAAATGGAAAGATACACGCTTCAACAACGCATTGAAATTATTAATATAAATTATTAAATTGAGGCTGAAGCAACAGTTACGGTGAATGGATTACGCTATCGAGAGATTTGATGATTTTTTATGGCCGGAATTGGATGGTATTGATCTGGACGACGTTTATTTTCAACAAGACGGCGCTACGTGCCACACAAGCAACGAAACCATTGATCTTTTACGGGAAAAGTTTCCGGACCGTGTTATCTCTCGAAGAGGTGATCACAATTGGCCACCGAGATCTTGTGATTTAACACCTTGCGACTTCTTCCTTTGGGGGGACGTGAAAGAGAAGGTCTACGCTAACAGCCCAGCGTCGATTCAAGACCCCAAAGATGGAATTCGTGAGGCTAACGAGGCCATAGGGCAGCCACTTTGCGATTTGGTTTTGGAAAATTTCATGAAAAGGATATGGTCCTGTAAGCGTGGTCGTGGTGGTCATTTGCCTGATGTTATTTTCCACTATTAACGACATACCTTCCTCTTTATAATGAAATAAACATCCGATCATTTATATTAAAAAATGGCATTTTTCTTTGAATATCAAAATAACACCTCTTATTGGAAAACCCTGTATATTAAAAAAAATGTTTGTTTGATTAAATAAAACAATAAGAATTTAACATGTTCTTCTTCATGTTTTCAATACTGTATCTTCCTCACCTATCCCTGCAGATGGCATGAACATGTTAACTACATTTTTTTGTAGAAAACATGTTTATTTTAACTTTTAGACTGCAAAACTACATATTACTAGATGTAACGTAAATTTGGTTTGTTTACTACACCATGAAGGATCAGTACATTGTATACGACGTTCAAATAAAAAATTATAAGGCAAAACGCAAAAGTCTAAATATCTCAGAATGCCTTCAGTGTAAGTTAACAACTTCTTGCCTTGGGGTCTTCAAATAAGTTACACTATGCAAAGTGAAGGATTAATAAAAAAATACTGTATATGAAACACTATGTACGTTTATGTTCAACCTTTCGTAATATGTTTATGTCAAACAACGATATCTTCAACGAAATAAAAAGATGAAATATTCATAAAACTGTTTTACTTACTCGCATATAATCCTTCAAAGCCATAGATATTGCAACACAAACTTCAGGTATAAATTTAGCTAGTACCTTTACAATGCAATATATCTGCGCAATACATTCAAGATCTGGTACTTAATCCAATTCCAGATATTGTAACCCTAAAACGGTTAGGCAAGCTTTTAGAGTTAGCCTACAGTCGTTCTAATGATAGAAATCAATTAAATACATCGGTGGCTTCAAATTCTAATACCAATTCTAATGCCACAAAAGATTATCGCAATAATCATTTTAATTCCCGTACCAAGGGTCCTAGCACACTGAAATCGTTATCTTTACAATATCGAATCGACATGGCATAACAACCGACGATTTTGTACCGAACCGATATTGATAAGCAATGTAAGGTAATCAAAAAAAATTGTTATACGCTGGCAACACTTGAGATATTTTCTATGCAGCAATCAATTGTCTATGGTATCGGAACGTCAAATTATTGTTTACCTACGCTTTACCGCGCTTTGCAGTTTTCAAGTTTTCAGCGTCAAATTTAAATAATAAATTAACAATGACGGGTCCGAAAGAAGTGTAAGTAATTTATTTTTTGGATGCGGGAGAGTTTCCACTATTACCTATAAACTTTTCTTACATTATTACGTTGAAAATTTGTAGTTACATTTCGATCAAACGCGGTATTATGTTGACATTCAGAATGCTGTTATTATAATTTCAGCAAGAAAGTTCGATCGACGGTGCAGCAGGTGAATTTTTTAATATCGTACATGGCCGAGCATTCGGAGTTTGCTGCTGGCAGATTCGTAGGACCTCAAGGTGCTCAAAAAAATAAAGAGTTATGGCAAAAGTTGGCAGAGAACTTGGCCAAGCTAGGTCCTGTTAAGTCGGCCGAGCAGTGGAAAACAGTGTTATTTGCTTCTTATTACGAAAATACTTACCTTCTTCTAAACTATTATGGAGGCACTGGACATCAAATCTGTAAATCACTTTTAACCATTGATTATTTTTGCTTTTTTCAGACATGGCGCGACCTAAAGTGTAAAAGCCGCGCTAAAAACGCAGATGCCAGGCGAGCTGCCCTCAGCACTGGCAATACTGCCAGAATACCTGTGATAGGTGATATCACCCAAAAGGTGATAAACATTATTGGCAGAGCCAGTTCTGAGGGCAGCGGATTGCCTGAAAGCAGCATAGGGGACGGACCAGAAGAAGTAGTGCTGGAGATTGAGGTAAGTATTGTCTTAGAATATTAATATAATGTATTCTGTCAAAATGTGGTTAACCTTTCATCACCAATGCCAAGTATATGTGTGTTTTATAGTATTCCAATGAGCACGAGTCCTCACCCGACTTGGGTACTTCCAACACTCCCACCCAACCCACCTTGCCACCCAACACTGCCACTGGCCTTGGGCCAAGAAATAAACGGAGAAGGTTGGCTGCCACGCCAGATTCTGGTAGGGAGCCGAATGGTCAAGGCTCAAGAAATAAATAATGAGTCCTGCAAAGAGCTAGTGGAAGTTGTGAAACATTTTTCAGGTGTCTTTGAGGTATTTCCTATTTCTCTTCATACCACTCCCAAGTACTTTCAAATTTGTAAACCTTCCTTTTAGTATGTTAACTATTTGTTATATAAGGTTAAACGCCACGACGTCACAGATGGCGCCAATCAAATTATTTTAGGTTTTTAATACTTTTTGCACGTCACGCTTTAAAATATTTAGGTAAATTAATTGCTTGCACCCGTACATATTTAATTTAATATGAATATAAATAAATAGTTTTGTCCGTAAACAAACCCAAATTTTTCGAGAAAGGCTGAAAAATACAATATTGGATTGAGTCACCCATACAAAATTGAATGTTTCAGCATTTCTTGAAAGATTTGGGTTTGTTTATGGACAAAACTATTTATTTATATTCATATTAAATTAAATATGTACCGCCGCAAATAATTAATTTACCTTAATATTTTAAAGCGTGAATGCATAGATTATAACGTACGTGTCCTAAGTTAAATTTTAATGAATTGTTATTTGTCATTTCAGAGTGCAGCAACACATTTTAAAGATTCAATGGACCGAATTGGGGACATTTTTGAGGTATTTTTTTTATTCCTTTTTGTAATCGTTTATGCCGGCTGTATACATTCATTGAGGCTCCCTGAAACAGGAATAGAGTGTAATCTTACCTCGGCTCGCCACCTCTAGGTCGCATGTTAGTATTTTGGGCCTGAGTCGAAGGGCCTCGCTTGGTCTCAGGTTACAATCAGATACACACTCGCGCCTTTAGTTGCCTGCCGACTGTGTCTGTGACACATTCGATGATATGTGGTCTAACGAATTAGAGTTTTTGGAATTTTATTAAAAATAATCAGTATTATGGGACCCAAATCAACAAACGTAAAATAGTAGCTGATAAGATAGAAGTAATAGCACAAATAGTAAATATAGACTTGAAATTATTTAATGAGTGAATAAAGCTGTCATTTATAAATAATTTATTATAGAAGGTAAATGAATGAATTATCATTTCTACTTTCAGAGGTACACTGCAACACAGGAAGAAAGAGTTCGCCTTCTCCGACACAAGATATTGGGGTATTACATTATTTCATATTATTTGGAGGACTGAGTGCCGTTGGCGCCAACCAAAAACTGTCCAAAGAAGCGAAGCTAGCAGTCCACAATGGAGTGCTGGTACCTTCCTCTGCCAATTCCATGCCCCGACTGGGGCATGGAATTGGCAGAGGAAGGATGAAAGTAGACTGAATGCCGTGCAAAAGAGATCCCTGAGGCGTATGTGTGGTAAAACAAAACTGATGTATTTTTTGTTTTGTTTACGACTAGTTCCCGTGAGCACTTAGGCCATAGGCCCATTGTGCTATCTCCCATTTTGCCTCAATCCTTCAACAATAACCCAGTCCAGTTCAAGGCTCATGTAAGTGTAATGAGTAAAATTAAGAAAGGGACGCGCTCAATGGTTTGGGCATGTAGAGCGAATGAATGAGGAAAGGAGTGTAAGGAGAAAATATGACACAAATGTGAATGGTAAAAGAAGTCTGGGACGCCCGAGGAAGACGTGACATGACCAAGTGAATCAGATTGTTGAGTCGGGTTATGTCAAGAGTCAGAATAATAGAAGATCATGTATGAAGCGATGTTTGAATGTGAACGAGGCAAGGAGTGTGTGCCAAGATAGTGTTCGGCGTAGATAGTGTTCGATAGTAGTTCGGCGGTCCGTCCTCTCTGCCTACCGCTGTGGAGAAACGGCATGTTGCTAAGTTAGTTTTGATTGGGGACTACTCATACATAGTAAAGTACGATAATAATGACAAGAGATGAAAATACTGAACACGATAATTAAAAGTTATCCAAAAAAGCGAGGTAAGCAGCCCACAATGGAGTGATGATACTAACCCTGATACACTACAGGCAACGAGTGACTTAGCTAGAGTGTCCAGGTTCATGGGATGAGGTTTGTCCAGGTCCAGGTCTTGTTGGCGGATGCGTCTGCCCACTGACTGCTTGGTGGGCCGGATCGAGAGACTGGTGAGGGAGGCCTTTTGACCTTTCCAACCGGACTCTCTCGACCCATCGCCTTGCACCGCAGTTGGAGGGATGCATTCATACGTCTGTTACTCCTAGACACACTGACCCAGATTCCTACCCACCCCTCATACATTTATCTTTCCAGAACTTCCTATCCTTACTCCCTTAAAAAGACCCTCCACCCAGCATCCCCTATGACATAGGCGCTGAGGAATTTATTTTCCTCAGGGCCTCCTGTGTGGAGTTAATGTAAAAAAATGAATGAGATCTCAAGTAAAGCACTTTTCTTTTTAATTCTAGACCAACTAATCAGCCAATGCCATCAACATCCAAGACTTCACCCAAATATGTGCTGCAGTTGGAGTCAGATTCGGAAGATGAAGACTAATTTTATTTATTGTGTTATTTCATCCGCCATGATAGGGATTTCCTTGTGTTATGGTGGGTGAAGGTTCAATTCAAGGTGTCAATTCTATATTTTAAATTGTTACTTTTTTATTTTCCCCGTATATTTTTTTCTTATGAAAAAGTGATGACTCAACAACAATTTTCATTTGTTTACCAAGTAAATTCATACAATACAATGTTTAGAATTATAGTACTTCCTAACTACTTGTTGTCTAATCGCAGCAAGCATTCTTGAAAATAGCATGTTACATCTACCGGATCTGCCGGATCTGCCCTGATGATGGACACTGCAACGATGTCCGAAACGTTGGCTAAAGAAGGAGGTATCGCAACACGGTATAACACCCCAAAAACAAATAACGAAAAAGCATGTTTGATTGTTTATCTTCTTATATATAAAAATCAATATTTGTTTGTTCGTATGTTGTGCGCTGCCATACGTATGAAATTTGTACAAATTAAAATGTGTATATATTTAAAAAATTAAAATATGTTTGTTTCTGCGTTTGTATAGTTTGTCTTCTTTATATATAAATCAATTTTTTATTTTTTTTATTGTTTGTTCGTATGTTGCGCGCTGCTATACCGTTCATCCGATTGCAATGAAACTTAGGTTATTTGTTATGCGCACAACTGCGAAGGTTATAGGCTATTTATAATGGTAAGCTCTTGCGTTATGAAATTTACACAAATTAAAATGTGTATCTATATATAAAAAAATTTAAAATATGTTTGTTTCTGGGTTTGTATATATGTATATGTCCGCTAGGCGTTGCTAAACCATTCATACGATTGCGATGAAACTTGATGGATTTGATGTGTGCATGCCCGTGATGGTTTCTGTATACAATAGTGAGCTCTGGCATCTTGAAATTATCAGTTAAAGCCTCCCGTAGGGCCTAGCAACAAAAATCTGCAAAGCGGGATTTTAACTGCTAGTTAGAAATAAAAGACAGTTTAGTTATTATGTAATCATATGAATATATCTTATCATAGTAACAAGATGTTCAAATCTGTCTTAAATGAGGTTAACTGGCTAGAATTAAGATTAGACAAACAAATCATTTTCCTCAAATGATGACCAACAAATCAGTCTCACACGATTTGAAAATTGTTGAATCTTATTTTTATGATTAACAGCAAAACAATTTTGGCGTTAAATGATACTTGTATCATTGGCGTTGCAACTGTGACGAGTTTCTTTTGCCGATAATTATGCTCAAGCGTTTTGTTTAGACGGGTTCTATTGGTCGGGATGGATCTTCGTTAGTAACGCAGAAAAATTACTTTGGTTAATACTGCGTTTATTTTATTTTAGCTACACAGGTAACGAAGTTTTTCATCCAAATCAATAAAGCTTCCCCTCCCCCGAAAATAAAATATAAATAAATTTTAGTAAATTATTTAGTTTTCAAAGTAAATACTAGTAAAATGGAACTGCCAGCATTTTAACAACATTACTTGAAGCGTCAATAAGAATGTACTAAATAACATCAATTACACACTCTTATTAGGAAGGATATATTATCTTCTCCACCTTTTAATGTAAAATGAGGGTGCAATTTAATATTTTTTTTATTATTATTGTCTTAATTTCTTTTATACTTTATGTATTTAGTATTAAATGATTTAAACATTTCAACTCACTTACTGCTATTCAATGATCCTTTATAAATAGATTGTATTCAACATTTTAACCTCACGAATAGATGACATTGCTGCAAACCAATCTCAGGATTGAAACCAGAGAGAGAGAACCTCACAAGGGTTTAAATAGAATACCTATTATTTGTTTTTTTTTGTGTTTTTATAACAATCTAAATTTCGCAATGGTTTGTTTAAATCATATTATTTTTGTACTGTATGTGAAACAAGGCATGATTTAATTCTAAAATTGTTATTTTATCACTAACATCTTGTAATTTTTCCTAATAAAATGAGTCTTAATAATTTAGCGGGAGCCATGTAGTAAATAATTTATTCATCGGAGAAGTACTTCCGAACCACTTGTTCCCTCACTCTACGGGCTGCTACTACTCTGCTGACATCTTCAGCCTGGTTTAGTAGCTCAACCTCTTCTAATACGATATCCTCACTATAATCGTCTGTTAACCTGAAATTAAAGAACAAGTCTTGTTTAGAATTGTTCCCTTACTTTCTTTAAATATATGTAATAGTAATGTAGTTAATGAATGAAACTGACTTATAGTGCTTCATCATGTTGTATAAAATAGCGCACGTAGTGATTATTTGACCAGCAACTTCGGGCTCGTAATGGAGAACTCTATCTTTCCTAAGACAACGGAATATCGCCTTCCATGCCCCAATTAGGCGTTCTACAGAACATCTCGCCTTACAGTGTGCCTTTGTATATTTGTATTCAGCACTCCCCTCGGCTGCATCCAATATTGGAGTCATGAGATAAGGTTCCAAAGTGTACCCCGAGTCACCTGATTCAAACATAAATACCCATCATAATGAGTACATATAGCTACTAAATTATGAGGCTTTGCCCTTTTTCTCAAATGAAATACGCACCTAGCAAGAAATAATTCCCAATTCTCTGTCCACGACCAATTCTCTCGAATTGGTCGTGGACAGTACCGGGGAAGCGTTCATTTATACTTAAAATTGTTAAGCTAGCATCACAGACCTGTTTATCAAACATATAAAACCTTCAATAAAATGTGAAAAATCACCAACTGGCGTTTTATTTACGTATTTTTTGTGAAAAAAAAATTTACCACTTGAACATTGAGCGAATGAAACCCTTTATGGTTTTTATACTGCTCTTCATGTCTGGATGGGGTGACGATGGCGATGTGGGTGAAATCGATGGCACCCAGAACATGAGGAAAGTTTAGTTTTTCCCTGAAATCACTCTCCACTTTTTTCCGGGCTTCATTTGTTGCAGGAAAATGTATCCACCTTCTATAGAGGTGCTCCAAAACTGCCTTCATAAATAATTTGATGTATTTGCTGACAGTCGTCTGACCTATAGCCAACAAGTGGTCTTGACCTACTCCACGTTGATAGCTTCCTGTGGCAAAGAAGCTAATTGGTGCTAATATCTGTCAACAATATCATAATCCATCATTGTAATAAAACAACTAATTAGTAGGTAACCTTCTTTTTTGATCATTTTAAAGATCTATTTACAACGTGATATTTACTGAGATATCATAACTAACCATCACGCCGTTTCGCAGGAGTAGGCAGAGAGGACGGACCGCCAAACAACTCCGTCTTGGCACACACCCCTTGCCTCGTTTACATTAATACATCGTCTCAAACATCCCTTTCTATTATTCTGACTCTTGACATGGCCCGACTCAAGTATCTGATTCACTTGGTCATGCCATGTCTTTATAATATTAAATACACTTACTTTAATATACATAGGAAGTCCGCATGTATTTTTTGACAATAAAAAGGGAGTCAATTGATCAATGAGATCTCTAGCCATTACGCGGGAAATGCGAAACAAAAGTCTAAATTCCGTCTCTCCTAGTTCGAACGGGTTCAATTCATCGCGCAAACGACGTCTTTCAATCCTACGATTTTCGACAATCTGCCTCCGTTCATTAATCAGGGTGGCCACAAAAAACTGATTTCAAAATTCCCTGATAATTCCAGGTTTTCCAGGGCAGTTTCTACATTTTTCCATGATAAGTTTAATTTGATATAAGGGAACGTACCCATATTACGTGACCTGTTCAGGGGGGGGGGGGTCTTCAAAATACCACGCTTGGTACAAATGAGCGGCGGGGGGCGTTTTTGGTCACCGGGGGGGGGGGGGGTGTTGTTAAAAAGTGCAAAAAGGGAATTCCGTCATCTATAGCATAAATTATTTCTTTGCATTACAATAATCTATATAACACAAAATACACTTGTTACAAATTTATGATATTTCGCCTGAAGACAATTTGTGAAGAAATGAAAAGACCAGACGAAAATAGAAAAATAAACAAAAAAAAACATTAACATTAGAGGAGAGACAAAAAAAAAATCACACGAAACGAGCAACAATACTAGGGAACAGTTTACATTTAGAATATTAATAATTAAAATAATATACCCTTTGGGTAGAAGAAAAGAAAAGAAGAAACCATATCTGAACCATAAGCATTCGACTAAAGTTTAGAAAGAGGTTTATTATGTATTTACACGAAGCTATGGTATAAATAGTGATGCAATGTAATTTTATAAATACTAAAAACCTTAATTTAAATGTTAAAATACCTAAGCACACACATACACATCAACTAGATGACATGATTGTGTTGCAAGGGAATTAATAAAAATAATAATAAAAAAATACCTATCTAGTTTGTCTTTGTCGGCATATCTTTTGTTACACAAGTCGCAAGTAAAAGTAATAAAACACAACTTTGGGATTTCACAAATCGCAAAATAACGAATATAGTTTTATTTTTGGAATTCCCTGATATTATAAAATTTTTTCGAAATTCCCTGACATTTCCCTGATAATTCCAGGTTCGGTAAAATTCCCTGATAATTCCAGGTTTTCCAGGTATTCCAGGTCTGTGGCCACCCTGTTAATGAACCAGTAATTTTGCAGAAAAAACGGCATTATTTAAACTTGTGAATATCGCCAGTCAAACAAAGCCACAGGATTAAACAGTAACTTTACAGTAATTTTGCAGAAAGACCGGTATTATTTAAAGTTGTGAATATCGCCAGTGAAACAAAGATTAAACAGTAACTTTACAATATCGGATCGATAATGTATCGATTGCCCTAGCATGCTCGCTGTATTGATAGACAGACCGACGTTGAAGGGAAATAAATAAGGAATCGATATACCATAGCACATGATGGCAACACTGGCGGATCCTTACGTTTCTTAATTTGAAATGTGCTACCTAAAAAATAAAAATACCAATAGATTGATAATTTCGAATTGAAATACGAACTTTTTAAGACTAAACGACATTTTAACAAATTTCGTTTCTCGAATTTGAAAGCAACCAATTGATCGCCTCTTAAATGAATTAATTAAGTCTATGGGTCTCGTATACGATTTCTTTAAATTCTAAGAGTTTTTTTAGTTCACCTTTACTCATTAATTAGCCAGTTATTTTGCGTAACAAACGACATTATTTTAAAAAATTCTGTACATTGACAGCTTATCTGTCACTCCGGAATCCACGGTAAAAACGGCGTCTTTTGTCAACCGACTGTCGGAATCGCATGTCCACTGTGCTCGCAAACATCGGTAACTGACCATAGACAACGGATTTATTACATTTCTTATTAAAATTTTAGTTTTATCGATCGACCGTGCTACGGTCGCAGCCAAGAATGCATACGATTTGGCGGGCTTTTGTCAATCGTCGGTCGGAATATCCCTTATCAATTGTTGAGCGTGCTAGCACATATTGATAACTGACCATAAATGACGGATTTTACCGATATCGTATTGATATAGGGTTATATCGATCGACCATGCTAGGACCCCAAGAGGTAAAATTTTCTAACCGAGATAATCAAAGAAATGGTAAAACTGATTTCAGGCAGAACGTGACTTGCTTCAGGTGTGGATGTCCAGGCATTAAGGCGCCGGACTGCAACTGTAATTGCTCAAAAAACGCGGAACCCGGACAACGGCGGCGTTAAGAAGGGAGACGTCTCTTTGACAAGCTACTGTTGATCCGGAGTGTTATAGTATTCACAGTCAATAAGTTGTTGTGCGAAACAAATTGTCACAAAAAGAAACAATAAAATGTCGAGTCATATTGTGCAAATTGAGATTGTTCCAAATATGGCGGGTGAGTGGAAGAGATTTAAGCGATCATTACTAATTTATATGATAGCTAACAATTTCAACGAAGAAAAGGAAGTACCAAAAGTGACGAGGCTTTTACACACGATCGGGCCGAAAGGGGTAGATATTTTAACTCATTTGGACCCACAATTGAGAAAAGTATGCTTGAAGAAATCATACTTCTTTATGATAAACATCTCATACCCTCAATAAATGTAAAGGCGGGTACAGATTGCTGTAACGTAACATGCAATGTAACATGAAAGGAACTTTCATAAGTGTGGACGCAGCGCGCGCACGAACCGAACATGTACCTACTCGCTGCTGTTCCCGGCATGCGCGCGGTGAACATAGCTCAGTAGAACAAGTTCTCCATTGTTCGCGCGCGTTCTGACGTACAGACACGAACAAGCCGTCCACACAGACGCTCCGCGCACACTGCGTGCCCCTTTGTATTCGGCGAAAAAACAAAAGCATTGTGGATTGCGGTGCGCACAAGTTGAAATGCTCTGTTCGGGCGCGGAGTGTGCGCGGTTCGTGCGCGCAAGGCGTCCACACTATGAGAATTCTGTTACATTGCATGATACATTGCGGCAATGTGGATGGCAAATTCTTTCATTGGGTGTTACATTGCGTGTTACGTTACGGCAATCTATACCCGCCTTAACAGTGGAACGATTTAAATTTTTCACGAGGAAACAAGACTGTTCAAAAAATCTTGTCTTTATGGCACCACGTAAGGATTTTTTTATTAATATTTTTAAGGCATATAAAGAACAGTCACTTACATCTAAAAGGTTTGCAATTTCATTTAACAGCACCACTTCCCTCGTCATGCTATGCTTTGCCAAGACGTCTGTTCTGCCGTTCGGTACTTTAAATTTTAAATTTTCCAAAAAAAACTGAAAATAAAATTTGCTGATCCATCATTTTCTTTTTTTTTAGATTTCCCTACGTGGTACTATAAACCGAAATGTCTAGTTTCTAAATATATTTTTATTTTATTTTTCTGATGAACCGTATGGCTTGATCGCTGTTAACCGCCGAGCAGCAATTTCGTCGGAGTGTCCTGTTGAAAGCGGCGTACATCGCAAACTATACTTTAGATTCATGTACAAAAATTTGTATACAGTCTATATGTATATATTGACAAGTTTTAATAAAAAAAAATTCCATTCATCGTTTGCTTAAAAATAATTACGAAAAATACACCCTTCTATCGTTTGAAAGAAGGTTTGCGGATTTTGCCTCTCTCGAAGAAGTACTACGTTTCATGGTATTCCCATTTAATGAAAATATTGACATTGACAGTTTAACCGTTAAAATCGGTAACTTAACCGATACTGAATCTGTTGTGGTCGAAGAAGAAATAATTAAAATCGTGTAAACACTAAAAACGGTAAGCCGTTAGAAGCAAAGTCGTTATAACCAAATTTTACTGTATTTTGTTACACTATTAACAAATTTGTTATAATTTACTCACCTCGCTTATTTTTGCGTCGCTACGCAACCCGATTTGTAGGCGATTCGTTTAAAAACAAACATTCAGACCCTGCGCAGAAAGTTCCATAATGCTCTGTGCTACAAACTGTTGTTACTTTAGCGAAATTAACTTTTCTGCGCAGGGTCTGAGTTACTTTAACCTGTCAAAGGTCATCAAATTCCAGGAAAAATACGGAATTTCCTAAAAAACCACCATTTTGAATTTTGAATTGAATGTTTTGTGGATTAATTTTGAGATATCGTATATTTTATTAAACACATTCCTAGAACAATAAACTATGTACCAAAACAACATTACTTGCGTTAATTACGTAAATTAATAAGTTTTACGATGTTTCAGTCGAGGAACACGCATCGACTTTGACAGATAAAATTCGCGGCAAATTTGACATTTTCATGCCACAGATAAACAGGTTAATGTGCACTCTTCAGCAGTCAACGTACGAATGATGTCATGGTTTATTTAAAGCATTCTCAAACTCTCCTGAATGGTGATTCTGCATCTTGCAACAGTGTAAAGTGTGTTAAATCGACCGTATGTGACACATTTTGACAGGTTATACAAATGCGGTATTCCATATTGTGTTAACGAGCTAGATACTGCAATTACTAGGTACCGACACCAACTCTTAAAAGTAGTTACCCTAACGCCAGAGATGACGACGTGTTTTGCCGGGTAATCCTTGTTAAGAGATGTCAGTCGTGCGAAAATTTGTGAATAGAATGTCATCGCGTACAAGCATCAAAATAATACGACAAACAGATAGTCATTTTTGAACGCCTATTAGGCTCATATGTAAATAATTATAATAACTAATTAATAGTAATTCGAATTTTTAAGTAGGTAATTAATCCATTTAACACACAACAGGCATTGAAAGCCATAGAAAATCACAGAAATTTTGATAGCCGATAAAGCACGATGGACGTCTTCCGATATCTGACAGATATTGCCTTTTTGTCTTAATTATCTTGTAACGCTTACTTGATGCAAAGATACAGAATCACTCTTCTGGTGCAAAATATAGGGTCAAGTGGTTTACCTCCAGTGCGTCGAAATGAAACCCAGATTTTAGGTAAAGATTTTAAGTCTATCAATTTGGATGTCTATAGAGAATGAATAGTAGCGTTCACGCAGCCAGGGGATTGGCGTGAATGGTGACGGAGGATATCCTGGTCTCCGTGAGGGGTTTGAAGTTCTTGGCGTTGACAGGAAGCTTCTCCAGTTCATCCAAGGCGTCCAGTCCATCGATGACCCTAGCAACAAAATAACTTCATATTTTAATATCCGTCTAACCACTAACAATTATTTTAAATCAACCAAGGCAATCAATATGGAGTCCATATTTTGCAAAGGATACACATTGATCTAATAGAGAGTAGAGGAGATTTACAAAAATTCAAAGAGCTTTTGAAAGACCGGCAATATGAAGGAACTGACGGCCAGCTTAGTTTAGCGGTAAGCCTCTTGACTCGCATTCCGAAGGTTGTGGGATCGAATCCCGGCATGGCAAATAAATTTAATTTGATTAATTTGTGTTATTTCACAATTCATTCATTTAAAATAATATATAGTATATTTGCGGCACGTTCCAGAGTGGAAGATACTCTCAGTATCGCCCTGGTGTTTGACCACCATTCAGAATTGAAACGTTGCTTGAAATGGCATTAGCCGTGTTTGGTGACCAGATCTGAATAGCCAGGTACTTCCCCACCTTCCTTTTCCGTAACTCCTTCCCCTCCCTACTACCTTCAGCCTCACAACATACCCCAATCGGGGATGCCATTGGGGATGCCATTGGGGATGCCATTGGGGATGCCATTGGGGATGCCATTGGGGATGCCATAGTCTCACTGGCTCTAGACGGGAGCAGCTGAGACTCTTGTGAGGTATCACTATTTAAAAAAAAAAAAAAACAAAAAACCCAAAAAAAAAAAACAAACAAAAAAAACAAAGCAAAACAAAAAAAAAACACAACAAAAAAAAGAAACAAAAAAACTAAGGACGGGTTGTTTCAAAAAATTTAACAGATTCATCAAATATTTTAAGTTAATTTTCACGTTCCGTGTAAGTTCTATTCAAGTTCTGTGCATATTTCAGTTGTATGCAGCAACTGGCCCATAATGATATAATTACAAAACTTGAACAGAACTTACAAAGAATATGAAAATTAACTTCAATCATTTGATGAATCCGTCAAACTTGACGGATTGCGGCGAGCATGAGTTGAAATGATCAGTTCTCGCGCGTAGCGTGCACGGCTCGTGCGCGCAAGGTGTCCACACGATGGGAATTCTGTTACATTGCATGATACATTGCGACAATGTGGACGAAAAATTCTTTCATTGCGTGTTACATTGCATGTTACGTTACAGCAATCTGTACGTGGCTTTAGGTGTGCGAGCTTACAATACCATTGAATTAGGTGTGCAAACATACAATACTATTACATTAGGTGTGCAAACTGACAATACTATTACTTTAGGTGTGCAAACTCACAATAGTCTTGTTCTAGGTGTTCGAACTTACAATAGTATTGTTTTAGGTGTGCAATATGACGTTTATGCATGGAAAAATAGGCAAAAGGTAGGGTGGTTAGTTAGTTAAGATAACAATTTTTGTACATATAGGGATGATGAACTTACTTTCCGAACAGGGTGTACTTGAGATCCAGGTGAGGCTGGGCGGAGTAGGAGATGAAGAACTGACTGCCATTGGTGTTGGGTCCATTGTTGGCAAGCGACACGGTTCCTCGAGCCGTGTGCTGGGAATACAATCAGACATTATATTAACGCACTGTTAGATGTTGGTTTACCGTTGGACAAAAATAAAGGTGAACATTTGAAATGATATGCGTAGTTCCTACCGGGATGTCATTTGTCCAGTACCTACCCTCCCTAACCATATCACCTTTTGAAAAGCATTTGAAAATAGAACAATGACAAGAGTGAATTCAAGTGCTTTTGTTTCTGAAAAAACTGAAGATGATTTCGGACTACAATGGAAAGCATTTTGTTGGTTGTTCGGGTTCATATATATTCATTTATGAACTAAAAGAAGGAGTTTTGACCATATCAAGATCGTTTTTTAAACTTATTTGTGTAATGTGGCGATAATTACCTCGAGGTACCGTTGTGGAACTAAATAAACTATATTCGTAAATGTGTTGTTCACCTTCGAAGAGGTAAGTGATTGGTTTCCTTTTTCCTTGTAATCCATTATTTTTCCCATACACATAGTATCACCCAATTCCAGATAATATCATTTTAGTTTCGTTATATTGTCTAATTTACAGTCCATTTCCAATTGCATCTGAAGTTGTAATTCAGAAACAGTTTTGGATGCAACAAGCGGAAAATGTTGCTTTTATAACCACATCACTACAAATAGGAAAAATTACTTTCCTGTGGTCTCCTACAACCAGTGGCGGCTCGTGACTTTTGGATATGCTAGGGTGCCATTACTAAAAAAATGGCATTACAAATTGTTGTCGTAGGCGAAAAAAAAAATTCTGTGGTGGTAGTAGATTTTCAAACGTTGTTGGGTTGTTCGTAACCCAAGAATGATTTTCTTTCTTTAAAAAAATCACATTAATGATGCTTAACCGCTAGAATGCCGTTCGTGCACCGGTGTGTTTGAGATTTTACACGCGATTTTGACCCTTATGTATAAAGAAAGTGTATGAAGAACACGGTCAGAATCGCTTGCTCTATTATCGCCCTTTACCATAGAGAAAACCGCAATGCGCCTGGTCACTCCAAATAATTTATATTAATAATTTACCGGAGCGCGGGAATGTGCGCAGTTCTTGCGCATGCGCGGGAAAAATTCCTTTGTCTCCGATTTTGACCTTTCTATTGTACAAAATTTCTCAAGGACACTGTCAGAATCGCTGGACACGAAATGTCATTGGGTGTCATGGATGCCGCTTTTTGCGAACGCTAATTGGTGGACAACCAACCCCAACTACCCCGGCAAACACGGGTTAAAAAATCTGGACAATATTAACCCCTCCGCAACGTAAGCAGATATAAGCGTTAAAAGTAGGACAGCAGTCAAGTACAATAAGCGTGTTTATACGTCAGCGTGTGTGTTTCCATAGAAATCGTTCTAACTCCTTTATTGCTTTAGTTACATCCCTAAAACAAAAAGTAAAAGGTAGATAGTAGATCAAGCTGCACATCCCTATCAAGTTGTCTATGGAAATACATAACAAGAATCAGTTGTCAGTTGTGTAGTTGACAAAAATATTTACACACGCAAATTTGCTACCGGCAGCTCCACCGCGCTCCACATTTTAAATTTTTATTAAATATTTTTATATGAAATGATAAAAAAGTGAGGTGACAAAAGTGTTTATTACACATATATAATTATTATAAGCAATAATTATCAGCCTGAAACACTCATCCACATTGAAAAATCTTCCGAGAAAAGATACATGACGCCAACGGGACTTGAACCCGTGTCCTCTCGATTGCCGGTCGATTGCTCTGACCACTGAGCTATGCCGCCATAGCTCAGTGGTCAGAGCAATCGACCGGCAATCGAGAGGACACGGGTTCAAGTCCCGTTGGCGTCATGTATCTTTTCTCGGAAGATTTTTCAATGTGGATGAGTGTTTCAGGCTGATAATTATTGCTTATAATAATTGTTACCCTTTATGCTATGCATAAAAAATCTTGTCTTAAAAACGTTAGTTTTACAATTAAAAATAATAACACATATATACAATAGAATATATATATTAATGCACAGTTTTATCGACGACTCGCGTTCCGAAAATCGACCCCTTGCCCTTGCGTTTCAACCACCTTAAGGTTCGCTTTCGCTTGAGGACAAAAATTCAGCCACGAAAATTAAGACACGAAATGGGGAGGTTTTTTTTTTCGACAAAATAAAATATATATAGAGATTTATTCTCTGATACGAATCAGCGGCGAATACTAGAACTTCTAATTAAATCACTCAATTCGGCTAGGTTCTATTTCCCGCCGACAGATAGCGTTTCAAAAAAAAAAAGTGTCAAAAAAGGCGTTTGTTTCAATACCATTTTGCCTTTATACGGGAATATTGAGTCAGGTCAGGATCTTAGATGTCAAATATTTAGCCTAACAAAACAGAACTCTCAGCGCATCTCAGCGGTTTCGGTCGTCGTTTTGCCGAAAACGTCATTGCCGCTGAAAAACCGATTCCGGGTTAGATGTTTTAAAAAAAATTGATAGCCGGAAAGATTCCGCAACTTTTAACACCAATTATACATGCCCATCCCATGTAAAAATGTTTAGGAGAAGATGCCAAAACTCGAAGTTTTCCAAAAAAAATCACCAAAACACGTGCTTAGACATTTCTTCAGAAGTGTAAATTTTACTGGCCAGGTAAATTCAAATGTAATTCATTGCTGAGTAGGTACTTATTTCGGTAGTATTGCAAATATGATGAAAAAGAGAAAAGATTGCAGGAATTTTTAAGGAAATGCGCAGGTAGGTACCTACGCGAATAGGTAGCTACACAATGTATTAGGTTTCAATGCAATACTAAGGTAAGGTTGTTTCGATGATATTGAACAATTCAACTTTTTTTTAAAGTTAATTTTCAGGTTCTGTGTTGGTTCTATTCAAGTTCTGTTTTTTTATCATTATAGGCCAGTTACATCACAAATCTGAAATAATTACAAAACTTTCCAAAACAGAAAATTTACTAGAAAAATTTGAAGAATTTTTTTTTTAAATAACCCAGGCTTATTATTTTATTTATTTTGAAATGTGTTGATTATTTATGAATGAAGCATGGTTCTATTTGGACATTGTTAAATAATAATAAAAAATATATAACGTGTGTTCTAGGTAGGTACTTACTAGCAGGGGCTTTTTTCATTTAAAAATCAAAACATGATATTGAATAAATTTATTTGTAGTAGGTATTGCAAATTTTATGAAAAAAGCAAAAAGATTGACGGAAATTTTTAAGTATGTAGCTACACAATTAATTCGGTCATAATGCAATACAACGCGTACCTGGCATGCGTTGCAAGTCCACTGTAACCTCGGGGTCAACTTAACTGTAATAGTTCCATCGCAAGTCCTGGGAAACTACATTATAATGCAAGCGCCTGCTCTATATAACATTATATACAACGGGTACCCGGCATGCGTTGCAAGGCCACTCTAACCTCGGGGTCAATTAAACTGTTATGGTTCCATCCTAAGTCCCGGGAAACTACATTATATTGCAAGCGCCTGCACTATATAACATTATATACAACGGGTACCCGGAATGCGTTGCAAGGCCACTCTATCCTCGGGGTCAATTAAACTGTTATGGTTCCATCCCAAGCCCCGGAAAACTACATTATAATGCAAGCGCCTGAAACTATATAACTTTATATACAATGGGTACCCGGCATGCGTTGCAAAGTCACTGTAACCTCGGGGTCATCTTAACTGTAATGGTTCCATTCCAAGTCCAGGGAAACTACATTATAATGCAATCGCCTGCACTATATAACATTATATACAACGGGTACCCGGCATGCGTTGCAAGGTCACTTTAACCTCGGGGTCAATTAAACTGTAATGGTTCCATCCTAAGTTCCGGGAAACCACATTATAATGCAAGTGCCTGCACTATATAACATAATATACAACGAGTACCCGGCATGCGTTGCAAGCCCACTTTAACCTCGGCTCAACTAAACTGTAATGGTTCCATCCCAAGTCCCGGGAAACTACATTATAATGCAAGTGCACTATATCACATTACATACAACGGGTACCCGGCATGCGTTGCAATATCAATGTAACCTCGGGTTCAACTTAAATGTAATGGTTACATCCAAGTCCCGGGAAACAACATTATAATGCAAGCGCCTGCACTATACAACATTATATATAACGGGTACCCGGCATTAGTTAGATGAAGTTTTACTTCAGTCGTGTGGTCTAAAGCACACTTTTTTTTAAGTTAATTTTCACGTTCTGTGTTAGTTCTTCTTCGATTTCTATGAAACTTTGGGGACTAGGTGTGCGCATCCCTTCGACTCTTTCTGTATAAAATGGTGAGCTCTGGTTTCATGAAATTATGCATTGCTAAACCGTTTATCCGATTGCGATGAAACTTTGGGGATTTGATGTGCGCATGCCGGCGATGGTTTCTCTGTATAAAAGTGAGCTCTGGCATCATGAAATTATGCATTGCTACTGCTACACCATTTAACCGATTGCGATGAAAATTTGATATTTAACCGATCGATATTTAATTTAACACACACTCCTCCTCGCTTCATCCACGTTCACACGTCAAATCGCATAGTGTTTTAACCCGTTAGTTGCCTCTGCAACGGGCAAAAGCTAGTAAGTATTGTTGTTTACATTATCTGTGATTTTAGTACTGTTTTCACATAAAAACATCATGTGAGTCCTTTTTACATATTTTTAATGTTTGCATTCTAAATTTTAATATTTACAAATTCTAATATGTATTTATTTGTAATATAATAATTTGAAAGCCTATTTTGTAACCTTTCTAAAACAGTTTTTACTATTCGGCTACGTTCAGAAACGTTTCATTTATAGAGCTTTAATTGTGAAGCGGTAATAACAAAAAGTTTTTGTAAAATGTCATTTTGTTAGACACCAAAAGCCAATATTCTAGAAAACTCGGAGGGGTTAAGATATAGTCCAGTCAAGGAAGGAGGTGTAGAGTGCGTGAGCAGGAATCTAACCGATTCCTTCAGAAACTTGTTTAGGGTGCTTAGGGTGTGAACATTCTTAAAGTCCTGACATCTAGGTGATCAGGGGGGAGGGTGGAGGGGGGGGGGCAAATTGATACCTCATCCCATGAACCCGGGCACCCCTGCTAAGTCACCAAACAAGCGAACCACTTGGGTGACCTATGGCAGATGAGTTGGTTATCCAACAAAAGTTTCCTGGGGCGGAGGTATACCCGACCTATACTTGTCTCCCAAATTGATAAAGAGAAATTAAAAAGAAACATATTGTAATAATAATGGTAGTTTCGTTATAATAATGTAGATCCGTTTGTGATGGTCCACCTCAAGGGTGCATTTATGTGCAAGGGTGGTATTATCTTTGACAGCAATTTAAAGTGGAAAGAACACATTATCACTACAGCAAACAAACTTAGAAAATCAATATACTTCTTTAGACATACTCGCAACTTTTTAAACTTGAATCAACTCAAAACAATTTACTATGCTCTATGTCAATCTCTAATTGAATACGGTATTATAGCCTGGGGAGGAGCAAACGATGCCGCCATTGACCCGATCTTTAAAGCCCAGAAACTAATTATTAAGATTATATTAAAACTACCGATCACAAGCAGTTCGGATGAAATCTTTAGGAGAATCTGTGTCTTGGACATTAGGCAAATTTATGCCAAAAACATATTAGCATACCTCTTCAAACACAGAACTACCTTTGAAAATGTCCAAACTGCTCGCGATACTAGAACCAAAGGGCATAATCTCCTACTTATCCCTTTTGCTAAAACAACCTTTGGCCAAAGAAATTTTAGATACTTTGCAACAAAACTATATAATACACTTCCACTGGCAATTAGACAAAACACGATGTATCTTAAATATAAATCTGACACCAAGTCCTGGATTACCAGCCAAAATAGATCCAACATCAAGGATTTTATCAAAACTAACTTATAAGTATTTATTTTTTCATTTTTACGTTGATGATTAACTGTTACTTGTAATATTGTCTTATTATTTGTACTTTGTATGTGTTATTATTATAAACTGCTCATGCTAAGCGCCTGCTCTCAACACAGGTTCTCCTAGTGAGACAGGCATAGAATAAAACAAATTGTAACTCAAAACTAATAAAGATGAATAATTAAAAAAAAATAAAAATTTACACTAGATAGGTGACCTAACATAAAACAGAGAAAATAACAAATATTTTCGTATCAATATTACACGTATTCTCAAATTGTAGCAGCCCTACAAGAGACGTGCCGTAAGGTACTCTACGGTGGTGTTTCGACGTGGTTAGTTCGGGAAGCAGAGTTTTAAACCAGTTCGTTCGGGAAGCAAAGTTCCAAACCAGAATATTTCAAACCGCGTGCTTCAAATACATCTTCTGTGGTTAGCTTTTGACACTAATCTCACCCACCTCCATTAAACGATTTTTTTTCTGCGGGAAGCAGCCCCTTAACCCCTCAAAGGCCAGGCCATTTCACGGAAATTCGCGAAAAAACACTAAAAAACCACCACTTTGAATTTTGAATTGAAAGTTTTGTTGATAAATTTTGAGCTATTGTATATTTTATTGACTGAAACAAGTTCACAACACAATAAACTATCTACTAAAACCACATTACTTGCATTTATTACGTAAATTAATAGGTTTTACGACGTTTTATTCGCGATACACGCATTTATTGCGACCGTTAAATTCGCGGCAAATTATGACAGCGCATTGTCATGGAAAAAATCATTTTAAAAATATTCCAGGGTGACAAGGTGAATGAAACTTTTAACACCACCTAGAGTAATGATGGCGCAAGCGATTTTAACACTGTTCTTCATACAAATTCTGTACATATAAGGGCCAAAATCGCAGACCAAAAGTTTTTCATCGATAATATTATTCAAATATTTGAATTACTAGTTGGTACCCGGCATGCATTACTATGCCATTTAATAAAGAATTTTTTTCTCCCTGCGTGTCCTTTCCCATTCGCCTTCCGCCTACCCTACCTCTCCCGCGACCCCTTCCCCTCTCACGTTCCAATTCCGCATCCTCCACCTTCCCTATACCCACTCCACTCCCCCCTTCTCCCGTCCCGCGAACCCCCCTCTCGAGGTTTCCCTCCCCCCTCCTGGGTTTCCCTCCCTTCCTCCCGCGAACCCCCTACCCGAGTTCCCCACCCCCCTCCTCCCTCCAGCATTCCATATATCTATTCCCGGTATATTCAGTTTTCAAACAGCTCGCGTGCCACCTAATGCAATATTTTTATACAAATTTCATAATG
Source organism: Limnephilus marmoratus (assembly GCA_917880885.1). Taxonomy (NCBI): domain Eukaryota; kingdom Metazoa; phylum Arthropoda; class Insecta; order Trichoptera; family Limnephilidae; genus Limnephilus; species Limnephilus marmoratus. The sequence goes on along the minus strand of OU862930.1, from coordinate 25,266,461 downwards.
CCAGAGCTCACCAGTAGTTTTATTCAAACCTTGTCCTGACAATAAAGAACACAAAAATAAAATAATTATCCAATTTGGTGCAGTCGTTCGGAAGTTATGCGCGTACATACATTTTGGCGATTCATTTTTATTTATATAGATTTTCTCGCGCATGCGCATATGGGGCCCGCAGTTTCGGGGCTCCGGCCTTTGACCGGTTAACGGTGTTAGAAAGAGAAAACTCCACTCTTCATATTCAAATGCAAAAGTTAATCACAAAATAAGTAAAATGTAGACCTTTAAGAAAGCAAAGTTTCCGATCTCAATTTAAAAAATATTTATGATATATCATAGACTAGCAGACCCGGCCACACGTTGCTGTGGCTAACGAAACACAACGCCATTACCCAATCTTTATAAAATCCACACCACCCGCTTGCCAGCTGCCCGCTGCCTGAATTGAATATTTGAATTTATCGGCTTTTCTCTACTATAATAAGCATGTATTATACATATAAACTAATTAACTCGCCACTAATTATACAATGCTTGCAACGCAACACTGGATATTTAAAAAGGGAAAATCAAATACTTATTTACTCTAGGACATCTATTTTCCAATTTCTTCCGTAGAACGAATTTCAAAAGCGACTATAGTACGGCCCACCAGCCGTTTTAACCCGTTGTTTGCCGGAGTAGTTGGGGTTAGTTGTCCACCAATTAGCGTTCGCAAAAAGCGGCATCCATGACACCCAATGACATTTCGTGTCCAGCGATTCTGACAGTGTCCTTGAGAAATTTTGTACATAGAAAGGTCAAAATCGGAGACAAAGGAATTTTTCCCGCGCATGCGCAAGAACTGCGCACATTCCCGCGCTCCGGTAAATTATTAATATAAATTATTTGGAGTGACCAGGCGCATTGCGGTTTTCTCTATGGTAAAGGGCGATAATAGAGCAAGCGATTCTGACCGTGTTCTTCATACACTTTCTTTATACATAAGGGTCAAAATCGCGTGTAAAATCTCAAACACACCGGTGCACGAACGGCATTCTACGAGTTAAATCGCACAAAAATATGTTTTCTTTGAATTTCTCGGCTTTTCTCTAATATAATTTACATGTATTATACATATAAACATTCCTCTTCAATCACTCTATATATTGGTGAAAACCGTATGAAAATACGTTGCGTAGTTTAAAAGATTAACGCGCACATACATTTTGAGCGACTTCATTTTATACTATGTAATGATGATGATGTAATGATGATGTAATGAAGAAGAAGAAGATAGCACTTATAATCTAAATAAATATATGAAAGAGAACAAGACACAGAAAAATAAAAAGATAATGGTTGCAACTGGGACTAATAACCTTCAAAAGTTGTAAAAAAAAGAGATGATCTAATAAAAAATTTAATTTATGATAATTTGAGAATTTTTTTTATATTTTCATGGAATGACAAAAAAGTGAGGTGACATAAAGTATGCAACACATTTGTCCAATAAAATGCATAAGCTTTTATCAGTAATTTTAGTTAGAAAAAAACGTAAGGTGAGCCATTTTTTAAATTTTATTGTTTGTATTAAAAAAAATATATATATATATTTTTAAAAATAAATTTTGTAAACATAATTTATCACCTTTTAAAAACAGTTTTTAGTTTTAGAATATTTTAGAAACATTTAGACTGGGAGGCGAGATAGGTAAACCCTACGTCATCGATTACATGGATGAAACTACTTTGTAGTGATAATGGACATTTAGAAAACCTTAAAAAAGCTGGTCTGCCGGTGCGCCTCTTGGCAGGAGCCGCGCAGTCATGGAAATAGTCAGCGATTTTTTCGAAAAAATTATGTCATCGAGTACACGAACGGGAATGATCTCATATGATAAAGGTCGATTAGAAAATGAGAAAAAAGCAGGTCTGCCAACCGGCAGCCTGGCACGTTCGCAGGCAGCCGGCGTCAAAGTGGGGTAAAAAATAGTAAATTTTACGTCATCGAGTACACGAATGAAACCAACGAATAACTATAGTCCAGATCATTCCATTTAAGAATTTCTTGGTCTGCCGACCAGCAGCCCGGCAGCTTTTTGTGTACGATTTTTTAAAGTTTTTTTTTTTTGTTTTTTAATCTGTCGGGCCGCGACTGCCGAGATCCGAATGCTACCTTAAGAGCTGGGTTCGTCCGAGAAACAATGGAAATTTCCGAACCCCATCCGTTTCATATCAGTTTCGCTTGCCCTGCTGCATCGATTACATCGAAAACAAGATCGAAACTAACGAAAACCTGTAGTCTAGATCATCCCATTTATGACGTTTTTGGTCTGCCGACCAGCAGCCTGGCAGTTTTTTGTGTACGATGTTTAAAAGTTTTAATTTTTTTTTTTAATTTAAAAAATGCTATTTTTACCATCTGACAAAATACACCCGATTTTTTTAAGGTTAATAAAACTTATGATAAAAGGAAAGTATTATAATATACCTTTAGTTCCTCTTTAAACTCATCTTGGAACTTCCTTCCCCATATGCTGCTGCCCCCCTTCCCACTTCCCGAGGGGTCCCCCGTTTGCACCATGAAGCCCTAAACATACAATAAACACAAATCAATATCAACAAACCAAGTTGGTGACGGAAAACACATCTCAAAATTGACCATTAGTTACAGTGGCGGTCCTTCCCTCAGGTCAATTGGTCAAAGACCTCCCAAAATTATAAGATAATAGTCAAACATAATATTATGCAAATCAAAACAACTGGTACGAAGGCTGTCCAAGGTGCTACTACGGTAAAATAAGGTCTTTAATGTGCGGCGGTTGCAAGGAACAATTTTACGCGAGATCCAGGAAAACTGAAAATCCCCACAACCTAGCACTCTCTGCGACACTTAGTCTCGGCGTAGCAGCCGTTCACGATGAAGCTTTCACTCGCCACACCCGCCAGTTGTGAATTACGCTCTATAATTAGTTTTTTAACAAAACCCCGTTAAAAATTCTTTCTCAGCTACTTGGTATAGCCGAAAACAGTGTATTAGTGCGAAAATGTGCACAAATGGTGCAGAGAATTTAAAAACATGCCGGACGGCCATCAGTTTCAGATGAAAAAATTGCCAAAGTGGAAAAAACAATGATTGCAAATCGACGGGTGATGGTTCAGGAGCTCCGTGATATGACCCCTGATGTCAGTAAGACCACTATTGACAAAATTTTGACAAAAAATTTGGGAGACCACAAAGTCTGCCCAAGGTGGGTCGCAAAATGCTCACCGATGATCACAAACAACAACGGGTTGAACTCAATTGTGATTGGGGACAAGACCCGGATACGCTATACAGTAAATTTTTACAAAGCCGGGACCAGCTCATTTTGGACAAAAATAAATAAATATATACCCCAGTAGATGGGTAATAATTAGATGTATTTAATTCCGTGAGCGGAAATTGAAAATAATGTAGGTATATTATCGTCAATTTCTTAAATTTAAAAATACGAAAATGTCATTTTTCAATGACCTCCATGTTGTTATCTTTATTTTAAAAAACAGCCTACGTTTTTAAATGGTTTGTCTGGCTACGCAGGGTTTGTCTAGCGGGCTTGTGTGACAGATTGGCCGCGCCACGTCAGTTCCGAAAGACGCGAAGTGAATTTTGATTTTACGCAATTGAAATTTAAAATGCATCATTTTCCGCCTCCCCCAATGCAAAAAGTTTTCGAAATACGTAATTCTAACAATTATTCAACTTCTGCAAAGTGTTTTTTCGTGAAAAAGTGCATATTACCGCTGTAATTTGCACTTTGAAATATGACATTTTCGTATTTTTAAATTTAAGAAATTAACGATAATATAATACATTTTTTCCAATTTCCGCTCACGGAATTAATTACATCTAATTATTACCTACCATACTGGGGTAAAAATTTATTTTTTTAGTGTAAAATGGGCTGGTCCCGGTTTTGTATAAAATTAATATTTTTTTTAGTGTAAAATGAGCTGGTCCCGGTTTTGTAAAAAATTAATAAATTTTTTTCGACCTCTTTCACTCCAGGTTAGTAGGTATGTCAAAATAAACAACATCGTTTATCAGCGTAGAATTGTTACGATGTATTTCTGTAGTATTGAGCGTTGAAATACCTTGATATTCCGGTGAAAGAGGCATCCATTGTAATAATCGCTGGCGCAAAGAGCCAAGAAGTTCTCACACGCTTTAGGACACTCTTCGCAGAATAATTCTATCTTAATATCCCCGACATCCGTGTGTAGAGTTACAGACATTGTGTCAACACAATTCACTCGTTATTAAAATAATTAAACTTCCAAGTTACAGTTCAGTTTTACTTTATAATAATTTGCGTTTAGGGGAAAACAAACAATTTTAGGTTAAAAGGACATTCAACAAACGTTGGCAAAATTACACACTTCCGAACTTCCGAGCATTTTTTATTGCTGTTCTTAGTAAAACGCGTATCTTTTGCACCTAAGAGTAATCATAGTTCCATGTTTTGCACATAGTACATAGTATTCAAAAAGTATATTTTATTTTGTTATTGAAATCTTTAAAAACTTTGTAAATGATCGCGAACGAATGCGGCTCTCATATAGTTAAACTGCGGTTATTTGGTCGTGGTCGTAAGTCGTAACCGTTCGTTGCAAGTTTGTTACTTTGTTTTGTAATTTAGTAATTCTAAATTCTAAACACGTTTTATTGGACGTAAGACGTAATTGACAATTGTCATAAACGGGGTTGCCAATGCTTATGTTCTAAAATACCCGCAATAAATGTTCAAATTCCCCAAACTGGGGAGAACAAATAACGAATTCCCCGCAATTTCCCAACAAGTTCCTTTATAATTCTACCTTCAGAAATAATACACAATTCTATTGAAATTAGCATTTTTTATTTTATTTTATTTAGAACATCAGCACGATTAAAACATATTATCACAAACATAAAAAAATAGTTTATAACCCAATAACCAATGTTCGCATGATGCAAAAATAATGACATATATGGACATATACCTATAAAAAAAAACATGTTCAGTCCTTCCTTTCCTCAAAAAGACCCTCCACACAGCATCTTCAAAGATGACATAGGCCCTGAGGGAAATTATTTTCTTCAGGGCCTCCTGTGTGGAGTTAATGTAAAAAAAAAAATTAAAACTTGTTAAGTATGTATTTCCAATGATACGAGTACAATGCTGACTGTCTTTTATGTTAAATGTAATTTTGTATTATTGTTTTTACTTTTGCCGTAAATTGCTCATGTCATAAACTACTTCTGCCTTCAATCCAGGAGTTCCCGCTGAGTCGGCCACAGTACAACACCAATGTAGTGTTATTTGGGAGGCGGGTATGGGTATCGCAGCCCCAGAACCATTTATTGGATAACCAATACCTCTGCCATAGGTCACCCCAAGTGGCTCACTACAATTGGTGGCCTACCAGGGGTTGACCTCTCCGGCAGCACTCTCTCGGAACATGGCCCTGCACCGCAGTAGGAGGGATAGATTCATACGTCCGTCACTCCTGGAGACACTGACCCCAAATTCCTACCTACCTCTCATGTTATTTAGACTTTGTGTAGGCGTAATATGAGAGATCTTGTGGATCTTAAATGAAACGCGCGTGGACGAGAGGTAATTGAAACCAAAACTGATGCCGAAACTAGATTTTTGCCGAAAATTGCCGAACCCGAAACCGAACCTTCGGTCGGTCACTAATTGTAACGAAGTGTTTATTGTGATGTTATTGTTAATTACCTAATTAATATGTTTTATTCTTTTTTGGATATTGCCAACAGTTTATACTTTACTAGCAGACCCGGCCACACGTTGCTGTGGCTAACGAAACACAACGCCATTACCCAACCTTTATAAAATCCACACCACCCACTTGCCAGCTGCCCGCTGCCTGAATTGAATATTTGAATTTCTCGACTTTTCTCTACTATAATAAGCATGTTTTTATACATATAAACCTTCCTCTTGAATCACTCTATCTATTGGTGAAAACCGCATGAATATCCGTTGCATAGTTTAAAAGATCTATGCGCATATACATTTTGAGCGACTTCATCAAATAAAATAATTCAAATCAAATACCTACTTACTCTAGAACATCTATTTTCCAATTTCTTCCGTAGAACGAATTTCAAAAGTGACTACAGTACGGCCCGCCAGCCGTTTTAAATCGCACAAATATATGTTTTCTGTGAATTTCTTGGCTTTTCTCTAATACAATTTACATGTATTATACATATAAACATTCCTCTTCAATCACTCTATCTATTCGTGAAAACCGTATGAAAATCCGTTGCGTAGTTTAAAAGATTAACGCGCACATACATTTTGAGCGACTTCATTTTATACTATGTAATTACTCTAGAACATCTATTTTCCAATTTCTTCCGTAGAACGAATTTCAAAAGTGACTACAGTACGGCCCGCCAACCGTTTTAAATCGCACAAATATATGTTTTCTGTGAATTTCTTGGCTTTTCTCTAATACAATTTACATGTATTATACATATAAACATTCCTCTTCAATCACTCTATCTATTCGTGAAAACCGTATGAAAATCCGTTGCGTAGTTTAAAAGATTAACGCGCACATACATTTTGAGCGACTTCATTTTATACTATGTAATGTTGATGTAATGATGATGATACATAGACGACTTAGCAATCAGAGGAATTAAATCCTGCGCTCCTAAATGTGAACCGGACGCATCTGTCCACTTAGCTACTAAAACGGATTTCTACCTATTTATAACACATTTCTTTTCAACACTTTAAGTTTTTTTAAAAATGTATGTTATTTTTGAAAATAATATCCATACATTTGAAGAGCAGAAACGGTAATTATTTGAAACTTGCATTTAAAAACCACCTCCGCAGGTTTTTACTGCTCAGCCCTGCGGGCGGCTTTTCATTCAGCTTCGCACAGTTAGTGTTGGTGACCATTTTACAAATCCAATAGGAACTGGTTCCAAAAATAGCCCGTTCCTCGGTACCACTGTCATCCAGCGATAGTTAGTCACCGAGACAAAGTAACCGGGACGGGCATTTACGTCATATATAAATCAACCCTCTAGTGAAATTTTTTTTCAAATTTAACCAAAAAATTTCCAACTTCGGACCCGATTTATTCGAAAACGAAAGCTCAAATCAAAAAAAGTTAAACCACAAAATCGACTCCAAATGTGATGTGGATTCTCCAGTTTCCCGCTTGTACTACGAGTTTCCGGACACCTTGTATAGCCGCGTGATTCAACAAAGTACTACCCTCAAACTTTCCATATCCGGAGAGATACTACAAATTGACATATGACATTGGGGTGATTTATGACCATGGGGTGACCTATGACCCTGGGGTGACCTAGGACTTTGGGGTGACCTACGACTTTGGGGTGACCTACGACCTTGGGGTGACCTATGACCTTGGGGTGACCTACGACCTTGGGGTGACCTACGACCTTGGGGTGACCTACGACCTTGGGGTGACTATCCTTATCCTTATCACTCCCCAAGTCAAGCGTGCGTAAAGGCCCGATCGTTCGCTTCACCATCGATCACCGTTCGCATCGATTGCCGTTCTCATCACACTTTTCGTAACAATCACCACTTTTCGTAACACATTCACCAGCTTACCCCCAAGTTGAGCGTGCGTAAAGAAGTTTTACTTCAAAAATGAGTAGGAATAGGATCCGCTTCCTGCTTGAATCAGAGTTCAAGAGCCCATTCCAGCTGAACCGACGCATCGCTGCTGGATACTGATTTCAACTTGATAAAGAACCTGTTTCACATCGGTCTCCGGTAACTGGAGCCGCAGAGACAATCCGTTTCAGGTTCAAACCATCACTTGTCAAATTTACTAGGAAATAGGAAAGGTGAGTACATTTATAGTTGTATCTCCATTACTATCATAGTGAGAAATATGATCTAAACGGTATTAGAAAGAGAAAATACCACGCTTTGTATTGAAATGGAAAAGTTAATCTATCTAAAATAATTAAAATGTACACCGTTATGAAACCAATGTTTCCGACCAGCATTTGAATTAAAAAAAAATGAGTGTGCTTTAGAACACACGACTGAAGTAAAACTTCACTTACTTCTAAAAGAACATGACATTGACATTGGGGTGACATATGACATTGGGGTGACATATGACCCTGGGGTGACATATGACCATGGGGTGACCTATGACTCTGGGGTGACCTACAACCGTGGGGTGCAGGGATGTTCTGCCCAAAAAAATTATTTCCCTAGATTTCAAGGTGAAATTTCCCTAGATTTCGGGGGGTACCACCTCGGCGAGTCAAAAATCGTGTCGGGGGGGGGGAAGGGTGTCAGATAGTTGTTTTAAAAAACAAATGTAGGTACATAGAATATAAAACTTTTCAAAACAAAATACATAATAATCATTGTGTAACACTAAGGGCAGGTTCACCTGACAGGCGCTCAACGCGCGTTTTGATAACGCGCGTTTACAACTACATACATTTTATTCAGGCCGTACACATGCTAACGGGCGTTTTAATAAAGCGCGCGTTGAACGCTAGCTCGACTGTAGTCAGCGCGCGCTTTGAGATCATTGGTTTTCTATGTTACCGTTCAGTTGAGCGCGCGCTTTTGACGCAGATAGATGCAGGGTTCGCTCAGTTCATCCAGAAATCATCCAAAATGGAAACGGAAGCTTTTAATACCGAATTATTTATAGATGAAATAGAAAAACGTCCTGCGATATGGAACATGACAAGTAGCATTTATTCAGATAAGAACTTAAGGAGAAGAGCTTGGGAAGAACTCATTCTCATATTCTGTGAGGGAGATGACAATGAAGAAAAGAAGAAATTATTATGTGAGTACATATATGTAGAATATAAATTTTATTATTTATTATATTCAAGAAAACAACAAGACAGATATTACGTATTATATTTTCAAGAAGACAACTACATCATGACCACTTGCTTTTGTTTCAACAATCTAAATCCATGTACCTACTTCTAATTTTGAAAAAAGCTTAACTACCTATTCTTAACTAGCTCTGCTTAGCTACTTTCCCAAGTAGGTACCTAATTGGTCACATATTTTTGCCTATTTATATTTATTACAAGTCTGTGTTACAAATTAAATATTGCGATCTAGCCAATCAATTTTTCCTTCGTTGATGAAATAATTTGTTAAATGTTCTCGAACATTGTCCGCCTGTCGCACAGCACGCCCGGTATAATGTGAGACTAGATTTTCCAGTGGTGGAGTATGAAGAGTATCTTCATAATTGTAGCCATTCCTCATTCTGACATAATTGTGTAGTGTACATATTGATTTTACGATCTTTTCTGCAAAACCGATGTTAACATCAACATTATGCCAAAAGTACATTCGACATACCGGCGTGCTAATGTCAAACGATTATTAAATATTTTTTTTGCATAAGTTAGTGACCTTCCCCCATAAGGCCGCATTAAATTCTCCATCATGCCAAAAGCTTCATCAGCCACTATCACGGGGAAATCTGGGGGGAAAACCCCTTAGTTGGCAACCCTGGAATCAGGGCGGCCGAGGCAGCGCGTGTTCAACGCGTGTTGCGCGCGTTAAACGCTTGTCATGTGAACCTACCCTAATCCTGTTATATGTTAATTAATATGAAAGTTATCGGAACTTGGTAGATGTACTTATAATACTGTGCTTTTCCAAATAAAACATGTTTTGCTAAGTGAAATAATAATTTTAAAGTATGTATACACCCACCACTGAATTAGAAACGGGATTCCAAATTTAAAAAAAAAAAAACACTTGGCAAAATAAAAATTAACCGCAATCACCGAAAAAATTTAACTTAAAACTTTAATTTAATTTTTTTGTTCATGGGTCCCCAATTAGATACATAAAATCATTTTGAGTTGTCAGTGATAAAAATAACATTTCTTGATAACATTGCGTGTAAGTACATCAACAATCAATCATATTCATGGGAATCCCAAAAAATATGTAGGTATATGATACCAGTGATAATGTCATATGTAATAAAATTTTTGCCAGAGTTTGAAATTTCCCTAGATTTTGTGCAAATTTCCCTTTTCCTTAAAAACCATATTTTTCTCCCCTAGATCTAGGGAAATTTCCCTAGACATACCATCACTGGTAAGGTGACCTACGACCTTAGGGTGACCTACGACCTTGGGGTGACCATTGACCATCCTTATCCTTATCACTCCCCAAGTCAAGCGTGCCCGAAAGGTCCGACTGTTCGCCTCGCCATCGATCATCATTCGCATCACACTTTTTATAACACATCACCACTTTTTGTAACACATTCACCAGCTTACCCCCCAAGTCGAACGTGTGTAAAGAAGTTTTACTTCAAAAATGAAATTTAATGAATTTTTTATTCATTGTTTTTACAAAGTGGGTTGAAGATAACATTTATAATGCATTTGTCTAATAATATATATGTGTGTTTCTATTTTTAATTAATTATCAGTATTTTTAGTTTGAAAAAAACGTAAGGTGAGCTATTTTTAAATTAAAATAATTTATATTTAAAAATTACCAATTCATTTCTAATAATTAAATTTGTAAGCGCATTTCATCCTAAATTTCATTTCAAATTTGGGAGGCGTGAATGGGTACCGCCGCCCCGGGAACCTTTATTGGATAACCAACACCTCTGCCATAGGTCACCCAAAGTGGTTCACTACGTTTGGTGATTTAGCAGGGGTGCCCGGGTTCATGGGGTGAGGTTTGTCTAGGTCTTGGAGGCGGATGACCAGGACACACTGAACCCCAGATTCCTACCCACCCCTTAAACCCTCTTCCTTTCCAGAACTCTCCCCTTCTTCCTTTCCTTTAAAAAAAACCCTCCACACAGCATCCCCAAAGATGACATAGGCCCTGAGGGAAATTATTTTCCTCAGGGCCTCCTGTGTGGAGCTCATGTAAAAAAAAAATCCACCTTTCAAAAACAGTTTTTAGTTTTAGGATGCATTCAGAAATATTCAATTTATTTGGATTTCATTGCAAAGTGGAAATATTTTGACCTTCTGATGGAATGGGAATCTGGAATGTGGCCGAAGCCTGAGGAGTGAAATAAAACAATCTATTCATTTAAAAGAACATTTATTAAATTTATTCTAAGTACAAAAGTCATAAATATTTGCAGACCTATAGCACATTTCTTCGTGACAATTTTTTAAATAATTATAATTCTTCCGTCTCTCAATACTATGTGTACATGTGTATACTATTGGGATATAGTACAGGATGGGTATATATATCGCACATCCAGTAGAAAAGTGTCGTAAGTCAAAATTTTCTGTTTTACACATTATTTCTGAAAAGTAAAGTGATTGTGATTATTATTAGGTCAGGAACGCTTGTTCATCATTCGTCCTATTTGTGTTTGCTCTCCCGTAAAATTTAACTTTTTTGACTAATGACACTTTTCTACGGGATGTGCGAATATTCTGGTGTTACCAGGTGAATTAAACTTTTAGCGGTATCGGGAGTACTGCTGGCGCAAGCGATTCTAATCTTGTTCTTGATACAGTTTCTGTATACATAAGGGTCAAAATCGGATCCAAAAATTTATTTTTTCAAAATTTATGGCTATTTCACCATAGCACCTACGGCCTGGGATAGGTTAAGGAACGTACTTGACTTACTTTTATCAGTGATTCCTGACATTATTTGGAGTGAAGAATGTAAATGAAATTTTGGTAACCTGCAACATTTTTAAAATTTTTATTTTAAAAATGTAGATAATTTTAGGTATTGGACAGTCTTCTCTTTGCTGCCAGTGTTTAAGTCACGTAGTGTCCACAGAAAAACCAAAATAATTATATATAAGACCATTGTTAGAACTGTATTGGCATATGGATGTGAGGCGCTGACACTGACGGTAAAGATGGCTGAAATGCTGGATACTTTTGAAAGAAAAGTGCTGAGAAGAATATGTGGACCTGTGAAAAAGGGTGAACAGTGGCGCATCCGGCACAATACAGAATTGTATGATATACATAAGGCCCCTAGCATCTCAACACATATGAGACTCCTCAGGCTGAGATGGGCTGGGCATGTACAGAGAATGCCGGATACACTAGTCCCAAAAAGAATTTTGACTGGACACCCAGGTGGAAAGAGAAAAGTGGGAAGACTTAGATTGAGGTGGGAAGACGAAGTAAGAGGGGATGCAGCACAGCTTCTCCAGGTACCAAATTGGAAGTCAGCCGCTGAGGACAGGAGGAGTTGGAGGCGACTGTTGCAGGAGGCCAAAGCTCGATATGGGCTGTAGCGCCATCGAAGAAGAAGTAGGTATTGGACAGTTAGGGTGGAGTGAGTAGAGTTATCAGTAATTAAATGTGGAAGAAATAAATTGCTTGATTTGAAGAAAGGCGGGTATGGGTACTGCCACCCCGGGAACCATTTATTGGATAACCAACACCTCTGCCATAGGTCACCCCAAGTGGTTCGCGGATGTGTCTGCCCACCAACTGTATGGCAGGCCAAATCGAGAGAGAATGGTTGAGAGTCTCTTCGACTTTTCCAGCCGTACTCTCTCGAAATATCACCTTGCACCACAGTGAGGGATGGATTTATACGTCCATCACTCCTGCATACACTGACCCCCAGATTCCTACCCAACCCTCATACTATTTTTCTTCCCAGAACTTCCTTTCTTCCTAAAAAAAAACGAGTGTGCTTTAGACCACACGACTAAAGTAAATCTCCCTCTCAACTTCCGTTCTCCTCGCCCGATCATACTTTTCATAACACTCTCGTCATGCATTCACCAGCTTACCCCCCAAGTCAAGCGTGCATAAAGGCCCGACCGTTCGCCTCGCCCAATCACACTTTTCGTAACGCTCTCATCACGCAGAATATTATAAAATATTATGTGTAGGTTCTGTAAATGATTTGTTGTGTTTTGCAAACATCTCACCAGGAGAACCTGTGTCAAATATTTAAATGTTTTATTATCATTTCCTATTAAGAATTTAATTTTCTACATTGTAAAATAAAACCATCACTGAAAAGGGGTTCGTAAGTAGGAGATTTTCAACTTTAAAGTGGTTTTTATAGGCGTGATGCTTTATTTTTTTCTGGGTTTATAAAAAGACTAATCAAAAAAATACTTAATTCTTTCAAGGGCAAATATGTGTCCCACTAAAATATTAATAAGCATCTAAAATATTTCTAAGCAATCTATTCATACCCGAAATGACATGATTTCGCATTGCTTAGTTGTGCGGTATGGGTTCTGCCGCCCTACTAATATACTGCCATAGGTCACCCCAAGTAGTTTTTCTACGTTTGGTGAATTAGAAGGGGTGCCCCGGTTCATGGGGTGAGTTTTGTCTGGGTGTTGGCGATGGATGTGTTTGCCCACCTATGCATGCATGGCGGGCAGGATCAGGAGGTACTGGTTGAGGGAGACTCTAGGATTCATGCGTCCGTCATTTCACATTGAGCCCCGGATTCCTATCCACCCCTCGTACCTTGTTTCTTCCCAGAATGTCCTCTCTCCTTCCTTTCCATAAAAAGACCCTCCTCACAGCATCCCCAAAGATGACACAGGCCCTGATGCATTTATTTTCCTCTGGGCCTCCTCTATGAAGCTTTTTTTAATATGAATACCTTACAAGAGTCCCAGCTGCTTCCGTCTGGAGTCAGTGAGACTATGGCATCCCCAATTGGGGTATGTTGTGAGGCTGGAGGTAGTGGGGAGGGGCAGGAGATGGAGAAGAGGAAGGTGGGGAAGTACCTGGCTATTCAGATCTAGTCACCAAACATGGCTAACGCCATTTCAAGCAACGTTTCAATTCTGAATGGTGGTCTTACACCAGGGCGATACTGAGAGTATCTTCCATTAATGTAAAAAAAAAGTGTATCACCTTAAGAGAAATATATTACAAAATATTAAAGGCTTCAGTTAAACAATTACACATTAATTATTTTTAAAAGATAGTGTTTTGTGTTGGAAAATGGACTGAATAGTTTGTTAAGAAGAGAGATCACTGCAGTGGTCTGTATTCACAGTGACCGGTTGAAGCGCTAGGGGGGCGGGGGCAAGGTGGGGACATCGGGTGGCGCCGACAGGTTGGACAGCAGATCCCGCACGGCGGGCCACAGGGAACACTCCCCGTGTACCATCCCAAACTCCACAAATCTGTAAACACAACATTGTTATTAGAACTTTTCACACGTGTGATTATAAATGCTAAATGGTTGAGTTAAAACAGAACTTAGCTATGCTCAGTCAATAATACAAAGGTCATAGTGTGACTGACCTCTTGAGCAAGACAGAGGCCTGGTTGAGGAGGGAGGTGGGTGCGTGATGCGCCGCTGGGTCCCGCTTCTCCGCCAGCTGCGTCACGTTAGTTCCCACATCGTACACCAGCGGCAGCACCACCTGCGACTCTCCGCGGCTCAGGCACAACTAAGGAATGGAAAAACGCAATTAAAAAATTAAATTATGCGGATACTGCACAAGAGTCCCAACCACCCGAAGCCAGTAGGACTATGGTATGCTAGCTATGCTTCTTTGGATGTGTCTAGAAGTCGCCAGAATTTAACCAGTTGTTTTGATATATATACATATATATATCAAAACAACTGGTTACATGCACTGTTGTCATCTTATAATTTTGGGGGTCAAAGACCATTTAATCTAGTGGGTAGGTCACCCCTGGGCAACGTATTTTCAGATTGCTCATTTTCGAGCCCAAGCCCACACTCTCACATATAAATTTTTGAAGTAAAACTTCTTTACGCACGCTTGACTTGGGGAGTAAGCTGGTGAATACGTTGTTACGTTGCCACCCTACAGTACCCAAGCCGCCTACCCGTTTTTTCGGTCCATCCTAATGTAGCCCCACGCCGTCCACCCCTTGCAAGAATTACCCCTTCTTTCCCCTCGCCGTACTCTCCCGGCCGGCCCAACGCGCTCCGGCAGAATTCACCGGGCGCTCGTCACGATAGCCCGCGTTTGAAGCACCCACTATATTCCCGCGGAATTCCCGCGTCGGTTCGGCATGTAACCTCGAACTTAACGGTAATAAACCGAAACGGCCGCGTGCCTCCTGCATTGTGCCCGCGGCCTGCTGACCATGGACTGCCGTTGCTACCTGTGCAGACCCCTTCCTGGATGCCCCAGCTCCCCCTGACGCCGCCTACGGCCGTGAGTAACGAAGTTCCCTTTTGTATGTGTCCACATTAGCTCACGCGAACCGTAATATCACCCCAGGGAGAATGAAGAGAGAGATTTACGTAGGATATTTTCAGCTAGGCCCAATTGTTGATTTGTGATTGTTAATTTATGTGGATGTTACCGCCAATTGTTGTTGTGTATTCCAGTCAATACAGTATTGTTCCATCCTAGAAGACTCTTTCATTTGATGAACCATGTGGACGAGTGTTGGCCTTTAACCATGTACCCCCCCCTCTTTTAGCTACCTACGACCCTGGCGTTGTGAGTTTCACCCGTTCTGCCGAGTGCAGAAAGTGGGTGCCCCCACCCGGGACACGCAACAACGTGACAAGAGCGTTACGAAAAGCGAGGCGAACGGTAGTTGAGAGGGAGATATATAGAGGTGCGAGCACATTTTCTTTCTCTCTTTCTCTCATAGCCAGTTACGTTTCGTATATCTAAGGCACAGTGTAGGCCTATTGTCTGTATCACACTGTAGGAGCAAGAGAGCGCGCGCACATTTTCTTTCTCTCTTCCTATCGTATAGATGGAGCTAAAGAAGTTTTATTTCAGTCGTGTGGTCTAAAGCACACTCGTTTTTTTTTTGTGTGAGTACAGCACAAGTGTCCCAACTGCATCCAACCACTTAAAGCCAGTGATGAGACCATGGCATCCTCAATTGTGTTGTGAAGCTGAAGGAGATGAGGAAAAAGATAGAACGAAGTATCTGGCTATTCAGATTTGATCATTAAACACAGATAAAGCTAATTCATTTAGGGAGGCAGGTACGGGTTCCGCCGCCCCTATTGGATAACTAACACCACTGCCAAGTGGATCGCTACATTTGGTGACTTAGCAAGGGTGCCCGGGTTCAGGGGGTGAGGTTTGTTAGAATCTTTGCCCACCAGCTGAATGGGCCGTATCGGGAAGAATGGTTGAAAGAGTCCCTTTGACTTCTCCAGCTGTACTCTCTCGGAATATCACCTTGCACCGCAGTGGGAGGGATGGATTCATACATCCGTTACTCTTGAGCATACTAAACATTGTATGTTAGTACATTGATATGTTAGAGCAAATCCAAAAGAAATTCCTCACGTATGTTTATATGCGGAAGCATGGAACCTATCCAAGGTTCATGCACCATATTGACTTACTTGAGGAAGCTGATTCTGTGAGCCTAGAAACTAGAAGGAAAGCAAGTCTTGCTATTCTGTCTTTCAAAATTTGGAACAATTTCATCGATAGCCCATTTCTCTTGGGATGCTATGATTTATATGTACCAGACCACTACAGCCGAAGTCGACATCATGACTTATTTAAAGTACCGAACGGCAGAACAGACGTCTTGGCAAAGCATAGCATGACGAGGGGAGTGGTGCTGTTAAATGAAATTGCAAACCATTTGGATGTAAGTGACTGTTCTTTATATGCCTTAAAAACATTATTGAAGAGTCACTTGCCTAAATGCTGATAGGGTAACTAAATTGTACTGTAATTGGAATTATTCTGTTGTACAATAATAATAAAAAAAATAAATAAATAAATAAACTCCAGATTCCTATCCACCTCCATACCTTATTCCTTCCCAGAACTTCCTCTCCTTCCTTTCCTAAAAAGACTCTCCACACAGCATCCCCAAAGATGACACAGGCCTGAGAGGAATTATTTTCCTCAGGGCCTCCTGTCACAAGCGCTAATGTAAAAAAAAGCAGTTTCAAACAATGTTTCAATTCTGAAAGGGACAAAATAATGTAATAATGATTTCAAGCTAAATTTTGCTCTACTCACAAACAGGAGAATCTTATTCCTGGCCAGTAAGACAGCGGGCTGGCTGGTTGGTACGATGGGAGCGGCCTGCGGGGGTATGCGCAGCGCCCACTGCAGAGTCCACCCGCCCGCCCCCGCGCCCCCCAGCTCCCTGCGCATCAGCTGCACCAGGTCCCGCAGCACCCCGGGCGGGGCGCCCCACGCTCTACCCCAGCCCCACACAGAGTTGGGCTTGTAAGGCGGCGAGACCACGCGGGATTCAAAGTACTTCTCCATCACCTAAATCAAAAGATCACATACTATAGTTCTGTTTATTTTGAAGAATTTTCCACAATAGCAGTCCACAATGGAGTCCTGGTACCTATCCTGATGTCTTGCAGTGGGGCATGGAACTGCCAGAGGAAGGATGAAAGTAAACTGAATGCTGTAGAAATGAGATCTCTGGGGCGTAAGTGTGGTAAAACCATGTATGATCGTGTGAGAAACATGGAGATCCGCAAGAATGCAAGATTGATGTAAGCGTGATGAGTAAGATTAAGAAAGGGACACTCAAATGGTTTGGGCATGTAGAGCGAATGAACGAAGAAAGTAGTGTAAGAAGAATATAAGTAAATGGTAGAAGAAGTCGGGGACGCCCGAGGAAGACATGGCACGATCAAGTGAATCGGATACTTCAGTCGGGCCATGTCAAAAGTCAGAATAATAGAAGAGTATGTATGAAACGATGTATGAATGTGAGTGAGGCAAAGAGTGTGCCAAGACCGAGTTGTTTGGCGGTGCGTCCTTTCTGCCTACCCCTGCGGAGAATGCCATGTTTCTCACATGATCATACATGGTTTTACCACACATACGCCTCAGGGATCTCATTTCTATAGCATACAGTCTACTTTCCTCTGCCAGTTCCATGCCTCACTGCCATACATCAGGGTAGGTACCAGCACTCCATTGTGTTGGTACCTACCCTAATTACAGTTGGTGAAGCTACTGTTACAAGCAAAAGGCCTAATGAAGCGGGAGTTCTCACCTGCAGCTCCTCGGGGCTCCACTGGTCCTTGTGCTCGGGCAGGGGGGCCAAGGACAGGTGCAGAGACTGCATGTGTCCGGGGTGTAGGGCCACGCGTCCCTGCAAGCCCCCCAGCTCCGCACGGAACATCACCACTCCGGGCTCAGCGCAGGCCACCAACGTCAACTGGAAACAAAAAAAACTATAATCTACCCGTTTGATTTTAAATGGTAATGTGTGTAGTTCTTACCGGAATGTTATTATACTAGTCCCTACCTTCCCAGAGGATAATAATTCCCCTCGGGATCAATGTCATATTTGGGGATGCTGTGTGCAAAGTATTTTTAGGAAAGAAAGAAGAGGATGAGGGGTGGTTAGGAATCTGGGGTGAGTGTGTCCAGGTGTGAAGGACATATGAATCCATCCCTCCCACTGCAGTACAAGGCGATGTTCCGAGAGATTACGGCTGGAAAGGTCAAAGGGACTACCTCAACCATTCTCTCCTGATCCAGCTTGCCATGCAGCTGGTGGGCAGACACATCCGTCGCCAAGACCCGGACAAACCTCACCCCAAGTATCCGGGCACCCCTCTAAGTCACCAAACCACTTGGGGTGACCTATGGCAGAGGTGTTAGTTATTCGATAAATGGTTCGCGGGGCGGCGGTACCCGTACCCGCCTTCCAAACTGAAAAGCAACATTTCGATTCTGAATGGTGGTCTTACACCAGGGCGATTCTGAGAGTATCTTCCTGTTTCATAACGCCGATGGATTTCTTTCGTTTTGTGCTCCGATTGTCATACGAGATCGGCAGGAACCCAGACTTGGGAATTCCGCACAATAAGGGTGCCTGACTACACGGTCAACAAGTGACAAGCGCTTTATCGTCAACAAGTCAGTCCGTTGCTAACCCCCGACCGTATAGTGACATTTCGCACCGAGCCGAAGTGTTATTCATCATATCGTCACATAAAGTATAAATCCTACCGTATTCTTTCGTATATTTTGTGTGAACTCGTGACTCAAACCTTACCGAAGTTCTAACAATCAAATAGAACAATATCGAGCGCTATGGACATCTGTGACTATCACCAAGCCAGAAGACAACTACCGTGAGTACCACTTAATTGTGTTATACCTTTCTTGTTTGGTGGTTGGGCATAACTCAACGAAATCCATTAGCGTCTTAGCAAGGCGAAATGTCACTATACGGTCGGGGGTTAGCAACGGACTGACTTGTTGACGATAAAGCGCTTGTCACTTGTTGACCGTGTAGTCAGGCACCCTTATTGTGCGGAATTCCCAAGTCTGGGTTCCTGCCGATCTCGTATGACAATCGGAGCACAAAACGAAAGAAATCCATCGGCGTTATGAAACATTTCCACTCTGGAACATGCAGCAAAAACACTATATATTATTTTAAACGAATAAAATCGTGAAATAACGCAAATTGATCTAATAAAATTTATTTTTGCACATGGGGATTTGAACCTGCATTCTCCAGATTGCTGGTCGAGAGCCGTCGTAGCAGATTAATGAGAGAGTATACAGTACATGATATTTAATGAATGTTTCTATTGCGCTTATTACAGTACAGAAATAAGTCACTCACCGTATCCTCTTGTTGGATAAACTTCTGCAGGTGTCTTCGCATATAGACACAGCCGAGGAACCTCTCGATGGGTGCCATGGGGGGCGCGGTGTTGGGGGCTCCGGGGGGAGCCTCGCAGGGCACGCACAGGGCCTCCAGGGCGCCGGCGGGCAGCAGGGTGGCCACCGCGCCTGCCCAGGCGCGCCCCCCTACCAGCACGCGGCCTGCTCCCATTGCAACTGTACAAAAAATACATTATGGTATAATATATTGGAGAAAATTTATAATTGTGTGGATGCTCTAGTGGAAGTACCCAGAGACAGGTCGGGGAAGATGTGGATAGAATTCTCTTTGGAATCATTTAATGGATACTCAACACTTCTGCCATAAGTCACCCCAAGTGGTTCGCTATGTTTGGTTCCTTAGCAGGGGTTCGTGAGGTGAGGTTTGTCCAGGTCTTGGCGGCAGATGTGTCTGCCCACCTGCTGCGTGACGGGCCGGATCGAGAGAGATTGGTTGAGGGGATCTTTTGTCCTCTTCACCCAGAAACCCTCGACCGATCGCCTTGCTATGCAGTTGAAAGGATGGACTCTCAGATTCCTCATTCCTATTTCCAGCACTCATACCTATTTCTTTCCCAGAACTTTCTCTTAAAACCCTCCACACAGCATCCCCTTAGATGACATAAGCCCTGGAGGAAATTATTTTCCTTTGTGGAACTAATGTAAAAAAAAAAAAATGAGTGTGCTTTTGACCACACAACTGAAGTAAAACTTCTTTAGCTCCATCTATATGATAGGAAGAGAGAAAGCAAATGTGCCCGCGCACTGCTCTCTCTTGCTCCTACAGTGTGATACAAACAATAGGCCTGCACTGTGTCTTAGATATACAAAACGTAACTGGCTATAAGAGAAAGAGAGAAAGAAAATGTGTGCTCGCACCTCTCTCTCTTGCCCCTACAGTAAAATACGAAACGTAACTCTTTTTCTTTCTATCTTCACTAACTTAAATCTCCCTCTCAACTACCGTTCACCTCGCTTTTCGTAACGCTCTCGTCACGAATTCACCAGCTTACTCCCCAAGTCAAGCGTGCGTAAAGAAGTTTTACTTCAAAAATTCATCAAATTTCAAAGTTAATTCCAAGCTCTGTTATTATATTATCATTATTGGCAAGATGCTTCTCAGAACTGAAATAAATTAACAAAACTCTAACAGAACTTTCGCAGAACTTGAAAATTAGCTTCTATTCTATATAAATTCCCTATCTGTTTCGTCTTTTGATCAAATCAGCTGACAACCCATAGCAAGAAATAGGAACCCATAGATTAGGACCACTGGACTACTAACCTTTAAGTTCCTGAGACCTTGCCGGAGAGGGCCGGGGGACACTGGGAGAGCCGGGCCAGGCTGTGAACGGGCTGCCTGGTGGACATAAAACATATACATTAATAATCTCACATTTATCAAAGTGCCTTTGAGGTGATTTTTCCCGTGAATTTCGGATTGCGAGGCACGAGACTTGAAGAGCCTTACCCCTCAACCATGCTGGCCGTCGAGTTTCATGTTTGAATATACACCAAAATAAAATACTGTTTTTGAAAGCAGATGAAACAATCTTTCAGATTTAGTGATAAAAATTTACATAAGAATTTAAAATACAGTTGTAAAAGTCGCTTGCTGATGGATTTTATCATATACTATACCAAAAAAAAAAAAATTAATTAGACAAAGGTTTTATAAGAGTCATGGTCACTTTACTTTTTTTTCGATTTATCTAACTACTGGAGCGATTTTTGCCATATATTGGCGCCATTTTAAATGTCTCCGATTGCTGTTCGGATAAAAAAGGCAATTATCTCCTTGATTCGACAATATATATGTTTTTAAATATTCGTAGCTCCCACGTTTGTTATTTTGGACTTAAAACGAAGCTATTGAAATGCTTTATCTATTATAGATGTCGCAAATCCGAACTTCCTAGACTATTTTATAACGATGTTAAAAATATTTTTTTCACGCAGAATTTCTGATCAGCTGTTTACGGTTAAAATTAAGTCCTTTTTCCATAGAAGATATCGACCTTTCATTATCAAGTGTACTCGTACCACAGACAATATACAGAAATCAAAAATATTCTATGTTGACTCGAATAAGTACTTTTCACGGCAGTTTCAAAGTAACAACCACGCAGGATTTGCACGATTATAAACATTACGATTTTTTTATAAATCTTACAAATATGAGATAAACGGTAAAATACGGGTTAATTCATTGGCTATCTATAATAAGTTTTTATGTCTCCATGTTAACCCGTCTAATCACAGGAGACCCAAGTTGTCCCAAAACATCATATGCCATTATAATAACAGGAGACCCAGATTGTCCCAGAGCGACAGTGCATTATTAAAAGTTAGATATCTCTCTACCTGTCATGCGAATATTTGTGATTTCTTTTATGTTAGAAACGGAATGAAATAATGCTTCTCATTGTCTCAGAATTATATGAGCGAGATTTTTCAGATATTTTACAAACTCGATCAAAAGTGACGGTTTAATTTTTCACCAATTTGTGACATATCACACAATTAATTTTAAAATAAAATTGTATGAAAGTGATAAAAAGTGAGGTGACAGTTTCATTACAAATTTTATTTAAAAAAGGAGTCTGTATTTTAAATTTTAAGTTTATTCTATTTTAATTACTTTAATTCGAATATTTGCAGGTATGCATTTTTTAGCCAATATAAATTTCCAATATTAAAATTTTAATTTTTAGAAACAAAAATGTTGATTTCTAGTAAACACACCGGAAAGATTATTTTATCTATATTTTAGAACAATTTTTGTTTTTGCAAAAGCGTTAAAATAAACCAATAAATAGGAACATTTAAAATGCATGGGAAGAACCTGGAATTTTGCGCGCTAACTTTGACAGAAAATTATTTTCTTATTATTCGAAGGGTTAAAATTCGAAGGTATGATTTTTTTATTGTTGGCGAAAAATTTAAAAAATGATCTTCTGAAAATGTCGAGCAAATGGAGAAAAAAATTTTAAAATGCGCTGTTGCTCCAGTGGATAAACAAAATTTCAAACCTTGATTTATTTTTCAAATGCTTAGTAGTTTCATAGAACTATTTCATAATTTTTTGTGAATATCCTTGGTAAAAAAATTAAATACGTTAAATATTTATGTATTATGTTGCCTTTTTCTAACACTGCTTAAATCATATATCTCCCCGCAATACAAAAGGAGATAGAACGACTTTTATGAGTTCGTCTCAGTTTGTGCCGTAAAGGAGGTGAGAGCATAAGAATACGAAGGCACACTTAATACATACCCGGTGGCATGTACGCAGGTCCCGGTGATGCGGCAGCCAGGGGGGGCAAGGGGGAGGCCTGGGGGTGCTGCGGGGAGGCGGGGCTGGCATGAGCCACTCCCCCCATGGGGGGAGATGTCAGATTGAAGGACCCACTGTGACCCTGGAACAGAACAAAACATTTTTATGCATGGACAAATATATAAATAAAAAACACTTTGTTTGGTGTTTTTGTGTAGCATCAGCAGAAATAAATATTTGTATGGAAATTCCAAAGATATCAGAAGAGATTTATAGACTATAAAAATGAAGCAAATCACCAGGTTCAGACTTCAATGTCCAATGTCCATCATTTTGAAATATGCATTAATATTGTCATGTCTTCACATATTTATAAACACTGCTCGCGATGTATAGATGACAACCCAGCGAATTATTTTAATGTTTTGTTTGGGAATAAATATTTATTCTAATGCAATGAATTGTTTCATTTCCCTCTCCCCACTTGTTCCCCAAGCAGTTCAATGTTCGCAATCAACCGGAGTGACAATGGTCTCCCCGTGAATTTATAAATTACATATAAAAATGCATTCCAAGATTCCTTTGAAAATTATTTATATTCATAGTGAAATCATTAAAAATACATAGTGAACCATACGCAGAGAGTTATCTCAACTTTCAGTGTAATAAATTGCAGAGAATAAGGAAATCCAGTGAAAAATATCATGGCTTTAAAAAAATATCTTCATACAGACCAATAAACGCAGATTCTGAATATATAAGTGTTATTTAATAATATTAAACGCAGAGTTTTTAAAAAATTATTAAAAAGTCCAGTTTTAATTGGGTCGTAAAAATACACCGTCAAGTTGGTATTATTGAAATTTTAGTGGTGACGTCACTGTTCGACATGTCGTGACGTCACCGTAAAGTCATTGTATGGGAATGTATGATATGACACAAGCCATCATATTAATTTATTCATTTATTTATACACTGTTTATAGAGATTTAGTTGTTGTGTTTATTGAAACATTATTTAGACCTAAATAATGTTCCAAAATAAAGGTATCTCTTATTAGTTTATCTCTATTATTGAAAATATTCAAAAACTGCTGCATAAAAAAAAAAGTAATGCTATTTCTAGGGAGAATACTTCGAACAACGGAATTCAAAATGGCGGCAGTTGATCAGCTGATTTCCCGATCCTATAGTAATTTTTCAGGAGTGATGATGTCACACGATTCACCATACATACGGTGATTTTCGAGGGGTCTTGAAAAATTAAAACTTTGTTAATTATTTTATTAAAACCAACTCTAAAAATAAAAATGCAGTTATTTAAGTTAGAAGGTCATTATTCATTAAAAAAAATAAAAAAAATTGGACTGGAGTTCTCTATTCATCCCACCTTTACTTGCCATGAGTACATTCCTTACAAATACAGTTTATTGTCATTGTAAGAAAACAGAAATCATTTTGCCGTGGAATGTAAAAACCACCAGCTGAAACATACACTGTGTACAGAAACTATAGAAAATCTACAACACTTTCTTTTTATTTTCAATCTGATCAGATCATTTTTTTTTTAAATTCACAAAATTTCATTATTTTTTTTTTCAATTTGCAGTTGGAAACTTTGGTTTCATTGAAGTGTACATTTTAATTCTTTTGTGGTTTAGATTTGAATAAAAAGCATTGTGTTTTCGCTTTCAACACTATTTGAACATATTTCTCACTATGATAGTAAGGGACGCAATGATTTGTTTTTAAGACTTATATGAGTTGTTCCCAAAAGTAAACAAAATTGCCTGCTCTTATATCAATAATTTCCTGTTATTTTCACGGGTCTGCGCTATAACATTACACTCTGGTTGTTTGGTTTTGAAATGATCATATGCGTGGTTCCTACTGTCATTTATCCAGTACCTACCCCCCCTAACCATATAACCTTACTGGAAAAGCATTTGAAAATGGAACAATGACAAGAGTGAATTCAAATGCTTTTGTTTCTGAAAAAACTACATTGGAAGCATTTTTGTTGGTTGTTCATGTTCATAAATATTCATTTATGAACTAAAAGAAGAGGTAAGTGATTGGTTGTCCTTCTTCCTTGTAATCCATTACTTTTCCCATACACTTATATATATATATCACCCAATTCCAGCAAAAACCAACTCGTTTAGTATTTACAGTCCATTTACAAGTGCATCTGAAGCTGTATTAATAATAATTGGTTGTGAGAGTCACCTGGTGCGGGCTGGCGGGGTGCGGCGTGTGTGGGGCGGAGTGGGGGGTGTGCGGGGCAGGGGGAGTAAGCGGCGCAGGGAAGCGCAGTCCGCCCCCGCCACCGTCGCGCGGAGAAACGGGCGACGGAGGATTGTCATCCTCCGACACCACGCGGGCGCCACTCTCAGACACGTACAATGATAGGAAGGACTGGAAACATTCAAAACATATTATATTAAATATAGAGCCCAACTTGAGGTGTATTCCATTCTTTAATCACCTATAATATGACAATCTCCACACCGGCCTCAGTGTATCCTATCAGCCATTCTGGAGAAACTAGATATGATACAATTAAATTATAAATGCATTGATTCTCCAGTTGATTAGTTGAGTATGCAATAAGGAACTCCTGTGAAAAATTTTTTTATTAAAAAGTCCATTTTTAATCGGGTCCTAGAAACACGCCGTCAAGTTGGTAGTATTAAAATGTTTAGTGGTGACATCACTGCTCATCGTGTCGTGACGTCACCGTAAAGTCATTGTATGGGAATGTACGTATGACACAAGCCGTTGTATTAATTTATTTGTTTATTTACATACTGTTTATAGAGATTTAGTTGTTTTGTTTATTGAAACATTATTTAGGCCTAAATAATTCATTTTCAAAAATAAAGGTATCTCTTATTAGTTTATCTCTATTATTGAAAATATTCAAAAACTACTGCACAAAAAAAAATAGTAATGCTACTCTAGGGAGAATACTTCGAACACCGAAATTCAAAATGGCGGCAATTGATCAGCTGATTGTCCGATCTTATAATAACTTTTCAGGAGTGATGACGTCACAAGATTCACTACACATACAATGGTTTTCGGGGGATCTTGAAAAATTAAAACTTTGAAAATTATTTTAAATATTACAATTAACTCTAAAAAAAAAATTTAAAAAATATGCAGGACTGGAGTTCTCTATTGTGTATAAAATTGTACACTCTAACCTGGTACAATACTCAGATTACTCATATTATAGAATATTTAATAGGTAAAACACAGGCACTTGTAAATAATACTTGATTTATGGTGAGCATTTGAATAATGCATTCCTGGTTATCTCAAAATTTAGTATTTGGAGATGTCTGCCTAATCAACTGGTAACCTCGAGGCAGTAGGTACACTAAATCTCTGCTTACCTTCAATCCCTGAGTGGGTGTGAACTCTCCTACGACGGCGCTGCGATCGAACCTGGAGTAGGCTCCGTCCCGCACTGCCACCGTGCTCGTTCCTCTGACCGTCACCTCGAGGCAGTAGGCTCCTTGGTAAACGACCCGGATCTAAGGGACACCAAAAAAACAATTAGGAATATATTTATACTATAATAAGCTAAATTTACTCATTGTTCCAAATAGAAATCCATAAATTAATGTATTTTTGAGTGAGGTCAATACGAACCATCCTATGCCCGAGGATCTTATAATGGTGAAACTACTCTACCAATTACACCAGACAGTTGAATTTGGTAGTCAGCTCTTGGCTGGATATATCTCTACATATTATAAATTAAAGTCCCCTGCGTCGTCTGTCTGTCTGTTCGCGATAAACTCGAAAACTACTGAACGGATTTTCATGCGGTTTTCAACAATAGATAGAGTGTTTCGTGAGGAAGGTTTAGGTATGTAATTTGTCAAGGATTTGTGTAAATTGGTTGAAACATCACGATAATTGTTAGAAGTGTCGGAAAAAATCGAGCCGCCTGGTAGCTTTCATCGAAAACGCTGCCTAATCCATTTGGGATATAACAAAACAATGCATGGTGGGATATTCCTCTTTTATAGATCTACAAAAAAGCCCGCGACGGCATATATCTATCTTTTACGGATACCTTACTATACCCATTCTATCTTCTAAAAAAATGGTCACGTACATTGCGGTAATTGAAAAGTTATTTAGACGGATACAGTGTTAATCCTTATTAATTTAAATACGTTAGATACCTCAAGCATTTCATGCACATTATTATAATCTTTCACACCATCTCTACGTATTATATTATAAATAAAAGTCCTCCGCGGCATCTGTCTGTCTCTTCGCGATAAACTCAAAGACGGCGGTGGTTATAAATTTTGGATAACCATCCAGTAGATGACGTTGTGTTTTATTAGCCACAGCAACGCGTGGCCGAGTCAGCTAGTTAGAATAATAAAAATAGATAACGCAGTCATGTAAAATCGTATGTGTGATAGATAAAGCAATAAGTAGATTGAAGCTACCTTTCTCCATGAATGCGGTAGTAGCGTGAAGGTCTGAACAGGCACCTGCGGCCGGGCGTGCTGGAGCCCTAGGTGGGGGGACGAAGGGAGTCGACCGAGTGCCACGAGGGGGGCGTACGTCTCCCGGAGGGCGGCCATCAGCTGCAGGAGGTCGTTGCTCCTGAAATCAGAGTTATAAGGTCAAAACATTACAAGTTACTTTGTTAAGTTAGTACCTCCATCTCCATACATGATAAAATGTAATGGACCCAAAACAGTGCCTTGTGGTATTCCAAAATCAATCATTGCAAGCATTTCTTTCAAGTAACATTTCCCTAGTAGGGGAGTGCAGAATTCACTTACTGTCAGCTTATGTTATCGTTAATCTAATAAATATAATTTCAGTGGTGTGTCTCTGTGTAACTTTGGTTCGATGACATCTAGAAGTTGATTGAATTGCTTTGATTTAAAAAATTGTAACTGATTGTAATTGACGATTCAGCTAAGTGATAAAGTAGGTATCAAAATTGTTTTATTATTTAATAACTGTATATTTGAAATGTGCATTTGTTTTGTTTAAATTTTTGACTGATGTTGTAATTTTTTAAGTTTACTAACATTCTAAAGGTAAATTTCTGTTCATCTTTTGAAAGGCAATGATCCTGAGGCAAATATTTTTTTTATATACTTTCAGCTTCAAGAATCAAGAAAAATTATAATTTCCTATAATTGTTTACAAAATCTTTTTTACAAATCTACAGTTTTTGAGATTGATGAAATTTTGCACACTTGCTCTTCAAAACAAGAGGAAGGTAACTTTTTACATGAGATTTCTATAAACCACCCCCATCGCCTTTTCCCGCCTCTTAGAGTAGAATTTTTATACTTGTCATTCAAAAACCAGACCAAAATTGATTTTGAAAAACTTCAGCTAGTTTGGCTCTGGAGATCTATTTCTCCAATTTTCATCCGTTTCTTGATGCAAATGTGTAGTGCATTGAAAGAGCTTCTATCAGGTGCCAACAGATGCCAGCAGGGGTGCCCGGGTAGGCAGTGGCTATCAAGAGTGGTCAATCACCAGCCCACCAATGAGATTCAATTAGTAGCCAGTATAGACAGGTCGTGCGACCAGAAGTATAATTATTGTAAATACGTAAACTCATAATAAACCAGTTTGTGACAAGGACCTTATTATTACTAAGAAATAACACATAACTAATAATGTTTGACTGTAATTAACACAAACATTACAATATGAAACGATAGTAAAGTTAGATGGTGTACCTGTTCAGGAAGGCTTCCAGCTGGTGTGTGATGAGTGCGTGCGCGTTGACAGCGGGAGGTGCGGCAGCAGGGCGCAAGCGCAACCGCCCCCCGGCCCACGAGACGGAGCAGCGGGCGCGCCCCTCGGGCCCCGCACCCAGTACCAGGCGCCGGTAGTCGTACGACACGATGGACACCTGCGACTCAGCCGTTTCACGTTCTGCAACAATTACATTTTTGATTTGAGAAAATGAGTCAATTATGTGCAACATCAAACTCATCTTAAAAACTTGTGAAAATATTTTGCAAGCAAAAAATGGCATCTTTAGTTTTTTTCAACCGATCGTTCAACCGATTCAACCGAATAAATTAGGGTAAATTGCTATTCTATTTGCTAATATCACACATCCTGTAGAAAAGTGTCGTAAATCAAAAAAGTTAATTTTACAAGAGAGCGTAAACAAATGATGATGAACAAGCCGTCCCATTGAAAAGAGATACTAGCGACATCTTGCGGAGATTGAGTGATCTAACTTAATACAGTTTTCGTGGGGCATAGATAATGACAATCAATTTACTTTTCAGAGATAAAACATAAAATAGATAATTTTTACATACAACACTTTTCTATGGGATATGCTGTGTAATATTTTTTCTATTATTTTTATTTTGGGGAATTTTGTAAATATTTATGAATTTTTTTGTGATTCACTATGTTGTTCATCTTTGTAATAACCCGTTAAGTTAAAATATGAATTAATTTACAACGTGGAATAGAAATACACTCACTTTTACACATTAACAGTCCGCATGCACTTTTTGACACTAAAAAAGGGAGCTAATTGGTCAATGAGAACTTTAGCCATG
Source organism: Limnephilus marmoratus (assembly GCA_917880885.1). Classification (NCBI taxonomy): domain Eukaryota; kingdom Metazoa; phylum Arthropoda; class Insecta; order Trichoptera; family Limnephilidae; genus Limnephilus; species Limnephilus marmoratus. Next base: position 25,236,999 of record OU862930.1, on the reverse strand, counting down.
ACTGTGAACAACTTTCTGAATACTGCAAAAAAGTGCAATACCTTTGCACAATGAGGCCGTCTCTCACCTGGATAACCCTTCCGGATGGAAGGAGAGAGGTTCCTCCGATCATCTCTTATGCCAGAATATAAAATAAAAGGCGAAACGTTATCACGTGTAAAATCCGTGAAGGATCTCGGTGTCGTCTTTGATCCCGTAATTGACTTTCTCTTGCCATATATCGCAGCTCACTCAGTCTTGCTACAAACTTCTTGGATTCATCATCAAGACTTGTAAGCAGTTTGATAACCAAGAAGCTATGCTAGCGTTATTCGATGACATACTGAGAAGTAAGCTGGAGTACGCGAGCAATGTTTGGGCACCGTACCACCAGAAGTACATTGATATGTTAGAGCAAATTCAGAAGAAATTCCACAGGTATGTTTATATGCGGAAGCATGGAACCTATCCAAGGTTCATGCACCATATTGACTTACTTGAGGAAACTGATTCTGTGAGTCTAGAGTCTAGAAACTAGAAGGAAAGCAAGTCTTGTCTTTAAAAATTTGGAACAATTTTATCAATAGCCCATTTCTCTTGGGATGCTATGATTTATATGTACCAGACCACTACAGCCGAAGTCGACATCATGACTTATTTAAAGTACCGAACGGCAGAACAGACGTCTTGGCAAAGCATAGCATGACGAGGGGAGTGGTGCTGTTAAATGAAATTGCAAACCATTTGGATGTAAGTGACTGTTCTTTATATGCCTTACCGGCTGTCGGAATCAATTGCCGACTCCTAATAACCATAGATTACAGATTTAATCAATATCGTATTGATATAGGGTTTTGCCGATCGACCATGTTAGATAATAAGTAAATAAACCTGCGGGTTCCCTCAGGGTGTAGTGGTGTATGAGCTCGTGCAGATGCACCACGGTGGTCCAGTCAGCCAGAAGAGCCTCTGCAGCCCTAGCAGCCCCCTCGGCACACATCTCGTACTGGAAGTACACGCAGCGACGCATCCCTGGAACAACAATGACCAATCAGCTAAACATAACCTCAATTTAACAAACATGCCTTCAGTGCGAATGGTAGGTATTTTTTATAATAGAGCGGAGATAATTTGGGAGGCAGGTCAGGGTACTGCCGCCCCGGGAACCATTTATATTGGATAATCAACACCTCTGCCATAGATCACCCTAAGTGGTTCGCTACGTTTGGTTACTTAGCAGGAGTGTTCGGGTTCATGGGGTGAGGTTTGTCCGGGTCTTGGCAGCGGATGCATCTACCCACCAGCTGCACGGCAGGCCGGATCAAGAGAAAATGGTTGAGGGAGTCCCTTTGACTTTTCCAGCCGTACTCTCTTAGAATATGGCCTTGCATCGCAGTGGGAGAGATGGATTCATATGTCCGTCACTCCTGGACACACTGAACCCCAGATTCTTACCCACTCCTCATACCCTCTTCCTTCCCAGAACTTCCTCTCCTTCCTTTCTTAAAAAAGACCCTCCCCACATCATCCCCAAAGATGACATAGGCCCTGAGGAGAATTATTTTATTTTTTTTAATAGATTTTTCTGTTTCCAGATTTTTTATCGAGTTTCGCTAATTTTGTCTTCATTTAACAAATATGTTAGTTTAGGATAACACAAACACGTACATATATTAAACCCTCGACCATATTTTTGTCAGAGGGTCAAAATATTTACCTTTTGCAATAAAATTCAAATAAATGAAATAGTTCTGAATGTATCCAAAAACTAAAAACTGTTTTGGAAAGGTGATGAAATACGTTTTCAAATTTTGTAATTCTAAATAAACAAATATTTGTTTTAATATAAAATTTTTGCATGAAACATAAAATATGGCACACCTTTAACATTTTTTTCTAACTAAAATTTTTTTTTATTTTTTACGTGAGCTCCACACAGGAGGCCCTAAGGAAAATAATTTCCCTCAGGACCTATGTCATCTTTGGGGATGCTGTGTGGAGGGTTTTTTTTAAGGAAAGGAAGGAGGGGAGAGTTCTGGGAAGGAAGAGGGAATAAGGGGTAGGTAGGAATCTGGGGTTCAGTGTGTCCTGGTCATTCGCCTCCAAGACCTAGACAAACCTCACCCCATGAACCCGGGCACCCCTGCTAAATCACCAAACGTAGCGAACCACTTGGGGTGACCTATGGCAGAGGTGTTGGTTATCCAATAAAGGTTCCCGGGGCGGCGGTAATGAAAAAAAAAAACACATATATAATGAATTAGGTAAATGTATTATAAATGCTATTGTCAACTCATTGTTTTATAGATTCGTGTAAGAATAATTAATAAAAAATTCTCAAAGTTTCTTAATTTTTATCAAATTACAGTCGGAAACTTTGGATTCATAAAGGTGTACGTTTTAATGATTTTGCAGTTAACTTTAAGATTTGAATATAAATCGTGGTATTTTCTAGAGATGAAACGTATATCCGGTAACTATCCGGTATCCGGCCTCTCCGGCATAAATTTGGTATCCGGCCGGATACCGGATAGTAACTCAATATCCGGCCGGATACCGGATATTCAAAAGCTATGACAATTTCCTATAATAAAGTGCAATACATTAATCTTTGCGAGGTAAATATCAATAAAATGGCTTATAATTATAACGGCTTTTATTTAAAGTCGAAAAAGTTACAAAAAAGTCATAAGGCCTTCCAAAAAACTAAAATGTTCTTCTGAGATATGCACTCTAATGATAAATACATAAATAGTAAATATCTAAACTAAAAACTTTTAGTAAAAACTTACAAAAACCTCGCACAGTAGCGAAAACTTAAATTAACATGATTAACTAATCACAATCTCCATTATACGTGAACTAAAAATCGTAAAAAAACAAAGAGATTATTGACGACATGCAACGAGACAATTGGCCGAATATCCCGCCGCCGGATATCCGGCCATCCGGCCTCACAGCTCGCCGCATATCCGGTATCCGGCCAAACAACTATCCGTTTCATCTCTAGTATTTTCTCTTCCTAACACTGTTTAGATTATATTTCTAACCATGATAGTAAGGGAGACAGAACTATTTCTATGAGACCTGTAGTTGTTCTGAAAACTGAACAAATAGATTGACGGGTTAAGACACTACTGTCTGTCTGATTTATGCTTTAGAGTGAGACAAAACAATTACCCGGTTCGTAATCATAACATCAGTTGCAATGTGCACTTTCCTTTGAAATAGCGGTACAACAGACACAGCATACCTTGCTCCTTGGGATGCGAGCTCTGCAGGGGAGTGGCGTGGAACACCAGTTCGGCCGTCCAGACGCGCGCCTGGTTGCGGGGCTGGACGCGCACGCAGGCGGACAGCAGACGGCGCTGGAGGGCGCGTGCGGGGCCCGGAGCCGCCCCGGCCGGGCAGGGGAGCGCCACAAGGCGCAGCGCAGGGCCCCCGCCCGCCTCCACTTGCAGGCCTCCGTGGCAGACGCCTCGCAATGAGAGCTGGAAAAAACAAAATATATGTTCAATATTTTTAATTCTGCTATTAATGCTTGGTGGAAGTCTGATAGCCCATCCAGACTCACGGCGAGAAGCCCCGAGAACACCCGAGAAGCGTGAATGTGATGTGTTTCTCGCATTCTCTTTCTCTGGCTCGCCTGTTCTCGGATGGCTGTCGGTAAATTTGGCCGCTTAAAAGGATTTCTCGGGCGAGAAGCGAGAAGGCTACTACACTCACGTTTTGTCTCAGTGTTGTTTAGTGAGCGGTTGAGAGTAGACGTGCGTTATATTTTTGTTTTTGTTTCGAAAATTTTGTTTCCTTGTATTAAAAATCAACGAGAGTTGCAATTTATAGAATATTTTCAATCTGAACCGGTGTTATGGGATGCAAAACATCGAATTACAAAGACAAAAGTTTAAACCACGATGCGTGGAACAGACTTGAAGAAATAAAAAGGGAAAAAAGATTCCCTTTTTGCTAGTTAACGGAAATATAGAAAAATGGTGAATGATTCCTCCAAATCGGGTGCTGGTGAAAATTAAATTTATAAACCTATATGGTTTGCATATGATGCTCTGGATTCGCTCTGGATTCCTTTCTGAATCAAGGGCTAACTACAACGTTCAACGTTACAACGTTCACAAAATTATAATATGCCATGGCGCACAGAGCCAAACCTATAGAAAAATGGTGAATGATTCCTCCAAATCGGGTGCTGGTGAAAATTAAATTTATAAACCTATATGGTTTGCATATGATGCTCTGGATTCCTTTCTGAATCAAGGGCTAACTACAACGTTCAACGTTACAACGTTCACAAAATTATAATATGCCATGGCGCACAGAGCCAAACCTGCTGCATTTTGAATATCGTCTGTAATGTCGTCCATACCGGATGGGAAACAGATCACGAGTGAGAAAAATGAGAGTGTGGATAAGTGCTTGTTCTCGCGAGACTTCTCGCCGTGAGTCTGGAATCGCCTTGAGGATAAGTGGAGAAAGTGGTGCGTTAACCTCTCATCTGTCGCGAGCTCGCCGGCGGGCTTAAAAATTTTGTTTTTTTTTTTAAATGCGATTTTAAGCCTTGTGTATAAAAAAACTGTATGAAATTCAGCATTAGCAGATAATTAACATTTATTATTGCATACAAAAGTGTTTCCGAATTACCACTTCAGATGCACTTGAAAATGGACGGTAAATACTAAAGAATGAGACGAAATGGTGTTTGCTGGAATTGAGTGATAATGTGTACGGAAAAATAATGGATTACAAGGAAGAAGGACAACCAATCACTTACATAGTTTATTTAGTTCCACTGCGGTGCCTCGAAGTAATTATCACCAAAACTACACAAATCAGTATAAAACGACCTTGATACAGTCAAAACACTTTTTTTTAATTCATAAACAAATACACATGAACACGAACAACCAACCAAATGCTTTCAATGTAGCCCAAAAATCTTCTTCTGTTTTTTCAGAAACAAATGCACTTGAATTCAGTCTTGTCATTGTTGTATTTTCAAATGCTTTTCCAGCAAGGTGATATGGTAAGGGAGGGTAGGTACTGGATAAATGACATCCCGATAGGAACTATGCATATCATCATTTCAAAAAGAAACATATATATAGTCTGTCAAAAAAGAGTAGAAAATATAAAAACTGGAACTACTAAATTTGACTGGCAACACCAATTTAACTGTCAAATATTTTTTTGAAGTGCAATGACACTGAATGAATAGAACACAGTAAACCACATTTAAAAAAAAACATTTTTTCTTCATGACGTGAATTTGATTAAAAGGTGATTTATAAAGCGATTTGATTTAATTTAATTTAACATAAATTTGAATTTAACAATAGATAGAAAGGAAGATTCACTAATGGTGAGTTTAGTTATACTACTTTTAGATCTGAATGTGTTAAATATATTCAGATCTAAAATTAGAGGCATGATCTAAAGCCCAGGCAACGCTAGGTACTTTATCTAGTATTAAATAAATATGAGCAATTTCTAAACTGTGCTTTATATTTTATAACATTATAGTTATTCTTCATTATGATTCGAACACAAAATTTCAAAGGTATAATAATAATATACCTATACGCAATTCTAATTTTGAGATCGGCGAGTATCATTTTTTCCACTATTATGCCTTTTTAATTTCTTATAAAAATGTAGGTTACACAGCTTTACTTTAACACCATGAGTTATGTGTTTAGTATTGCCATTTGATCAACAGTGGCGTCCTCATATATTTTCTACTCTTATTTGACAAACTGTATATATATGTATAATAATAATTCACCTCTTGCGCCAGATAGACAAAGGGGATTCTTTCATCAGCAGCGGCCACCACGTGGGCCAGCTCCGGAAGAAAGTATGCGGGATGCTTTCCTCGAACTGATCTTCCTATGGCCACTGCTTTTCTCTTGTTTGATGTGCCAGCTGTCAACAATAACAAATTAATCAATCAATATATATTATAAAAGAAAGTGTACTACAATGTACTTGCTGCTACAACACACAAACGAGTCCCGGTACAATCAAGGGAGTTATATGGTGTGGTAGCCCTCTATCCCGCATCCATCAAGAAGGTTCCCGTTTTTATCTAAAGGGCATGCTTTTGAAGATACATACATAGGTTGGAAGTTTCGCCCTCTAGAAATTTCGAGAATAGTCCAGAACAGTGGTCCCCAACCTATGGGCCGCGGCCCAGTAATGGGCCTTGGACCAAATGGTAATGGGCCGCGCAAGGGCTTGCATAAAATCAAAATACTTTTAAAAAAAAAAATTTAAGCTGTTATTATAGTTGTTCTTATGTATGTAAATGTAAAATTCGGGTGAAGGTTATTAATAAATGTAAGAAAATTCTTTAATAATGCTGTTATTATTGTACCAATGTTATTGTTATTATTAATGCAACCATTGTATTGCGTGATTTTATTCTAATATAAGTGTAGGTATGTTCACAGTATAATAAATTGACGTAAAATTACTGCCTCAACACAGGCTAGCCTAGTGAGGCAGGTTACGAGAAACCTAAATTTATAATTATAAATCTCTATTGTTTAAGTACCTACTGGATATATGTATTTTGTTTTCTGTTATTAACTTTTGTACTCATCCAACTTCTAAACTGTACTTTTACTGTACTTATGTTGTACTTTTTGTTTTTGTATTTATAAATCTTAATTTTTTTATGTTCAATAAAGGTATATTATTATTATTATTATTATCTGTTGCTAACTGACCAAGTAACGAAGATATTTTCAACTATGTAATCCCCAGTGGGCCGCGGTAAAATTATCAAACAATAACTGGGCCGCAGCGACAAAAAGGTTGGGGACCACTGGTCCAGAACATTCGAGAGTATTTTAGAGCATTCCAGAACATCCCGGAACATTCTGGATGTTCAGGAATAGTCTGGAACATTCGGGAACTCTCGGAACATTCCAGATCATTGAGGAACATTCCAGAATACTCTCGAATATTGTGGAATGTTCTGGAATATTGCGGACCATTAGAAGCTCTTTTTTGTATGGGTTAGCTACCCCTTGGTAGGAGTATATAAAGCAAGATCCGTGGTAGGTTTGAACATCAGTTCAATCTCATATTAACTCCCTGAGCTAAACCAGGTTCCCAGATAGTTCATAATAATATTGACAAAGCTAATATCAACAACTCTCAATAGAAAAAAATTGGGGGCGTAGAAGTGAGCAGTTGTACCGAGTTGGATCTGGTCCAGAGTCCTCAGTACCCAGAGTTAGACCGAGGAAGAGATGGACAGACTACGTGGAAGTGGATGGAAAGGGGAGGACTGACCGGGGGGGTCCACGGTGGTGAAGGGCCCATGTGTCAGCACGAAGGTGTCGAACTGCACCAGCGAGCCCAGCTTCAGGAAGGCCCCAATAGAGATGCCGCCCTCCGTCTCCATGGGATCCTCCTCCTCGGGTCCGCAGCGCCTCACGGAGCCCAGGTAGAAGGACAGGTTCACGCCGTTGGGCTCCTTGGGAGTCATCTCCACCACCTGCACCAATAAACAATTCCTTTCTAGCATTGACACAGAGATAAAACACATGGAAAAACTGTCACCCGATCATTGATCAGGTACTTTCGTTTGTTGTAGGTAAATGAGAGTCTATTTTAGATTTTAGGTATCTACTATCTACTATCTCAAATTGTAAATTCTAAGCTCGACTGTTGTGAACTCCCGAGTGTAGTCAATTTAAGAGTACCTACTGGACTCACTAGGCATAAGGACCTATTTCAATATTACCATTCACAAACAAATTGTGTAGCAAACACGCCAATTCCTCGCTTAACCTGTAATATCGGCCGGAGACGCGCGGATGCGCGCAGTTTGTGCGCATGCGCGGGAAAAAATTAGGAAAAAAATATGTTTGTCTGGGATTTTGACCCTTCTATGTACAGAATTTGTATGAAGGACAAGGTCAGAATCGCTTGCGCCAACATTTCTCCATAAGATGGGTAAAAATTTCATTCACCTTGCAACCCCAGAATATTTTTAAATGATTTCATCTATGGCATCAAAATGTCAAATTTGCCGCGATTTTTTCTGTCAAAGTCGATGCGTGTTCCTTGACGAAAACATCGTAAAACCTATCAATTTACATAATTAACGCAAGTAATGTTGTTTTGGTACATAGTTTATTGTCCTAGGAATGTGTTTCGGTCAATAAAATATACGATAACTCAAAATTAATCCACAAAACATTCAATTCAAAATTCAAAGTCGTGCTTTGTTAGGGAATTTCCGTGTTTTTCGTGACTTGTCACAGGTTAAGCCTCGATTACATTGAGTGAGTTTACCAGCTACTAGCCGGCAAGTTTAAAAGCGGGAAAATCGGCGACTGCGATTGTGATGATGACACACTAAACTTTCCACTCGCTCACTAGCGAACTAGCTAGCAAGTTGAAACCATGTGTTGCTATTACGACATTTTAGAAAACTGAGATACTTACAGCCAGCTTTTAGCAACTTTGATGGCATAAGGTTAGTTTATTAGCTAACAAGCCGACACGCCAGCGAGTAGCGAGCAAAGTAAAAAAAAAAACCGTTCAACTTTTTTCGTAGATTGTTCACAATCTGCTAATTAGCTAGTAGATATGATTACACTGAGCGAGTTTACTAGCAGATAGTAAATTCGCTGGCTAGTAGCTCGTAAGCTCAATCAATGTAATCGAGGCTTTACATAGTTTAGCAAACGAATATACAAATGATATCGACATTTTTAACGTAACAATTTCAATGTTCATAACATACCTAAACAATTTCTAACTCTGTGTAAAAAAATGTAAATACTATATATTATACCCAAAGTAAAAGTGTAAATCTATTTGTCTGCTGCAAGAGGTTTATTTATTTATTTAATACATGAATTATCGAATGTACTTCTTCTTCTTCTTTGTGTGCCGTATCAGGTCCCCCCCTGTCTATCGAATGTACATATCATTTTTTTTTGATATTTCACCCTCCATGCTAGGGATGACCCTGTGTTATGGCAGGTGAAATGCATGTGTCAAACAGACTGGTTGAGCCTCTCTTATGAATGTTGCAAAGTTTGGAGACAGATATTATCACCAATGTAGGTTAGTTGTGTTTTAGTATATGTACCAGAATGTGGTTGGCGTGACGGTGCAGCGTGATGTAGATGCGGTGCGGGGAGAGCTGGTGCAGCGGATGGCTCGGGGGACAGAGCAGCGGGAGTCGCTCCGTGGCTGCAGCAGGAAGGTGCTGAAGGGTCTTCTCACAGCGACGAGCGGTCAAGTAGTACCTGAATCAACACATACATTTATATAAGAGTTATGCTTAAATCCGGATATCATTTCGACGAGCTGGAGACAACCCATGGGACCATATTTTTGGCGTCAGGAGAGTTTGAGAATGCTTTGAATAATCTATGAAATCATGGGTACATTGAACGCTGAAGAGTGCACATTGAAATAACCAGACATGGGCAGAAAAGTAAAAGTTGCAGCGCGTTGTGGGAATTTTCTGCGCAGGATCGGAACGTTCATAAAAACGGTTAAAAAACTGAACCTCCTTCAAATCGGGTTGAGTAGCAACGCTAAAAATGAGTGTACAAAATTATAACACAATGCATTGGTTAGGAGTAGGTTTGAGAGTGCATCGTTGGTTTGGAGCCCACACCAAGTGAAGTATTCCCTCATGTTGGAGAAGGTTCAGAAGAAATTTCTGAGATTTCTACCTGAGGGTGTATGGCTATTACCCTTGGCTCCACTCTACCGACTTTCTCTTGGGCATACTTGGAATGAACCATCTATGGGTCAGAAGGGATGTGCTCATTGTAACACATTTCTTCAGGTTGATTTGTGGACGGTTCAAAAACTCGACTATCATGGAGAGCATTAGTTGCTATGTTCCCGGTGGTTATCTCCGTCACCGACAGCATAGACTGTCTTATCTCCTGGTTTGCAGAACTACCTTGGTCGTGCAAGTCGGAAAAGTGTCTTGTTGTTTAATAGAATCACTTCGAACATCGATATGTTTAACATCAATTAACCTCTCATTGGCCGGAGACGCGAATCCATGTGCAGTTTGTGCGCATGCGCGCGGAAAAAAAATATGTTTGTCTGCGATTTTGATCCTTCTATGTACAGAATTTGCATGAAGGACAAGGTCAGAATCGCTTGCGCTAACATTTGCCCAGGATATAGGCAATAATTTCATTCACCAGGCAACCCCAGAACATTTTTAAATAATTATATCTGTGGCATCGAAATGTCAAATTTGCCGCAATTCTTTCTATCAAAATCCGATGCGTGTTGCTTGACAAAAACATCGAAAACCTATCAATTTACGTAATTAACGCAAGTAATGTTGTTTTGGTACATAGTTTATTGTTCTAGGAATGTGTTTTGGTAAATAAAATATACGACAGCTCAAAATTAAGTGGTGCTTTTTTAGGGAATATTTGTGAAAGGGCCTGACCTTAACCGGTTAAGCGAAATTTAGACGGCAAGTTTGTTTCTGTTAGTTTAAATATGCTCATCTTATCTTAAATACTTTCTCTATTTTAAAAACGCTTTGAAATGTTAATTTTGTAATGTTTTTAAAATGATTAAATTGAATTAAAATACATTTTTAAAAGTGTAGTCTAACAAAATATTAAGTTTTGAAAACAAGCCCGAACTTTAGTTCACCCAATTTGGATTTGTAGTTAAGTTTTTTATGCAGCCAGCATAATCACGGTGCCATTGAATATATACCTCAGGTCTCTGAGGAGAGGCGCAATCCTGGCCCTGTCTGAGGCGGCCAGCGCTAGAGGCAGCGCGGGGGCCACGGGGGCGCGAGGGTGCTGTGGCACGTGACAGCGCAGAGAGCCGCAGTGCACGCCCACAGCCACCAGCAGCTGCTCGGCGCGCAGGCACGGCACCAGCAAGGAGCACGACAGCACGCACGGCGACCCCGAGCCCAGGGTGCACTCCACCTAAATAAGAAAATAAAATTATCAAAATGAGTTTGAAACATTGCACCAGCATTGGTGGATATACTTGTAATAAAGTCTTTCGAAAGCAGCCTCAAACAGATAAAGAAGTCGCAAATTGTTTGCGAATCAAATGGACTGTAATCTATAACTTAGAATTTAATATAATTAATAGAATTTAATTTGACAGCCGGCGTAGTCCAGCGGTAAGGCTCATGACTCGCAATCCGAAGGTCGCGGGTTTGAATCCCGGCGTGGCAAATAAATTTTATTTGATTAATTTGTGTTAGTTCACTATTTATTAATTTAAAATAATATATAGTATATTTACGGCACGTTCCAGAGTGGAAGATACTCTCAATATCGCCCTAATGTAAGACCACCATTCAGAATTGAAACCTTGCTTGAAATGGCATTAGCCGTGTTTGGTGACCAGATCTGAATAGCCAGGTACTTCCCCACCTTCCTCTTCCCTATCTCCTTCCCCTCCCCACTAACTTCAGCCTCGCAACATTCCCTGATTGGGGATGCCATAGTCTCACTGGCTCCAGATGGGAGCAGTTGGGACTCTTGGGCGGTATTCATATAAAAAAAATATGGCAGTGGTTTGTGTGAACAGTGGACACTGGAAGAGAATCTGACTCGCCTTGACTTTCCTGAGAACATTCTTGTTATGTCATTATGGATAAATCGCTTGGCTGAGCACATGCACAAGTCTCCGTTTAAATCGATATTAAAGAACTGAGGTAACAAGGAAGTGATAACTGCACTACTTTCTTTAACAGACTCCAATCAAACATACCGAGAGACCACTAGATTGATCATTGCACGGAGGCTTCTTTAGCACCATGGATATTAAAGAACTGGGAGATCAATTCCTATATGAGTTGACCATTGCACTGGTTCCAAATAGAGGTGGGTAAGTTCTGCATTTTTCTGAGTTCACGAGTTCTAGGAGCAGGTCCCGGGTCCGAGTTCTTAGGTGCGGACTGGGCACTGGGTGTTGTTGCCGCGCACCGAAACGGGACGCACGGGTTCAAAGAACTCGAAACCAGGACCTACTCGTAGAACCCACACGATAACTCAGAACCCCGGAGTCGGTAAGACCCGCACGAGGACAAGGACCCATCACCCGTGCAATGTAGGTACATTCAATGTACCTACATTGCACGGTCTTTTATTGAGAATTTAAATAAGTAAATTAATAAGCTGTAATGCTTTACTATAAACTATTATTTTATAATGCACGTCACCCGTTGATTAACGATACCAGATAAGACGCTCTAATTAAAAACGACTCCGTGTCTAGCCGAAGCGGTCACGCACGTGTGTGTCGATCAACGGACAGCGACCGAATGAACGCCCAGGCCCAGCCCACGTCTCGTGACTCAAGGGGAAGTGTCATAGTTAGCGGGCCGCGGGTCGCGGGGAGTGTTCAACGGTTCACGCAGTTCCGAGAACTCACCGAGACCCGCGACTCATGAGTGGAATGGTGAGTGACGCCGGACGGTGGTTCGTGGTTCCTGCTACTCAGTACTATTCATTAGCACCGGAGTACTCGCGGAGCAATCCGGGCGGCCACGGGGTGAGTCAGGAATGTATCGTAGTTCGCGAGTCCGGGAGTGGGCGGAATGAATGGATTGTGTCGCGATTCACGTAGCTCGGAACAAGGCGCTTGGGTTTAAAGGAACCCGGGACTTGTATTCGAGTGGCTAGTGGCTAGGAAAGCCGGCCGCGGCGCCGCGGTTTTCGCGCTTCGGCGTTGAGTTGCTCGGGGACCGCCGGATTTATTTGGATGCGAGTACTGGGACTGGGCCGGGTTCTCTGGGAGTAGTCGATTTGAAAAAGGAGTGGGAGTAGGAACCGCTTCCCGCAAAGGAGCGGATCACACGAGCCCATTCCAGCTGAACTGACACATCGCTAGTTCCAAACAGATTTCTTTAACAGTCGATACTGAATGCACCAAGAGATCACTGAGGATCATTGCACGGCACATAACAGACTGATTCTTCCTTGAGAGTTATTGATCCAAAATATTACAGGTAGATAGTAATCATCATGTAGATAATTTTGGCATATATTGTCAGACAGGATAGGTGGAATGATCTTTGAAAACTTTGACACCCTAAAATATGTTCAGGCGAAGTTAGAACACTATCCAACTAAAGTGACAAACGAGATTGCACCTCGTAAAGGTTCAAAGTGATATCTCTACATATTATAAATTAAAGTCCCCCGCGACGTCTGTCTGTCTGTTCGCGATAAACTCGAAAACTACTGAACGGATTTTCATGCGGTTTTCACCAATAGATAGAGTGTTTCGTGAGGAAGGTTTAGGTATGTAATTTGTCAAGGATTTGTGTAAATTGGTTGAAACATAACGATAATTGTTAGAAGTGTGGGAAAAAGTAGAGCCGCCTGGGAGCTTTCATCGAAAAGGTTGCCTAATCCCTTTGGGATATAACAAAACAATATAAGGTGGGATATTACTCTTTTATAGATCTACAAACAAGTCCGCGAAAGCATATATCTATCTTTTACGGATAGCTTACTATACCCATTCTATCTTCTAAAAAATGGTCACGTACATTGCGGTAATTGAAAAGTTATTTAAACAGGAACAGTATTAATCCTTATTAACTTTAATACGTTAGTTACCCCAAGCATTTCATTATAATCTTTCACACCATCTCTACGTATTATAAATTAAAGTTCTCCGCGGCATCTGCCTGTCTCTTTGCGATAAACTCAAAGACGGCGGTGGTTATAAAGTTGGATAACCATCCAGTAGATGACGTTGTGTTTTATTAGCCACTGCAACGCGTGACCGGGTCAGCTAGTTAGAAATAAATGGAAGTTTTAACAACTTGATTTTCAAACGTCTTCAAACAAATATCTACGGAGTTACAATACAGAAGGTTCTAAAACTTATTTTGGTTATGGAAATGAGCAAAAGAAATGGTTTTGCATTTTTTATTTTTTATTTATTTATCTATAATAAAATATATTTACAATGGTTTTATTTGTATGCCTGTCTCACTAGGGTATACCTGTGTCGAGACAGGCGTACAGGTATATAAATGAATATAGTAGTTACAAGGATATTTCAGGTAAAATACATATTATGAATAGAATTAAAACAGAAGGGTGATTGGAAGGGTGGTAAATCTTTTAAAGAGAGTTATTTTATAAATGTTGGAGATGGAGTAATGAAATAAATTCTGCCTAATCTATTTATAGGTTAAATTTGACAGGATTCCATTATTTTCATTTATTTTATATAGGTTAGGTTGTATGTGAATAGTTATTTCTGTCTATGTGTGATTTATTATACAGATATTTGTGATAGTGTGGCGTCCAATACTTATAATCCATTTTTTTAATATCTTGTTTGAATTTTGTAAAGGAGTCACTTTGTCTGATCGTAGTGTATTGTATAGTTTGCAAGCTATGTATTTAGAGTGTCTTTGCCCGAAGGTGGTTTTGAAAAAAGGAGTTTGGAAAAGTTCGTTGTTTTTGGCTTGGGTATTGTGTATTGTTTGTGTAGCTTTGTATGGTGTTTTTTGTTTTTGTGTAAATTAAGTAATATGGATCTTGAGTAGAGCTGTTTTATGTCCATAATGTTGAAGGAATTGAAGATAGTATCAGTGCTGGTAGTAAGCGGCATTTTAAGAATTATTTTTATGATTAGTTTTTGTGCTTTCATGATGGGATCAAGGGCATTAGAATATGCATTACCCCAGGCTAGAATTCCGTATTCGGTGTGAGATTGGCACTATGAGTAATATACTGTTTTTAAAAGTTTTAGGTTAAGGAAATTGCATTCAAAGGTCATTATTGAAAAAAGTGTCAGTTAGAACCTTGTCCAACGTAATGTCAAAAAAGTTGAATGTTCCGGTTGTTGTTTACAAGTACCGTTAATCGTAACCAAGGATTTAGCCATGAAATCACCTTGGACCCTTGCTTTTCTTAATCTTTATTAACGACCTTACATATAAACTCCGCTGTAATTTTTCTCTATATGTTGACGACCTCAAATTATGTAAAGCAATTAAATCTATGGAAGACGGTGATCTCTTACAACAAGACCATAACACAATATCTACCTGGTGTGTTGACAATGAAATGGAACTGAATATAGCTAAGTGCAAAGTTATAAATTTCACCAACAAAACCCTATATTCATATAGCATATGTGGTAACACTCTGGAAACAGTTGAATCGATAAAAGATTTAGGAATTATATTCGACAACAAACTAACATTCAACCAACACATTGAATACATTGTGAGTAAATCAAATAAATTACTTGGTTTTATTGTAAGATCAACCAAACTGTTTAGCTACGAAACATTATTATTATTATTATATAATGAGCAGGCAGCATTCTGCTGATGCGCTCATATCTAATTTCACAATAGTTTGACAGTAAATTTTAATTAACTAAGTTAGTCCTTTCTTCTCTCCAAATATGAATCCAATAGAGCTTTGAATTGGTTTATGTTAGTTGCATCGATGACATGTTGTGGGAGTTTGTTCCCAGCATCCACCACTCTATTTGCAAGGAAGTGTTTTCTAGGATTAGATGCAAAAGGCGTTTTGGTAATTTTTTTGAGTGTCCACGGAGAATTATATTTTTATTAGTAGTGAAGATTCCTTGGATGCCAGGCAGGGGCAGGGGGGCAGCTGTAGTGTCCAGATAAAATTTTGAAAGTCTCGATCAAGTCACCCCTTTCTCTTCTTTCTTTTAAGGTTGGTAAATTTAGTTCCTTGAGTCTATCTTCATATCGCTGATCTTTCAAAGCTCTTGGTATTTTAGTGAAACGTCTCTGTACTCCCTCTATCAGATTTATATCCTTTGCGAAGTAAGGACTCCATATTTGGAAAGCATATTCCAAGAGAGGTCGCACATATGTTTTGTATGGTTTTGTATGTTTAATGAATCCAGTAGTGCAAGAGTTTGGTAGAAAAAGAATTCAGGAGAAATAAAGCATAATTCAATTGATGGAGAAGGTGGAGAGTGCTACTGACCCCCATATCGGTGAGAACGGTTTTCAGGTCCTGCAGACGTGCCCGGCTGCGGACGTGGATGGTGGTCACCAGCAGGCGCTCCATGGACAGCTGCGGCTGATGCAGGGCGGCGGCGGCAGACGCTTCCTGAGCCACGCCCAGCTGCGGCACGTGCCCCGCCACCAGGGGGCGCCCGGCGGCTGCGGCATCCGCCTGGACAGACACGCGGTAGCCCAGTTCGCAGCCCAGCTCTCTGGCAATCGAATAAGTTTATTAAAAACACATAATAAATCCTTTTTTACATTAGCTTCACACAGGAGGCACTGACGAAAACCAAATTACCTCAAGGCCTATGGGGACGCTGTGTAGAGGGTCATTTTTAGGAAAAGAAAGGAGAGGAAGGAAAAATGTATGAAAGGTGGGATGAATCTGGGAGTCACTGTGAGGAGTGATGGATGTATGAATCCATCGATCCCACTGCGGTGCAAGCCGATGGGTCAAGACATAGGTTAGGTCTCCCTCAACCAGACTCTCCCGATCCGACCCGCCATGCAGTAGGTGGGTAAACGCAATTGCCGCCAAGACCTAGACACACACCCACAGCATCAATGAATCAGTAGCTATAAGCAGAGTTTTTTTCCTAGGACGTTTTGATGACATAGACCCTAAAGGAAATTATTTTCCTCAGGGCCTCCTGTATGGAGTCAATGTAACAAATAAATTAAATAACTCTTGCGCACACGGTTACAAAAGGGCAAACTGATAACTTTGAACTTATCTTCTATATATATAAAAATCAAAATATGCATGTATAATATATGTATGTAAGTATGAGTGCATGAGATGTCTATGCGTTGCTAAACCATTCATCTGATTGCGATGAAACTTTGGAGAATTGATGTGCGCAAGCCCGCGATGGTTTCTATATATAAAAGCGAGCTCTGGCATCATGAAATTATGCATTGCTAAACCGTTCATCCGATTGAGAGGAAATTTTGGTGAGTAGTTGTGAGCATGCCTGGGAAGATTTCTATATATACTGGTGAGCTCTGGCATTATTAAATTTTTTATAAAAAAAATTGCAATTAGTGGCACGCGGGCTGTTTGAAAACTGAATGTACCGGGACCGAATGTATGGAAAGCGGGAGGAGAGAGGGAAAGGGTTCGCGGGATGGGGTAAGCGGGCGAAGGGAGTGGAGAGGGAAGACGGAGTGGGAACGCGGGAGAGGAAGGGGAAGCAGAAGGGGAGCGGGACGAATGGGAAAGGACATGCAGGGAGAAAGGACATTAGGTGGCATAGCAACGCATACCGGTAACCAGCTAGTCAACTTATAAAAAGTCATTCTCACCTCCAGTAGGAGACGGTCAGCTTGCGCCCCGGCACGTACTGATCCACCTGCACGTGGCGCCCCAGGCGATCTCGTGCCAGCCGCAGCGTCTGCGTGTAGAGCAGCTCCAACTGCAGCGAGCGGCAGAAGTAGGACAGCACGGCAAGCAAGGCGTGGAGGCCCGAACCGGACGCGGCCAGACGCGCCTGGGCGACGCTGCGGATGTACGCCACTTGGCGAGGATGGACTAGCGCCTTACCCTCTAAAAAAATATTAAATTTATTTCATTTCAACAGTATAAAAATTAACCATCTCTACATATTGAAAATTAAAGTCCTCCGTCGCGTCTGTCCTGTCTGTTGGCGATAAACTCAAAAACTACTGAACAATTTTATTACTACTGAACGATAAACTCAAAAACTACTGAACGGATTTTCGTGGCGTTTTCACCAATAGATGATAGTGATAGTGATTCATGAGGAAGGTTTAGGTATACAATTTGTTAAGGTTTTGTGTAAATAAACAGATGGCGGTGGTTATAAAAGTTGGGTAACCATCCAGTAGATGGCGTTGTGTTTCGTTAGCCACAGCAACGCGTGGCCGGGTCAGTTATTAAAAATAATTGCAATTGCCACAGTTGTTGCATAACTATCAGGGGTACCTGGCTTCCCTCAGGGAGTTGATATTAGATTGAACGGACGTTCTAATCCACGACGGATCTAGCTTTATTTACCCTTACCAATGGGTAATCCCCTACACAAAAAAGGCTTTGAATGGTCCACAATGTTCCATAATGATCTGGGGTGTTCCCGAACGTTCCAGACTATTCCCGATGTTCTGGAATGTTATAGATGTTCTGGAATGTTGTGGAATGCACTCTAATACTCTGGACCGTTCTAGAAACTTCCAGCCCTTATATCTTCAAAAGCACGCCCGTCAGGTAAAAACGGGAACCTTCCTCATGGATGGGAAATAGAGGGCTACCACACCATATAACTCCCTTGATCATACCGGAACTCGTTTCTGAGTTTTAGCGTCAAGCACACTTTCTTTTATAATACACTAGCAGACCCGGCCACACGTTGCTGTGGCTAACGGCCTTCTGCCCGTGCCCGCTGCCGCTTGGCCAGATATATTATACATTTCAACCAATTTACACAAAACCTTGACAAATTATATACCTAAAAACCTTCCTCGTGAATCACTCTATCTATTGGTGAAAACTGCATGAAAATCCGTTGCGTAGTTTAAAAGATCTAAGCGCACATACAGCGGGAGCGACTTCATTTTATACTATGTAAAGATATTGATTAATAATTTTATTCTCGTTTTTAACCCCCCATGCAAAAAGAGGAGTGTTATAAGTTTGACGTGTCTGTGTGTCTGCCTGTGGCATCGTAGCTCCCAAACGAATAGATCGATTATGATGAGGTTTTTTTTGTTTGAAAGCTGACGTGATTGAGATGGTTCTTAGCTACAATTCATGAAAATCTGTTCAAGCGTTTCAAGAACATCAGCTCTTTTTTGTGTCGGGGATTACATAAAATTTCGAAAGTTTTATTATGTGATCGAGATGGTACTTAGGGAACGTACCCATACTACGTGACACGTTTAGGGGGGGGGGTCTTCAAAATGTCACGCTCCATACAAATGAGCGGCGGGTTGCTTAGGATTTTGGTCACCAGGGGGGGGGGGGGGGTTAAAAATTGCAAAAAGTTGGTCACGTAGTATGGGTACGTTCCCTTAGCTACAATTCATGAAAATCTGTTCAAGCGTTTCAAGATCATCAGCTCTTTTTTGTGTCGGGGGTTACGTAAAATTTCGAAAATTTTATTACAATAAGAATTTGCTTACATTTTTACACAATTGGTCATTTACAATTTCGCGGGATGTGAAGGTGAAGGGTTTTTGATTTTGTGGATACGATTGTCGGAAAGGTGAGTTTTAAATAAAACTACGACATATTCCTACGAATTAAATAAACATTTTGTACAAAAAAAAAACTGCGCAAAGAATATTTGTGGTACCTCCAATCTCTGTATCCTGGACCAGGATGGCCACATCCAGCAGCCTCCAGGGCAGGTTGGGGGCGTCCCCCATCACCGTGAGGGACACGCTGAACTCCTGCCCAACCTGGAAGGTGACACGCCCATTCTCCACCTGAACAACAAACAATACCAACCTTCATTATTATCCTACCAACAGTTTAACATATCATTGTTACGATTATAATTTGAATTAGTGCAGTTACTGCCCTCTGCAGTTTTTTTATCTAGTTTACTTGCTGACGTTGTATGTCGATAATACAGGTTTCTGTTGTGCACTAGTGTCAGTTCTATTAGATGACAATAACTGTGATGACCGTGGCCGGTCTCTTACATTACTCCTGGACTCCTGCTGATGGATCCAGATTCCTCTGAATATATTGATCTCAGTTTTAAGGTGATTGCAATAATAATGCGTAGGTAGTCTATTGTGTATTTAATCCGAAATTAAACTCAAATTGAATGTTACGAAAACTAAGTTTTTAATTGTGGATAACTTAGGTGGAAACGAGCAGGCAACACTAAAAATTGATAACGAAAGCATAGAAAGGGTTAGCAGTATTAAATATCTGGGTGTGATATTGGATGATAAATTAAAATTCGACGAACACTTAGAATACATAACAAAAAAAATTGCTAAAAAAGTTGGATTCCTAAAAAGGATCAGAAATAACTTGGATCTCAAGACAACGCGCCTTGTCTACAATTCTATTGTAACTCCGCATTTAAATTATTGTTCTAGTGTATTATTCCTATGTAACGAAGCCCAAAATAATAAACTACAGGTTATACAAAATAGGGGGATGAGGATGATTTTAAAATGCAACATTTTTACAAGAGTTAAAATTATGTTACAAAATTTAAATATGATGACAACCAAACAACATATAATATATAATACATTAACAATGATTTATAAACTTAAAAATAATATGCTCCCAAATTATCTGAAGAGTACTATTATGTTTCAAGAAAATGTTCACAATTATCCTACGAGAAGACGCGGAGACTTTAGGCTTCCCAAAACTAAACTTTCGTGCACACAAAATAGCGCATTTTATAAAGGGCAAAAACTCTATAACAGTCTGCCAAATGCCGTAAAGGAAGCCTCAAGTCTCAGCAATTTTCGTAGGATGTGTGCATTATATGTAAAAAATATTTTTTGATTACTCACCAATGTTATTCTCAGGTCTTGTTCTTTTATAATGTATTTTTGTATAATTATCTTTTTTATTTAGTATTCTTTTTTTAAATGTAGTTGTGAATATTCCTGTACCTACTTCGTAAATTGTATTTTTTATATTTTCCTAAGAAACAAGGTTCTTCTTAGGAGGCGGATAACAAGAGAGGACGAATGGACAACATTCACGCCTTTTATACGTTCCGCATGCTGTCTCACTCATACACGCATGTCTCTTTCATACTGTAAGACATACGTTCACTACAATAACTGCCAAGAGAGTGTTTTGATATAAAAGGTTGTTTCTTGTATATCAAAATACTCTCTTTTATTGGTAAATAATCGTAGAACACACAATAAACAAGGCTTGTTTAGCCTTTAATTAAAGAACGAGGAAAGGGGCTGTACAAATAATTGTCATATGTCGGTGTTTTAATCGCATTTTAACCTGAAAGTCTGTAAATAAAATAACAGAGTTTTGATTTAAAGAAAGGACCCTACCATTTCTAAACAATTATAATTATTATTATTCTAATATATAAATATTAATATTTAAAAATTAATGTTTCTTTGTTTGTCCCGTATGCATTCTTGTACCAGTCATCCGATTGCGATGAAACTTTGGTGATTTGTTGTGCGCACGCCCACAAAATGTACACACAAAATATAATAGTGAGCTCTGGCATTATGAAATTTGTATACAAAATTTACAATAGGTGGCGTGCAAGTTGTTTGAAAAGGTGGTTATTTCATATTGTTGCAACTGAAACTGTTTCCGAGTTACAGCTTCAGATGCACTTGGAAATGGACTGTAAATACTAAACGAAACGGTGATTGCTGGAATTGGGTGATAATATGTGTGTGGGAAAAATAATAAATTGCAAGGAAGAAGGTAACCAATCACTTACCTCTGCAAAGGCGAACAACACAATTACAAATATATATAGTTACTAGCTGATCCGGCGAACTTCGTACCGCCTCAGAATCAAAAACTGTTGTCAACTTATTAGCTGAATTGATCTAAATTGTTTCTCCCTGCGTATACCATACCTTGATCTAAATTGTTTCTCCCTGCGTATCCTTTCCCCTCTCGTGTTCCCTCTCCCTCTCCCCACTCCACTTCTCCCCTTCCCCCGTCCCGCTAACCCCCCTTCCTGAGTTCCTTTCCCCCCTCCCCTCCCCCGGTTCACAGTTCAATATTATACCCCTTACAATATTGCTGCAATTCTTTCAAAATAGGAGAATTCGTTCCATACAAAATGTATGGGGAAAATAATTTTCTTCGGAGTGGAACACCCTTTACTTTTAGGGGTATGAAAAATAGATGTTGGTCGATTCTCAGACCTACCAGATAATCACACAAAATTTCATCAAAATTGGTCCAGCCGTTTCGGAGGAGTATGGTAACAAACACCGTGACACGAGAATTTTATATATTAGATTTAGTTCCACTGCGGTACCTCGAGGTATTTTCGCTACAACACAAATAAGTATAAAACGATCTTGATACGGTCAAAAACACCTACTTTTGATTCATAAATGAATGCATATGAACTCGAACAACCAACAAAACTTGCTTCCATGTTGTCCAAAATATTCTTCTGTTTTTTTTTTCACAAAAAAATACAATTCAATTCAGTCTTGTCATTGTTCCATTGTCAAATGTTTTTCCAGCAAGGTGATATGGTTAGGGAGGGTAGGTACTGATAAATGACATCCCGGTAGGAACTATGCATATCATCATTTCAAAACCAAACACATATAGATAAGCAACAGGGAGGAAAGACGGGAGGGGGGCGGGTTCGTTGAGGGGGACAATGGAGGGAGAAGGCGGGGAAGGTGGAAGGGGAATGCAGGAGGAGGGAAACGCGGAAGGGGGGTGAGTGTTGTTTTGATGCTAGGTGCAGGGGCGCCTGAATGTGGCATTTTATCATTGAAATGTGGGCAGAAGACAACTGTCGTGACATCTCTATGGGGAGCAACGGTGCTCTCAACTACTGTGACGTCCGCGTACAAAGGGTTAAAGAGGTATCCCGGGTGTGTAAAGTGTGTGTACCTTGAAGGTTCTCATGTTCTCGGGAAGAGCACAAGCCACCAGGCGCTGGCGAATGACGTGGTTTAGCGCCTTTAGCGTGGCGCGCTTCTCTGCTGCGCTTAGCCCCTCCGGCGGCACCAGGCGCTCCCGGATGCAAGCCGGTAGCCGGGCGTACGTGCCTTGCGTAAGCACCTCCACGGCTGCCGGGATGTGGAATGTTGGCAACCTTCAAATGCAAAATACAAATAAGTACACAGGACAGTTTGGGAGACGGATACTGGGTAAAATAAACAATAAAACAGAGTCAACATAATATGAATCTGGTTGGTTGACTAGCCTGGCGTGCACCAAGGTCTCCCGGGCCATGCGGGCGAGCATATCGGCAGTGTCCACAAACAGCAGCGCCTGCTTGTCGAGGAAGGCCATGATGTGTGCGGAGCGGTCCACCTTGGAAGCGCTTCCCGCCCACTTGACGAGGGCCAGGAGACGGACAAACAATTGGCGGGTGCGCGCCGACAGCTTGTAGATCTCCACTTTGCGCTCCATATCCGTCTTGCGGGGCAAACTAAAACACAAAAACTCTTTTTATTATAAGTATTTTTCTTTACATACTGTTACTAAAATATAGGTCTAGTAGAGGATGCCTAGTGGCCCACACGGGACCGCCGATTTTTGTCATTAAATGCCCAACTGGAACTGAAAAAATGGTCCTTTACGGGACCGGTGATTATGGTGCGAATATTTCACAAAACATGCTTGGGCAGTGGGCTACCTTTATTGCACGCGGCGCACCAGCGTTTAAAGCAGTGGTTCCCAAAGTGTTCCATACGGACCCCCAGGGGTCCCCACGATCATTCACGGGGTCCGTGGAAAATTAAAATTGTGTTGGGGATCCTTGAACGAGATGGGTTTTTTCCACAATGGGGGGGCGTAATGGGATGGGGTGAGATGGGTTTATTCCACAACGGGGGGCGTAATGGGATGACGTGATGGGATGGGGGGGATGGGATGGGATGAGATGGGTTCCTCTGGCTCTCCCCTACCACCCCCCTGAAACTCCCACCCACAAAAGGGGTCCGTGGACCAAAAGAGTTTGGGAAAGAGGTCCGAACTCAATCGAAAATCTGAAGACAGAAAAATCAGAAAAAAGATATTGGCATCTCTGGGACTCAAATCCAGGATCCTTTGCTTACATGGCAAGTGCTCTACCATCGGAGGTACGGTGTCTATATTCAATTCGATCACTTTTAACTGTATCATACTTCCACTAAGAACTACCAACATTATCTTCATTTTCTTAATGCACATATTATTGGCTGCTATCTTTATGTATGATTGCAAGATTCAACTCGAACTAAATGCTATCTAGATAGTGTCTGTATAAATTTGTATCCATTTTATTTTTAATACGCGACATCTATTGACTTTTCTGCAAGTCTATTGAGTCTAAGTCTATTGTCTATTTTTCGATTGAGTTTTGCTAATATTGTCTTCATTTAATTAAATATTATAATTTGAGATTTTATTTGTTGTAGTTCTCATCATCCATGTTGGTAGTTCTTAGTCGAAGTGTGATACAGTTAAAAGTGATCGAAGTTCAGTTGGTAGAGCACTTGCCATGTAAACAAAGGGTCCTGGGTTCGAATCCCAGAGGTGCCAATATCTTTTTCTGATTTTTCTGTCTTCAGATTTTCAATTGAGTTTTGCTAATAAAAGTAGTAACCGAAATTATAAACTACTTAAAAATGTGTCCTTACCGGAGTACCCCGTTCTAAGGACACATTGTACAAGTTTTCTTGTTTGAATTATAAGTAACTACCTATGTTGAAATATTACAGAGGAAAATTATGAAGGTAAATCTAAAAGAAAGTACGAAACAAGCATTAATCTTTGTTAGGTTGCAAAATTTTATCTATATTCTTCCTTCCCATGTCCATAATCCATATTTGTATGCTTCTTTTGAAAGCGGTTATTTTTTTATGGTTTTTATTGCAAGAGGGAGTAAATTAAATAATTTTATAGAGAAGTATTGGCTAAAGTTCGGTTTATGGGGGAAATTCCTAAAAAATAAAACTAGTTATTTTTATACTAATTTTGGGTCGGGGAATCCGAATCTGAAAGAATTAGGCGGCGGCAAGCAATATTAACTGAATTACACGACTTTAAAAAATTTTATACACATACAGGAAAATAGCCATTTTGGAAGCATTTTGATCCCTAGAAAATCAAACTAGTTATTTTTATACTAACTATGGGCCGGGGAATCCGAATCTGAAAGAATTAGGCGGCGGCAAGCAATATTAACTGAATCACACGACTTTAAAAAGTTTTATACACATACAGGAAAATAGCCATTTTGGAAGCATTTTGATCCCTAGAAAATCAAACTAGTTATTTTTATACTAACTATGGGCCGGGGAATCCGAATCTGAAAGAATTAGGCGGCGGCAAGCAATATTAACTGAATTACACGACTTTAAAAAGTTTTATACACATACAGGAAAATAGCCATTTTGGAAGCATTTTGATTCCTAGAAAATCAAACTAGTTATCTTTATACTAACTATGGGCCGGGGAATCCGAATCTGAAAGAATTAGGCGGCGGCAAGCAATATTAACTGAATTACACGACTTTAAAATTTTCTATACACACACACATGAAAATATTCATTTCGGAAGCATTTTGACACACGTAGTACGAAGATCATAGAAAAACAAGATAACATAGATGTTTTTACCACACAAAATTAAGTGTTGCCATTAAGCAGTAATATCAATAACGTAAAATAACATGTTTATATTTTAAGTACTTATTTTTTATAAATTTTACTCACTTTTGTATCACAAACCATGTTACATAAACCCAGCGTAGCTGCTAAACTACTTGAAAACAGGGATGTTTTTTTGCCGTGACGCGAGCAGGCGGTATAAAGGGGCACAAACCATGTTACACAGACCTAGCGTAGCCGCTAAACTACTTGAAAACAGGGATGTTTTTTTGCCGTGACACGAGCAGGCGGTATAAAGGGGCACAAACCATGTTACACAAACCTAGCGCTAGGTTAGGTTAGGTTACGCATTTTTAAGACTACGAATTTTCATACTTATGGTTTAAGAATACGGCCGTTGAGATAGTCGTAATTCATAATATAGGGATAAATATTTTTGAGAGCTGGTAACACTGCCGGCACATGTTTTTGTACATTTCTTGTTTTTCTATGATCTTCGTACTTCGTGTGTCAAAATGCTTCCGAAATTACTATTTTCATGTGTGTGTGTGTATAGAAAATTTTAAAGTCGTGTAATTCAGTTAATATTGCTTGCCGCCGCCTAATTCTTTCAGATTCGGATTCCCCGGCCCATAGTTAGTATAAAAATAACTAGTTTGATTTTCTAGGAATCAAAATGCTTCCAAAATGACTATTTTCCTGTGTGTGTATAAAAAATTTTAAAGTCGTGTAACTCAGTTAATATTGCTTGCCGCCGCCTAATTCTTTCAGATTCGGTTTTTCCGGCCCATAATTAGTATAAAAAAAAAAAAAATATTTTTTTGGACCATCCCCCATAAACCGAATTTTTTCCGAAGTATTGAATATTTCTTTGTCCAAAAGTCGTTTTAGTTATAGGTTGGTGGAATGTATGTTGTAATGTAGATCTTGTGAATCGGCCCGAGTTTAAAGTTATCCTGGTTTTTGTATGCGTACTGTGTAAAGTTATCCTGGTTTTTGAATGTGTACGTTAGAATATCTTTTGTATATAATTGTTTCAGTGACATTAAATTCAGCGCTTTAAAAACATAGTCTGTAGGGGTTCTGATGGGGACTCTAAGTATAATTTTCAGAATTGCCCTTTGTGCTATGAGGACTGATTTTATAGTGGAATCGCATGAGCTTCCCCATCCGATAAGACCATATTGTAGTTGAGATTGGGCTAAGGCATAATAGATTTTAATTAGCTGTTCTTTATCTAAAATGTTCTAACTCTCACTAACCCGCTCTGCAGGTTTTTACTGCTAGGCCCTGCAGGCGGCTTTTGGTTCGGCTTCGCCCAGTTAGTGTTGGTGACCATTATATAGATCTAATACGAACTGATTCCAAAAACAGCCCGTTCCTCGGATCCACTGTAGCTAGTCACCGGGACAAAGCAACCGAGACAGAGCAAGGACGTCATTTGTAATATATAGGCACTTGATACAACATGTATTACCGTCAATCTTTTGATATCCGGAGATATACCACATATTCACAAATTCGTAGCAGTTATACCTTGGGGGGAGACGTCCCCGTCCGACCTGCTGACGGAAGTAGCGACACCTTGTGTCGAATTCTTGAATTCGAAACCATATTATAACAGTAGCTTTGTGTGAAATTCCACGTACACAGATGTTATTTGTGGCACGGCGCATATGGTGTGGCGTCCGACATGCACTCGTAGTTGGGTTAACCATGCAGACGCTACGGTATTAATAACGTTCGATATTTGATAGCACTGCCTTTCCAGCCATTCAAGTATGACCAGCGTAATAATAATAATATTTGGCTGATTTATATACCGCAGTCTTCGTGAAAAATCACCGCAAGGGCGTAAATGGTAGAACTACCCTTCCCGCACAAAGTGTGACAACATTATAGAAAAAAAAATTATAACAAGCTTATATATTGACGGCCGGCGTAGTGCAGCGGTAAGGCACTTGACTAGCATTCTGAAGGTCGCGGGATCGAATCCCAGCGTGGCAAATAAATTTTATTTGATTAATTTGTGTATTTCACAATTTATTCATTTAAAATAATATATAGTATATTTGCGGCACGTTCCAGAGTGGAAGATACTCTCAGTATCGCCCTGGTGTAAGACCACCATTCAGAATTGAAACGTTGCTTGAAATGGCTTTAGCCGTGTTTGGTGACCAGATCTGAATAGCCAGGTACTTCCCCACCTTCCTCTTCCCTATCTCCTTCCCTCCCCATACCTTTAGCCTGACAACATACCCCAATTGGGGATGCCATAGTCTCACTGGCTCCAGACGGGAGCATTTGAGACTCTTGTGCGGTATTCATGTAAAAAGAAATATATATATATTGGGAAAAAATTCGGTGTTTGGGCGAAATTCCTAAAAAATAAAACTAGTTATTTTTATACTAATTTGGGGTCGGGGAATCCGAATCTGAAAGAATTAGGCGGCGGCAAGCAATATTAACTGAATTACACGACTTTAAAAAATTTTATACACATACAGGAAAATAGCCATTTTGGAAGCATTTTGATTCCTAGAAAATCAAACTAGTTATTTTTATACTAACTATGGGCCGGGGAATCCGAATCTGAAAGAATTAGGCGGCGGCAAGCAATATTAACTGAATTACACGACTTTAAAATTTTCTATACACACACACATGAAAATAATCATTTCGGAAATATTTTGACACACGTAGTACAAAGATCATAGAAAAACAAGAAATGTACCAAAACATGTGCCGGCAGTGTTACCAGCTCTCAAAAATATTTATCCCTATATCAATATGAAAATAGATAACAGCAGACCTAACCTAACCTAACCTAACACTAGGTTTGTGTAACATGGTTTGTGCCCCTTTATACCGCCTGGTCGCGTCCCTAACCTAACCTAACGCTAGGTTTGTGTAACATGTTTTGTGCCCTTTTATACCGCCTGCTCGCGTCACGGCAAAAAAACATCCCTGTTTTCAAGTAGTTTAGCGGCTACGCTAGGTTTGTGTAACATGGTTTGTGCCCCTTTATACCGCCTGCTCGCGTCACGGCAAAAAAACATCCCTGTTTTCGAGTAGTTTAGCGGCTACGCTAGGTTTGTGTAACATGGTTTGTGCCCCTTTATACCGCCTGCTCGCGTCACGGCAAAAAAACATCCCTGTTTTCGAGTAGTTTAGCGGCTACGCTAGGTTTGTGTAACATGATTTGTGCCCCTTTATACCGCCTGCTCGTGTCACGGCAAAAAAAATCCCTGTTTTCAAGTAGTTTAACGGCTACGCTAGGTTTGTGTAACATGGTTTGTGCCCCTTTATACCGCCTGCTCGCGTCACGGCAAAAAAACATCCCTGTTTTCAAGTAGTTTAACGGCTACGCTAGGTTTGTGTAACATGGTTTGTGCCCCTTTATACCGCCTGCTCGCGTCACGGCAAAAAAACATCCCTGTTTTCAAGTAGTTTAACGGCTACGCTAGGTTTGTGTAACATGGTTTGTGCCCCTTTATACCGCCTGCTCGCGTCACGGCAAAAAAACATCCCTGTTTTCAAGTAGTTTAGCAGCTACGCTGGGTTTATGTAACATGGTTTGTGATACAAAGTGAGTAAAATTTATAAAAAATAAGTACTTAAAATATAAACATGTTATTTTACGTTATTAATATTACTGGTTAATGGCAACACTTAATTTTGTGTGGTAAAAACATCTATGTTATCTTGTTTTTCTATGATCTTTGTACTACGTGTGTCAAAATACTTCCGAAATGATTATTTTCATGTGTGTGTGTATAAAAAATTTGGTAATTATCGGTTCGGACTGGCCACGCTTATTACGAATAATTTTTAGAAAAAAACTTTAGATTCGCCTTAATTACTATAAAAGGAAACTTTTTGGCTTTGGGGCGGCAGAAAATAATGCATTTTAATTTTCAGTTGCATAAAACCAAAATTCACTTCGCGAACCGACGCAGCGAAAATCCGCAGCCGTAGCTGTCACTGTTATGGACTGGACTGCAGCCGACTTCGTGGGATACCTACATGAAATACCGCGAATCACAAACCATGTTACACAAACCTAGCGTAGCAGCTAAACCACTTGAAAACTGGGATGTTTTTCTTGCGTTGACGCGAGCAGGCGTTATAAAAAATTTATCAAGAATACCAAAATACCAACATTAACAACAAAAATGACAGTTACGGCCGCGGATTTACGCTGGGTCGGTTTCGCGAAGTGAATTTTGGTTTTATGCAATTGAAAATTAAAATGCATTATTTTCCGCCGCCCCAAAGCCAAAAAGTTTCCTTTTATAGTAATTAAGGCGAATCTAAAGTTTTTTTCTAAAAATTATTCGTAATAAGCGTGGCCAGTCCGAACCGATATTTACCAAAAATTTTAAAGTCGTGTAATTCAGTTAATATTGCTTGCCGCCGCCTAATTCTTTCAGATTCAGATTCCCCGGCCCATAGTTAGTATAAAAATAACTAGTTTGATTTTCTAGGAATCAAAATGCTTCCAAAATGGCTATTTTCCTGTATGTGTATAAAAATTTTTAAAGTCGTGTAATTCCGTTAATATTGCTTGCCGCCACCTAATTCTTTCAGATTCGGATTCCCCGACCCCAAATTAGTATAAAAATAACTAGTTTTATTTTTTAGGAATTTCGCCCAAACACCGAACTTTAGCCATATATTGTGTAACATTTTGTGAATGTGAATACCATACAAGAGTCTCAGCTACCCGAAGTCAGTGGGACTATGGCATCCCCAAGTGAAGCTAAAGGGAGTAGAGAAAGAAGAGGAAGATTGGGAATTACTCGACTATTCAAAACTAGTCACCAAACTTGGCTATTGCCATTTCAAACAACAGCGTTTAGATTCTTATACCAGGGCGATACTCTGATGAGAGTGTCCATTATTCTGATACATATGTAAACAGTAACGCTACTTACAGCTCAGCAAGGACCGTGAGCTCATGGTAAGTTCTCTGAACGATGAAATCTATTAGCATCGCCAGAGAAATGGACCCCCCTCGGGCCCCCCCGCCTTCCGATACGGGGGCGCATCCCTCAATGGAAACAGGCACCATTCTATCCGCAGGAGCTATTCACAGCTCGCCACTGTTACATATTCGATCTATTAACTGTTAACTTCACTGATTCGACGTCTTCAATGATGTTTGTCCTGATATTTATGGATAAATTTATAATATTGAGGACACATAACCAAACAACGTTCGACAAAATTGGAGATTGTTTGATTTTAGATTTTGACAAGTCGAAGTTGGGGGCACAGAGTAGAGTAGAATATTTTGACTGCTTTCACATATCCATTTTTTTTCTCTATGGTATGAAAAATTAAGTACCTACTTAGTTTTTTTTTCTTTATCTACGGGAGTGGGTGGATGGTATCATATATTACGTTTTTTATTTTATTAATAACTTTTTTTTTATATTTAACGTGAAAAAAATTGAATGACAACCTTTTTTTTCCAAATGCTGTGTTTAGACGGTTAACTTTTCGTTCATTTCTGTCTTTCATTACACAACATTCACTAGGAGTGAAAGGTCTGAACAAAAAATTAAACAAAAGTGCAGAATGAATTCATCAGCGAACCGATCCAACAATGTTGAATATTGACATTCGGAATCTTTCACTTGCGCGCGTAATGAAAGTAAATTAAACGTCTGACTGAACACGGAGTGAACGCTCGATCATTCCGTCTCGCATCCTGTACTGAGAGGACGTCATCACGACGTACGCAAAACGTCAAAATCGTATTCATTCGGCTAATTTGTTTGCCTTTGGAAACACGTCTCATAGAAAACGTTGTGTCTCCCTTACTCTTATCTAAACTCTGATATTCAAATCTGAAAGTTAACCATAAAATTCAAGTGTATAGAAACCAAAGTTTCCGATCGCACTTTGAAAAATAATAATAAAATTTTACAATTTTTTTATGAATTATTTTTTTTATGTGAAACTACACAAAAAAGAGGTGATAAAAACGTTTATTCATTTGTCTAATAAAATAATTGCGTTTATTATTTTTTTTCGTTACCACTAATTTTAGTAAGAAAAAAAATGTTATGTGAGCCTTTTTAGTCAATTCCTCGATCAAATAATCGCAAATCAAACGAATTCCAATGCACAACGATATGGACTTTTATTCGTATATTTTACTTTCCGTCCGTTTCTTTTTTATTACTTATTGTTTGAAAGCTAGTGTTATTGTTTGAGTTATACCCAAATGAAGGATTAAGCTAATTTTAGCAATATGGTAAAAAAGCTAATGCAAGTAAAAATTATTGCAAAATTTGTAGAAAATTTATATTTGTTAGGTTCATATTCCATCGGCTTGAGTAGGAACAATTATTATAAATCAGATTTTCCAAGACTCTTTTCTCAAGCACTCAATCTACGAATTTATCGTTTTGTTAATGCAAACACCTCAGAAAGACGCTTTCATAAATATACAAACCTGGACGCTTTGGTACAAATGAGCGGCCGGGGCCATAGGTTTTTGGTCACTGGGGGGGGGGGGGGGGGGGGGGGGTTAAAAATTGCAAAAAGTTGGTCACGTAGTATGGGTACGTTCCCTTATTGTTGATTGTTGTTATAAATAACAGAGTTTATTTGGTTGTACAATTTAACATTATATCTGAAGCCCTCTACTTGAATCTTTTTAAAAAAGTAATAAGGTTACTCAGTGGCATTATTAGTAAGGTACAATGATGTGCATTATTACAGCACGATGAAAGAACGTTCGTTGATGGCCCGCTATTGTTTAGAAGATAATTAATAAAAAACTTGTATGATTTTTACCAAGTAGGAACCTACAAGAAATATTTTTTTCAATCGTCATGTTTATGATGTTTTGCCGGTAGCTTTTTCTGTCTGTTTTCAAATTGTTCTATGGTAAAATGGACGCCGCCTCTATGGTTGTTTGCGCTTGTCAACTTTGAAGATTTTCAAATAAATACACTAAAAAGTGACAGGGAGACGCTGCGAATTCATCGTTCATCTTCAATATTTTTCAATTACCCTACCGGGCATAGTTTTGGTTTGAGTTATGGAGTCTGACAATGAGTTTAGGTTGAGTTTATTGGAAGGAGGATCTCACAGCCCGCCACCAGCGGCCGACGAATCTGGAGATGCCTCCGCCGATTCCGTGCACACTAACGGCGTGTCTTGTGAGTTAATACATGCACAAATACATAACAATCATAATGATATAATATAACAACATGTTTTAGTGATAGAACTCCTTACATTACGACTTTAAAATTTGCCCCACTTTTCGGTTACATCTATGAAATTCAATCGTAATATTATTATTTTCATGTCTTGTTTCGGATATTTTATAGGTAGCCTAACGCACTCCTAATTTTACTTGTTACAATAACTAGATTTTACTTCTAAGTTTATGCAAAGTTCAATAAAAGTTAGGTTAATTAATTAATATCAATATTTATTAATTCTCAAATTAATAAACATCGATATTTTACAGTTCTCATGCCTCAATTCATATTCAAATTTCTACACAGCATGTTCGACAACAAAATTGCAAATTGCACAGATTACTTCCTTTTGTTTTTTAACAGATATTTTTTGTTTTTGCTCAAACTGAAATGCATCAAACCAAAGAACTTAGGTATTTTGTTTTTCAAATAGGTAGTTGACAAAATCAAAAATGAAGGAAACGTTATGATTCGGATTGGATTAGGATTTGCACCCGATAGCTTCTTGAAGAACTCTCTTAAGCCAAGCTTAAAAAAACAACTGAAATACCGGCTCTAAGTATTGCCCTGGTGACCACCATTCAGAATCAAAATTTTACTTAAAATGGCAATAGTCGTATTTAGTGACTAGATCTGAAAAGCAACTCAGTCCCCTCCCACCTCCTTGAGCCTCACTACATGCCCCAATTGTGGATTCCATAGTTCCACAGGCTCCAGACCATTGGGAGTAGTTGTGAAGATGAAGTGAATGTGAAGTTGTAAAAATGACGAAGTTTTGAACTTTTGAAGTGAACTCCAATGACGTTATGTATAATATATAAACGCTTGGTAGAAATCTCGGTAAATATGCAGTTAGTCCACCTCACGGATAATACGAAACGTTCGTGTTGTTGAAGTTTAATGCACGGATAATACGGAATATTCCCTTTTTAACTAATGGACAATGAAATATGACATTTGCCAGAAGTACCAATCTTATAAAATAAATTCTCTAAAATAAACTCGCATGTCATCATAATTTAAAAAAAACATCCCAGGTTTTGAATGGTTTATTTGGCAAAGCAGGGTTTGTCTAGCGGGTTTGTGTAATTATTCTAATACATTTCTTTCCATGTTCTACTGTTATAAATACAGGTACAAACTTTCTATGATTGGCAGCATTGATTGATTGTCTATGAAATGTAAATACACGGAGAACCCTAATAATAATAAATACCATAGTGCATCAATATTTGTCAATTAAGCCCTAAGCAACAAGGAGGGAATAACCCAACATTACCAAAATAAAATATCAGTAATCACAAACCTTTTAAATTACATAAATTCATGTACATTCATTTGAAGTAAAAATATCTATTTAATATGTAACATCATCCATAATTTTAATAATAAACTTTATAATTACCTGTATGTACCTAAAATTAACAAAATAACTTCTTCTTCTTCGATGGCACTACAACCCGTATCGAGCTTTGGCCTCCTGCAACAGTCGCCTCCAACTCCTCCTGCCCTCAGCGGCTGACTTCCAATTTGATACCTGGAGAAGCTGTGCTGTATCCCCTCTTACTTCGTCTTCCCACCTCAGTCTGGGTCTTCCCACTTTTCTCTTTCCACCTGGGTGTCCAGTCAAAATTCTTTTTGGGACGCGTGTATCCGGCATTCTCTGTACATGCCCAGCCCATCTCAGCCTGAGGAGTCTCATATGTGTTGAGATGCTAGGTGCCTTATATATATCATACAATTCTTATTGTGCCGGATGCGCCACTGTTCACCCTCTTTCACGGGTCCACATATTCTTCTCAGCACTTTTCTTTAAAAAGTATCCAGCATTTCACCCATCTTTACCGTCAGTGTCAGCGCCTCACATCCATATGCCAATACAGTTCTAACAATGGTCTTATATATGGTTATTTTGGTTTTTCTGTGGACACTACGTGACTTAAACACTGGCAGCAAAGAGAAGTATGTTTTGTTGGCTGCTGTGATTCTCCTTCTGATTTCTGCTGGATCCTCATTGTTCTCTGTCAGACTGGAGCCCAGGTAGGTGAATTGATCGACCACTTCGTTTGAGTAGTTGTCTTTAAATTGTGCACTACTTCTTCTTCTGTGTGAAGGGTTCCTGCTCTGTATCATCATGCACGTTTTGTTAACATTAACCCGCAGTCCTACTTCCCGTTAGTAGTAGTCCTAACCCGTTGTTTCTGAAGGATCGAAGACCTCCTTAATGGCTGAGATTGATCTTCCGACTATGTTAATGTCAACCGCATATCCGACAACTTGACTGCTCTTGAAGCAAATATTGGAGCCAGTGTCTATTAGCGTTTTTCTTATTACATGTTCGAGCACAATGTTGAAGAGAGTGGGAGCCAGACCGTCCCCCTGTTTTAGTCCCCGCGATACTGTGAATTCTTCTGACAATTCCCCATCTATTTTGACCTGACATCTTGAGTCTGACATTGTGACTTTGATGAGCCTAACCAATTTAGGTGGAATCTGGAATTGAAGTAGTATGTCATATAGACACTCCCGATCTATGCTATCATATGCTTGCAATCTATGAATAGTTGGTGTATATCTATATCAAACTCCCAGCACTTTGCCAAGATCTGCCTGACGGTGAGCAGTTGGTCTGTTGTGGATCTACCGGAGCGGAAGCCTGCCTGATACTCTCCCAGTAGGTTTTCTGCGTACAAAATAACTTACAATACCTTAATAATTAACAAAATAGAAACATTCATTATATAGAGACAATGTTGTGTCCCCTGCCTAAGTGTGTATAAATATCGTAGCATAAGAATTTCAACTACTAGTCTGAAAATGTCCGTAATAGGATGAAATCGGTCCTGGTGAAATATAAATTAGTGGAAGAAAGTACAAAAGTTTTTTAATTTCAAATTCTAATACAATTGAATTCCACCAAGAATTATCAGTGCAAAAACTAGACTCAATAATTGAATAACTATTGAACTTTAAACACAAGAGTGTTTCTTACTTGCCAAATTCCGTCTAGAGTTTGTGAGACAATGGCGAGTCTATAAATCATATACAATGTCATTGACCGAGACATAGTTGCCTGGCAGTCTCCCCCCTCCATCTATGTAACGATGGTGATAGTTAGTTAAGTTTATTCGGTAGGACTACATTTTTAATTTGTCAAGACTTTCGAAATTGCCGGACATGCTACAAATATTTTTTAGAAAATCATCTCATACGACGAAAGCAAATTTTCAATTTATGTAATTGAAACTTTGAATGCAGTACTTTTTTTCTAAAAAATATTTTGATTCAACTTCATTACTATAAAAGACAAATATTTTGCGATTCGGGGCGATTGAAAGTACTGCATTCAAAGTTTCAATTACATAAATTGAAAATTTGCTTTCGTCGTATGAGATGATGGCCATTAACAATAATTACTGTCATTTTGTTATGTTGGTATTCCTGATACTACAATATAATGAAGGGCTAGAAGAGATTTTATTATCATCTGTGCGTATTAGGTAAGCACTAGTTTGGTGGAATTTTCTTTGGCGGATATAAATTAAAGATTTTTATACAAGTTTTTAACATTAAAATGTTCGATACTATTGGATGTTTTCCAAAAATTCTAAAAGTTCTGTCCTCCAATTAATATGATACATTTGTAAATAACACAAAATTTCATTGTAGGAGACAACCTCTTGGGGATTTCACCATCTGGATCAGTGGTTCCTAACCGGTGGTCTATGGACCACAGGTGGTCTGCGAGATCTAAAATGTGGTCCACGAAACATTAATTCATTTACTACAAAACTAGTGTTGCAACAGAACTCTGCTTCCGCTTCCGCTTCTGCAGAAGTTCCGCAAGTTTTTTCACTTCCTTTTCCGTTTCTGGTTCCGGAAACTTTATAACAGAACTCTAAACGAAGAATAATTTGCGATTGAAGATATCGACGTGCAGCCCTCTACTTCAAAATCATCATCATCATTACAAATATTGGAATCGATGTTAAGACCAGGGAGAGAACTCTTCTACAACTGACGATGGTGACAATTTATTTTTAGAGATACAGTCAGATACCTTCGGGAGTTCAAGAAAGAGAAGCGATTACCTCTCCATGAGGATCCACTTATGTGGTGGAAAGTAAATGCACACAAATACACCCATCTGTTGCCAATAGTTCGCCAATACTTATCAGCTCCCCCCGAGCAGTGTAGCCGGTGAGCAATTTTTTAGTGCAGCTGGTTTAATATATGAAGAACACCGAAACAGACTCAAAGGTGTAAAAGCAGCCAAGTTACTTTTTATTAAATATAATTTACCTCTCAACAGAGCGGACGATCTCCAAAAGGATATCAGAACACTTTCGTGCCTGTAAACTTGGCCACCCTGACAAATCGGCAATCGCCGAGCACTTAATCGAAACCGGCCATTACTTTGGATTTGTCCCTGAGGTCCTGGGAAGACCCAAAACTCATAGAGCGCGCCTGATTACGGAGGCAATTGAAATTCACAAAAATCCTATAAATATTAATAGAGACGACGGAGTTAAGCTCAATAGTTCTTGGTATCCGGTAATTGACGGTTACATCAAGGCTAAACGCAAAAAAACATGTTGAAGTATATTGTAGCGCCAGCTCGTAGAGGAGTGGAGTTGGCGACACGGTATCGCTCCTAAGTAGATAAGTACAAACATCACCCTAACTATTACACATCTGCCCTGATGATGGACACTGCAACGCTGTCCGAAACGTTGGCTAAAGAAGGAGGTAGCGTAACACGGCATAATACCCCAAAAACTAATAACAAAATAATTTTTGGCCGTGAAAATCTAAAATCATATCATAATTTACCTCTGTTTAATTTCGAGTACTAAAAGTACAAAATACAAATTTAATTAAACAAATGTAAAAAAATAAAATTGTGCTTTTTCTTCATAGTATTAACACTTCTGCTCCCGCTTTTGCTTCCGCTTCCGTTAAGATTTACTTTTGACATCTGTTTCCGCTTCTGCTTCCGTTAAGACACTTCCGTTGCATCACTATACAAAACCGAATCAAAAGGTATCCAAAAGCTGATTCGTAATCCTTTTGGTATTAATGATGAAGAGGTAGCTGAAGAAGTCCAAGAAGAACACATTCAATGATAGTAATTGCAAGGACGTGTTGAATTACGCGATTAACAGTTTATCATTATTGTACCTTGTGGTCCCTGTGAGAACAAATAAATGTCATAATGTCATCTGGTAAAAAAAAAGTCGGGAACCACTGATCCAGATGAAAATTTCCAAGAATTTACCTATCACCAGTTGCGACTTGTGCATTATTCACATAAAAAAGAATATAAATATTTATTACGTTGAGTTTCCTTTGTAGCCTTCTCCCTGGGCAGTGAGGCAGTGGCCGCCCCTGAGAGCAGTGGTGGTGAACCAATGGAGCTTGAGGACCCCACGCCGGACCCCGGCTCCTACATTGGGGACAACTGCCTCTCCACACCCGTGAGTTACCATCCATACCATATATGTATATCTTAGGATAATCTGACAGTGATCCCCTGATAGTTGGCTCCCCCAAAAGTATAATTATTATAAAACTAGCAGACCCGGCCACACGTTGCTGTGGCTAATGAAACACAATGCCATCTACTGACAACGCCATTAGCCAATCTTTATAACCAACGCCATCTGTTAATTTGCATATATATCAAATCCACATTGCCCGTTTGCCAGCCCGCTGCCCACTTGCCAGCCCGCTCCCTTTATATATTATATATTTCAACTAATTTACACGTCACCTTGACAAATTGTATACCTAAACCTTCCTCATGAATCACTCTATCTATTGGTGAAAACCGCATGAAAATTCACTCTGGAATGTGCCGCAATATATGCAGCACATTCCAATACAATGAAAGATGAAAGATACTCTCAGTATCGCTCTGGTAGTATAAGAATACATAATACCATTCAGAATTGAAATGTTGCTTAAAATGGTTTTAGCCACGTTTGGTGACCAGATCTGAATAGCCAGGTACTTCCCCTTCTTCCTCTTTCCAATATCCTTCCCCTCCCCACTAATGATACACATGAGATAATTTGTTGGAAGAAGGGTTTGACCAAACAATTCTTTGCAAATCATTATATTTAGGTGTTATTAAGATCTGACGGTATATTTTTTCTATGTCTGCAGATATTACATATCTGTGAGTTCTGAAACGTAGAATTATTGAGAGTAGATCATCTTGAATGTAGTGTTGGGTAGGACACGATATCAGGATGAGTTTGTATGAGGTACTCAAATATTGAAATGAGGTGTTGAGGTGTCCCACCTCACTTGAGGTGAGGTGTTACAAAATATTTTCGCTTACGGGGGGGGGCTGGTTTTTTTCCTTCAGCTTGATTTTCTTGGTTCAGAGGTGTTGGTTTTCTAATAAATACCGGGGTGGCGGTACCCATACCCGCCTCCCGTGTCTGTTATTTTTGTAATACGAAAAATGGATATAAAAAAGGCCTACCCCCTCCCCCCTTCACCACCTCTGATCCCCCCCCCTCTTATCCCTCCCCCTCCTCAGCAACCCCCTCCACCTCATCTCAACACTGCCTCATCCTCCCTCCCTTGGGAGCTGTTGGGACTCTTGTGCGGTATTTACATAACATATAACAATAAGTAAATAAATAAAAAATATTTTTTTTTTTTTGGAGCACTTGGTACTGTTGTGCGGTATTCACTTATCAATACATAAATTTACAATAAAAAAATAGAATAAAAAAAAAAATTTAAGCAGTTGGGACTGTTGTGCTCATAAATTATTGTTTTGTGTATTCACATAACAATAATTTACAATAAAAAAATATTTCAAAAAAATTTTTTTTTCGAGCAGTTGGGACTCTTGTGCTCATAAATTATTGTTTTGTGTATTCACATAACAATAATTTACAATAAAAAAAATTTTTCGAAAAAAAAATTTTTTTGGAGCGGTTGGGACTCTTGTGCTCATAAATTATTGTTTTGTGTATTCACATAATAATAATTTACATAAAAAAAAATTAAAAAAAAAAAAAAAAATCGAGCAGTTGGTACTCTTGTGCGGTATTCACTTAACAATAATTTAGAATAAAAAAATAAAAAATAAAAATTTCGGAGCAGTTGGGACGCTTCTGCGGTATTCACAATATATGAATTGGCTTACCCCATCACCACCTCACGGTTCTAATATAAAAATGTCATAGAATATACAAACACTTCACGCCTCACCACCTCATACATTTGTCCCAAACTATGCGTGACATGACATGTAGTTTAATACATCAACCACTTCACACCTCACCTCGTATTTGTCCCATATGACGACCTCCGTAGTCCAGTGGCTAAGACTCTTGACTCACATTCCGGAGGTCGCGGGTTCGAACCCGGCATGCGCAAATAAATTTTATTTGATTAATTTGTGTTATTTCACAATTAATTCATTTAAAATAATATATAGTATATTTGCGGCATGTTCCAGAGTGGAAGATACTATCAGTATCGCCCTGGTGTAAGACCACCATTCAGAATTGAAACGTTGCTTGAAAATGGCTTTAGCCGTGTTTAGTGACCAGATCTGAATAGCCAGGTACTTCCCAACCTTCCTCTTCCCCACCTCCTTCCCCTCCCCGCTACCTTCAGCCTCACAACATACCCCAATTGGGGATGCCATAGTCTCACTGGCTCCAGACGGGAGCAGTTGAGATTCTTGTGCGGTATTCACTGTAAAAAAAAAAAAAAAAATACGTGACAACGTGACATGACATGTAGTCCAATACACCAACCACCTCGAACCTCACCTCATATTTGTCCCGTACATGACATGAATGTAGTCCAACAAAACAAACCACCTCACACCTCATATTTTGTCCCTCCTTCATATTTGTAGTAATACAAATGAAGGGGGGACAAAGAAAAAGAGTTGGTACAAATACATATTGTGAGGTGGGGGGACATTTTACGTGTTTGTATGGGACATTTGAGGTGCCTCTTGTATGAGGTACTCAACACTACTTGAATGGTCGGTCCAACCATGAGGATATCATTTAGAGAGAGCCCTGAGGATGTTTTCGCAGATCCATCAAACACGACCCTCAGTTTTGTGGTTTCGCTGGATTCACGTAGAATAGAATGGTGAGGTAAGTAGAAATGATGATTAGTGGATGCATTGTTGTCGTCAATAGATATTTCAGACCTGTGGTTTAGTTGAATATATTCATTCTGGTCCTTCGAGCCGGATTTTAATTTGTCATTTATCTAATCTCGATGTGTAGAGCCTCTCACTTTAACATGCGTAGGATTCCAGGTGAGGTCTCTCCAGGTAGTCTGCAGTCAGGGCTTTTGTTTTTGAACTGCCTTTGTAGACTTCCTTCGGTTCCACACCACGGGAACGTAGAATGAGAGAGAGTTTGTTGGTTTGAGGTATCTTTGTATAAGTAAAACACTTGTGTTTGTCCTTGGATTTATTGTAACTTTATTATTCTGATGAATAATTTACAGAGAGATTCGATTCTAAACACTTGACTGGCGACAATAATTAGTGTAATTCTTAAAGTCCAGCAGAAGCGAAAGACGAATTTAGATCACGAGACTCGAGTAAAGAGAGAGAATAAGGAGAATGACAAGCAAAATGACAACAAGCTGTTTTATAGACAAAAAATAGAAAGCTGACGCGGCCACAGACAAAATAGAGCATAGAAATAGAAATCAGGGTAATGCTTGAATAAAAGGTGGCATAGACAGGAAAGTTTAAAGTAAGAGGCTCTACACATTGAGACTAGATAAACGAGAAACTAAAAGTGTTCAGTGCCAAATGAAGTTAAATATAAAATAGGACAATCACAATACACAACATCCAACACCTTCAGCCTCACAACATACCCCGATTAGGGATGCCATAGCTGCTCTCCCCGGCTCCAGGCGGGAGCAGCTGGGACTCTTGTGAGGTATTGACATTAAAAAAAGATGGCCAAACGCATTCGCCGCCCAGACCTAAACAAACCTCACCCCATGAACCTGGCACCCCTGCTGAATCACCAAACAAAGCGAACCATTTGGGGTGACCTATGGCGGGGTGATTGGTTATCCAATAAATGGTTCTCGGGGCGGCGGTACCTATACACGCCTCCCAAATCGAATACCTGTTTTCCTGCGTGTCATTTATTGCTTCCAGTCCCGAATTGATTCCGTACAAAACTCGCAACAATGCATTGCATCGATCGTTCCTCTATGCGTTATTAGATTATGCGAGGATTCACACAGGGTATTCTTTTCCCTCAGTGCTCGTGTGATCTTTGAAGATGCTGTGTTGGGGGTCGTTTTGAGGAAAGGAAGGACAGAAGCTGGATTTCAACCTTTAAAATGCAATCTATCCCACCGTGAGTTTTAATGAAACTTGTTTCAGGCAAACACAGAGAGCAACTCCCCGCAGCCCGACTCGGAGGGGATGGAAGATGGAGAGGGAGAAGGGGAAGGGGAGGGAGAAGGCGATGGGGAAGGTGGGGGTGAGCTGGAGCCCGGGGAGATGGCCGACGCATCGCCCGACCAGTCCGTATCCTCAAACACACCCGCAGACGGTAAAATTATTTATTGTTTTTCTTTTATTTTGTATGTAGTATCTTGAATATGCTTGTGTTATATGGTCTCCTTTTTATGCTGTCCATATTCGTCATATTGAGTCCGTTCAACATCGGTTCCTAAAAGGGATTGCTAGGAGGCCTAGGATTAGAGTGAGGCAATTACTCGTATGCTGAAATTGAACAAACTCTATCCTTTTCTATACCTTTCTCCTTTAGAAGACTGTCAGAAAAAATCTGATTTCATTTGTTTCTTCAAAATTATTAACCGTTTAATTGATTCACCTACATTACTACAACTCATCACATTCATTATACCTTCTCGTAGACTCAGAAATAAAGACCTGCTTTTCCTCAATCAGCACTCCACTAATTATGGTTATAACTCACCACTGCCCAGAATGTGTAGAATGGTCAATTCACGTCAAGACCTTGATTTTTTTGGTATTAGCTTAAATGATTTCCGTCGCTCCAACAATTGAAGATATTTTATATTTACCCTAATTTTTGCAAAGTCTTGACATGACTTGACACTTCTATTTTCTCTGTTTGTCTTTGCTTCCATGTACCATCCCCATCCTTACAATGTTCATTTCAAAATTTCGTGATACACTATTATAAATTGGACTTAAGTCCTTCAATAAATAAATAAATGATGTATTAATGTGAATGAAGCAAGGAGCGTGTGGCGAGACAGTTGCTTGGCAGTCTCTTCTTTCCTTCTACCTCTGCGGGGTAATGCTTGATGGTTAATTAAGTTTATTTTGTAGGACTCCCATTTTTAATTTTTACTGATTTTTATTTTTTAAGCCTCCATCAGGCACAATTAATCTCCGAGATGAAGTGATCTGTTATTGGTGTGAATATCGCTGATCTAGGGGCGTGGCCTCCTGACTTCACTTTTCCTCATTCCCCACCACTCTCAGAGGGCCAGTTTCCATTTATCTCGAAAAATTTAAGGGAAAAATCAATTTTGATTTGCTTAGCGATTCCATATTTTTGTGAGATTATTGGATAATGGACGTAATCTCCTGACAGATTTGTGTGATTTTTATAACTGTTATTTGCATTTTCTATGTACAACATACATTAAATGAGTAAATAATCATGCGTACTTGCAGGAATTCTTATTTAAATCGATCTAAACTAAAATATGTGACGTAAAAATCACACAAATCTGACAGAAGATAACGTCCGTTATCTAATAACGATCTCACAAAAAACAGAATCGCTAGGCAGTTCTTCTATGATATAATCTCACAGATGAATTGCGCCCGATCGTGTTAGGATTTGCATTCTGCCTGACGGAGGGTTAAATAAATGAGCCCTTGCTCGGAATAATGTTGTATCTAACAAAACTATCAATATTGAGTTACTGATGGAATAATGTTGAATCTAACAAAACTATCATTATTAAGTTACTGATGGAATAATGTTGAATCTAACAAAACTATCAATATTGAGTTACCGATGGAATAATGTTGAATCTAACAAAACTATCAATATTGAGTTACTGATGGAATAATGTTGTATCTAACAAAACTATCAATATTGAGTTACTGATGGAATAATGTTGTATCTAACAAAACTATCAATATTG
Source organism: Limnephilus marmoratus (assembly GCA_917880885.1). Taxonomy (NCBI): domain Eukaryota; kingdom Metazoa; phylum Arthropoda; class Insecta; order Trichoptera; family Limnephilidae; genus Limnephilus; species Limnephilus marmoratus. The sequence goes on along the minus strand of OU862930.1, from coordinate 25,193,328 downwards.
AGTTACTGATGGAATAATGTTGAATCTAACAAAACTATCAATATTGAGTTACTGATGGAATAATGTTGAATCTAACAAAACTATCAATATTGAGTTACTGATGGAATAATGTTGTATCTAACCATAGACATATGAATATTAGTAGACCTGCCCTAAGCGATAAAAGCGTATTATTTCCCCCTCCCCATACCGGTTCCATTGGAACCGGCTGGGATCGAGTTTGGCTTCGCGTGAATCTATAAAATATGATGTCATCATTCTTCTGCGAGACAGCGTCGAGCACCGATGGGTGCATTTTACGAAATAACACGGCAAAAATAGTGGCTTGTGTTTTGAAAATGTGTAAAAATAGAAGTGAATAAGAGAATAAACTCAATTGTCGTATTACATTCCATAGGCAAGCATTATTTTACTTTATTTTAAGCTTATTCAGATCACATAATATGATCGTTTTTGTAACACACACTATCACTCGAGATACATGGCGTGTGCTCGACGCTGTTTAGTGGGGTAAGTAAATTATGAAACATTTGTAAAAGTGTCTTAGACTAAATACGTCAACAAAATATTGGACTATGAAAATAGGAGAAATTTACTTTGCCGTATTTGGAATTCGCAAATTGGTTCATTACATGGCGAGCAATACGCGCTCCCATTTAAGAGGTCTATTCATTCAAAAGCAGAGTTTACTTTTAATAACTAAATGGTGATATTATAATGCGAGATGCCCATATACTCTCAGATTGTGTTATTTACGAATCACATGTCATCAAATTCATCTTCCCGCTCTGTGCCCCGCTGTAGTTGGTTTCTCCCCCTCACCTTTATGTTCTGGTCTAGTAATATTCATATGTCTATGAATCTAACAAAACTATCAATATTAAGTTACTGATGGAATAATGTTGGGCATATGAAATCCAATTTGGCAGACACAGGCTTTATTCCTGTATAATAAATTATACCAAATTGAATTATGACTATAATTTATTAATTTATTTTATTTTTACAATTTTTTTAAAAAAGAATGTGTCCTTACTGGGGTACCCCGTTCTAAGATCACATTGTACATGTTTACGTGTTTGAATAATTATAAGTTGGTACCTGTGTTAAAATATTAGGTCCTTACATATGAAATTGGCGTTTTGTATGGGAGGAACATAAAGTTGATTTTTTTTTAAATATAATATATTTATTTAATCAAAGTATGTACCATTGCTATCTATGTGCTTTTGCCATCTCATAGGTAGTTCATCGATCCCTTTACTAAAAAAACCATTCAGACGGGAATCAATAAAATCTTTGAAGGCGGTTTGGACTGCCTCATCGGAGTTGAATTTTTTCCCTTGGAAGAAGTTATCCAAATTTCGAAAAAAATGGTAATCTGTTGGGGCAAGGTCCGGAGAATACGGTGGACGTCTTAGACATTCCAATTGAAGCTCCTCTAATTTGGTAGCCGTCTGTTGTGCAGTGTGTGGTCTAGCGTTCTAATGCACGTTTGTTGATTTGCTTCACTCAATTCGTGAGGTACCCACCTTTCAAGCTTTTTCACCTTCCCAATTTGCTTCAAGTGGATTAAAACAGTTTTATCACTAACACCGCAGCCTGCAGCTAACTCGGACGTGGTTTGCGATGGATCCGCTTCTACAACAGCCTTCAATTCTTCATTATCAACTTTGGTCTCCGGCCGTCCACGGGGCTTGTTCTGCAGGTCGAAATTTCCAGAACGAAAACGTTGGATCCAAAAACGCACTGTGTTTTCTTTTGCGGCACCGTCGCCATACACATCATTAATCCTTCGAGCCGTTTCTGCAGCACTGGTGCCACCGTGGAACTCGTACTCGTAAATAACGCCATATTTCAAGTTTTCCATTTTGTAAACTAAGTGACACAAAGAAAAAAAACAATTAAAGAAAAAACAAATGAATTATAATTTTCGAAACACAAATACATGAGTAAATAGCTGTATAAATTTGAATGTGGAATTCCTAACCGAAGAGAAGATATTTGAGATCAAAGTTGCCAGTACGGCAAAACGCCAATTTCATATGTAAGGACCTAATATTACGTTAGGAAAATTGTAAAGCAATATCTAGAAGAAAACACAATACAAGCTTTAATCTTTGTTAGGTTGCAAAATTGTATCTATTTATTTATTTATTTATTTATTGTTTCTTTACACTGTAGGTAAAAATGTTTACAATACAATTTGTTACCTCACTAGGACAAGCCTGTGTTGAGGTTAACAATAATTATACAAGTTAACAAAATATGTAACACAAAATTATACAGATTTCTTTCTTCCCATGTCCATTTAAATATATAAATTGTGGCCAAAGAATTATATGTAGTTATTATTCCAGAGCTCAGTCTCTCCAAGGGAGACCTGCCCCTCATAGCCGACGTGGCCAGCAGTGACGATGTCTCCCCGGCTGATGTGTCCAGTGGTTCTATGGACGTTCTGCAGACGGCTGGAATCAGGTAATTACACCAGTTCGTTACTGACACCCGAATGACCAACAATACAATTTACATGAATCAATAAAGCGCGCCTTCCACCGCGATCGGAGCTGACTCCATACGGACTCCGCTCGACTAGCAAACGTTAACTGCATACAAGTGCTTCCACCAATGACGAGGAGAGTGGAGCGGACCGAATGAGTTAAAATAGGTTCGAATGAATCCGCTCCGCTAGTGCGAACGGACTGGACTGAACGAGTTAAAATAGGTTCGAATGAGTCCGCTCCGCTAATGCGAATGGAGCGGACCGAACGACTTAAAATAGGTTCGAACGAATCTGCTCCGCTAACGGAGCGGACCGAGCGAGTTGAAATACGTTCTAATGAGTCCGCTCCGCTAATACGAACGGAGCGGACCGAACGAGTTAAAATAGGTTCAAACGAGTCCGCTTCGCTAATGCGAGTGGAAGCTCCGTCGCGAATGGCAGCCAAGCCAAGACTAAGCGTCGCAGAGAGTGCAGCACGGTGGGGATTTGGCGTGGGGGAACCAGGCTACACGCCAGTATTGCTGGATTGCGCGTAAAATCGTTCCTCCCGCTTGGAGACCTTATTGTACGGACAACCCCCATAATTACATCTATCAACATTATTATTAATTCCTACATTGGTAATACAGATAATCTCCTTTGTACACTGTATACTTATGATTTCATGTTACACTTTTACGTAAAAGCCTTTTTAACCCGCCGCTGACCGCACCAGTGATTGGTCAAAAATTAAAAAAAAAAAAAAAATTGGATGGGATTTTGAACCTTATGTATAATATGTATATCTTATGTATATCTATGGATAACCGCTAAGGAACAACACCTCATTCTGACAGCTCCAATTTTTATTGCAAAATAAGTGACAATTAAGCAAAAAACACAACAAAAACACTAAAAAAAAAAACAAAAAAACCAGTGATTCGTTAACCCGTCTACATGGCTCAAAATATTCACAAGTCACAAAAGTGACGCCACGATTTCGCGCGCAATTTCTGAATTGTTCCGACTTTTACAATAATGCCGATAAAACAGTTATTTTCTATCATTTTGCCAAAACAAAGACTGTTCTAAAAACTAGATAAAGTAATCTTCAAGGTGTGTTTATTAGAAATCAATATTTTAGTTTCTAACTAATTGAATTTTGATATTCAAAATCAACATTAGCAAAAAAAAAACTCACCCGTATGTTTTGATCCAAAAACCGCATAAAAATTAATAAATTTAATACTTGGAAATAAGATTCTATCACTTAAAACTCTATTTTATCAAACTGTCACTTCACTTTTTATCCGTTTCATACAATTTTTTTTTTTAATTTGATATTAAACTGGATTGAAACTTTTTTTAGGTTAAAAATTTACCATTAGTTGAACCACATTTTTAATGCATTATATAATCATTTACGAGGAATATTAACCATACACATATGCCTAAGGCATTTATTTAATAAATTAATATCACTTTTGTTAATTTATTGCAGAATTTATTGACTTTTTAATAGATTTACACGTACTTGTCGAAAATAACCTCAAAATAGCACCATTTTAAAAACAAGTTTCTGAGAAATTCTTAAAAGATAACTTCGATATAAATGGAAAATCCAATAGTTAATGAAACATAATTGATATTTTTTTTAGAAACACACCGAATAACTATAATTTACAATAACAATTTGAAATATCAAACTCGCTTTGCACCGACCGAAAAAGCGACAAGATTACACGCGAATCACAAAAAATTGAGATGTGATTGACTGGCTGTCCGTCACAGTTCCAATATAATCGACTTTTTGCACGGAACCGGGGTTGGTAGTTTTTATTCATCAACAAAACTATATAAACAGGCTACATGGTACATGCAGTGTATTCAATGCATTTACAATATGTAATTAATTTAAATATATTCGAATATCGTACGTAAAACCCAAAAAAAATAATTTTATAATTAATTATTTCACTTTTAAAGTTGTATGAAAATTCAAATAGCAATAAAGTATTTTTTGTACACTTTGGTGCTATTAAATTTTAATAAACGTAATTTAAAGACATTTTATTCGAAAAACAACTGATCACCGAAGACTAATTAGATTGTCGTGTAGTCGAGAAGTAAATCACGCTGCGTAGTGAAGTCATAAGCCAAAACCGCGCGAAAAAAAGAGTTTTGACCGTAATTTGAAATGTGAATATTCAAAACGTTGTTGAAAGAGTATTCCTATTGTGAATTTTTTTTTGTTTAAATATTTCAGTTTGTATTTTTTTTCTTTAATTTTTGGTAAAAAAAAGAATTGTGATTGTACCCTATTCATACTCAATCTGATCATACCTTTTTATATTGAAATAAAACAATAATCTTGTTAAAAACCATGGAATTTTATTTACATGACAAACCGGTTTCGCTTAGTTTTAGCTACATTTGGGTAAAAAAATAAATTCAGTTTCAGTGCCGGAAACCCGGGCGTTTATTTCAGATAGCATTTTGTACATACATATTTTTCTCATTACCCTCCTCACTAGACAAAGTCTGTTCTGAGGCTGGTAATTAACAAATAATAATTATAAGTAGAAAATACGTACTTAAAGTTTAAAAGAGAATAAATAAAATAGAGATAAAAAATGGTATACCAGTGATAATTTTTTTTTTTTTTTATATACATATATAATAAGAATAGCAGTTATACAATTTAGAATGGTTACAGAAAAGGCAATGCCCTATATATATTTTTTATTTATTAGACATTAAATGCAGTGTGAATGTATATAAAATTATGCACTAGTTATTAAGAATATTTCTAGTTTCTGTTCTGTCTTTTGCCTTCAACCAGATTACGAATCTTTTGAACAACCAATTAAAAAATTTTGGTGTGACAAAGTTTTTGTATGGGTTAGGAACTTATTGAATATGTGTGGTGCCAGGAAAGATTCCCGTTTTTTTGCGATATTTGCTCTGATGTATGGTACTCGTAATTGTTTGTGTGTGTGTGTGCTCTTGTGTTTTGCGAGTGAGTAATGTGGCGTGGTGAAGTTTCGATACAGTTTTTATAGATGATCTTCTTTAAGAATAGTTTGTTTATGTCTAATAAATTGTTTTTAATCATTATCTGTTCAATCAATTACTAATAAATACATTGTGTGAACAGTTATAAATACATTTTTGCGAAAATTAGATGGAGGCTATGAGCCGAGGAATTGAACACGCGACGTCTGGGTGGGACCCAAATGCAACATTTTACATACATATATATATATATACAATTACTTTTTATAAAGAACATAAGTGGAATGGATAATAATCTTATAAATAATAACAATTACATAATATGTAATAAAAATCGGAAACACTTAAGGATTTTTGTATATCTCCGTATATATTTGCTTTGGAAGCAATATTTCTATAGTGAAATATGTCGACATTGATTCTCGTCACGATGCAATCTCTGAGAACAGGAATTATACATAAAATTATTGCGAGAAGCAACTATTTGAATGGAACATGGAGTCTAGTGTTCTATTTTTTGGGTACATTGTTATTAATCATACTTAATAGGTCAAGGCTGTTTAAATGTTGGTTGATGATTTTAAATAATAATAAAATTTCACTTTTTTTCGCTGTAAATAAATATAAATATTGTATACTATGAACCAATTATAAATATGTAACGTCGTGGTTATCCAAAATAATTACAAAATAAATTATATGTAAAGATATTCCTGTTTTAGAACAGTATAGCCAAGATAATTTATTTAAAATGGTGATAAAACAACAAGAAAACAAACACGTTAAAAATCGTTACATACGATGGTCACTATTTATATTTCGGGAATAGCAAATAATAACATACATTTTTTTAATGAAAATGGCTTTATTGGTTTTCGAAACATTCCCCTCGATGATCAATACACTTTTGCATTCGTTCAAAACATTTTTAATCATTTCCTTACACCACTTGAACGAGGGTTTTTTGAGCGATTTCATGCAAAATCGAATGTATTGAAGCGGAACTAATTTGCAAGGATGCCTCTATCTCACAATATGTCACATGAAATTTCCATTTTTTGGTCAAACTGATTTTCTTAACTCACTGTAAACAAAACAAATAGCACTTGTTCATCAAAATATTGTGCTTTAACATGTCAAACTTTCTTATGGTGTTGCCAGATTTCACCTATTTAAAGTAGTGTTGCCAATTCCCGAAATATAAGTAGCGACCCTCGTAACAACAACTATATCAATATTCATAACAAAAAGACAAAAATAAAATAGTAAACATAACCATCGGGACGTCCTGTGCGAAGGCTACCATAATTTAAAAAATGTATGACTCATTCGAGCCATACAAAAAGAAGACAAAAATAATGCTATTGTAGCAGATCAAAACAGATTCGTGTCTCCATCTTCTAAGCCTACATGATTGATCACAACAGTTATAAAAAATGATAATGTTAGTATTTTGTGACAAGTGCATACGATACCAAAAGCAATTGACAACTAAGCCATGTTAAATCCCAAAAGTTTTGACACCTATTGCGTTAGGAAAAATACTTGACTGAAAAACGTTAACAAAACTTGCCATCAAAACAAGAAACTTATAAAAGCCAACCCGCAACAAATGCTAGAATAATAAAAGTCAATTACTTTACTAAACCAAAAAATTTAAAAAAAAGCCTGTAACAAGATGAAATGATTTATTGGTTTTCAGAAATACACAAACACTTTGCCGCTAGATTCGGAAAACTAACTATTGAGACCGTGGCCATGCTTTCTAGGGCTCGTGATCGTTCTAATGTACAAAAGTCAAACAAAACTACTTGAGAGTTGATAGTAGGTGAATTGCAGGCAACAGGCAACAGTGCTGAAGATAATTCGACAACGTTGATAAAGAAACATGCATTAGACAGACTAATTAATTAAAATCTCCGCAATAGCGTATTTTCCTCAAGAGAATCACGACGAACGGCCGAGTGACGACTACATAGAATTATAATGTGCAAAGCAGGTATTGGACCGACTGTGGGATGGAAATATACGCACAATTAGCCATCCAGATGATACAATCAACAATAGGTGATCAGTCATGACAAGTAGAAAACACTGGAACCCTAGTCCACACAATATGAGTATTCAGTCAGATTTATTTATATTTGAAAAACTAATAAGATTCCTTTCTGCGCACACCACGGTCGCCGCAATGAATACACCATACCTGCCAAACTAAGCAACAGTATGATAATATTCAAAACATGGTACCGCGCAGAGTGGTACCTCACATTGTTTACAAATATAATTTGTTCTCTTGTCAAGGAAGGGTTAGAAAACTTGTCAGTCGTTACTAGTCGTCTAGCCGGCATCAGACTCTGTGCCAACTTGTGATGCTTGTCCTTCAACTGCGACACAAGCGAAATCCTGTGTACCAAAGTAGTTGCTTTCGATGCCGACGACTGGCGATGCAACACAATAGAGTTGTGAATACTCACGTTGAGCAGACGCTTGAACATCTTGTGGGTCCATTTAGGGCACCTCTTGCGTTCAAGTAAGAAGGGTTCCAGCATCTGATCTTTTTTGTCAACACCTCCCATATATTTATTATATTCTCTGACTACTTTCGGTTTGAATATATTTGTCCTACCCCTGGAAGGTCCAAGTTCCATTTCCGCGCCATGAAAGGTCGATATTGTCGTCACCTTTTTCTTATCTTGCCACGATAGTACGGCGACATCACCAGCGTGACGACCGAAATAATGTCCGTCCGCCATGTTGATACGACTAAATTCTGGTGGAACATTGGCCCTATTATGTAATTATTATTAATGTAATGTAATTCTAACTCTACCACGGTGAGCGTCTTGGAGGATGGAAAAAAGGTATTAGCAGCTATTAGTGAAATTAATAGCGAGTTCAATCTAGAAGATGTGAAAATTTACAGGCTTGGAAGTAAAATTCCAAACAAAACCAGGCCAATTAAATTAGAATTCGATGAAGTCAAACAGGCGAAACTTTTACTCTTTAACAAAACTACTCTGTCCAATGGAATTATAATCAAACCTGATAGGACTCTACAACAAAGACAACATTTAACTGACCTCTGGAAGGAATTAGAAGAGAGGAAAGAAAAGGGCGAAGTCGATTTACGAATCAAACATTTCAATGGAATTCCCAAAATCATCAAAACTCAATCAAAAAACTGAAAAACAAACAGAACAGATTTTCTAGACTTACAGGATATTATCAAAATGTACGGGGAATGCGTACAAAATTGCACCAACTTAAAACTAACTCCCCAATCTTCTCACACGACATTCTGTTTTTAACTGAAACATGGTTAAATGCTGACATCAGCTCGTCTGAATTAGGCCTACATCACTATACCACATATCGTTCTGATCGAAATTCTTTTACGAGCAAAAAGTCTAACGGAGGAGGTGTGATGCTGTGCGTATCCAAGAATATATCATCTACTAAATTACCGGTTAAACACAAAAGTGTTGAACAAATTTTTGTATTGCTCAATATACCTAATGGAAAAATTATTATCGGCTGTGTCTATATCCCACCTGCATCTGATTTGCAAACATATAAAAATCACATTGATGACATAGAAGTACTCAAATTCAAATATCCTAAAGCAAAATTCATTATTGCCGGTGATTATAACCTTCCCAACTGGACCAGCCAAGATGACAATGGACCTGCTACAAACCAAGCAGAATTACAGTGTGATAAATGCAGTGAAATTCGTGATATGTCTTTATTCTTGGGACTAACTCAATCAAACAAGATTTTCAACTTTAACAATCGAATGTTGGATTTAGTATTTTCAAGTGATTCGAAAATAATGGTTGAACTATCCGACGAATTATTATTACCGTTAGATCAATACCACCCACCATTGGATATTATCATAACAAATATGCCTTTAACATCTTCAAAAAAAACAAGTGCCCCATCGTATAACTTTTCCAAAGCTGAATACCATCATATTATTGAGTACCTTATCCAAACAGATTGGTCCTTTTTAGATGAGGAAAATAATATAAATGATCAATTAGAACACTTTTACTCGATTTTAAATACCTCTATAGAACAATTTGTTCCCAGGGTTAGCTTCAAATCATCTTATTATCCGAAATGGTTTACAAAAGAATTAACTAATTTAATTAATAAAAAAAAATGTATCCACAGAAAATATAAACATACCAGAAATCCTAACGATTATATAACATTTACTAAACTACGAAAACAATGTAAAGAACTATCAATAAAATGCTATAGTAACTATGTTAACGTAATAGAAAATGAGGTACGTCATCACAATGTGAAAAAATTCTGGAATTTTACTAAATCTCAGCGAAACGATAACTGTGGATATCCTAATAACATGTATTTTAAAGAAAAATGTGCTGACAGTATCGAGGGTATAGTTAATCTCTTTGCTGACTCATTTAAAAGTGTTTACGACAAAGATATTCCTGTTAATGCAGTCTCCACTACTTCAGTGGAAGAGTCATTAAACCTAAGCCAATGTTTCATAAAATTAGAATCTTTAAAAAGGGGCATAAACGCATTGGATAGTAATAAATCTGCTGGACCTGATGGTATTCCTCCCATATTTTTAATAACTTGCATTGATAGTTTGATATATCCCATACAAAAACTTTTTAACAAATCCTTAGCATCTGGCTGTTTTCCGGCTCTGTGGAAAAAGAGTTATTTAACGCCTATTCATAAAAAAGGAGACAAAAGCGATATATCAAACTATAGACCTATTTGTATTATGTCTGCTTTACCCAAACTTTTCGAGTCATTAGTATTAGATACCATTGTAAAACCTATCAACAATATTATTGTTCCTAACCAACATGGCTTTATCAGAGGTCGATCTACCTTAAGTAATTTAACTATCTATAATAATTACATATCCGAATCCCTTAGTCTGAAACAACAAGTGGATTCTATATACACTGATTTCAGTAAAGCATTTGATAAGGTTCGACATCACATTCTTATATCCAAACTCCGACTGTTAGGCATTAAAGGAAGTTTATTGACATGGATTATTAGTTACCTCAGTAATAGAGTGCTTAGTGTGAGGATTAATTTTATAGAATCCTATGTATTCGAGGCCACAAGTGGTGTCCCGCAAGGGTCCCACCTCGGCCCAATATTCTTCTTAATATTCATTAATGACATTGTAAATATATTTAAAGATGTACAAGTCCTACTTTTTGCAGATGATCTAAAATTGTTTAAAAAAAATACGAAATATATATGATTGCCTAATTTTACAAGCTAATTTAGATGAATTTTTTAAATGGTGCGAACAAAATATGTTATTTTTAAATACTGAGAAATGTCAAGTAATACGATTTTCCAGAACTCATTCTCATATTTTACATGAATATAATTTTAATAATGTTAAATTAACACCAGTATTACAAATTCGCGACTTGGGAGTTATATTCGATTCAAACTTAACATTCACACCACATATAGATAATATAACTAATAAGGCTTTAAAGATTCTTGGCTTCCTTTGTAGAACCCTAACTGATTTTAAGTCCTTGGATTGCATGAAAACACTCTACATTTCATTAGTTAGATGTCAAGTTGAATATAATTCACCTATTTGGTCCCCTTTCTATAAAGTACACTCTAACAAAATAGAACGAGTTCAACACAAATTTCTTAGATACTTAAATTTCAAACTCAAAATTCCAATAGAAAACATTAATTATTTAAGTTTAATGAATCGACTAAATTTAATTACGCTGTCTGACAGAAGAATCATTTCAGACCTAATTTTATTGTACAGAATTATGAACAACCTAATTGACAGCCCTGCGATCGTTTCTACTATTAAACTTCTTGTACCGACAAGGAATACTAGACAAAATATAACATTCTTTTGCAACACATACACAACTAACTATCAATCACACTCACTTACCAATAGGATGCATTATTTAGGCAACAAGTTTGGTGGTATTGTAGATGTATTTGCTGATTCCCTTTACATTCTAAAATGCAATTTAAACCAACACTTTGTTGAATCCTACAAATTATTGTAACATGGGTATAATATATTTAACGATTTGATTTGTTATTGAAATGTTTATATTATATTTTGTTCTATGTTATTGTTAAATATTACATTGTTTAAAATATTTCACGGTTTTCCACAAGAATATACAAGTGGTTTTTTTCTTTAAAAACTACTTGTATATTCTTAAAAGTTTTTTCACTTTTTATAACTTTTGGTATAAATTCTATGTATGTGTAATCCTAGATATATTAAATATTATTTTCTAATCTATGTAAAAGCCCCTACGGGCGTATAACAACAATAAATAAATAAATAAATAAATTAGTGCGCAATGTCCCGACGCAGTCAGTCTTATTTCTCTTGAGGAACCTAGCCAGTAGAGGAGAGTTGAACCAATTGTCCATCCAAAGAGTGTAGCCCTTATTCAACAGTGGCTTTACAAGCCTCAGCACTGTGGATGTAGATTTCAAAACACCAGCCGACGAATCTAGAGTAGTTGTTTTACCTGTATACACAAAGAACGACCACAAATAGCTAGTCAGGGAATCACACAGTTCAAAAGTCTTTATTCCGAATCTTGCAGCCTTTGTTTTGATATATTGTTTCATACCCAATCGACCTTTCCACAATGTTAAGGACTCGTCAATTGAAATGTTTTGGCCTGGAACATAAAGTTCTTGAAATTTGGTATTCAAATGATTTATTATAGGTAATAGGCTACAAAGTTTTTTGTCTTCAGGACTAGTGTACGTACCACCCTCGCTGGCGTAGTGCAAATACTTGGCCAACTCGCAGTACCGCTTATAAGACAGTAATTTTCTAAATACATTAGTTTTCATCACCCAATGAGTTGAAAAGCATGAGTTAATTGTTGGCATGCGAATAATACCTAGCATCATGAAAAACGCGAACAAAATTAAAATTTCATGCCTGTTAGTGTTCCTCCATGTAAGGCTTAGGCTATCACGACGCCGAGCGTCCATCGCATATCTGTTCGTCTCTGCTGCAATTACATCAAGAATTTCATCAGTCCATATAGCTCGAAATGCATCATACATGGAATTATATGTGGCGGTAGGCCCTGACGTCTGGGGCACAAACGTTTCCCTTTGACCGGCAAATGTACTTATGCCGGCCCAAGAGAACTCCGATGCGTTCTCATCTTCGGTCAAAGAATGAGCACCGGTATCCGAAATAGGGTCATCCACTTCGTCACCATCTGCATCATCTGTTGACCGATAATCAGAACGCGCTGGCAACGGTGCACCTCGCGCTTGGCGAATGCGCCCACCGCGAGCCATACGGGTGATTTGTGCCTGAGATAAAGCCGAGAGCTCGGGAGGTACCTGGTCATTCGTCGCATAAACCTCAGTAGGTAAATTCCCGGATACCCAGTTATCTCCCGCTCCAACAGGACGTCCCCTCCAGTTACGTTTTCGGCCAGAATCGCGTACGATGTTGCCTTCGGCTCCACGGGCGTTTCCGCGGGCGCGTCTGTTTCCGCGGACGCCTCTGTTTCCGCGGCCGCGTAGATTCCCCCGTGACACCTCCAGCGGAACATCGAACTCTAAAAATAATGGTTGAAGATATAAAATTGTTACTTTATCATATTTTGTAATTATTTAATGCAAAATATATATATATAAAATATGTATTAATGTACCTTCTGCCTGGCTGCCACCCGCCTGGTCAGCAATACCACTGACGTCTGTCACCAATTCTGAAAATATAACAAACTATTAGAATGCAATTACATAACTCGATATACATATGTTAAAAAATATATATAATTTTTTTACGTTCTGCATGACTGCCACCCGCTTGGCCAGCATCGCCGCCAATGACGTCTATCATCGATCCTGAAAATATAACAAACTATTAGAATGCAATTTACAAAACTCGATATAAATATCTTCATAAAAAAAACTGTGCTTTATTTTACGTATTTATTACTACAATAATTTTAACTAGAACTCATACCGTCGTCCGCGAAATTAATTTCCATCATGCCCACGTCCATATAGCTTGTAAAAAATTTTGATGTCTGTAAATAAAGAAATTATATTATTATTGTACATTATTCACCGTATTATTTCAAGAGCAGTGTTAAATAAATTAATTTTAAAAATACCTCTTCGTAAGCATCACCAATATCAGCATCAACATCAGCATCAGCATCAGCAAGCGGGTTAAAAAAATCATTTTTGTCTCCTTCGTCCTCTTCTTCCTCGCTGAAGCTATCGTCAGCCTCCAAAAACTCCAGCAACTCAGTCGGTGGCTCCTCTTCCGTTCCACAATTCCAAATATTCCTAATGTAATTGAAACAATAATGAGTTTTATATATTATTCTATCGCTGAATTTTGGTAGCCAAAATATCTTTGTAACTAGATACCTATCTAATTATAATTCATAACGTCATTTTTTTCCAATTCATTTCGGATATTAAATATTATTACGATAATATATAAAAACAATTTAAAATTTAAAAAAATAAAAAAAATATATATATATATATATTATAAGCAATAATTATTAGCCTGAAACATAAATATAAAATGAAAAAATCTTCCGCCTTAAATTATGCCACCGACAAGACTCGAACTCGTTTAAACATTGCTAATAATAATTTATTATCCTTTGTGCTATGCATAAAAACGTTGTCTTTATTAAAAAAATATATATATATTATTAGTTTATTATTTAAAAAAATTATAATGTTAAATTTTTAATTTCTTTGTTGTACACAATAATGACAATATTTATTATAAAATGGGGTTCTACAAAACAAAACAAAAAAACTTAGACAAATACCCATAATCTTCCAATACGTATAATAAAAATATCGATTCAATTTTAATAACTAGTTGAGTGACCACCCCATCACTACTCCGAAAAACGGTTGAATTTGACAGCCGACAAAACATTATGAAACATGGGTTGATATTTTCCAATAAAACTACGTAAATATATTGAAATGACATTAGTGTTTTTCTGGAATATTGAATGTAAATATATGCTTCCACTTTTTATACAAGAATATTCATAAAATACTGGAAATTCAATTAGTAAAAATGGATTTAAAAATGTGTTCCCAGCGATTTTATAGCATTTAAAATTTTCTATATTTAATTTTTACATTATAAATCTTCAAAACCTACAAAATGTAATATAAACAGGTATACAATATATTGATTAACAAATACAAATTTACTTACCTGGACATTTCGTGTTATTTTTTGTAAAAATTGCACTTTTTGTGACACCTAGACTGCACTGCACGAACGATACTTCTGACCAAATGGCGCGAAATCAAACTGTCACTTTGGATCGAGATTGTAAAATATCTATACAATATAGCTTTCTTGTTTCAAAGACAATAAGAAGCATTATTTCGTTCTCTTTCTGGTAAATAGAAAAAATACATATGTTTGCATGAGAGGAAGAGAGATATATAGCTTTTAAAATGTAAGGTCGCACCGGGATGTTTTTGACCCTATGAAATCATAGCGCAATAACGTGTTTTGGTGTGTTTTTGATCCTAAACAAGCAGACGGGTTAAATACAGTGAGTTTATTTGGTAGTGGCAGTGCTAAATATTTAGAAATCTCGTCAAAAAAAAAAACGAAACAAGACATTATAAACCACAGACAATTTATGTGTTTTTGAAAAAAAAAAAAAAAAGTCATTTCTGTCATAGACAACACAACAAAATTATTAAAAAAATAAATTATATGGGGCATCTGTGAACAAACCATAGAATTTTAACTACAAGCAAAAAAAAAACGCGAACAACATGTCTAAATCTCGCAGTAAATTCTCCAGTGCGAAGAAAACCACATCCTCACCCCTATTAACTGGCACCATGGACTCACCGTCGGCGACACACCAATCTATGATTAATATAGACAGTGAGTCAATATTTGAATTTATCAATACGAAATTCGAGGAAATGAAGACAGTGATGCTCAATAAAATTGAAACAGAGCTGCAAGAAATAAAAACCTTCACGAACTTCATTAACGACAAATATGATGACATTATACAAAAACTGCAACAAATTATGGACATTCCAAACAAAGTCAACAAACTCAAGGAGGAACTGGCGGAAAAAGAAAACAGATTGGCTACGGTAGAAATCCACCTAGCGGATATAGAACAATCGGCCCTTTTGAAAAGTATAGAAATAAGCGGTCTAAAACTACAGGACGACACATCCCTAGCTCATGCTGCTGCACGGATCGCTGAACTCGCAGGCGTTACGATTACCCCAGAGGATACCTACAAAATCACAAAACACAGACCAAATGATCAGAAAAAAATTACAATTAATTTTGCGGATATAACAAAAGCGGATACCATATTAGCCCAAACACAGTGACGCGATAAAAAAATTCAACGGGGAAGGAGCCCAATATGTTTACGTAAATGCGGCTCTAACGCAATACTATAAAAATCTGCACTGGAACACCAGAAAAAGAGCCCAAGAAAAAGACTATAAATATGTATGGATAAAATCCGGAAAAATACTTGTAAGAAAAACTAAGGACTCAAGAGTTATAGAAATAAAACACTTGAACGATATATCTAATAAACTGACATAAAAAACTAATGTACACCAAACACAACCTCACATCATATAATTACACAAATACACACCAACATGGCTGATTACATGAAATATATAGACTCGAACAATCAACACTACTGTATAAGTACAAATGATTTTAATCTATGGACCAACATCACAAAAGAAAAAAATAGAATCAAAATATTGCACCAAAACATTAGATCGATCAATAAAAATTTTGACGAATTTATAATATACCTCCAACAGATTGACAATAATTTTGATGTCATTGTGCTGACAGAATGCTGGTTGAATGAAAACTATATCCCAAAAACAATCAAAAACTATCATACACACCACACAAATATACACAAAAACCAAAATGATGGTATAGTTACGTACATCAGTGATAAAAATAACATAAGCGTTCAGGAAATAAACATCATAGACTCCAACTGCTTACAGATTACATATGAAAAAGAAACATGTATCCTAGCTATGTACAGATCTCCATCCAAAAACAACATTACAAACTTCCTAACAGAACTTAACAATACATTAAATGACCTCAACAAATACAAAAATATCATCATCATAGGAGACCTTAACATAAACATTCTACAAAACGGACACCCACAAAACATAGAATACCTAACAATACTAGCACAGCATGGACTGGAGCCAACGATAAATGTCCCAACACGAGTAACACAAAACACTAAAAGCTGTATAGATCATATAATGATCAAGACAAAACTAAAAACCAAAACAGTAGTACTTGAAAGCACAATTACAGATCACTACATGAATATGATAGCAATAGACACCGAAAACACTAATTCGAACCAACATAAAATATTTACAAAAAAAATAATTGACTACTCAAACTTAAAAGAAAAATTACAAAAAATAAACTGGAATACAATATACCAAATAGATAATGTCGAAGAGGCCTGGAATAAATTTACAAATACGTTAACGCAAGAAATAAAAAATTTCACTTCAATAAAACACATAAAACTTACACACAAAGCAAAAAAAATTAAACTATGGATAACACAAGGAATATTAAACTGTATTCGTAAACGAGACAAAATTCACAAACAAATTAAACACACACCGTATGACATGGAACAACTTAATTACTATAAAAGATATAGAAACATCTGCACGAAAATTATTAGAGTAGCTAAGGAGTTATACTACAGAGAAAAACTTAAAGAAAATAATAACCCAAAGGAAATATGGAGAATTTTAAAAGAAGTTACATACACACAAAAATACAAACAGAAAAATACTATTGAACATCTAAATATTAACTCAAACAAAATTGATGCCAAAACAAATACAGAATTTATGGCAAACCATGTCAATAACTTCTTCGCAACTATAGGGAAAGTTTTAGCGAACCGTAAAAAACATAGCACAAACACAATAACACAAACAAACATTTCAATCATCAATACTCAACCGACACAACACAGATTTATAATAAAAACAACTTCGGAAAAGGAAATTGACAAAATAATAAACACATTAAAAAACCAGATTGCTCCTGGTTTAGATGAGATAACAACGGATTGCATTAAAATAATAAAAAATGAAATATTAAAACCTATAACACACTTAATCAACCTTAGCATAACACACGCCTTCTTTCCTAGTACTCTTAAAAAAGGACTGGTGATACCTATTTATAAATCCGGAGACAAAATGGAAATAACTAACTATAGGCCAATCACATTGTTAAACTCGCTATCAAAGATTTACGAAAGAGTATTAAAAATCCAAATTATAAAATACCTGGAAGAAAACAAATTAATCTCGGATAAACAATATGGATTTAGAGAAAAAAGAAGCACAAAAGAAGCTTTGGCAAGTACAATAGATTATATACATAGCAACTTAGATCAAGGGTATAAATGCATAGCGATATATCTAGATTTAGCTAAAGCGTTTGATTCAATCTGCCACAAAACACTTTTTAAAAAATTAGAAAATATGGGTATCAAAGATAAAGAACTCCAACTATTGAAAAGTTATATGAGTGACAGAACACAACAAGTCAAAATTAATAACCATACTAGCAAACCACTGCCGATTACATACGGAGTTCCACAAGGAAGCATACTAGGGCCCATTCTTTTCACCATTTATATAAATGAACTTTGCAGCATGGAAATAGACGGTGAAATAATCAGTTACGCAGACGACACAGTTTTACTCTTTAAAGCTAAGGACTGGAAAAATGTATATAACAAAGCAAATCTAGGAATCACGCAAGTGAAAACATGGCTGGACTCTAACACACTTACACTAAACATATCGAAAACAAAATTCTCAACGTACAGTATAACTAACACGGGACAGCCAAAAAACGATACAAATACCATAAAAATACACGAATGCATTAACACAAACATCTGCGATTGCCCTCCTCTAGAAAAAACGGAACAAATAAAGTATCTAGGTATCGTAATTGACCATAACCTTAGATGGACACATCATATTAAACAAATCACAAATAAACTCCTCAGAACAATACACATTTTCCTAAACATAAGAAACATATATAAAATAAAACAATATATTTCGCACTTTGTCAATCAATAATAGAATATGGATTAATTGCTTTGGGAGGAGCAACAAACGCAGCTATCGCTCAAATAGAAATCGCACAGAAAACGATCTTAAAAGTAATACTTAAAAAACATAGACTAACCGATACAGATCAAATATATAAAAGTTATGACGTACTAGATATACGCCAATTATATGTAAAAACACTACTGAACTACATTTTTGACCCAAAAAACACACTCCAACAAACCCCAAATATCACTAATAGACCAGTTAGACAAGCGTACAAAGAAAACATAAAAACTCCGACGGTAAACACTACCTTTGGAAAAAGACACCATAAATACCAAGCTATAAAAGCATTCAACAGTCTTTCACTTGAAACAAAAATTGAGGAAAACAAAAATAATTTCAGACATAAAATAAAAAAATGGATTAAAGAACAAAATAGACAATTTTACCAAAATTTCATAACATAAAAGAATAAAACGTATACTCCCAACACACAAAACCAATATAAAACACGTAACACTCACAAACACATAAAACATAATGTACGCCGATTTTCATTTAATTACTTTATTTTTTTAGTTTATTAATTTAAAATAATTTTAATTTTTGATCTCTATTTTTAGTTTAAAATTATCTTTATTTTAAATGATTTTTTTGTTTGTTTTATCACCAACTTTGTATATTTCTTTTTTTTAAACTATAATGTATAAAGTATTATATTATAAAATGGGGGCCTCAGCACGGGTAAACAACCCAGTGAGGCCAACATTACTGGTTTGTACTATAAAAATTTGTAAAATAATACTGTATCAACAATAAAAAAAAAAAATAAAAAAAAAGAAACTGTATCAAGAACAAGGTCAGAATCGCTTGCGCCAACAGTATTCCCGATACCGCTAGAAATTTCATTCGCCTGGCAGCACCAGAGTATTTTAAAATAATTTATCTGTGGCATTAGTCGGCCGCATATTACCGCGAAACGAGCTGTCAAAGTCAGTCGATGTTTGGTCACAAAAACTTCGATAAACCTATCAATTCATCAAATAAACTCAAGTAATGTTATTTATCTCGATAAGTTTATTGTTCAAAGAATGTGTTTCGGTGAATAAAATGAACGATAGTTCGAAACAAATGAAAAAAATATTACTTCAAAAGTATTCTTTCCGAGATTTCATACGATGTATGGGCAAAATATCCTGGCTAACAATGGGTTAAAAGGCGTATAAATAAAAATATAACACCCAAGTACAAAGACAGTTATTACTTGAATGAATGACTGACACAAAAGTAACAAATGACATCAGCATCACCCAAACGGCAAATGATAGTATTACACAAATAAATGATACATGACTATGGAACGTCACCAAAATGGTGAAGGACAGTTATTTCATAAATTATTTTTTTTTGCGTTAGCCCTGAACAGGGGGTGAGGAAAACAATTGGGTTGAATTTAACCGGTCAGCAACGTAAGCAGATATATGCGTTAAAAATACGATAGCAGTCAAGTACAATAAGCGTGTTTATACGTCAACGCGTGTGTCTCCATAGAAATCGTTCTAACTCCGTTATTGTTTTAGTGACATCCCTAAAACAAAAAGTAAAAGGTCGATAGTGGATCAAGCTGTACATCCCTATTCAAGTTGTCCATAGAAATACATAACAAGAATATTCTGTCGTTCGTGCGGTCTGACACATAATTTTAATATTTATTTGTAATATAACAATTTGAAAGCTTATTTTGTAACCTTTCTAAAACAGTTTTTACTATTCAGCTACGTTCAGAAATGTTTCATTTATAGAGCTTTAATTGTGAAGCGGTAATAACACAAAATTTTCGTAAAATGTCATTTCGTTTGAGACATTTTAAGTGAATATTCGCGATTTTCGGAGGGGTTAACAGTGTTTGTGTTTGCTTGGTAGCTCCAGTACCTTGGACAATTGCAGCTCTGCCATTTCCAGTTCTGCTCAGCCGGAACCCGAGGAGTTGCTCTGCTCCAGCACGGCACCCGTCACCAGCCAGCACATCCTCGTCACACCGCTCAACACGTCAGTATACCCCCGTTTTGGCACCCCTACCACCATCCTATACTCATATTGTGTCCTTGCTTAACAAACAACTAGTCGCACATAGTCCGTACACGTCTGTTCCGAAATCACGAGACTTACGTCAATTTGAGAGGTGGATATGGATACCGCCGCCCCGGGAACCATTTATTGGATAACCAACACTTCTGCCATATGTCACCCCTGGCTATGTTCATGGGGTGAGGTTTGTCCGGATCTTGGCGGCGGATGCGTCTGCCCACCAAATGCATGGCAAGACAGATCGGGAGAGACTTGAGGGAGATCTTATGACCTCTCCAGCAGGACTCTCTCGAAACATTGCCTTGTACCCCAGTGGTAGGGATAGATTCATACGTCCGTCACTCCTGGACACACTGACCCCCAGAACTCACCCTTCAAACCCTTTTTCTTTCCCCAAACTTCCTTTCTTTCTTTTCCCTAAAATGACCCTCCACACAGCTTCCCCAAAGATGACATAGGCTCTGAGCGGAATTGTTTTTCTCAGGGCGTCCTGTGTGGAGCTAATGTAAAAAAAACCAATCATTATTGAATATACTGGAAACATTAAACTAGAAACCTTACTGACAATCGGTCGATTGCTGTAGCAACTGTGATTTTTATATCCTGTTATTCTTTGTTCTCTGTTTTTTTCCTAGCATTGACCGAAAGCGAACGTCTGACAAATTACAAATTGTTTGATACAAGTGACACCATGTTTAAAGTCTCGAAAAAGTGAGTAGCGACATTCGTCCGGCCGGTCGTGGGAGAAACTAGCGACACCCGCTAATTTATTTAATGTCGGCAACATCGCATTGGCCTTTGTACGAACCTTGTACGAAGATGTATACCAGTAGTCACTACGATACTACAAGATATATTGTCAATAGACATTGTCAAATCTCAGTTAAAACGACATCAATAGACGTTTTGTCCTTGAATGCGTCAACTGCCTCACAAGAAATGTGATTTTTTTTTTTGTACGCTACCTATAATATATTCAAGTACAAACTTTCAATAGTCATGCATAACTGTGTTGCTCTGTTGTTTCTTTTGATCAACAATAATTCTCAGATGATCGGGAGTTTCAATGATACTCGGTTTGTCAAGTTACAAGTTGTGTTTATTATCGTCTTGTTTACAATGGATATTTAACTGGACTAAATGTCCATTCTAATGGGTGCTCAGTGTTTATCTGTGGCAAGGAAACTGGGCACTGAAGGTGCCCACCTGTCGATCAGGTATTTTTCAGCTATTTTCGTAACCATTCGTTACCATATATTACGACTTTACTGACATCTATTGAGACAACTTTTTTTTTTTTTTTTTACATGAATACCGCACAAGAGTCCCCAAATGCTCCCGTCTGGAGCCAGTGGGACTATGACATCCCCAATTGGGGTATGTTGTGAGGCTGAAGGTAGTGGGGAGGGGAAGGAGGTAGGGAAGAGGAAGGTGAGGAAGTACCTGGCTATTCAGATCTGGTCACCAAACACGGCTAAAGCCATTTCAAGCAACGTTTCAATTCTGAATGGTGGTCTTACACCAGGGCGATACTGAGAGTATCTTCCACTCTGGAACAACTCAAAACTACATATAACTACAATTACTAATGTCGTCTGTTAACCGGTGGAGAGCCATGCCTGAAACTAACTTCCATACTGGAAATTATGCAAAGCATCACTTTGAAGTAACGTTTTATGGATTAATTTTGATCTATCGTTTATTTCATTTACCGAAACACATTCCTTGAACTATAAACTATCTATAAAAATAACATTACTTGCGTTAATTTGGTAAATTTATAGGTTTTTCGATGATTTGTCAAGATCACGTTCGGACTTTGACAGCTGAAATCGCGCCAAAACTGACATTTAGATTCCACAGATAATTCATTTAAAAATATTCTGGTGTTGCCAGGTGAATGAAACTTTTGGCTATACCAAGTATGATGTTGGCGCAAGCGATACTCACCTTGTCTTTCATACAGTTTCTTTATACATAATGGTTAAAATCGCATTAGAATTTCTTTTTTCGAAAATTTGTTCTGGCGTGCGGGCGCGTTCCCGGTCTATGAGAGGTTTAAAGACCTTGAAATTATATACATATTGCAATAACTATGTATGTTATCTATATTGACTCTCTTATATATTACGACTTTACTGACATCTATTGAGACAACTCGAAACTATGTATAACTATGCATACTAATGACATCTATTGAAAGACCTTGAAACTATGTACATGTTGCAATAACTATGTATGTTATCTATATTTTCTTGCTTTTATCATTGTTTAAAAAAAGGTTTATTGTTACTATTTTTATAAAATGTAAATAAATAAATTAATAATAATTTGATATTAAAGTTTTTGTGAAATACATCACCGCTCTCTTATTGGCTTGTTGTTTTAATTCTAGTGCTGCCGACACATCAGCTCTTTCCCTGCCCAGCCAGCCTCTGCCGAGCTTGACCTACGGACAGCAGATGGTGACCAACTCAACACACACTGCCGTCTCCTCCAGTAATATCTCCTGTAAGTATCAGCTCTTTCCCTGCCCAGCCAGCCTTTGCCGAGCTTGTCCTACGGACAGCAGATGGTGACCAACTCAACACACACTGCCGTCTCCTTCAGTAATATCTCCTGTAAGTATCAGCTCTTTCCCTGCCCAGCCAGCCTCTGCCGAGCTTGTCCTACGGACAGCAGATGGTGACCAACTCAACACACACTGCCGTCTCCTCCAGTAATATCTCCTGTAAGTATCAGCTCTTTCCCTGCCCAGCCAGCCTCTGCCGAGCTTGACCTACGGACTGCAGATGGTGACCAACTCAACACACACTGCCGTCTCCTCCAGTAATATCTCCTGAAGTATCAGCTCTTTCCCTGCCCAGCCAGCCTCTGCCGAGCTTGACCTACAGACAGCAGATGGTGACCAACTCAACACACTGCCGTCTCCTCCAGTAATATCTCCTGTAAGTATCAGCTCTTTCCCTGCTCAGCCAGCCTCTGCCGAGCTTGTCCTACGGACAGCAGATGGTGACCAACTCAACACACACTGCCGTCTCCTCCAGTAATATCTCCTGTAAGTATCAGCTCTTTCCCTGCCCAGCCAGCCTCTGCCGAGCTTGACCTACGGACTGCAGATGGTGACCAACTCAACACACACTGCCGTCTCCTCCAGTAATATCTCCTGAAGTATCAGCTCTTTCCCTGCCCAGCCAGCCTCTGCCGAGCTTGACCTACAGACAGCAGATGGTGACCAACTCAACACACTGCCGTCTCCTCCAGTAATATCTCCTGTAAGTATCAGCTCTTTCCCTGCCCAGCCAGCCTCTGCCGAGCTTGTCCTACGGACAGCAGATGGTGGCCAACTCAACACACACTGCCGTCTCCTCCAGTAATATCTCCTGTAAGTATCAGCTCTTTCCCTGCCCAGCCAGCCTCTGCCGAGCTTGACCTACGGACTGCAGATGGTGACCAACTCAACACACACTGCCGTCTCCTCCAGTAATATCTCCTGTAAGTATCAGCTCTTTCCCTGCCCAGCCAGCCTCTGCCGAGCTTGACCTATGGACAGCAGATGGTGACCAACTCAACAAACACTGCCGTCTCCTCCAGTAATATCTCCTGTAAATATCAGCTCTTTCCCTGCCCAGCCAGCCTCTGCCGAGCTTGACCTACGGACAGCAGATGGTGACCAACTCAACACACACTGCCGTCTCCTCCAGTAATATCTCCTGAAGTATCAGCTCTTTCCCTGCCCAGCCAGCCTCTGCCGAGCTTGACCTACGGACAGCAGATGGTGACCAACTCAACACACACTGCCGTCTCCTCTAGTAATATCTCCTGTAAGTATCAGCTCTTTCCCTGCCCAGCCAGCCTCTGCCGAGCTTGACCTATGGACAGCAGATGGTGACCAACTCAACAAATACTGCCGTCTCCTCCAGTAATATCTCCTGTAAATATCAGCTCATTCCGAGACCAGCCAGCCTCTGCCGAGCTTCACCTTGTGTATATAGAACACCTTGATCAAAAAAATTTTAAGACTTTATTCGAAAAATAATAAAATCGAAAATACACGTTTATTCATCAAAATCGATATGATTCCCTTCAAAGTACTCCCCGTCAACTGCAACGCACTTACGCCAGAGCTTGATCTAACCCTCGAAATACCGCTGGTACTTAATTTTCAGTATGTCCATCAGAGACGTTTTCGATTTTCTCGTGACATTCTCTCGTGTGCTGTAAACGCATTCCGGTTTTTATGTCTGTTGAACAGGAAAAAGTCGCAGGGAGCCAGACTTTGTGAATTCGAAGCATTCGTGTAATTTTTGGTCAAAAAATCAAGGACAAGGATCGCATTGTGCGACGGTGTGCTATTGTGGTGCAAAATTGATGCCATTTTCAGGCTTGTAAAAAATCGAAAACACGCACAAAGGTAGTGGTACTCAGAACTGCGTAACTTTTACAAATGTGCTATGATGCTGAAATTTAGAGGAAAGTGTCATGACAGATGTGCTAACCTAAGAATGAAAAAGAATTTCAATCGGGTGACTGACAGCGTCACACGGCGGCCGGTCCTAAGACTTTTTGGTCAAGCTGGTATATTATATATTTAAAAAAATGTACTCTCATAAAAAGCTATATTTGTGTGTATAATGAATTGTGTTGTGTGTTTGCTTGCAGTATTGAATCAGCAAGTGTCCTCCACATGTTCGGAGTTGGGCGGGAGCGAGGATAGCTGTGTGTCCTCGTCGGTGGGTAGCAACGGGGCGGCCGGAGAGGCCACCGACGCCCTGGCCACCCTGGCCAGCGCAGCACTCAACAGGCAGCACTCACAGGTAGAGAAAACAGTTGTGTACCTTTTGTCTTGATCCAGACCACAACCTTGTGTGTTAATTGTTAACAATTGTTGTCATTGGTTCCAGGAGATGAAAGTGGATAAAGACCAAGAACCCTGGTTCACGGTGGGCATCGTGAAGGGCACCACCTTCACCGTGCAGAACTATATCTCCGATCCCAATCTGGACCTGTCGGGCCTGACTATAGACAGCCTGCCCGACCTGTCCGGCCTGGCCACCCTGCCGCTGGAGCCCGGCACCGGCTACAAGTTCAGGGTGTCCGCCATCAACTCCTGCGGCCGGGGGGACTTCGGAGAGGTTAGTACAACTACTAATGTGTAATAAACCACTTTGTGTAATAGTCCAGGTTAGTGTCATAAACCATTTTCGTGGAATAAACCGCGTTGGTATAAAAGGCCTATGACCTGGGAGACTTTGAGTAGGTCAGTGCAGCAATATCAGGGTGGCCACAAGACCTGGAAAACCTGGAAAACCTGGAATTATCAGGGAATTTTACCGAACCTGGAATTATCAGGGAAATGTCATGGAATTTGAAAAAAAAATTATAATATCAGGGAATTCCAAAAATAAAACTAAATTCTTTATTTTGCGATTTGTGAAACCTCAAAGTTGTTTTATTGCGATATTTTAAATAGGTACATAGTTATCTAAATCCTTATATATACACTTAAAATAACACATCTATACCAAATCAATCACATATCTTCGCAATTTAATTTTAAATGCCTTTATGCTCTCTTCCAATTTTATTTCTTCTGGTAATTCTCCAAATATCTTCAATGCTCCGTACATCAATGGCTTTTGACTCTGTGTTTTTTTTCCTGAAGTGGAGTCTTAGTCCATTTCTTTTCCTCGTCTCGTGTTGTTGCTTTGTAGTTTTATCAATTTTTCTTAGGAATTCAATAGACGTATGGCCATTGATTATTTTGTAGATTAACAATATAGTATTGAAGTAAATAATTTGTTTAAATGACAAGTTACTCAACTCCTTCAACATTTTCTTGACTGAAGTGTACCTATTATTCTTCAATATAGTTCTCATAGATCTGTTTTGTAGAATTGTCATTTGTTTCATTAATCCGTCGTTGGCTAAGAATAGAATGCTGCTACGGTATGTGTGTGGTATAATGAATGCGTTGTACACATTTTTACTGGAGACTATGTCAAGGAATCTTCTTATTCTTCCCAACAGCGAAATTTTTTTGGCAATTTTTTTAATAATTGGTTTTGTATTTTGAGCAAAAGTCTATTTGGAGTCAATTATTACTCCCAAATATTTAATTTCAAATACTTCTTTCAAAACTTTTTCTTCTTCTTCTTCTTCAATGGCGCTACAGCCCATATCGAGCTTTGGCCTCCTGCACCAGTCGCCTCCAACTCCTCCTGTCCTCAGCGGCTGACTTCCAATTTGGTACCTGGAGAAGCTGTGCTGCATCCCCTCTTACTTCGTCTTCCCACCTCAGTCTGGGTCTTCCCACTTTTCTCTTTCCACCTGGGTGTCCAGTTAAAATTCTTTTTTGGGACGCGTGTATCCAAATTTCAAAACTTCACCGTCTATCAATGTCTTTTTTATTTGCGTTACTCGTTTTCCAATGTTAGTTTTGTTTATATTCAGTTTTAGTTTATTTTTCTTCAGCCATATCGATATATTGTGTAGGTCTTTTTATTTAAATGATTCATTATTCATTATGAGTTCATAATATTCTCCTGCTATATATATCAATGCGTCGTCTGCCATACTTTTACCATATCATTAATGTACATTATAAAAAGAATAGGTCCGAGAACAGACCCTTGCGGTACTCCCGATGTAATCTTCATTGGTTCGGAGATTGTCTGATCCACTTTTGTGGTTTGATATCTATTAGTTAAATAATCCTTGAACCGTTTCAATGCCTTTCCTTTTATTCCATTTTTGGATAGTTTTTTAATGATTATATCTCTATCTATCGTTTCAAAAGCTTGAAAAAAGTCTTCAGGCGAAATATCATAAATTTGTAACAAGTGTATTTTGTTTTTAATAGATTATTGTGATGCAAAGAAATAATAAATGCTATAGATGACGAAATTCCCTTTATTATTTATCGAACGAACGATATCCTCTTATATCAAATTAAATATATCAGGGAAAAATGTATAAACTGCCCTGGAAAACCTGGAATTATCAGGGAATTTTGAAATCCGTTTCTTGTGGCCACCCTGAATATACATAGTGCAATAAACCTCATTGGTGTAATAAACCATATTAGTGTAATAAGCCAGGTTGGTGTTCCCTATTTGTGTAATAAGCCCGGTGTATAAAAGGTGTAATAAACCCTATTGGTGTAATAAACCCCATTTGTGTAATAAAGCATACTTGTGTAATAAACCAGGTTGTTGTAATAAACCAGGTTGGTGTAATAAACCCCATTTCTGTAATAAACCATATTTACATAACGAGCCAGTTGGTGTAAAAACCACATTTATGTAATAAGTCAGGTTGGTGTAATAAACCCCATTTGTGTAATAAACCATATTTTTTAATAAGCTAGGTTTGTGTAATATACCCCATTTATGTAATAAACCAGGTCAGTGTAATAAACCATACGGGTGTAATATTCTAGATTCGTGTAAATAACCGCCTTCGTGTAATAATAAGTTTTTTTTTGTAATTTCATCATCATCATCATCACTATTGGCTCTACAACCCCTGGTGGGTCTTGGCCTCCTCAAGAGTCTTCCTCCACTCATCTTGGTTTTGCGCAGCCCTCTCCAGTTTGGAAGCTCCAAGATAGATATGTCTTTGAGGACGTTGTCGCTCCATCTTAGTCTTGGCCTTCCCAGGCTCCTTCGCCCTATTGGTCTTGAGTTCAGCAGGGACTTCGGTGCTTGATGCTCGGTCATTCTCTCCACATGACCCAGCCACCGAAGTCTTCCCAATTTTATAAATTTTGCGACGTTTAGCTCAAGTATGGAGCTCATTGTTATAGCGTCTGCGCCAAAATCCATTTTCTAGAACCGGTCCGAAGATGCGCCTCAAAATTTTTCTTTCAAAATCGTCCAGTGCTCGCTCATTCCTCTTAGTTAGTACCCAAGTCTCAGCTGCGTACGTAAGTACTGGTCTGAAAAGTGTTTTGTACACTAATATCTTCGTGTTTCTGTACAGCAGTCTGGACTTTAATTGGTTTTGTAGGCGGAAATAACCGCGATTTGCGTTCACTATGCGCTTCTGGATCTCCTCTGTGGTATTATTGTCGTTTAGCTTGTAATTTCATAAAAAGACAAATATTCCCGGGTTACGAATAACTGAAATATTTGACAACATTTGAAAATCTCCTACTACCACCACAGAAAGCGGAAAATATTGCTTGTATTGTAATGGAGGACTTAGCCAGCCGAGGAATCGAACATGGGGCGCTCGAGTGGGACCCAAACGCGATGCAAACTCAGCCACTGACCGGTCATGTATATTCATGACATGCATGTAAACCTCATCCGCAGACATTTGCAGGCCATATTTTTTCAGATAGGGAGGGGAAGGGAAGGAAGTACCTGGATAATCAGATCTGGTCCCTAAACAAGACTACTGCCATTTTAAGAATCGATATATTTTTTAATTTCCATTATAAGAATAGGCGATACTTGAAGTTGTACCATTTTGAAGGATAGATTTACACAGATATGTTTAAAGTCTAATGATTTATTGTTAGCTCTTCTAATGTATTTATTTCTCCTTAGGAATCAGCCTTCAAGACTTGCGTGCCCGGCTATCCGGGGGCTCCTTCCGACATAAAGATCTGCAAGTCTGCCGAGGGGGCCCACCTGAGCTGGGAGCCCCCACAGGCATCCCCAGAGGGTATCTTTGAGTACTCCGTCTACCTGGCCGTGAGGCCTACCAACCCAGTCAAGGTACTACTGCATCTCTGATTTTTCTAATACATTTATGAGTGTCCGATCAATAACTACCTCAATATTCAAACTCCTTTACAAATTGGTACAATATTTGTGTGAAAATATCAGATGCCAATTAATTTCAATTTATTAATTTAAAAAATATCATAAAATTAACATTTAGAAGCGTTTTTAGCCACTTCGACCCCTAAGCTTGTTTGCACGACAATATAACAATAGCAGTCAAGTCCAATAAACGCTTGTTTTCAAGCTAACGCGTGTGTTCCCACAGAAGTCGTTACAACTCCGTTTCTGTTCTAGTTACAACCCTAAAACAAAAGGGAGAATATCTATAATAAAATACGCTACACATCTCTATTCAATATTGTCCATAGAAATAGATAATAAATACTCATTTTGTAGAAACAGTTTTCACTCGCCAAATCGCCTACGCGCCCTTAGACAGTGTTAATTTTTTATTAAATATTTTTTTATGAAATGGTAAAAAAGTGAGATGACAAATTCGTCTATTATGTATACATTTTTAAGAAAGAATAAGTTTTTTTTTTTTTTTACATGAGCTCCACACAGGAGGCCCTGAGGAAAATAATTTCCCTCAGGGCCTATGTCTTCTTAGGGGATGCTGTGTGGAGGGTTTTTTTTAGGAAAGGGAGTTCTGGGAAGGAAAAGGGTTTAAGGGGTGGGTAGGAATCTGGGGTTCAGTGTGTCCTGGTCATCCGCCTCCAAGACCTAGACAAACCTCACCCCATGAACCCGGGCACCCCTGCTAAGTCACCAAACGTAGCAAACCACTTGGGGTGACCAATGGCAGAGGTGTTGGTTATCCAATAAAGGTTCCCGGGGCGGCGGTACCCATTCCCGCCTCCCAAATTGAAACCGATAAATAGTACTGTTTTCACATAAAAACCTCACGTCAGTCATTTTTACAATTTTTTTATGTTTGCATTCTAAATTTTAATATTTATTTGCAATAATCCAATTTGAAAGCAAATTTCATCACGTTTTAAAAACAGTTTTTAGTGTTCGAATGCGTTTAGAAATATTTCATTTATCGAGTTAATTGCAAAGAGGAAATAACATAAATTTTCAATCAAATTTGACAGTTTAACAAAAAACTACATGAAGGCAATAGACCCAAGTGGTTAACCGGTCAAAGGCCAGGCTATTTCACGAAAATTCACGAAAAAACACTAAAAAAGCACCATTTTGAATTTTGAATTGAATGTTTTGTTGATTAATTTTGAGCTATTGTATATTTTATTGACTGAAACACGTTCACAACACAATAAAATATCTACCAAAACAACATTACTTGCATTTATTACGTAAATTAATAGGTTTTACGATGTTTTAGTCGCGGAACACGCATTTGTTGCGACGGTTAAATTCGCGGCAAATTTTGACAGGTCAATGTCATAGAAGAAATCGTTTTAAAAATACTCTGGGGTTGCAAGGTGAATGAAACTTTTAGGCGTATCATAGAGTAATGATGGCGCAAGCGATTCTGACACTGTTCTTCGTACAAATTATGTACATAGAAGGGCCAAAATCGCAGACCAAAAGTTTTTTGTCGAAAATATTATTCAAATATTTGAATTATTTTCTCGCGCATACGACGCGCGCGCCGGCGCGTCTCCGGCCTGTCACCGGTTAAGAGAGATAATATATAAGATAAGACAAGCATATTTATACTAACAGCAACAAAGCTTGCCTTCTAAATTATGCTTCATTGATGTTAAACATATCAATACTCAAAGTGATTCTATTTAACAACAAGACAGGTCTCCCCACTGGCATTACCATTGGCAAGTTAGTTCAGCAAGCCGGGAGATAAAACAGTCTATACTGTCGGTGACGGAGATAACCATTGGGAACATAGAAATCAATACTCTCCAAGATAGTTGAGTTTTCGAACCTTCCACGAATCAGTCTGAAGAAATGTGTTACAATGAGCGCATCCCTTCTGACCCGTAGAAGGTTCACACCAAGCATGCCCAAGAGAAAGTGGGTAGGGTAGAGCCACGGGTGGTAGCCATACTCCCTCAGGTAGAGAAATCTCAGAAATTTCTTTACCTGAGCAATGCAACGGTGCCTTTTCTGTCGTAAAAGTAGAACCGGCGAAAAAGTAAAAACCATAAACTACCTACTAAGTGTGTTGACATGAAAGTTCCGAACTAACGAATGAGTATATTTTTTTAGCAGGAAACGGCGGCCAAATCACAGCTCACCTTTGTGCGCGTGTACTGCGGCAAGGCGACCACGTGCGTGGTGGCGCAGTCCTCGCTGACCAATGCGCACGTGGACTCCTCCACCAAGCCGGCCATCATTTTCCGCATCGCCGCCCGCAACGAGAAGGGCTACGGACCCGCCACGCAAGTCAGGTGGCTGCAAGGTTGGTAGCAAAATTATACTTAGTGGTGGCTGCTCCTCCAAATATGCTCAGGAATCGCTGGTTAAAATCCCTCGGGTACGTCCTGTTATACCCTGTATATAATTTTTATGCAGAGTTCACCAGTATATATAGAAACCATCGCGGGCATGCACACATCAAATCCCCAAAGTTTCATCGCAATTGGATGAATGGTTTAGTAACACATAGACATATCATATATCCCCAAGCATATTTTGATTTTATATATATAGATGAAAATAGTTCATATTTGTGATGTATTGTAGTGTTTTCTGATGAATAATACTAACGACATTTGTTGAAGAACAATGAAACTACGTACATATTCCTGTACACTTCCAGCCTTTCTTATAAAAGAACATGTTACACGCTGAATAAAGACTGTACATTTTCTTTATCGAATTGTTACTAACAAGAAATATTTCTGTCGATCTGGCAACGTTGTTGTTTCTTCCTTACAGGTCAGCATCTGGCGGCCATTACTGTGCATGCGCAAATATCATTACTGCTAAAAAATTTCTGTCACGAATTGTTGTTGTGTGATTCAGATCATGCGAATTTAGTTGGTTATCGGGAAAAAGTGGGGTTATTTCGACACATTATTTTTTAATTGACTTTGGTCGCATTAGTTCAATAAAACCTCTATGAAAGTAATGTTATTTAATAATATACATGCCTTATGCGTGTATAAATAAATACAAATTAGAGAAATTAATATTTAAATTGTGCAAAAATTAATCCATAATGTCAGATTTTTTCAGTGATTCTTGGGGAATTATTATTATAGTTATTAAAATTATTTTAATTTTATGAATGAGATAAAAAGTGAAGTGACATTTTTTTGCAAATTCTTTATATAAAAGGACTGTGTTTTTTTAATTTTGAATTTTATGAAATTTTTCAACGTTTTACTTTGGGTAAATGTTTGGGATAACTCTCTCATATAGTACACCTACTGACCTCTGTTGAGACACCTTAACCTCTGGGTGGCCACGCCATTTCACGAAAATTCACGAAATTTCACTAAAAAACACCACTTTGAATTTTGAATTGAATGTTTTGTAGATTAATTTTGAGCTATCGTATATTTTATTGACTGAAACACGTTCCTAGAACAATAAACTATTTACCAAAACAACATTACTTTCGTTAATTACGTAAATTAATAGGTTTTAAGATGTTTTAGTCAAGGAATACGCATCAATTTTGAGAGCTAAAATTCACAGCAAAAATGACATTTCTATGTCATAGATAAAATCGTTTAAAAATATTCTGGGGTTGCAAGATGAATGAAATTTTGATACATCTTATGGTGTAATGTTGGCGCAAGCGATTCTGACCCTGTTCTTCATACAAATTCTGTACATAGAAGGGCCAAAATCGCGGACAAACATTTTTTGTTCAATATTTTTTCGAATTATTTTCTCGCGCATGCGCACAATACGCGCGCGCCCGCGCGTCTCCGGCCCATTGGAGGTTAAAACTACATATTACTACCTATACTAATGACATCTTTTGAGAGACATTGAAACTACATACACATTCACATTCATTAAAAATACTAATTAGTGTATTATCTGTTGTTGCAGAAAACAAAGCATCGGGCGTGAAGAGAATACTGTCATCAGACGGGAGACCCCCGGGGGCTCCGCCCTCCAAGCAGCAGAAGCCTCTCATGCATTAACTCACCCATCATCCATCCCAATAAAGATTATTATTATAAACCAATTCCTTTACATTATTTAACATTCTCCATACAAACTTATCTAATAATCCCTCAACTGGTCCCAACGAGAGCTTGTACGGAGGTCACACCCATGCTCATCCTCTTCCTTCTCTAGAACGATGACTGTAAATAACTTCATTTCATCGGCGTAGTGGACTTTTTTATATTGTAAAACACTTTTTAATATGGAGTCGTTTTTATTTACTATCACTTACAACAATGAAATCAACACTTTATAAATAATTTTGGCCTGGACTCCTCCCGGGGAAATAAGGGGACTGTACCCTAGGTATCGATTAATGCGAGAGAGAAAGTATTTTGACATCCCTTTTATACTGCTAAAAAATATAAAATACCCGTCTTCAGGTTTATGAACTGACAATAATAATAACAATGGCGGTCGGCACCTACTGAGTCACGTGGCCTATTCTAGTTAGTTAGTAACACTAGCTTCAATAAAAATCACCCAGATGTCTCTAGTATTAATTATATCTTAATAACCTGATCAAGATTAAATCAATGATTATCTACAGCAATCATCCCATAGATGTCACTATTCTTAACAATGACGTCACGTAAGAACTCTCGCTGGGACTAATATACAAGTGTGACTATTCCCATTTCAATGAAACTAATGCTGCCAATTTACTTAAGTTGCGACCAATGAATTTGACAATCTGCTTAACCTCTGGTGTGCCAAGAAATCCGCAGTGGATTTGCTAGTAGGTATCTACTCGTCACCTCATTTAGATAGGGTTCTTACTTTACTTTACCTTGTTCTGAGGTAAAAGTGAGTGGTGAGTCACCGAAAAAAAGAGTGCTGTCAAAGTTTGCAAAGACCTGCACTCATTGTCTATTTAACCTGTCCGATATATCGCGAATATTCACTTAAAATGTCTCAAACGAAATGTCAGTTTTACGAAAACTTTGTGTTATTGCCGCTTCACAATTAAAGCTCTTTAAATTAAACATTTCCGAACATAGCCGAATAGTAAAAACTGTTTTAGAAAGGTTACAAAATAAGCTTTCAAATTGTTATATGTATTACAAATAAATATTAACATTTGTAAATATTAAAATTTAGAATGCAAACATTAAAAAAATGTAAAAATGACTCACGTGATGTTTTTATGTGAAAACAGTACTAAAATCACAGATTATGTAAACAACAATACTTATTCTATTGTATAAATGTATAATAAACACTTTTGTCACTTCGCTTTTTTATCATTTCATACAAAATATTTGATAAAAATTAACAATATCCAGCGGCCCGTAGGCCATTTGGCAGGTAAAATACACGCCGACCGTGTGACTGACAGATTAGGTCTTTTTACGTATTTCTATGGACAACTTGAATAGGGATGTACAGCATGATTCACTATCGACCTTTTACTTTTTGTTTTAGGGATGTCACTAAAACAATAACAGAGTTACAACGATTTCTGTAGAGACACACGCGTTGACGTATAAACACGCTTATTGTACTTGACCGCTATTGTCATTTTAATGTGTATATCTGCTTACGTTGCTGACGGGTTAAAGGAAAATATTTAAATAAGACATATACTTAACATTTTAGAACATATCTAAACATGTAATTTGTGAGGCGGGTATGGGTACCGCCACCCCGGGAACCATTTATTGGATAACCAACACCTCTGCCATAGGTCGCCCACCTGCTGCATGGCGGGCCGGATCGAGAGAGAGATTGGTGAGGCAGACCTTTTGAACTTTATAATTAATGTAAACACATTATATATCTGATAAGACGGTACAATTTATAAAAACACCATTTTGCAAACAACAAGTTATTTGCCGTTTGTCATTTTAGCTGGCACACTAAGGGTTAACAAAGATATTCGATATTTGAAAATGTTTAATTAATTTGAATTAAAAGTAAGGAAAAATTGACCTCACTTCGAGCTCACGGACTTGCCCACAATTGTTAGTTTGTCTCTTCAGTGATTGTAATAATAATAATTCTTACTGTAAACATATTTATTTTACAGCCAAAAATTGATTGTGATTCATTTTTGGGTTATTATGTCATATTGCGCTTCCTTTAGCCAACACATCAAGCAAGCCTAATTACAGAGGCAATTGAAATCCACAAAATCCCCATTTATTAATAGAGACGACTGGGCTATTAATTGTTCTTGGTATCCGGTACTTGACGGCTATACCAAAACTAAACGCCGAAAACCACTTAAAATTTTTAAATTATTATAATGAAATGCTGGCCCTGAGAAGATTAACACGAGCAACATCATTGTATATCTTCTCTATGCATCTGCCCCGATGATGGACACTGTAATGCAGTCATAAATGTTGGCTAATGAAGAAAGACAACATGGCATAATAACCAAAAATAATAATCACAATATATTTTTTAAAATCGAATATTCTTAAAAATAATACTCCACATATTTGGGACTGTTGAGACTCATGCACGGTATTCATATTAAAAATATTAATTGTTAATTTTTGAACCCAAGCTTACACCTTTCATTTCTCACATACATATTTGAGTTATTGATGGAATTGTAAAATTACACCTTTCGATTCTTCCATACATGTTTAAATTATTGATGGAATTGTAAAATTACATCTTTCAATTCTTGCAAAAGTATTTAAATTATTGATGGAATTGTAAAATTACATCTTTCAATTCTTGCATACATGTTCGAGTTATTGATGGAATTGTAAAATTACATCTTTCAATTCTTGCATACATATTTAAGTTATTGATTGAATTGTAACATCAATTCTTGCGCACATATTTAAATTACAGATATAATTGTAAAATTGCATTTTTAAATAGTGCATACATATTTTAGTTATTAAAATTACACCTTTCAATTTTTGCATACATATTTCAGTTATTGATGGAATTGTAAAATTACATTTTTTGATTTTTGCATACATATTTCAGTTATTGATGGAATTGTAAAATTAAACCTTTCGATTCTTGCATACATATTTCAGTTATTGATGGAATTGTAAAATTATATCTTTCAATTTTTGCATACATATTTCAGTTATTGATGGAATTGTAAAATTACACCTTTCAATTCTTGCATACATATTTCAGTTATTGATGGAATTGTAAAATTACATCTTTCGATTTTTGCATACATTTTATTGATGTAATTGTAAAACTAAATCTTTTAATTCTTGTATACATGTTCCGAGTTATTGATGAATTGTAAAATTACATCTTTCAATTCTTGCTTACATATTTAAATTATTGATGGAATTGTAAAATGACTAATGATTAGTTAGGCATTGTCCCCCCTTTTTACTATTTTTTATCATGTATTCATTATTTGTGTTTATGAATTTTCACAATATCATCATCTGCATTGAAAAATGGTTCGCCAAAGTCATTACATAATACAAAAACGAATGAAACAATCACATTATAAACTGCATACTATTTTAAGATTTGGAGTATTTTATTTGTAAAGTTGTGACTGTGTACAGAGCAATACATGGAAAGGTTGCAGATGATTATTGATAGTAAATATAATAATGTTATTTTTGACTTATTGTTTTATTACACCGACAATCCTATTTCAATATTCAATAGGCTTAGAGCCAAGATGTTGTGTCTCCATATTTTGGCGAAAACTTAAGGGCCCGCTACCCGAATTACTACCGATTTCTTACATATCTCCCTTAAAAACACGTTAAGTTTTAAAGCTCTTAAAAAAATATATGTTATTCTTGAAGATAATATCTAGACTTTGGCCGCGCCGAAACGCAAATTATATAAAATTCCCTCGATAGAAAAAATCGCAAAGTATGCTCCATAAATTATTATAAACAAATTTGTTTCAGTTATTTTACAAGTTATATGTATGAAAAAAATCAGTGTTTTAGTTAATGCCTGCGAGATTTTTGCTCTATTTTAAACGAGTCGTGTTTTATTAAACATTTTCGCAATTTTGTCGCTGTAAATGTTAGCGCTCTCCTCTAACATTCGTAATTTTGTATCTCTCCATCTTCTTTTTTTCGGGCCCGGTTGCGGAGCCTTAACGCACTTGTTGTATTGTCTTCTATGTTCTTTCCAGAGACATTCGTAATTTATTAAGTACTAGGACCTGTATTCTCCAGAACTATATGATGATTATTGAAAAGACTTTAGATAATAAATCAGGTACACCTCACACGGCATTAGGGATGTGAAAAAAAAATCGATTAAAAATCGATTTTTCTCCAACAAAAATTGACTTTATTTAGCGATTTTAATTTTCTAAAAATCGATGAATTAGCAATCGATATTTTTTACTAGTATTATTTTCTCAATTTTTTACTAATATTATTTTCTCAATGAAATTATTTATTTATATGTAAGAAGCAAACAGCTTTTAGATAATATACAGTGATAAATGTACAAGTGAACAGAAGTTTCTTATGCTAAAGTTAATTGGCAAAGAAGTTTTAATATAGGAAAATGATAGGATTTTTTTTTTATTTTGTACGACAGACAGGTAAGTCCAATTATGGTACAATTTTCTTACAACTAACAATACATGAACATAATTTTTTTAAAACAAGGTATAGTGATATTAACCTGTCATTTGCCGCTCGTGCGCCGGCGGGTCCTGATTTTGACACGCGATTTTGACCCTTATGTATAAAGAAAGTGTATGAAGAACACGGTCAGAATCGCTTGCTCTATTATCGCTCTTTACCATAGAGAAAACCGCAATTAGATTGGTGACTCCATATAATTTATATTAATGATTTACCGGAGCGCGGGAGCGTGCGCAGTTCTTGCGCATGCGCGGGAAAAATTCTTTGGTTTTGAACTTTGACCTTTCTATGTACGAAATTTCTCAAGGACGCTGTCAGAATCGCGGGACATTGGGTGTCATGGCTGCCGCTTTTTGCGAACGCTAATTGGTTACAACCAACCCCATTTACTCGCGGCATTCAACGAGTTAAACACAGATCTGCTGGTAGGGCATTAAGCAATGTCATACCTCTTGTCATGCTATGTTGAGCCATGACATCTGTCTGACCCTGTGGTATGGAAAAATATAGGAAAAGGATAGGAGACGCTCCAGATATGAGGGAGCGGGAGACAGAACGAGAAATAAAAGGCGTCGGGTCGAAGTATGAGTCAGTCGTTTATTGGGCTACGTAGCAGATGGTCGGTGAGCGGTAACTTGATGTAATGCGGAGTGCCGTAGATGATGCTGCAGGCGTACGGAGGTGGAGATGGTGTGGTGAAGGTCAGCGAGTTGCTCGACACCATGGCGGTGGAGATGACCTATCTTCCAGGCCGTTGCTCGACGCTTTGAATCGCGGAGATGAACGGTGTGTGGCTCGGTGAGCTGAGCCACCAGCAGGTAGTCCTGGCGAGGCGGAGCGTGTTTCCATAGCAGCGAAGCACGGTGAGGCTTCGGGGTGCCATGAAGTGGTGAGCTGATCCCTGGACTGAAGGTGACGCAAGCCTTGAAAGTCGCGGGATGAAGCTGATCTCAGGAGCTGAAGACACGATGGGCCTTGTAGCTGAGACATGGTGATGGACCTCGAGGAAGCTGCCCTGGAGCGTAGCGATACCATGCAGGAGCACTTATTACATGTTGAGATGTTGACCGACGATTAATGTGAGACTGAACTGCAGCGGGCGAGCGATCGGCTGGTTATATAGCCGCGGTAGAGTAACTACCTCGCGGTAGGTAATACGAGCCACTTCGGCAGTTGACGAGAATATTCGGCGCCGTACAGATATTGTACGGTGCTGTCTCGAGACCTTTCTAGGCGGGGGCGATATTATTATCGTCCAGCTGGCACGGCAGGCGAGAAAGTACATCGCGAGCGGCATATGTAGGTAGGTACCTAGTAGCAAGTAGATTTGCCGATGCACGCGAATATTAGGAGATGTTTCTCGTATCTTCTTTTGATGGCGAAGATAATAATGATGTGTCGCCACAGATACATTCAATACTCTCATATTAATAGTTAATCTCATATGTATCATAATTATGAATTTATAAGGTAATCGAAGGATTAACCATTAATGTTTCAATATTATTAAAACAAAACTGTCAAAAATGCACCAAGAAAACACAAACTACCAGAACAATCTACCAGATTCCTACTAAAGTAATAAGATAATATGCTATTCTGAGCTTTATTCCTATATGCGTTAAAGTCGTTTTTTGTATTCTGGATTCTCTCGTTGGACACGAATCTTTTTTACAAGAACTACGCAGGCCAGAGTGATTACGCATGCGCGAAAAGTGTTTTGAAATTTTTGGATACTGAATACGATACCGCTTTCAACGGCCGGCTGGGTGCGTCCCGCTTCGTGGTATGTGTTGAACGCAGCGAGTATCTGAGACGCAGTTGCTGATAGGTGTATGTTTATGCTATTGGGAATGTATATGTATTTCGACTCGCTTCGTGCGGCGCTCTGTTTCTTTGGATGTGTTCTCTTTAGGTAAATTGCAGTAAGTATAGCTGTATATGTTGACTCCTTTTATGACCCACGGTATGTAATATTATTATTCATTGTTAATCTCTGCCTCCGTCCTTTTGCAAGAAAAGAATAAAAAATAAATCTTAAGCTTTTTGACTAGAAAACAAAGGGATGCGGCGCTTCCACCGCATGTATGGAGGGACCGCGCCTGATATCCGTATATACCATCTTGAAGACCCTGCCTCCGTTGTGGACGTGGTGGAAGCTGGCGATGCTCTCGGGGCTGACGGTGCGGTCCAGCTGCTGCAGAGCGAACCACAGGTCCACGATGTTGATCAGGCGACACCACGCCGACAGAAACAACCAGTCAACCAACAATTTGGGATATAGCATCTTGAAGACCCTGCCTCCGTTGCGGAAGTGGTAGAAGCTGGCGATGTTCTCGGGGCTGACGGTGCGGTCCAGCTGCTGCAGAGCGAGCCACAGGTCCGCGATGTGGCAAACTATTCACCAACGTTAAGAGAGAAGTGGTGTGATATAATACAACAAAATTTTAAATAAAGTAATGTAGTTCTTACCTGCCAATGGGGAATCTGATAAAGGGTACAACGTATGGCCATTATATTGGCTTTGTTACTTGGGACCATCTTATCACCTGGAATTCAACTAAACAATATAATAAATTAAAATAGAACACAATTTCAGAATAGGTTGGTACTTGAATCCAGTTTCAGATGGTTAGACATTTCTAGTGAGGTTTTACCTCGAATTAATCTAAAGCGACTC
Source organism: Limnephilus marmoratus (assembly GCA_917880885.1). Lineage (NCBI taxonomy): Eukaryota > Metazoa > Arthropoda > Insecta > Trichoptera > Limnephilidae > Limnephilus > Limnephilus marmoratus. The sequence goes on along the minus strand of OU862930.1, from coordinate 25,152,453 downwards.
TCACATTTGTGCTTACAAAACTCAGAAATTAAAGAACACTGCCGAAATTGTGCATTTTGATATAAAATTCTAGTTCATTTCCCCCTAACCTCTCCTACAGTATTTTCCCTCTAGCCTCTCCTACAACATTTTCCCCCTAATCTCTCCTACGGCAATTTCCCCCTAATCTTTCCATTTGACAAGATATTAGTACGAATTTCGGTTCCCATGGAGCGTAATTATATAAATAAGGTATCTGCACATTTTTAAAATGTTTGGTTAAAAACTTCTGAGCTAGAGTGCACACAAATAACAAAAAAGTCATTTCGAGAAAAATGCGTTTCAAGTTTACCACGTGGTTCGGCACAAATACTCTCGTAATACCGGAACGAATTGAAATTTTTATTTAAAACTTAGGGAACGCATTCTTAAATAGTTGTAAGTAATAACAATTTATGAAATAAAAGCACGTTTTTGAGTCATCTACATGTATTTCCCCCCTAAGCTGTAGTCATATTATTTTAATAAATAGAACACAAAATATAATATTTTTCTTTTTATTTATACTACTCCAAATTTAGGGTTGGAACTCAGCCGCGACGCAAATTTCCATCGTTAGATCTAATCTTCACATTTTGATGAGTTTTGGGAATATGGTAAAAATGTAGCAGCAGGGGGTCCACCAAAATAAGTTTGGGAACCTCTGGGTTAGAAGGATAAGTTCTTCTGTAACTCTAATAATTTATATTTTTAACAAATTTCACTATTTTGGGTAACACATAGTATTTTAAAGTTACGCAATTTGTTAATTTAATTTTAAACATATTTATTGACAAATAAATAATTAAAGAGATGTTGTGAACCCCTAGTAATATTCCCGGATTCGAGTTTTCCCCTATGCCGCCCATGCTAAAAAATCGTATCTCACTCAGAAGCAATTATTTTTGGTGACCCGTAAAAAACATGTTTTTTTGAAAAAAAACCATGGAGGTACCTACAAATGAGCCAAAAACCTAGTTTGAATTTTGAAAACTTCTCCAATTTAGATTTTTTACTAAAAAAACATTGTCACTCCTGCCTGTACCGTTAAATCCAGCTGTAATATAGAAGTACCTACATGGGCGTTGTTGACGCAACTATGTATACCTATCTATATACCTTGTTCCATTTATCTACCCATCCTTTGTTTACCACAATTACCTGTCCCTACTGACAATATTACCTACCGTTCAACAATAAAATCAATATGTCAGTCAGTCTGTTAAAATAAGCTGTGCAACGAACATCATTACTCTCTCAGTTTTATATAACATCGACCAGTTTATGGAAGCTTGTGCAGTGAGTGATTTAGTGCTCCCTCAGATCCATAATATTGAGCAGAACATCAACCATAAGGGGTAAGTCAGTTTCCTTCTCCATTCATCTGTTTACCCTTCCCCATAGTTGTGTCAAAGTATTCACAAACATAACATTTTTTTTTAAATATATTGATACAGTCCACTCCACGTGTCGCCTTTGCGATACCATTATTTGGTCCATTACGAGCCTGGATTAATCTAGAAAACATTAAATTCATTACATTCTATAATTATTGTCGCCGTATACATTGGCTGTTTTCTGTGTTAAATACATAATATTTCACTAAACAAGAATTAATTTAAGATGGCAGATAAGAAGATTGCCGTATTAAAAACTCGAAGGGATCGTTTTTTAGCTAGGATACAAATAACGCATCAATTAATACCTTTTATAAACACGGATGAAAAAAAAAGGGAAACGTTTTTAAGCCGGTATGAAAAGGTTTTGGAATGGCTCGGAGAGGTAGAGTCATTACATAATGAAATGGAAAATTTATTAATTGAATCGGACAAGGCAAGTGATTGTAAGGAGATAGCAACAATCTCTGAACAATTAGATGTAATGGTCTTTGAAATTTCATCTGCAAAAAGACAGCAAAATTCAAACATTAAATCAGAACCAATTTCTGCAAATAGTATTGGCAACTTAAAATTACCCGCGATTCAAATAACACCATTTGATTCCAATGTAAAAAATTGGCATACCTTCCATGCATTGTTCGAAAATCTAGTACATAATAATAATATGTATACAGATATAGAGAAATTTCATCATTTAATTTCGTTACTGAAGGGAACTGCATTGAATTTGGTTAAATCGTTACCATTAATTGCTGAGAATTACCCAATAGCTTGGAATATTCTGCTGCAAAAGTATGAAGATAGTAGATTATTATTTACTTTTTATGTAGACGAAATGATGAATTTTAAACCATTACCTAATGAATCGATAAATGGATTAACACATATCTTAAACACTTTTCAAGAAAATTTATCTGCTTTGAATGCAATGAAACATGAAAATATATTTAGTAAGTTTGTTGCCCACATAATCTTACGATGTTTGGATCAAGACACCAGACGACAATTCGAAACGTCACTTACACGAACACAATTACCGGAGACATCTCAATTATTTGAATTTTTACACAATCAGATTAGAATTCTCGAAGCGTCTAACCCACTTACTGCAAACATACCTAAACCAAAGACGGCGGTTGCGCGAAAATCTTTATTGGCGGCGAATTCTAGCTCTGAAATGTGCGCTATATGCAAGGAAGCTCACTTAATTTATAAATGTGAAAAATTTCTTGAAATGTCTCCCCTTGAAAGGAAAAATCGCATAAAACATTTAAATCGATGTTTTAATTGTTTAAAGTTTCATCGATTTGGAGATTGTCAATCACAATCTAGTTGTAAAATTTGTAACAAGCGGCACCATTCTATGTTGCATTTTGAAACACCCTCTACGGGTGAAAAGGTGACCACGTCATTGACTGCCGTCACAAGGTCAAACGAAAATGTGAGCAACGCACCAAATGTGCTCTTGGGTACAGCGATTGTTCACATGCAAAATAAATTTGGCGCCTACGTTCCTGTACGTATCATCGTAGATAATGGAAGTCAAGTCTCCATTATCACGCAGAGCTGTGCCAAGAGGCTAGGCTTATCTATAAGGAAATATAAGACTCCGTTAAATGGATTAGGACATACGGCTGTTAACTCATGCACAGGTATAACCTCATGTGTTATCAAACCTGTCAAACAGCGAGCACCTATGTTATCTGCGACACCCATAGTAATTCAGGAAATTACTTCATGGATGCCATCTGTCACACTTGATAAAGATGTTAAATCGCGATTTTTCAATTTATCGTTAGCAGATCCAAGTTTTGATCAGCTGGGTCAAATAGATTTTCTACTCGGCGCCGATTTATATCCCAACATTTTGGATGATCAATCACATATCGTTCGTGGAAACCCTAGTGCTTTAAATACAGTCTTTGGATATATTATTCTTGGGAAGGTTGGATGTCAATCGATCGATTCATCGCCAACGTCACTTTTGACACTGTCCGACATGTCATTAAATGATACAATGAAAAATTTCTGGGAAATTGAAGAGGCTCCCGTCGTTTTTGATTTAAACCCCGACAACACCAAGGCGGAAGAAATGTTTCAGAAGGAGCATTACAGACAGACGGATGGGAGATATGTGGTTCCGATTCTGTTAAAATCGGACAGTCCTCCACAGCAAAATACTTACAACTTGGCCGAATCGCGAATGCGCAAGCTGGAAAAGCGTTTTGATAGGGATGCGACGTTGGCGACTAGTTATAGGGATTTTCTTCATGAATATGAAAGTCTTAGTCACATGAAACGCGTAGCACCCAACTCTGGGGCAAATTATCTTCCCCATCATGCGGTAATCAATGGAAAAGGTAAAATTCGCGTTGTCTTTGATGGGTCTGCGAAGGCCTCCAATATGTCATTAAATGACATGCTATATAGCGGTCCAAAACTACAAACAGAAATACCATACATGATATTAAATTTTAGATTTCATAAATTTGTATTTACTGCTGACATTTGTAAAATGTACCGGCAAATTTTAATTATTCCCAATCATCGTAAATATCAGCACATCCTTTGGCGCGACTCCCCGAGTGAACCAATGAAAGATTACGAACTTCAAACCATAACCTACGGTTTAACGTCCTCCCCATTTTTGGCCATTTCGACTTTACGTCAATTGGCTAGGGATGAGAGGGAAAGCTATCCTGCCGCTTCAAGGGCGCTGTTAGAGAATTTTTATGTTGATGACTTGGCAACTGGGGCAGATTCCATTGAATCTGCTCAACACCTCAAGGAAGAAATTGTAGCCGTTTTAAAATCGGCCAAACTGGAACTCAGCAAGTGGGCAAGCAATTGTTCAGAATTACTCGAGCATGATTCTGAATGTCAACAACAACAGTTGAATTTTAACAAAACTCAATCGAATGTTAAAATATTAGGTGTTTTTTGGAATCCCGAAGAGGATTATTTTTCTTATCACATTTCGATACCCAATTCGGCAGTATGTTCGAAGCGGAATATATTATCAACCCTTGCTCGGATATACGATCCACTAGGGTGGTTGTCTCCTGTGATCTTCACTGCAAAACGGATTATCCAAGAACTTTGGAAATTGAACGTGGACTGGGACACTGAAGTACCACTCCACATCATGTCCACGTGGAACAACTTTGTGGAACAACTTCCATTGCTACAACAGTTACGAATTCCACGATATTACCATACGAATCTAGATATTCATTGTATCCTCGTAGGATTTTGCGATGCATCACAACTGGGTTATGCAGCCGTGACATATTTAGTTGTTCAAAACCATAATTCTAGCTACTTGCTGATGGCCAAATCCAAGGTTGCACCTTTAAAGTCATTAACAATCCCTAGATTAGAGTTGTGTGCAGCCGTGCTGCTTTCAAAACTTATAAAATATATATTGTCGTCAGTACATTTTGCCGCGCAAATTGAAAAGGTTATCCTCTTCACTGACTCGACAATTGTCTTATCTTGGCTTCAAAAGCCGCCACATTTATTAAAATCTTTCGTCGCAAACCGTGTTGTTCAGATCCTTGATAACACGCCAAAAGCAATTTGGAAGCATGTTATTTCAGAGGATAACAGTGCTGACTATGGGTCCCGAGGTACCCTTCCTGCTCATTTTGTAGAACATCTATCATGGCTTTCGGGTCCATCGTGGCTCCGTAATCCAATTGAGGATTGGCCTTCGGCGAGGCTACCGTTTATTCCAGCAAGCGAATTGCCAGAAATTCAACCCCCTAAACCTACAGTTTTTAATGTTGAATTAAAATCATCTTCCATCATAGCGCAGTATTCTTCATTATCAAAATTAAAGAAAGTCATTGCATGGATCCTTAGGTTCAAAACAAATTGTCTTTCTAATGTTTCCAAAATGGCGAAACAGAGCATCAATCATGCGGCACTCACTCTTCAAGAACTGGACAACGCATTCATGAAGATTATAAAACTCGAACAGCAGGCTTGTTTTCACAACGATATTATTCTGTTAAGCTCTGACGAAATGTGTTCTTCCGGCCTTCAAAAACTGAAACCTTTTATTGACCCTCACGGTATCCTGAGGGTGGGCGGTCGGCTAACAAATTCTGCACTCCCATCCGATAGTAAGCATCCCATTTTACTTCCTAAGTCTAGTCATTTGACCGGGTTGTTAATTGATTACTATCACCGTGCTTATCTTCACGTCGGACCGCGTACTCTCCAATTTCTTATTCAACGCAAATACTGGATTATGTCCGGTCGTACCGTCATTCGATCTCAGTTATCAAAATGTGTCACATGCCACAAGTTTCGGGCCACTGCACATTCACCTATGATGGCGGATCTGCCGTCCTCTCGTGTTCAACCTAGTCGTCCCTTTTCTCGTGTAGGGGTCGATTTTGGTGGACCTTTTATGCTGAAGGATCATAAACGTCGCGGAGCAAAAACCACTAAGGCTTATTTATGTCTTTTTGTCTGCATGGCCACCAAAGCCTTGCACCTTGAGGTCGTGTCAGACCTCTCCACGGATGCCTTTATCGCATCCCTAACCCGATTCATAAATCGACGGGGTTTGTGTTCCGAAGTCTTCAGTGACCGCGGCACAAATTTTGTAGGAACAAAGCGATACCTAACTGGAGTATTTAAATATTTCTATTCTTCACCACAACGTGAAGTAATTTCGGACTATCTTGCCCAAAAGGAAATCCTGTGGACATTTAATCCTCCCGCCAGTCCACACTTTGGTGGACTGTGGGAATCCGGAATTAAATCCGTCAAGCATCATTTGGTTCGAGTAGTGGGTGATACTTCCCTAACATTTGAGGAGTTTGCCACACTTCTTACTACCATTGAAGCTATTCTAAATTCACGCCCCCTTTGCCCCTTGTCGGTTGATCCAGACAACGTCGACGCCCTTACACCCGGCCATTTTCTGATAGGAGGATTCCTCTTAGGACTTCCCGAATATGACCTGTCCGCTACTGGATCAAACCGTTTAAGTCGTTGGCAACACATACAAAAGATGTCTCAACACTTTTGGCGACGTTGGAATGTGGAGTATCTTAATACTCTACAACAACGTGCAAAATGGTCGAGAGACAGACCCAATTTAGAGATCGGTCAACTCGTGCTAGTAAAGGATGAACGTCTTCCCCCATGCGCTGGGCTTTAGGGCGAATTGTTGCCGTACATCCGGGTAAAGATAATATCGTTCGCGTTGCAACTATTAAAACCACTAAAGGTATATTTGTCCGCCCAGCGATTAAGCTTTGCCCTTTGCCCATAGAATAAGTCATCTGTTAAATCAATACTCAGCATTTTTTTTATCATAGAGCTATCTATTACTTATATTTTATGTTTTTTGTTTTCCTTTTGTTTCCTTTGATAAATACACAGAAGACAGCTGGTGTGCTTACGTCTCACAATAATTTTTTTAAATAATTTTCCTTATAATTTTTGTTTAATAACATAGTATTCAAGCTACTTTTTGTTATTATTGGTATTATTTTTTTATTTTTTTTTATTGTTAATTTTGTTCCAAAATTAGGTGGGCGGAAAATGTTGACGCAACTATGTATACCTATCTATATACCTTGTTCCATTTATCTACCCATCCTTTGTTTACCACAATTACCTGTCCCTACTGACAATATTACCTACCGTTCAACAATAAAATCAATATGTCAGTCAGTCTGTTAAAATAAGCTGTGCAACGAACATCATTACTCTCTCAGTTTTATATAACATCGACCAGTTTATGGAAGCTTGTGCAGTGAGTGATTTAGTGCTCCCTCAGATCCATAATATTGAGCAGAACATCAACCATAAGGGGTAAGTCAGTTTCCTTCTCCATTCATCTGTTTACCCTTCCCCATAGTTGTGTCAAAGTATTCACAAACATAACATTTTTTTTTAAATATATTGATACAGTCCACTCCACGTGTCGCCTTTGCGATACCAGGCGTAATTAATAAAAAATAATAATTATTGAAATAAAAGTATTATTTAAAATTTAACATAAATATTAATTTATATCCCAATTTAAAGCTAATTGTTAGCTTTTGGGAAACGCTCATATACACATAGGTTTCATAGAAATCGTGTGTCTCATTTCAAATATTGTCGGGTTATTCGTAACCCGTGTATATTTGTCTTTCTTTTAAAAAAGAAATTATAAAAACGGTTCCATGACAGTTGATCCGCCGACAATTGGTCCCCCGGCATACTTATATACAATGTGCAGTCGGTTAAGGAAAAATACGGTAAGTAGGGGGAGTACGTATATTATCGGACAACGTATGGTATCGTACAAGTGTTATTTCTCTTGCTGGCGTATAGATAGGGCGATGCAAGTTAGTTTATAATATTGCCGCACTAATTCTGGATGCCCGGTGTTTGCATGACTCGCCAAAGCCGGTTGTGTCGTTTTGTGCCCAAAAAACGAACTTTGACCACCGTATATTGTGTCCGCAGCTTTATTCGAAGACAAATAAAAGGTACGTTATTAATTTAATTACATTTTTACATATAAGACGGTACACTACATTTCAGTGGCAATCAAATGACGATCTTATGTTTTAAAATTTGTGTCCCATACCAGTTAGGCGGTTATTTTGTTAACTCCACGTCGTTTGGTTAATATCGGACATGGCTGTTACGGATGATATCGGACATACGAATAAATGCTTATTTTATTTATTTAAATTAATAGGTATACCTACACCAAATGAAGTGTATCGTATTTTATACACCTTATCATGAAAATATATTGTATTACGAAAGCAATATACAAAGGGTTTGCTATTGTTGATTTAAAAACATTATTTTCAAAAAGTCAATATGTTTTTCATCCATTTTTCCAGATAAAGTCGAGGTTCAAAAAAAAGTGGGAGCAGGGGCTCGGGGTGAATGGAAGGATTGCAACATGAAATCAGCAGTGGAATACGTTTGTGACAATTTGAGAAGCTGTCTTATATTGTGATGTCCCTAAAAGTACACTTAGTGACAGGTTGTTGAAATTGAAGAAAGTATTTAGGATATTGAGGAAATTAGGTTCACTTCTTAAAAGTTAAAAAATTGTAAAGAATGAAGACAAAAAACAAGTACCGGGTGTACCAATCAAAATAAAACAAGAAAAACTACCAGGATACAGTTTATGCCAAAAAGATTTTCAAATGAGTACATCAAAAAAGAATCCGCCCAAATAAAAAAAAAATAATGTTAACACCATCAATTATAAGAAAGCGGATAAATTAAAACTACATAAGGATTATAACAAAGATGAAGTTTGAATTTTATCTGTAGAGAAAGGTTCGAAGAAGACTAGATTCAATGTCAAGGTTGTCACGGATGAGCTCATGAAAATTGTACGGGTCTTGAATCTTGCCAGAATTTTTACAAATGTGAATTGTGCCAGAAATAATTTTTATTTTCAGTGTAACGTGTTATGTAAAGGTTTTACCACTTTTTAAAATCCTTTTTTTTTATAAAAAAAACATGAATATTTTTTGTCCACTTTTGTGTCCGATACCACCTTTGATGTCCGATATTAGACAATTCTTTCAAATACTTTGTTGCCCTTTTTCTTGTATTTCTCTTGCTTGTATTTTTTTTAAATAAAGATAGTGTCTTGATATACGTGAAATCTTTTGTATTTAATCATTAGTAACCGTTTTATTAAATTCCGTAAAATTTCGTAATTTTAAATTCTAAATTTTGGGAAACAGTGATGGTTATTGATTTTTAAAATTAGCTTACCGTGTAGATCTGTCCTTTCCACTTATGATTAATTCATAAATCGTTTATATTGAACAATAACAACAAAATACAATTGATCAAAACTATGCGTCCGATAATATCCGTACTCCCCCTATACCTAATTACGCAAAATATAACTAAGTGACCCTGAAGGGATGTGCAGAGACAGGGCCGGATCTACGAAATCTGGCGCCCTGTGCAGTAGGTACCGATGGCGCCCCCCCCCCTACATTTTTATTTTGATTAAAAATTCGTTCACCCCAATTTTTTTATTTATTTTTTTATTATATATATTTTTTTTACACTAATTTATCAAATAAAATCAAGACATATAAAGGGTGTAACTTTTCCAAGTGACCTGGCGGTAGCTCTCACACTCGTTTTTTTTTAAAGAGAGGATCGCCAGGAGCCCTATACTCTCTGAATCTATTGGGTAAACATAAATTATGGTGCTATTTTAATTATTTTAGGAAAAACTCTTTGCAAGTTTTGCTTTAAAATAATACAACGAATTGTTTGTTTGTGCCCGTACCATGATTTAAAATATAGGTTCCGAGACAATGCGGGTAATACAACAAATATAACCTCAAATTTGTACCTTGCATTTCCCCTGTGTTGAGCGAACAAACACTAAACACTGACGTATGGTATCAACGGCTTACGAACAAAAATACCGCGTTGTGATTGGTTATTGAATTTGGATCGCACCTATTCGTCGCAAAAGACGGTAAAAGATAAATGGAAAAATAGATCTTACGTTTAAACTAAATATATGGAATTTGTAAAAAAATTCTGTAACTGACTATAAATTCGTAAGCCGTTGATACCAACCTGATGCGTGCGCATTCTGTTTCTTTGGAAAGTGTTGCTAGAGCGTAATACTTATTTCATACTATGGGTAATTTTTAAACGATGCAGGGAATATTATAACTAAATTTTAATACAATATTTATTTTCTCACGGCGCCCCTTCGGAGTTGGCGCCAGGTTTTTGCACGTTTTTGAACGTATGGCAGATCCGGCGCTGACTGAAGGGATGTGCAGAGAGGATGTACCGCCGAATAACAAAGTATAAAACATATTTTCATTCAAATGCATCAAGGAAAAATGTACTTTGTATACCAGCGCATAAGTATCTGCACTGAAAATAAATTCGTTTGATGTTCATACCAACTTATTGTTAAGGGTATTTTTAAAGTCGATTTTACATTTGAAATTGGTAGGCGTTTTTTTTTAAACTAAACTTTTTTTTTTAACTAAATTTGGGAGGCGGGAATGGGTACCGCCGCCCCGGGAACCTTTATTGGATAACCAACACCTCTGCCATAGGTCACCCCAAGTGGTTCACTACGTTTGGTGATTTAGCAGGGGTGCCCGGGTTCATGGGGTGAGGTTTGTCTAGGTCTTGGAGGCGGATGACCAGGACATACTGAACCCCAGATTCCTACCCACCCCTTAAACCCTTTTCCTTCCCAGAACTCTCCTCTCCTTCCCTTCCTTAAAAAAAACCCACCACACAGCATCCCCAAAGATGACATCGGCCCTGAGGGAAGTTATTTTCCTCAGGGCCTCCTGTGTGGAACTCATGTAAAAAAAAAAAAAATAATGCACAAAAATTATAATTTCATAGTAAACCAGCTGGTCCCGGCATGCGTTGCTACGCCATTTAATAAAGAAATTGTTTCTCCCTGCGTGTCCTTTCCCATTCATACCGTTCCCCTTCCGCCTCCCCTTTTTCTCCCGTTCCCACTCCGTCACCTCCACCATCCCTCTCCCCACTCCACTCCCCCCCCCTTCCCTCTCCCCAATCCACTCCACTCCCCCCCCTTCCCCCGTCCCGCGAACCCCCCTCCCAGGTCCCCCTCCCCCTCCCTGGTTCCCCTCCCCCATCTCTCCCTCCCTCCCGCTTTTCATAGCAATAGCCGCTTCCTCGCGTGCCACCAATAGTTTTTTTATACAAATTTCATAATGCCAGAGCTCACCGGAAGTTTTATAAAAACCTTGTCCTGATAATAACGAACACACAAAAAAGGTGCAGTCGTTCGAAAGTTATGCGCTTAGCAACACATTTTATATATAGGTAAGAAGATTTCGGGGGGCTAACTGTCGGCGGATCAATTGTCGAAAAACAAGTAACAAATAGGACCATCACAATATACTTGCTGTAGTCCCCGGCGATGCCCAAACTTTACACAGAGTTATCGAAATCAAATGTAGACAGTGACTTTCTTCTTGTTTGGAAGGTCACATGTGCAAAATTTCATCAACCTCGGCATCAACGACCTTTTGTCATGTGCACCAATTCATTGTTACGCTGATGACAGCACAGTCCTTGATAGTTTTTTGTTTGACAAGCCCCCCAAAGGACTCACAAACTCCAAAGGCTCGGAGGGCTTTGAAGCAAAGAATGGACGGTTATCTCGAGAGTGTTTTCTCTCGGGGTAAAAATAATCTCGTTGAATTCAATGTTTTAAAGACCCAATAATGTCTGATTACATCTAAAAGGGATCGAAATGAAAACCTAGTCTCCTTCAACGGAAGCAATCTTCCGAACAGGCCCTCCATTGGTATGCTTGGTGTAACTCTATGCGACCAGCTCAGGTACGGGGGCTCCATCGAAGCTAGCCTCCAAAAAACTGGTGCGTACTGTACAAGGTTAATAGTACACAACTGCTAACCCTGTACAAATCACAAGTGCGCCCCACGGTTGAATTTGGCAGCCACTTCTGGTCTTGAGCTCCTAAATACCTGAAAAATACCCTCGACTCTGTGCAGAAACGGGCGGTCCGTTTGATAGATTCTCCCATCTTAACAAACGGATTGCAATCTTTAGAGCACAGGCGTCGGGTGGGAATGCTATCCTTGTTCTACCGGTATTTAAATGAAAGATGCTCCGAGGAACTAGCGTCATTGATCCCTTCGGCACCGGTGCATAGTCGGGAAACACGCCAACCGCGTGCCCAACATATCTACACGGTTGACATTTGTCACATGAAAACGGATCGTTTCTTCGACTCGGCTGTGGAACGATTTGCCGGTTTTTGTGTTTCCTCATTCCTACAACATGGGCCTCTTTAAGAACAATGTTCATTCCTTCCTCTCCTCAACAAGACCCTCCTCCACACAGCATCTCAGATGACATAGGCCCTGAGGGAAATTATTTTACTCAGGGCCTCCTGTGAGGAGTTAATGTAAAAAAAACACTGTAGATTTGCATACAAATCAAATCCACACCGCCCGCTTCGCCCGTTCAAGTATTACGTAACGCAATATTTGAAGATTTTGACCCCCCCTCCCCCCCACGTAACGCGCCGTAACGTTTTTCCGTCCTCCCCCCCCCCCCGCCCCCAAAACGTTACGTAACGCTTAAGTGACAATTTTTACCTGAAAGTCACAATTAAGTTGCGCAAAGTACTGAGAACGAAAAGGATTGCCAGCTTGGAAGATTTTAATTCACTATGTTTTTAATCTAAATAAAGAAAAACATGTTACGTAACGCGTTGTTCGAACCCCCCCCCCCCTCGTAACACACAGTAACGTTTCACAAGACCCCCCCCCTCCCCCCCAAGTGCGTTACGTAATACTTGAACGGCCCCTTACCAGCCCGCTCGTCAGACATATATTTCAACCAATTTACACAAAACCTTGACAAAGTACATCTAAACCTTCCTCATGAATCACTCTATGACTCTATCTAGTGGTGAAAACCGTGTGAAAATCCGTTCAGCAGTTTTTGAGTTTATTGCGAACAGACAGACAGACGCGGCGGGGGACTTTATTTATAACATGTAGAGATAGAGATATCATTCCCGCCGTAATAAAACATGTGTATATTATCTCCTTGGGTACCTATATCCATGTAAATAACTGAAATGCACGTGTATCCGTCAGCCAAAAAGGACAATCTATACTTCATTCATAGGTAGGTATTTATATATAATCATGCGACCTCCATTCATGAGAATGTGCGTCAGAGGTGTTTCCGTTCCCGGTACTCAAACTGGAGCAGGAGTTTGTTATCGTTATTTAGCGACAAAATCGGGAATAAATAAACAATATAGCATTTTATCTTTCGAATCTACTAATAGATTCCGCACACACTGCACAAGATAGGCGTGGAATGACGAATGATTTTTCATATACCTACACAGAGCCGGACTCCGGACCTACGACATTTTAGAAATATTTAACAGAAAGTACGAAAATTCATTTAACCTAGTTACTCTAGAGCAACGATACTCAACCTTTTTTCTCTTCGGGCCACATACATGTATTTGTAAAGTTACGCGGGCCGCAACACTATACTGGTACGACGAAAAAAAATCATCAAACTCCCCCCCCCCCCCAACAAAGAAATATTCTTCTTCCCATTTGTCTTGAAGCACTCTCTTTTCGTCGGACATTTTTTGATTGCATTTTGAAGACACTCCCGCCATTAATAATAATAATAATTGGATAATTTGTAAAGCGCCGTTTTTGTGAAAAATCACCTACTTTATACGACAGCAAGAAATGCTGTAAAAATTTGTAGGTACCTGAATAACCATCAGCAACATTAACCAGTTTTTATGTATTATAATTGATGCTGTGGTTTCTAGAAGTGGCACTTTTATTTATAAATAATTGCCCTGATGACGGACACTGTAACGCTGTCCGAAACGTTGGCTAAAGAGGGAGGTAGCGCAACACGGCATAACACCCCAAAAAAATATCAAAAAAACCTTTTGGCCGTGAAAATCTAAGCAACGTATCTTAAACATCTAAGATCATGTGGACCATAATGACAATCTTTTTCGGGTGCGCTATTTGGTGCACTATCTGTGCGTCAAAGTTGAAACGAATCTCAAGATATACGAAATTTAGAATGATAGTTTTTTTTTAAATCAAGTTCCTGATGGTAAAGTGGTTAGGGCCGCACAAAAAAGCTTGGCGGGCCGCAGGTTGAGTATCGTTGCTCTAGACTCTCTAGAGCTATTATATAAACCCGTAACGTTAATATAAAGAAGAAGATAACACTAATAAATCTAAATGAAAACATGAACAACGACAACAAGACACAGAAAAATAGAAAAAGATATTGGTCGCAACTCTGGTTCAACACAAAATTATTTAAAATTTATGGCTGCCCGGCGAAAACAATCAGTTCAATCAATATTACTTTATGACCATTGCGATCTGCTAAATATTAGTATACATTACTTAAAGAAATGACTACCTATGTAGGTACCTCTAGCAATATAATTCATGGGATGAGGTATGTCTAGGTCTTGGTGGCGGATACGTTTGCCCAACCACTGCGTAGCGGGCTGGATCAGAGGAGACTGATTGAAGGAGGCCTTTTGACCTCTCCAGCCGGATTCCCCGACCCTTCGCTTTGCACCGCAGTGTGAGGAATAGATTCATACGTCCGTCACTCCTGGCCACACTGACCCCCAGATTCCTGCCCACCCCTCATACCTTTTTCCTTCCCATATCTTCTTCTCCTTCCTGTCCCTTTAAAAACCCTCCACACAGCCTCCTCCAAGGGCGTAGCGAGGTACGGGCAGGGGGGGGGCAGCTGCCTCGGTAGCCTATTGTTTGTGAGAATCAATTCAATTTTTATCATTACCTTTTTAGTTGATCATGATTAATGAAGCATCAAGAAAACGTGCCTATCAGTTACATTGCGCTGTTATTCAATCAGTTTTCGTTATATGTGTTCAACTGATAGCCAAGTACTCAGGCATATTGGAACGTATTGCCAATTTTTGGAAGCGATCAATTATTATCATTCCTTATTTAGATTCCCTAATATCTGCATTGGAGCAGCGTTTTGGTGACCAAAATTTGCCTGCTTTCGAATTAATGTCGCTACATCCCTGTACAATGTTGAATATATCGTTAATTGATTTTAAAGAAAAAGCACAAAGTTTTTGCCTATACTACGATTTACTTAATTTTAATCAAGAAGCCAAACTATGGTATAAAAAATGGCAGAACAAGGGTATGACCAGAAAAGATCTCAAAAAACTAGATTTTACTGAAATTTTTAAGGAGGCGAACATTTTCTTTCCCACAACAAAAAAGCAATACTTATTTCCTTGGCACAACCTTGCACTACAGTAACATAGAGAGGTCCTTTTCTACACTGCGATATATTTTCGTAGGACGAAAATAGCGTATTTCTGAAATTCTCTAGCCCCCAGAGTAGGGCAGCATTTACTTTAGATATATTCTTGGTTTGTCTACACCTACCCCCCCTTAAAAAAATCCTAACTACGCCCTTGGCCTCCTCAAAGATGACGTAGGCCCCTAGGGAAATTGTTTTCCTCGGTGCCTTCAGCGTGGAGCTAATGTAAAAAATAAATAAAAGACGAGTTAACTTCTGTAAAATGGAAAAATCACAATATCCCTCCCTAGCACGGCGGTAAAAAACTAAATCTAAAATATACCTACCTATCTAAATCAATATAAATATAAATTTAAAACATGTGAAAAAAATAACAAATGTTTTTTATGTATCTAATCTATTATAGTAAGATTTACCATTCGGAGAGTAAGAGGGACAAAAGTTTTTCACGTGATTTTTCACGTAACTTAGGTACTCCTAATATTCTGACTCTTGCATGGTCCGACTCAAGTATCTGATTCACTTGATCGTGCCATGTCTTCCTCGGGCGTCCCTGATTTCTTCTACCGGTAGCATTTACGTCGTATATTCTCCTTAAACTTCTTTCATCGTTCATTCGCTCTACATGCCCAAACCACCTTCCTTAATCTTACCTATTCACTACGCTTACATCAGCCGTGCATTATTTGCGGATCTCCAGATCTACAGATTTGATACATGATAATAATTCCAGATTTCTAACAATTTCTAGTCCTTAATTCTCCAGTCTTTTGAAATAAATATCAACTCAACTTTTATCACCAATCTTCTAATACTAAATTTAATACCAATTGTTATGGAGGGTGCAAATATAAAAGCATGCAAAGTCCAGTTTTTTTTAATATAGTTTCCTCTGCACGCAAAGTCGTATCTTCTCCAGGCATTTTCTAATAAAAATGTGTTTACCCGTCATGTAAGTATGTTTTCTCAAGATGTTTGTAAAAAATAATAATAGGAACTATATAATTAATGATTCTTCACAAAATAGCACTTTACTTTCTTACTATGAGCATCCATGCTATACTAATATCGTATTGGCTGATTTTAATAAGCGCCGCTTAGTGATAAAATCTCATCGAATGTGTTTTCAATTTCAAGTTGCTTTCCAAATTTCAACTAAATGGAAGGTCGTTCCAAAAATGTGGACCTGGTACATTGGAAGCTCTGACCCAAATTTCACGGTATTCCTACGGGATCGTCGTGACGTTTAATTTTTGACCAAACCTTGTTTTTAAAAATTCTGAAAAATGGCCTAGACTCGCCAGAGCTTACCAACTTAAAAAAATCATTTTCCGCCAAGATCAACAAGACAATCCAACTTATTTCATTTGCCCACAGAACTAAAATTAAAAAAAAAAATCCCCAATATGTGCGCAATATATTACAAATTTGTACAATATAGACAATTTTAACAATACCCTTCAGAAATACCGAATAGAAGTAACGCGTACGATCGAAAATTAATACTAGAGTGTGGAATGAATCGGGAGCATCTCCTATCCTTATCGTATATATATATTTTTTTAAGTTTTTCTTTATTCATTGAATATTTCTTTATTCATCTTCCTCTCCTCCTCACGTAAAATTAATCTTAAGATATAATAAAACCCCATCTCCAAGTAATTTTAACATAGGAGACCTTTTTGGCTTGACTTAATTTAACTTTGTATATATATGTATCTCTATATTTTTTTAAAAAGTTGTTTGTCTCTCACAAATAAATAAATAATATTATGCAGGTTCAGACATACAAATGTTGCGCTCTGGTGTCACGTTCCAACCACGCCTACACTTAATCCGGCACTGTACATATTGCAAAAGAATGACGCAAAAGCAGTCGTTACAACACTTATTCAGTTCTTAGTAAGGACGAAAAAACAATAACAACATTTTCCATTACGTACGTCCTTACATTGTACCTAAATTTTATCACCATTCCATGGATGCAATTGACGCAATGTATCATCGAACAAACGCAAACATTTTAGATATAAAACGACGTACTTTAAAAAAATCTACATCATAACTATCAGAAGTTTCTGTTGGATGAATCTAAATCATTTGTCCATCTTTTTACAACTCTGAATTTGACAAGTTGATATTTGTTGTCAGTTTTGTTTCACCTTTATATCGATTGGAATTGGTTCATTTTGAATCACATTGGACGTGTATCCTACAAAAAGTTGTTCCACGAAATTGTCGACAGTTATTTTTGGTGTTCGCTGTTGGTGCAAACTGAAGAATACATCATCATGGCAAATTTCAAAAGTATTTTCTTTTGCTGCTTGATTCTGTCGGCTGTCTGCAATTTTGGAGTCAGTGGGCTACCAATGCAAAACATTGCAGTAAGTATACTTTGTTATAATAATTATTTTTATGTCAGCACTCACAAGAGTGCGAAGTGCTCCCAACTAGCTAAAGTCGGGGGCTTTCCCAGTTTTTCGAAATCAGATGTAGACAGTAGTTTTCCTCTTATTTTGAACATCATGTGTGCACCAATGACGTTACAGTATTTAACGTCTTTGGTCTGCACGTCAAGAACGTCAAGATTTCCTCTTTATCAAAATTCTGCTTTAAGGGGTGGGAAAACGGAATGGGTAGGTTTTTCGAAATGGCATATGGAAGACAGTCACCTTCCTATTGTTTTAGTTTATATTTATCAACGTCATTTTTAGAGGTTTCCGCATGAATAGTAAAAAATATACAGTAAGTATTTATTATTCATAACTGAACTGCCCCAGTAACAACAGTTTTGTATTTGTTTAGTGATAAATTGAAGATGTCCATTGACTTGGTATAATTATTTTAGTTCATTCATTCTGGGCAAAGAGGAATACGTGTGGTGGTGAGTCTCAGAATTTCTGCACTAAAATAAATCCCGACTTCTAGTATTACTAATTGAAATCTGAAAGCTTATCAATGCAAGCAATACCGGACTATAAACTATACCATTTAAAATTTTATATATAGAAGTCAGTAGAAAGCCTTCTGTCTGATAATTTAAGCATATTCATATAATTTAAAAGTGTGTTGTAGTTCAACATAATTTGCTAGAATACCTACTCATTTAAAATTAATTTTACAGTGTGGGTTCCAGATGGGAGAATTGTGCTCAAGCTGGCAAAATATAACCGTTTTGAAAATTTTAGTTCGTCTAGTTATAAATCCCAACTTTTGTAAGACCATATAAGAGATTTCCGTTATGCATTTCAGTATTTGAAAAATTAAAAGCCGCCGCTCCCCGAATTTCTACCTATTTCTTACACATCTCCCTTAAACACGTTAAGTTTTAAAGCTTTCAAAAAATATATGTTATTCTTGAAGATAATATCTAGACATTCCCCGCAAATTATATAAAATTCCTTCGATAGAAAAAAAACGCAAAGTATGCTCCAAAAATGATTATAAACAAGTTATATGTTGTATGAAAAAAATCAGTGTTTCTTTAAATGCTGTTTAAGACAACCCCCGCGAGATTTTTGCTCTATTTTAAACGAGTCGTGTTTTATTAAACATTTTCACAATTTTCGCATCGATTTTGTCGCTTGAAATACTAGCGCGCTCCTCTAACATTCGTAATTTCTTCTTTTTGAGCCCGGTTGCGGCGCCCGGAATCTAATGTTCTTTTAAATATTATATAGATAACATTGAGCAATAACAATAAAATCATACATATGGACCAATACACATAACCTTGCGTGTGTGACCTATAAGTATCTACTTTTTTAAAATTCTGGGACTAATTCCAACCGTGTTTATATTTTTTCAGGTAGCAGAATTGAATTCTCCCTTACTGCTCGTAGTTGATGACATAGAGATGGTTCCTGTTGGGAAATTCGGACAAGTGATGGAAGAACCGGACTGTGAAGAGGGGTATCGAAAGACATCCGACGGGGAATGCAGAGAGATTTGGTAGCTAGAAGTACCTAGCTAATTTTCGGGGTGTTCCGAATTCTTTCAGTATTATTGCATTGGTGAAAGATCAGCAATCAGAATTGAAACGTTGTGCGTTGTTTGAAATAACTTCAACATTGTTTGGTGACCAAGGGGGGAGATTCCGGTTCTATCTAAGGATAAGGAATTATCCCTAACCATCAAATTAACGACTTTTTCACTGTCTTCCGAGAGAAAATCGCAGTCAACGAAGTTTTCTTCATTTAGTAGAACCGGATTCGCCCCTCAGATCTGAATAGTTACCTACTTCCGAAGATATGATTTGGGAATTTCACGGCCAAAACTATTATGGCAACTTATTGTTGGGGTATTGTGCCGTGTTGCGCTACCGCCTTCTTTAGCCAACGTTACAGACAGCATTACAGTATCCATAATCAATATACGATAATATAACACGATGTGATATGATTTCACGTCTGCCCCGATGATGGACACTGTAACGCTGTCCGAAACATTGGCCAAAGAAGGAGGCAGCGCAACACAGCATAATACCACAAAAATAAATCACGATAATTTAAGGTAGGTACTTCCCAACCTCACTTTTGCCATCTCTCTACCCTTCAGAATACATAGAATAAATAGGAGCACAAGAAATGCGATATGACCGTGTTTCGTGTACCAAAAGTCTGACCATTCTTTGCTTAAATTTCAAATGTAGAAATTCGGTCTCTCAGCACAAATTCAGAATACCTATAATGGAATGAGGAATACGACGTCAGGCAGGGTAAGAGAGACAGAGTACGTTGTGTTGATTATCTGTTTTATCTAATAGTCAAAAGGTACTATTTCAGTGGCGACATTAGTTTCCATCCAAATTTAAACGGAAGGTATTTCTATTTAAGTATAAGTGTTTATTATTTGTTTATGGAAAAAAATTAGAAAAGATAATATTGTTAATTTAAAATTTGAAATATGACGGTTTGCCAGAAGGTTCTCGGTAGAGTCCCAGTTGCGACCATTAACTTTTATATTTTTTTGTGTCTTTTTCTCTTTCATATTTTCGTTTAGATTATTATTGTTATCATTTTTATCTTCTTCTTCAATTGTTTATTATTTATTTAGCCGGGTTTTTCGTAATCCAGGCATAATTGTTTATGTATTTGAAAATAGATATATTATGTAGGAATATACCATGTTTAAATTATATTTTGCCAAACACAGTATTATTTTTGTGTCATTTGACTATATGTTTTTAAAAAAAGGTGAGGCATATTTTCGATTTTAATTTGTCAACGAATAGTTTGATTCATACGGTTTAGATTACGAAATTAATATAGTTAACAGGTTAGATTTTACAGACCTTAAGACAAAATTTTAAATACATTTGTAATTGTGAACTTTTAATTAAATTTTTTTTTGCTTATTTTGGGGTTGACAAGGTTTTTTGCACGATAATAGACAAGTGTTTGAATTGACACGCGATGGATCCCTTCTCAGATGAAGTACCTCGGCCTCACCATTGTTCCATTTCTCAAAAATGGAATCTTCACACTCAAATAATTGCAAACCAAATAAGAAAAACCATGCACTTTTTCAAAACGACACGAAACTTTCATCGTCTTACAATTAAAACACTTAAAATTACACATTATTTTGCAGTTTGTCAATCTATTATTAAGTATGGTATCATAGCATGGGGAGGTGGCAATGCATCTGCAATGCACCCAATCTCAAAGGCACATAAAACCATTGTAAAATTATTCCTTGGACTACCTCTAATTACAGACTCGAACTCTTTGATATATGAATGTATTTGACGTTTGGCAGATATACGCTTACAATAGTTTATTCCAGAAAAAAAATTTAATTCTCACTGCAGTCAAAATAATAACAATGACTCAATACAAATTCCTGTAACGCATACAAGTACTACTTTTCGTCAACGAAACTTCTGATACCTTGAAACAAGACTTTACAACATTCCTCCAGATAGAATAAAAATTTGTGGTCGAAAGTAATGTAAGGGCCTTTACCAGTGCAATCACCCAAATTTAAAATTATTATTTTTTATTTTTTTTTATTTTATATATTTTTTATTTTTTTTTTATTTTGGTAGAAAGCAGTCACTTTGTGGTTTGACATATTAATTAAAGGAAAACAATCACTTTGTGTGTAACCACGATTTATTGATTTAATTTTTATTTACCGACCGGTTTCGCTTAATACAAGCATCTTCAGGGTATAAATTAAAACTGATGAAAAAATACATTGTGTGAGCTTATATATATGTACATACAGACAGAGACAAAACACAATATAAAGTAAGAGTGTAATTAACAATTCATTACAATAATTAATTACACTCTCTCACTCTTACTTTATATTATGTTTTGTCTCTGTCTGTATGTATATATAAGCTCACACAATGTATTTTTTCATCAGTTTTAATTTATACCCTGAAGATGCTTGTATTAAGCGAAACCGGTCGGTAAATAAAAATTAAATCAATAAATCGTGGTTACAAACAAAGTGATTGTTTTCCTTTAATTAAAATTATTAATGCAACCAATCTATTAAGTCAATATACTTTAATACAAGTGTACATAGGTATTATAAAATAATTAGCAAAATGGGTGCATCAACACAGGCTAGCCTAGTGGGGCGGGTTTTGAGAAACCTCAACTTATATCTATATTTTTTTATTCTTTAAATGTTATCTACTTCTGTTTATATGTGTATTATTTTCTGTTGTAAAATTTTTGTACTTCTGTAATTTATAATTCATGTACCTATACTGTTAACGCTGAACGTGTATGTATTTTTTTTAAATATATGAATAATAAAATAAAATACATACAAGTTCAGCTTTAACAGTATATACATGGTTTATAAATTACTAAAGTACAAAAATATAATTATCTACTGTTTATATGTGTATTATTTTCTGTTATAA
This sequence comes from Limnephilus marmoratus, assembly GCA_917880885.1. Lineage (NCBI taxonomy): Eukaryota > Metazoa > Arthropoda > Insecta > Trichoptera > Limnephilidae > Limnephilus > Limnephilus marmoratus. Next base: position 25,130,280 of record OU862930.1, on the reverse strand, counting down.
AATTTTTGTACTTATGTAATTTATAAACCATGTATACCTACCATTAACGCTGAACATGTATTTATTTATTTATTTATAAATTTATTTCAATAAAGACATATTATTATCATGATTAAGTCTCTTAATTTCATTGATGGGTTTTTCAAGAACTTGTAATGAATAACTTGGAATAAAAAAATATCGGTGTACTACAGGGATCTCACCTTGGACCTAATCTATATTTAATTGCTCAAGCATGATAGCTACGTATTTTCAAATAAAATATATAACTTGAGAGACTTGCACTGACGAGATAAACATATACATAAAAGCGTACTGTAGGCGTGTCCGTATTCCCAAAGTAAGCTCATTTTTTTCTTACCTCTGATGAAATTAATCGAATATTATCAAATGCCGAATTTATTATTAAAGTACGGGTTCAGACTGAAATACTTAATTGAATCAAAATTTGGGAATTTCGTAGTACAAATTTAAAGAATTCGAAGTAGCATATACATATATAGGGTGTCCCCCCGGATCAATCACCTCCCGAAGTTAATGCACTTTACCCCCGTAAATTCCGTAATAGCGGAAAATAATAAAGTTGGCTGCACACGCCGGTCTATTTTTATCTTTTTAACACAAAACAACCCTTATTATTTTAAAAGTTGGAATTTCGAAAAAAGTTATTATCTTTTTTACTTATAATATCATGTAGAATCAAACACCTCCCGAAGTTAATGCACTTTACTCGTAAAGTGCATTAACTTCGGGAGGTGTTTGATTCTACATGATATTATAAGTAAAAAAGATAATAACTTTTTTCGAAATTCCAACTTTTAAAATAATAAGGGTTGTTTTGTGTTAAAAAGATAAAAATAGACCGGCGTGTGCAGCCAACTTTATTATTTTCCGCTATTACGATACGGGCCAGTCACAATCAAGCAATGTTGCCACAATCGTGCCAAGCGGACGCGCAGCAAGTAAGATCGTACCTCTCACTAAGGATTTTTAGTAGGTACGTCTTTTTGTATGGGAATAAAATGTTGGAATTTCGGAAAAAGTTGTTAATGCTTCATAATTTACTTACCCCAGTAAATATCGACGAGCACATGCCATGTATCTCGAGTGATAGTATATATTTACACGTTTTCAAAACACAAACCATGTTTTTTGCGCTGTTATTTCGTAAAATGCACCGATGAGCGCTCGACGCTGGCTCGCAGAAGAATGATGACGTCACATTTTTTAGATACACGCGAAGCCATACTCAATCCCAGCCGGTTCCAATGGATCCGGTATGGGGAGGGGGAAATAATATTCTTTTATTACTTAGGGCAGGTCTAGTAATATTCATATTATGTCTATGGTTACACGTAACTGATTTAACGCCTATTTAGCTAACGCAGTAGATACAAAATATGTACTTCCCAACCTTGCTCTTCTCGTCCGTCGCATGTCTCCAGCCCGCAATCTATAATAATTAACATGGGTAATTAATTCCCAAGAAACCAACAACAGAGTCAATTTAATGTTATATTGTTTTTTATAAACAATTGAGCGCCACCTAATTGTTTGCTAGAAAACATCATCTTGTGCTCCATTCAATTATTAATTTATTAACCAGAAGTGGCCGACTTCCTTCATCATTGATTATTAAAGAATTTAATGAGAATCTAATCTGACTTACTAACAAGTAACAACCAGCGATTCCTGAGCTCATTTCGAGTAAAAAATATCTGACATGCGATTCTATATCTTTTGTGGATACGGAAACGATTACCTGCGTAATCTTGAACATTGAAATACATAATAGTAAATAATTCTGTATAAATAAAAATGAATCGCCGAAATGTATGTACGCGCATAACTTTCGTACGACCGCACCAAATTGTATAAATTATTTTTTTGTGTGTTCGTTATTGTCAGGAAAAGGTTTGTATAAAACTACTGGAATTTAATACTGGAAACTGGTGAGCTCTGGAATTATATATTTATTTATAATATTAACGCCTTTCGGCTTTTACATAATATAACATAGTGTATAGCAACAACCAGGCCCGGACTGGGACCATTTGGGGCCCTCCGCTAAAACCTGTAAAGGGGCCCCCTAACGTGGGGTAAGGGGGGGGGGCAGAAAACGGGGGGTCCAGGGGCCCCCCCGGATAATTTTTGAAAATTACGTGCTTGAAAACAATGAAAACGCGTTTCTACGCTATATTGGCACCTATAAAGAAAAAGAAATTCAGATAGGTTTTTATACACCAGATTTAAATGTCCGGGTTAAATTTTCCCCCAAAAAAAAAAAAAAAAAAAAAAAAAAAAAAAAAAAAAAAAAAAAAAAAAAAAAAAAAAAAGGAAAAACTAAACCCTTTCATACACTTCCCCAAATGATCATCTAGTGAATCCACGTTATGCAATTGCACTATATAAGTATTATAAATACAAAACAATACAAGAACAACATGTCAACCCACTAGAGACCAAATGGGAATATAATTCACCGACTCCAGATATTTTCATATCAGAGGGTTCGGCTCTGTGGCATTTCTAATTGAACCTATAAATCCTACTGATCCCTCAATATAAATATTTAAAAAATCTTTTGTAATCCTACATGTATTTAAAATTACTGCTTTTTGCATTTTTATATACAAATTCTTTGACAAATCTAATATGCTTAAATTTTGAATCAGATTCCTAGGTATTATGCCAGTGGCCGAAATAACAAATGGTAATATTTTTATAGTCCGAGAATGCCAAATTCTTTTAATCTCATTTCCTAAATCTGTGTATTTTCTAATTTTTTCAGAAACAGTTTTTTGAATATTACAGGAATTTGGAATAGCTACATCAATGATATAAGTTATTTTTTTAATTTTGTCATGTAAAACTATATCAGGTCTATTATGACTAATTGTTCTGTCTGTTAGTATAGTTTTATCATAATATATTTTATAAAATTCATTTTCAATAAATGAATTTGGTTCATATTCATAATATGGTACTTACTACATTACGGCAATCAATCAAGTTATGTTTAATTACCAAACTTTGGTGAATTATTTTTAAAACCTGATTGTGTCTAAATGTATACTCGGAAGGCGCTAATATAGAACATCCCGATATAATATGTTCTATAGTTTCGGGAAAAGCCAAACATTTTCTACATAAATCATCAATTTGATTTATATCTTTGATTATATGCTTTCTATAATTTTTAGTATTAATGACTCTATCTTGAATGGCAAGCATAAATCCTTCTATTTCTGCGCTCAACTCTCCAATACTCAACCATTTGTTTGACGAAAGTTTGTCAACATACGTTTGGTTGAGATAATTGAAGTGTTTTGCGTGAATAATTTTATTTGACCAGGAATCTAATAATTCCTGGTTAGTATTTATAAGAATGTTGGCATTCTCGTCATATAAATTTAAAGGTGTAATATTTCTATCTGCCTTGCAAATTATTTTGTGCATTTCTGAGCTATTAGCTTTCCTATGGAAAAAATTTCTAAGCATTTCTACCTGATTGTGTTTCAAAGATGTTATTTTGACTACACCTCTACCTCCTAAATTTCTAGGTAAATTAATTCGTTCTATAGCTGAATTTGGATGATGGCAATTAAATTTTGTTAACGTAGTTCTAATTAATCGTTCTAAACTATCTAAATCTGTATTGGACCATTTAATTATGCCAAATGAGTACGTTAGTAGAGGTATTGCCCAAGTATTTATTGCTTTTACTAAATTTTTAGCAGATAGATTGCATTTTAAAATTTTTCTGATCCTAGTTTGAAATTTAATCCTAATATCATTTTTAATACTAGTGTGATCTAATCTATTCGATTGCGGGTATCCTAAATATTTATAAACCTCATCCCCTTTCATACTTTGAATTTTGAAATTTCTAAATATACCCTCGTCTCCATCTACAATTTTGCCTTTCTCTATATGGATAGTTTTACATTTATCTAAACCAAAAGTCATTTTAATATCATCTGAAAAAATTTTATGATTTCGACTTTTGTTGACTTTATTATTTATTGAAATAAGAAATTCACAGTATTTTTAAGATACCACAACACTACTAAACACTTGCTGTAGAACTGCCAATAATTATAACGGAGTTCAAAATAAAGGGCAGTATTTTATTCACAACAAAGCATTAAGATAGGGGGGGGGGGAGGGGGGGGGGCACAAGGGGCGGACGCGCAAAAAAATCAACAATTACTGTAAGAAATAAACTTGAAGTATCATATTTCAAGTTTATTTCCACACTTCTAACTTGAAGTATCATACTTCAAGTGTTTATTTCTACAAGTTCACGTGTGTATAGGAAGGTTTATGAAAGTGTCAAAAAATCGAAAATTAAGTGTTTAATAAAGACAGTTTTAGCTTCTAAGTATTTATTTATTTATTATGAATTAACGCCGATTAACGGCTTTTACATAGGAATTGCAATAATTTGAAAGAATATACATAGTTATGAAAAAAAAATTAATATGACAAAAAATTAAAAAGCACATATTGAAGTGACAGTATAAAGTAAAAATAGTAAGCTATTATAAATAAAAAACACGAAGAAAAAGAAAACCTCATATACATGATTGTGTACAAGATATTATGAACTAAAAAAATTACTACGTAAAGTACGTAGTAATAAATTATAAAATTCCATAAATAAACATTGATGAAGAATATAAACATTAAAAGTATATTAGATTATAATATAACTGAGAAGCGTTGACAAACAGCTTTAATTATACAGGGTGACATTTTTTATTTTTTTACAAAAACATAAAAAAATGGTAATTGTTGAACAGTTGGAGGCGGGGTAAGGGGTTCGTCGAACACCCGGCTGAGTGACCAGTGACGACATGTGGAAGAATTTTTTTTTGTTTGATTTAGAAGAAAAAAATTTTGAAAAAAAAAAAGTTGTCAAAAAAAGTCACCGGAGACCAAAATTTCATTTACATTTTTTACTCCAAATAATGTCAGGAATCACTGGTTAAAGTAAGTCAAGTACGTCCCTTAACACCTTGTATAATGTTTGTGTGTTGATAATCTTTCAATATTTATCACATCATCAACAACATATTTGTTACCAAGTATATGCAGGCGATTTATTATGGCATATAATTCAGCATTAGATCCTGTATTCTTACAATGGTAAGGTAATTTGTGGCGAACTGATCTACTCGGTACATGAAAACATATTAACGAAAGAAGTTCAGGAGAGTTCAACAAGTTATTAACAATTTTAAATAAATAAAATAAATCAGAACAAATTCTTCTCTCTTTTAATGTATCAAGTCCCAGTAGATGTAACAGGGAGAAGTAATTAATGTTTTCAATTGATATTCCCAATTTAAAATTAATGTGACATAAGAATTTATGTTGGACACGCTCAAGGGAATATTCATGTGTATGTACTGTGATGGAATCTTCACAGTACACAAAAATACCGTCTGGGGGGGGGGGGGGGGGGGGGCACGGGGCCCGTGCCCCCCCCCCCTAAATCCGCCCTTGTTAGAAACACTGTGCACAGCTTCTGTGGGAAATGTTTGGATTTTCAAGATAAAGTCAAACTTTTTGGGGTTTAACGTCCAACCACGAGCAATCCTGTAAAAATGTCTTTGTTTGCGCAAAATGTTTCTTCAATACTCATCCTCGCACAGTCTAAAATATCAAAATATACAACTTTGTAATGTTAAACTGTAGAAATAGAGTCAGTTTCATCTTTTGATTTTTCACCGGGCATTATAACTACTAACAAGACAAAAAAAATTTTTTGTACGTTTTGTGGGGCCCCTTCGGGGCCCCCTCGCGCCGGGGGCCCTCCGCGATCGCGGACCTGCGGACCTGCGGACCTGGCCAGTCCGGGCCTGGCAACAACATGAAAAATAAAGCTGTATTGAGTTTGTAAAACAGAAAGAAATAGTTGAAAAAGACATATGTAGATATTTAGATAACAAAAGAAATATAAATAAATACAACGATATTTAAATATTACAATATTGTAAGAATGAAAAAATACATTTGTATATAATACAGGCAAATAACTTATCTTAAAGAGGATAAATGATTTATTATTTCATACTTATATTTTATCAGCGACACATTCCATACATCTTTGTGCGAAAACATATTGCCTAAGTTTTGTATTCTGTGAAGTGGTATATTGAAATGGGACTTGGTCGTAGTATTGCCACAATAAAACGGTAGTACTGACCTTGTGTTTCTGGCTGGTACTTTAAAATTTATGAGCGCTAAGACTTCAGGGCTGTTAATTTTACTATGCAAGATTTTAAATAAAAATACTAGATCGAAAACAGTTCTTCTGTCACTCAATTTTTTATAAATTAGATAAACGCAGAAGATGGGTGCAATTTAATTTTTCTTCCGGTATTTTTAGTTTATAATTTTAAAAGCTTAGGATTTTTTTTGTACTGTGGCGACGCATTATCTTTCGCCTTCAGAAAGAACATCGAGAAACATCTAATATTCAGGCAGCTTATAAACTCTAGACCTTTCTAGGCGGTGGCGATATTATCATTTATCGGCGCGGCAGGTGAGCAAAGTACATCGCGGCCGGCATATGTAGGTACCTAGGCAAGTGCCAGCGCCGCGCGAATATTAGATGTTTCTCGATGTTCTTTCTGAAGGCGAAAGATAATGCGTCGCCACAGACTCCTTCCCCAGCGATGCGAAGTATCGCGTAAAAGATGAGGCCAGGGTTTACAGGAAAGCCGGGTAGATGCTGGTCGGTGTGTCCATGCTGATGCGTCTCTACCGATTCCCTCGTTTTTGCGGTGTTACCGGATGCGCTGTGGTAACACACATGTCAGGATGCTGTATGCTGCGTATCCATATCACGTCGGGGTCACCAGTTGAGGGAGCGGGAGACAGAACGAGAAAACACGGCGCTAGCTCAGTCAGTCTCACACTTACAGTCGGCCAACATCTCAGCATGTAACGTGCTCCTGCAGGCATCTACACACATCCAGGGCAGCTTCCCGAGGTCCACCACAACGTCTCAGCTACAAGGCCAATCGTGTCTTCAGCTCCTGAGATCAGCTACATCCCGCGACTTACAAGGCTTGCGTCACCTTCAGTCCAGGGATCAGCTCACCACTTCATGGCACCCCGAAGCCCACCGTGCTTCGCTGCCATGGAAACACGCTCCGCCTCGCCAGGACTACCTGCTGGTGGCTCAGCTCACCGAGCCACACACCGTTCACCTCCGCGACTTAAAGCGTCGAGCAACGGCCTGGAAGATAGGTCATCTCCACCGCCATGGTGTCGAGCAACGCGCTGACCTTCACCACACCATCTCCATCACATCCGTGCGCCTGCAGCATCTCATCACTGCACCCTGCATACATCTGGTTACTGCTTCACCGACCCTCGCTACGTAGCCCAATAAACGACTGACTCATACTTAGACTTGACGCCTTTTATTTCTCGTTCTGTCTCCCGCTCCCTCAGTACTAAGAGACCATCCAGTTGAGTTATATTCAACTTGACTCCTCACTAGTGATGAATAGGTACAGAAGTTTTAATGTTGGTAAAATCTTTAGCCACTCTTAGTACAAAACCTAACATTTTTAAACCCTTCTTTGAGATATTTTCAATGTGTGATATGAAGCTAAGTTTAGTGTCGAAAATTATGAATATTATGAATTATGAAATTTGTATAAAAAATTGCAATAGATGGCACGCGAGCTATTTGAAAACTGAATGTAAGGGGTGGGAAGGGAACACGGGAGGGGGGAGGGAAACCTGAAGGGAGGAGGGAAATCGGGAAGGGGGTTCGCTGGACGGGGGAAGGAGGGGGTGAAATGGAGAGAGGGAAGGTGGAGGAGACGGAGTGGGAACGTGGGAGAGGAAGGGGACGAATGGGAAAAGACACGCAGGGAGAAACAATTTCTTTATTAAATGGCATAGCAACACATGCCGGGAGCCAGCTAGTTAATAATAAACAAGCAGTTAAGTTCGGCTTCGCTCAGTAAGTGTTGGTGACCATGTAATAAATCCAATAGGAACTATTTCCAAAAATAGCCCGTTCCTCGGATCCACTGTCATCCTGTGATAGCTAGTCACCGGGAAAAAAGCCACAGGGACAAAGTAACCGGTGCAGGCCATGGGTCATGACGTCATATGTAATATGGTGCCCGACCAACATAGAATGGAACCAACTCAGAACCACCTCAGATCAGAGAGTGATGATAAAAAAAATACAAAAAATTTGGTTTATATAGGTTAAGTTAGTTTAGGGTTACCGGCTATTTTAAAATTATTTTTTCATAGCTTTTAATGACCTTTCTCAGGTGATTCTGAGTTGGTTCATTCTGAGTTGGCCGGGTTCATGTAATATATAGCTGAGTGATTACATCTAAGTATTACCGTCTATCTTTCCATATCCGGAGAGATACTAAAAGTTCTCAAATTTGTAGTACTTACATCCACGTGCCAGGGACACGTCCCCAATGTCCCCATGCGATCTGCTAACGAAAGTAGCAACATCTTTTGACGAATTATTGAATTCGAAACCGAATTTAAACCCTCCACACACCATTCCCAAAGATGACATAGGCCCTGAGGGAAATTATTTTCCTCAGGGCCTCCTGTGTGGAGATCATGTAAAAAAAAGAATTACTACGGTAATTGTCTGAAATTTCACGTACACAGATGTTTATATGGTACGGCGGCAGACTTGCATTCGAAGCCGGGTTTTTAATGCAGATGCAAGTGCAACGCAGATGCAAGTCTATTAATGCTATTCGATATAAATGAAAATTAGTTATTATCGTAGAAAGCAATCAGTTTGTGGTTTGACATATTTAATAAAATAAAATACTTTTTTGTTTAAAACCACGAGATTTACTAATTTATGAACCGACCGGTTTCGCTTTACTCGAGCATCTTCAGGGTACAAATTAATACTAAACAAGAAGCACATAATGCGTTTTTTAAGTTTTTTATATTAATACCGCACAAGAGTCCCAACTGCTCCCGTCTGAAGCCAGTGAGACTATGGCATCCCCAATTGGGGTATGTTGTGAGGCTGAAGGTAGTGGAGAGGAGAAGGAGATAGGGAAGAGAAAGGTGAGGAAGTACCTGGCTATTCAGATCTGGTCACCAAACACGGCTAATGCCATTTCAAGCAACGTTTCAATTCTGAATGGTGGTCTTACACCAGGGCGATACTGAGAGTATCTTCCACTCTGGAACGTGCCGCAAGTATACTGTATATTATTTTTAATGAATAAATTGTGAAATAACACAATATAATCGAATAAAATTTATTTGTCACGCCGGGATTCGATCCCGCAACCTTCGGCGTACGAGGCAAGAGCCTTACCGCTGGACTACGCCGGCCGTCATGTGCTTATATATAACAAAATATAGAGGGAGACAACATGATACAAATATAACAAACACATAGACGGCCATAAAATACATTAACGTAAGTACACAAGTAACGGGAAATACAGAAAGATAATTTTGTAGACTAATGGGTTATAATAATAAATATGGAGAAACATATAATAAAAAATTTCCCACCACCTCTATAATTTGTCCTCAATAATTTATTCTCTCAGGAAATTCCTTATTAATTGGTTTTACCATCACATTGCAGATTTTAAAACATTGGAGTAAAATTCACTAGATATAAGTATGAAGCATTTTCATCTAAGCTACTGGTTTTCACATGGGCTCCGCTAGCTAGGTCCTCCATTCAGGTCCAAGCTACATTTTCCTAGAATGATAAATAGGCCACTTGCATCATATTAAAAAAAAAAAAAAACGGTTTAGGCAAATATTTTTAGATATTCTGAATTTTTTAATCGTATTTTTGAAACCCTGGCGATTTTTTGAAAATTTCAATCCGAAAAATAAAACCAATTTTTTTAAACCGGAAAGACGGGGCATAATTTTATAGGTGCGAAAAAACGATAATTACATAGCCGAAAATCATTAAAAAAAAAACGTTTTCCGCAAAGAAAGGGCACAGGAGAAGAACGAGGCATACCAAAAATATTACATCTCATAAATATTTGTTTCCTTGATCCATCTTATTGATCATGAATCATTACAATGTTCAACGTCTATATTACTAAATCAAATATAATATATTTGTACTTGTAAATTATAATAATAATAAGAATTTTTTGTATTTCTTGGGCGCTGACTATGTAACAATTTCTAGACATTTTTGTTTTGAAAAGTTTTATTTTTCGTTGTACATTTGTTACTTTTAATTTTAAATTTTTTTGCTACCGGTTTCGACACGTCCGTATCATTAACGAGCAAACTTAAAACTTTAAAATTAAAAGTAACAAATGTACATCGAAAAATAAAACTTTTCAAAACAAAAATAATAATAAGAATATTATAAAATTTGATTTTGTTAAAATCAGCACCACTACCATTATACCTCTAAAACACATACTCCAGCGTAAAATGTACGGAGTTCTCTTCATAACATCTGTCCAAAAGTCAAACCAAATGATAAGTTCGCAGAGAAAAGACAATAAATCTAGTGAACGTTAAATGTTAAATTCAAAAATTTGCCTGAAATCAAAGTGTTGCCATATAAAAAAATAATCAGTGTGGAATTTTTACAAAATTAATAGGAACATTTTCGGAGACGGGACATTTTCATTTATTTATTTAAAAAAAAAAAAACTGTACATTTCTAAAAATTTTTACTAACATTTTCGTAATCTTAGTAAAAAAATCTATCCACACGATTTTTTCCAAATCGTTATGAAATTCATGCAAGTGGCCTATTGTCTGGTTATTCGTAACCCGAAAAATCTCGACATTCTTTAAAAATTATATAGAATATAAGTCACGATTTGAAACAAATGGTAGACTCTCGCCAAGGCACTTTTAAAATCATTTATTGGATAACCAACACAATAAGGTTCGCTACGTTTGGTGACTTAGCAGGGGTGCCCCTGGGTGAGGTTGGTCTAGTTCTTGGCGGCGAGTGCGCTTGCCCACCTACTGCGTGACGGGCCGGATTGGGAGAGACTGGTTGAGGGAGATATAACCTAGACCTCTCCAGATGTACTCTCTCGATCCATCGCCTTGCATCTAAGTGAAAAGAATGGATTCATACGTCCGTCACTTCTGGACACACTGAACCCCAGATTCATAGATTTCCATAAAAAGACCCTCCATACAGCCGAGGGAAATTGTTTTCCTCAGGGCCTCCTGTGCGGAGCAAATGTAAAAAGAGTACCTACCTAATTTCCACTCGGGAACAATGTGAAAATGAACAACATTAAATAAATGATACAATCTAGTGAACTCCTAACCATTGCTCTATCACAGTGGTTCCCAACCTTAACTGGCTCACCGATCACTTTTCAACTATATATTTCTTCACGCCCCCCCCCTCCTCCCCAATTAAATTAAAAGCAAGAAAGTATAGACCCGTTGTCGTCAAACTGCGGTCCTTTTGCATGTTTGTGCGGCCCGCACAAATATCTTTTTCTTTTTTTTTCAAATATTAAAAAAAAAAAGAAAAAGATTATGTATATAGGACGTCGCGTGTTCGATTCCTCGCCTGGCTAAGTCCTCCATCACAACACAAGCAACATTTTCGGCTTTCTTTCTGTGGTGGTGGTAGAAGATTTTCAAACATTGTTGGGTTATTCGTAACCCGGGAATGTTTGTCTTTCTTTAAAAAAAAAAGAATGTACGCCCTTATGCTTTTAATAGGCCACTTGCAAGGGTTTCATAATGACTTGGAAAAAATCGTGTGGATAGACTTTTTTACTAAGATTACGAAAATGTTAGCAATAATTTTTAGAAATGTACAGTTTTTTTTTAATAAATAAATCCATCATTTGGGCTCGTGACGTCACTATATGAAAATGTCCTGTCTCCGAAAAGATTCCTATTAATTTTGTAAAATTCCACACTGAATTATTTTTTTTATATGGCATCACTTTGATTTCAGGCGAATTTTGAATTTGACATTTAACGTTCACTAGATTTATTGTTTGTTCCCTGCGAACTTATCATTTGGTTTGACTTTTTGATAGATGTTGTGACATTTTTTTAATTTTAATTTTTTTTTATTTTATTATTTTTTTTTTTTATTGAATGAAAAGAACATGGTTTCACATGGTTTAATGAATTTCTACGCCAATGAAGAGTACTAGCTCTTGAGCTTGGCATAGGAGTTATTTTACACTATTTCATTTTTATGACATACATTCTACTTACAGTATACAGTAAATATAAACTATATATAAATTTAATATATAAACTACCATTATTTCATTTTTATAACATACATTTTGCTCAGTGTATACAATAAATATAAACTATGTTGTGATGTTAATTTTGATTTGACATGAATTGAAGTTATAACATTTTGATTGGTGATGTTATGGTTGTTGTTTTTTTTTTAAAGATTAATTTTACTTTTTTCTTGAATGATACGAAATCTGTAATTTTTTTAATTTCTTCGGTAAGACTATTAAAATGTTTTATGCCTTTGTAAATATAATTATTGTGCATTTGTTGTGTTGAAAACATTCTATGATGTCTGTACTTGTTTTAGAGGTATAATGGTGATGGTGCTGATTTTAACAAAATCATTTTTTTATAATATTCTTATTATTATTATAATTTATAAGTACAAGTGTATTACATTGGATTTAGTAATAGACGTTGAAAATTGTAACGATCAATAAGATGGATCAAAGAAAAATATATTTATTAGATGTAATATTTTTGGTATGCCTCGTTATTCTCCTGTGCCATTCGTGTGAAAAAAGGTTCTTTTTTTAAATGATTTTCGGCTATGTAATTATCGTTTTTTCTCACCCATAAAATTATGTCCCGTCTTTCCGGTTTATAAAAAATGGTCTGATTTTTCGGATTGAAATTTTCAAAAAATCGCCAGGGTTTCAAAAAGAGGATTTAAAAAAAACGGAATATCTTAGAATATTTTCCTAAACCCGAAAAAAAGTAAAAAAAAATGTGATGCTAGTGGCCTATTGATTGACATTTGATTTTAAAACGCCCCCTAGTGGGCGTTTGACACTTTCAGGAGGGGGCAGTAAAAGACCCAGAGAAAATTAGGGGCTTTGAGATGGCACAGTGAGGGAGTGAGCAGGTTATATAAAATAAAAAATAGGGCCTAAAAACAAAAAAAAAACACGCCAATCACGTACTAATAACGCAAATTAAACATTAATATTGGTTAGTTTTTGTTATTGTACGTATTGTAATCATTTTTACCACGGACGTGTGCAAAAATTCACATATTTCGGAAGTATTCATATTTACATACACCGAAAGATTCCATTACACAAAAAGGAGATAGTAACCCGTTATTTAAAATACAAAAGAATTGCTTTTTTAACTTGCTTAACAAAAAGGTAAAACGAATAATTTTTAATCGAATTATTGATTTCGTGACAGTCCCCCCTCTACTCAAAAGTGTGCGGCCCGCGGTGATACCTCACATTGTCCTGTGTGGCCCCTGACCGGAAAAGTGTGACGACCGCTGCTATAGACGGAACGACCGCCGCAGGTTTACATGTTTGCAAGGGGAAGGTCACAATAAGTTTTGTAATATTACGACCAAACGGTAGTTTTTTTATTAGTATGTATATTATTTTTTATTAGTATGTATAATATCTCGGAATAATTATCAACAATTACGCCAAATGGAAAAATCAAACAAACTCCACAGTAGACAGAATGAGGAAACTAATATATGTATTTTTCAGACTCAGAAATACGATCTCAATAAAAATATTAAAAGAAATTCACTTTGCACTTGCGCACTCTACACTACAATATGGAATCATAGCTTGGGGGGTGCATATAAATCATCCCTTCTCCCACTCGAAACAATAAAAAAAATTCTTATAAAAATTATCCAAAAAAACCGTATTACTACCCAACAATAAACGTATTCCAAGAATTCCATGTTCCCCCACTTACAAAAATTTACGAAAAAATAGTACTACTTCAGCTACACAAAGATATTTTTAATAAAAAATATGGCTAAAGTTCGGTGTTTGGGAGAAATTCCTAAAAAATAAAACTAGTTATTTTTATACTAATTTGGTGTCGGGGAATCCGAATCTGAAAGAATTATGCGGCGGCAAGCAATATTAACAGAATTACAAGACTTTGAAATTTTCTATACACACACACATGAAAATATTCATTTCGGAAACATCTTGACACACGTAGTACAAAAATTATAGAAAAACATGAAATGTAGAAAAACATATGCCGGCAGTGTTACCAGCTCTCAAAAATATTTATCCCTATATCAATAAAGTAAAACAATCTATAAATAAAAAAATGAATCCAGGGATTGCAGCCATTTACTAGTTTAGTCCTTCTTAGGGGTAACTCCCCAGTTGAGAATCACTGCTCTTTCGAAATAATATAAGCACTATTAATTGCATTCTCACAGCAAACAGGACAACTTTTGCAATGTTTTCAAGCTCACTGATTAGTTTAGTTGGGCTCCGCAGAACTACCGGCACGTGTTAGCAGAAACAAAGATTTTCGCAAAGTAACCTGTTTGAAATATTTTCAGACCTCACCTTTACATCTTATATCGGCAGTAATAATTAGGTACCCATATTAAAAAGCAAAATTTTACAAAATAACGAAATAAGTATCTCGTGATTTTAAACATTCGGATAGTGTTGTGAAGTGAAACTTTTCTTTTGAAGTGAATTTCTACCGATTTGTTACATATTTTCCTTAAATACTGTAAGTTTTGAAGCTTTTAAATATATATATGTTATTCTTGAAGATAATATCTCTATACATTCCCCAAGTCGAAATGGCGATTATATGAAATTCCCTCGATATAAAAAATAGCAAAGTATTCTCTGAAAATTATTATAAACACGTTTTCTTCAGTTATTTTAAAAGTTTTATGTATGAAAAAGTTCACAGTGTTTCTTTAAATGCTATTTTAGATAATCCTCATGAGATTTTTGCTCTATTTTAAACGAGTCTTGTTTTATTAAACATTAGCTGGTACTTGGCTTGCGTTGCTATGCCATTTAATAAAGGAACTGTTTTTCCCTGCGTGTCCATTCCCATTCGTCCCGTTCCCCTTCCACCTCCCCTTCCCCTTTCGCGTTCCCACTCCGCCTCCTCCACCTTCCCTCTCCTCACTCCACTCCCCCCTTCCCCCGTCCCGCGAACCCCCCTCCCAAGTTCCCCTCCCCCCTCTCGGGTTCCCCTCCCATCCGTAGTTTTCCTCCCCCTCTTCCCGCGAACCCTCTACCCTAGTTCCCCTCGCTCCTCCCGCATTCCAGACATTCAGTCCCGGTACATTCAATTTTAAAACAGCTCACGTGCCACCTATTGCATTTTTTTTATACAAATTTCATAATGCCAGAGCTCACCAATAGTTTTATACAAACCTTGTCCTGATAATAACGAACACACAAAAAAAAAGAATTATCTAATTTGGTGCAGTCGTTATGCGCGTACATACATTTCGGCGATTCATTTTGTATTTATATAGATAGATAGAAGAGATAGAAGTAGAAGATAGAAGATAGATTTCACAATTTTCGCTTCAATATGTTCGTTTTTAATGTTAGCGTGCTCTCTCTAATGCTCGCATTTACATAATATATATCTCCATCTTCTTTTTGAGCGGGTACCGATAACCGAAATTAATTATGTTATTGAGGTGAAAACTTCTTTAGCACAGTTGTGATTTGAAACTCGGTGAAACGAAAAATAGCGGCACTAAAAATAGAAAACACATGCATCTACAGGATTTAGCCTGGGATAGAATGAGATAGCATAATCGGTAGCCTATCGGTCTCCTCTTTGTGCGGTGCTTCGTAGCTTTCCCACTCTTGTCTACTTTAGTTTTCTGAAGGTTTCACTTCTACCGCGTGTGAATTGCTCACTCTGATTTTTTCATACAATTGAAATTACTTATTCAAAGTCTAATAGATCAAAACGCCGAATTTTCTGGATAATTTTAATCTAATGGGCTCTACACACGACTCTGCATGCTGGCCAGCAGGCAGTGACTGCAGAGAGCGTGGAGTTGAGCGAACTAGCGCTGTCTCGTTTGTTAAAGGGCCGCTAGAACGAGACGCATGCAGGGACTCTCTGCGGCAGCAGCAAGCAGGCCAGCAAGAAGTGACTAGAAATTGTATGGTGTTAGAGCCCATTACACCCTCTCCGCTTCTAAGAAACTCGCGATTTCAGCGTAATCATATATGTCGGGGAATTTTAGTGATTCTCATCATTGGTTTAGTCGAGGCTGCGCAGTGAGCAAGGCGGATGAGGCAGTGAGCCACGAGTAGCTAGACCTCAAGTTGGACTAAAAAAGATTCTGTGTTGACCTCAAAGGATTTTTAGTTGCGTGCCGAGCATCTGTGAGATAAAATTCTGGTAAGTTTAAATTTCGTTTACTATTTATTATATCATTTAATTGGAAAAATGTCTTAGAGATTTGATGGATTATGTTCTCATTTACGAACAATTATTTATTTTTATTTTGCAGAAACAAACAGTACATTATTACATGATGGGAAATATTTACAAAGTTATAGAATTAATACAATAATTGGTACCAATGACGTGTCGCTGTTATATACTTATATTTTTGTGTGATAAATAATACATTATACCTAAATTAAGTTAGTAACTTATTGAAGGAGAGGGGTGTGGGAGAGTGTTTGTATGTGTGTAAATGAGAGGGTGCGTGTGTGTGTGTGTGTGGATGTGTGTGTTATGTGTGCGAGTTCAGTGTGCTAAAAATGTTTTTCTTAAATAGAGTTAGTTTAGTTTTTTTTTTATAACAAACTAGCAAGTTACCGGCATGAAGGCTAAGCCACTCAAGGCGCTGCTACCCGCATTTCTACTGATTTCTTACATATCTCCCTTAAACATTTGAAGTTTTTAAGCTCTTATAAAAATATACGTTATTTTTTAAGATAATATCTAGACGCGTTCCATGCCGAAACGCAAATTATATAAAATTCCCTCGATAGAAAAAAATCGCTAAGTATGCTCCAAAAATTATTATAAAAACGTTTGTTTCAATTATTTTACAAGTTATAGTTGTGAAAAAATTCACATTGTTTCTTTAAATGATTCTTAAGATAGGTTCCACGAGATTTTTGCTCTATTTTGAACGAGTCGTGTTTTATTAAACATTTTCGCATCGATTTTGACGCTTTAAATGTTAGCGCGCTCCTTTAACATTCGTAATTTCATACCTCTACATCTTCGTCTTTTTGAACCCGGTTGCGGCGCCTTATTAAAGGAATTTTTTCGTCTTGCTTATCCTTTCCCATTCGTAACGTTCCCCTTCCGCCTCCCCTTTCTCTCCCGCGTCCCCTTCCCCTCAAGCGTTCCCACTACGTCTTCGTCGCCTTTCCTCTCCTTACACCTCTCTCCCGCCTCCCCGGCCCACGAACCCCCTCCCTAGTTCCCCTCCCCACTCCCGCATTCCATACATTCATTCCCGGTACATTCAGTTTTGAAACAGCTTGCATGGTAGGTAGGTACCTATTGCAATTTTTTTATACAAATTTCATAACGCCAGAGCTTACCAGTTTCTATGGAAAACTTCGCGGGCGTGCTCACAATAACTCACCAAAGTTTCATCGCAATCGGATGAACGGTTTAGCAACGCATAATTTCATGATGCCAGAACTCACTTTTGTATATAGAAACCATCGCGGGCATGCGCACATCAAATCCCCAAAGTTTCATCGCAATCGAATGAATTGTTAGCAACGCCTAATTTGATTTTTTTTATACAAATTTCATAACGCCAGAGCTTACCATATCTATGGAAACCTTCGCGGGCGTGCTCCCAATAACTCATCAAAGTTTCATCGCAATCGGATGAACGATTTAGCAACGCATAATTTCATGATGCCAGAACTCACTTTTGTATATAGAAACGATCGCGGGCATCGGGGCATGCGCACATCAAATCCCCAAAGTTTCATCGTAATCGGATGAATGGTTTAGCAATGCATAGACATTTCATAACTCATATACTCTTGTACTCATACAACAACATACTCATTTACTCATATAAATATACATATATCCCCAAGCAAGTTCATTTTGATTTTTATGTATGTGCACTAGCGAGTACCCGGCATGCGTTGCTGTGCCACTCAAAGAATGTGTTTTATTTCTGTTCATTAGGTGTCACTAAATCAGAACGTTTTTCGACGCGTTAGGTGTGAGAAATGTGGATTTCCCAAATTTGCCCCTACCAATATTATGTCCAACCAATTTCAGCCATTAATAAAGGAGGTCTTCGATCCTTTAGAAACAGCGGCACGTCAAAGTAGGACTGCAGGTTATTGTCAACAAAACGAAAATGATGATACAGAGCAGGAACCCTTCACACAGAAGAAGAAGTAGTGCACAATTCAAAGACAACTACTCATACGAAGTGGTCGATCAATTCACCTACCTGGGCTCCAGTCTGACAGAGAACAATGAGGATCCAGCAGAAATCAGAAGGAGAATCACAGCAGTCAACAAAACATACTTCTCTTTGCTGCCAGTGTTTAAGTCACGTAGTGTCCTCAGAAAAACCAAAATAACCATATTATATAAGACCATTGTTAGAACTGTATTGGCATATGGATGTGAGGCGCTGACACTGACGGTAAAGATGGCTGAAATGCTGGATACTTTTGAAAGAAAAGTGATGAGAAGAATATGTGGACCCGTGAAAGAGGGTGAACAGTGGCGCATCCGGCATAATACAGAATTGTATGATATATTGTGATGTAGAGTAATTAAGTATTTCATATGGAAAGAATACGATAGATGGCGGTAAGCATGTAGCTTGCACCATAGCTCGCCAGATGGCATTGGCGTACAAGAAGCAGTCTCAGAGATATACTTTGCGAGCTCCCGTGGCAAGGCTCCAGAGATTTACCTACCCCCGAATAGTAAACAGTCGTAGCTAACCAGCTAGGTTATTCCAGTAAATAAACACTTTTATATTCAAAGAACCGTATTTAATAATTACTATCTGCCGAGGAAAGGGCAGACATAACAATATATATAAGGCACCTAGCATCTCAGCACATATGAGACTCCTCAGGCTGAGATGGGCTGGGCATGTACAGAGAATGCCGGATACACGCGTCCCAAAAAGAATTTTGACTGGACACCCAGGTGGAAAGAGAAAAGTGGGAAGACCCAGACTGAGGTGGGAAGACGAAGTAAGAGGGGATGCAGCACAGCTTCTCCAGGTACCAAATTGGAAGTCAGCCGCTGAGGACAGGAGGAGTTGGAGGCGACTGTTGCAGGAGGACAAAGCTCGATATGGGCTGTAGCGCCATCGAAGAAGAAGAATATTATGTCTCCTTTGCAATTCCTCCGTCTGCCCCTCCCTCGTCCCCCATTCCTCCGTCACCCCTACCCAGCGTGTCCTTTTCCATACGCCTTCGATCGCCTTCCGCGTCCTCTTCCTTTCTTGCGCAAAATTTGTGGATAGGCGCATAACAACTCACCAAATTTTCATCGCAATAGATGAATGGTGTAGGAAATAATTCAATTTTTCAATGTTTCAGCATTAAATTACCTACATAAAACCTATTAAAAATCATGTTGGTAAATAGAAAAAGTTCCCACGGCGGCGCTGAATAGCTAAGTTACAATTCATAATGGAAAAATCTATTCACGTTCACGAAATGCAACCGGGAATAAAATGACGCAAGTTCTCAACCGACAAAAGCTAAATATTTATCTTTCAGAAACTCGTTTTTCCTTCAACAAGTTTTCTGCATCTTTAGAGCACATCTGTTTCATTTATTTCTAATGCGCACTATTTCTTGTTCATACACGGTGTCCGGAAAGTGGCGATTCTAGGTACATCACACAGAGAAATTTTTCGAAAACCGAAAAATTCGCCTGAGGGGTTAAAATCATTCGGTGATCCTTCTAAGCATGGTGATACAGCCGGTATATACGTATCTGGTTCGGAATTCGGGAAACTTGTGAATCTTCATGTCATAGACAAATCAAAAACCGTTGATAGCCGAACCGATTTGTAATGGGCTTCGGACACGATGAAGCTTGACGGCAAGCACGTAAATTTGTCAGAATCAGAAAAAGTTATACCACAAAATCGACTCTAACTAACCATCACGCCGATTCCCCGCAGGGGTAGGCAGAGAGGACGGACCGCCAAACAACTCGATCTTGGTACACACCCCTTGCCTCGTTCACATTCATACATCGTCTCATACTCGCTCTTCTATTATACAGACACTTGACATGGCCCGACTCAAGTATCTGATTCACTTGGTCGTGCCATGTCTTTGCCGGGCGTCCCCGACTTCTTCTACCATTCACATTTGTGTCATATATTCTCCGTACACTCATTTCCTCGTTCATTCACTCTACATGCCCAAACCATCGGAGCGTTCCTTTCTTAATCTTACTCATTACGCTTTCATCAGCCTTGCATTCTTTGCGGATCTCCACGTTTCTCACACGATCATACATGGTTTTACCACACATAAGCCTCAGGGATCTCATTTCTCGCATTTAGTCTACTTTCATCCTTCCTCTGCCAGTTCCATGCCTCACTGCCATACAACAGGGTAGGTACCAGTAATCCATTATGGGCGGCTAGCTGCGCTTCTTTGGACAGCTTTTTGTTGGTGACAACGGCGTTCAGTTCTCCAATAATAGAATTACCTGCTTTCACCCTTCTTTCAATATCTCTATCAGCCTTCCCATCTCTCGTAAACATACTTCCCAAATAAACAAACTCATCCACCTGCTCCAAGTATTCATCATTCACAACTATGTTGCACGTTACATACATACATACATCGTCTCATACATGCTTTTCTATTATTCCGACTCTTCACATGACCCGACTCAAGTATCTGATTCTCTTGGTCGTGCCATGTCTTCCTCGGGCGTCCCCGACTTCTTCTACCATTCAAATTTGCGTCATATATTCTCCTTACACTATTTTCCTCGTTCATTCGCTTTACATGCCCAAACTTCCCGTCCCTTTCTTAATCTTACTTATTAGTCTTATTACTTATTACGCTTACATCAGCCTTGTATTCTTCGCGGATCTCCACATTCGTACATCAAAATCACGCGATCGTACATCAAAATCACACGATCGTACATCAAAATCACACGATCGTACATCAAAATCACACGATCGTACATCAAAATCCACGATCGTACATCAAAATCACACGATCGTACATCAAAATCACACGATCGTACATCAAAATCACACGATCGTACATCAAAATCACACGAACGTACATCAAAATCACACGATCGTACATCAAAATCGACTCAAATGTGATAGTAATAAAGATACACCAGTTTACAGCTTACACGACTAGTTTCCGAACACCATGTATAATGTAAATTATTCTTGTAATCTTTTAATCCGCATTCCGCATTGGAGAAACAACTACGTACAACGTTAAATATGTGTTTACGAAGAAGATGTACCAAACGCTACGACATTTTCCAAGACGCTAATATTTCTGCTCTTGTCTTGGTTCAATTTAATAATGTCCCAAGGAAAACGGGGAAATCATGACAAGGTTACAGTCTGTCAAATAAGAGTAGAAAACATAGGAGGGCGCCACTGTTGTACAAATGGCAATAATAAAAATATAATCATGGTTATAATATAAAGCTGTGTAACCAACATTTTTATTAAAAATTAAAAAGGCATAAAAGTGAAAAAAATTTTTTTTCATTAAACTGATCTCAAAATTAGAATTGCATATAAGTATATTGTTATTATATCTTTGCAATTGTGTGTTAACATAATGAATAATAACGATTTTGTAATAAAATATAAAGCACAGTTTAGAAATTGTTCATTGCTCACATTTATTTTACCTACTAGCGTTGTCCAGGCTTCAGATAATGTCCCTAATTTTAGATTTGAATATAATTAACTCATTCAGATCTAAAAGTCATCATGATCATCATCACTATTGGCTCTACAACCCCTGGTGGGTCTTGGCCTCCTCAAGAGTCTTCCTCCACTCATCTCGGTTTTGTGCCAGCTCTCTCCAGTTTGGAAGCTCCAAGATAGATATGTCTTTGAGGACGTTGTCGCTCCATCTTAGTCTTGGCCTTCCCAGGCTCCTTCGCCCTATTGGTCTTGAGTTCAGCAGGGACTTTGGTGCTTGATGCTCGGTCATTCTCTCCACATAACCCAGCCACCGAAGTCTTCCCAATTTTATAAATTTTGCGACGTTTAGCTCCTTAAACAAAGTATAGAGCTCATTGTTATAACGTCTGCGCCAAAATCCATTTTCTAGAACCGGTCCGAAGATGCGCCTCAAAATTTTTCTTTCAAAAACGTCCAGTGCTCGCTCATTCCTCTTAGTTAGTACCCAAGTCTCAGCTGCGTACGTAAGTACTGGTCTGATAAGCGTTTTGTACACTAATATCTTCGTGTTTCTGGACAGCAGTCTGGACTTTAATTGGTTTTGTAGGCGGAAATAACAGCGGTTTGCGTTCACTATGCGCTTCTGGATCTCCTCTGTGGTATTATTGTCGTTTGTTATCAGGGAGCCTAGGTATGTGAATCTTGGTACCGTTTCGAAATTTTGGTTTCCACATGAGAGAGTTGGGATTTGTTGGGTGCATCCTACAGTCATGTATTTGGTCTTTTGCTGGTTTACTACGAGACCCATATTTTTGGCAGAGCTTTCAAGATTTATAAAGGCGTTACGTAAAGCATCTGGAGTTTTCGCGATTATGTCGATATCATCAGATCTAAAAGTAATGTAACTAAACTCACCGTCAATGAATCCTCCTTTCTACCTACTGTTAAATTCAAATTTATGTTAATTTAAATAAAAGCCAATCACTTTGTAAACACAATTTAATCAAATTTATGTCATTAAGTAGGTAACTTATCAACAGTGCTTCTTAGAAATTTTTTTTAAGAACAAAAATAGTCATTTTAAATGTGTATACAGTGTTCTGTATCATCAGTGTCATTGCACTTCAAAAGAATATTTGACAGGTAAATTGGTGTTGCCTGCCTACAAATTTCTTAGTTCTAGTTTTTATTTTTTCCATTTGACAGACTCTAATATTATACTATGTAATGATAATAATGTACGCAGGGGTAGTGCAATGAAATACATTACATATTTTGAAATAACAAAAGAAAGATAAATAATAAGACAAATTAAAAAGTAAATAACAATACATGAATAAAATAAATAAAAAAACGAATAAGCATTAAAAACATGAGAAATGAAACTGAAAAAATATTTAAAAGAAAACCAGAAATATGTCATTTTTAAATCAGATTTTAGACTTATTGACTCATTTCCACAAAAAAAATATAAATGGATTTCGAAAGATTGTTCTTTTATCTAACATTCACATTTTTTAAATTTTGAGAAAAAATGTTTATTTTTAGTATAATAAGGTTATACCATAGGTCTTTGGCAGTTTTGTTAAATTTTCAAAAAAGATTTTGTATTATACCACACCTATTTCAAATCATATAATCATGCAGTAAAAATCAATACATTATCTGGGTATCACATGTTTCAGAATTTTAATTTTAGTTTAAATAAAATCATAAATAAATATATACGTAGATACATGTGTTTCTTGACGAAAATTGGTCCGTTTGTGTATTTATTTGAACTCCAGTTACTAATATCTACAGCCTGTATGTCGGACGAATATCTACACCTCATATGTTGGATTAATATCTACGAACTTCAGAGTGTTGACTAATATCTACAGAGCTAAGGTCGGACGAATGTCTATGACGGTCCCAGTGTTGACTAATATTTGCAGAGCGTAGGTTGGACTAATATCTACAGAGGGCAGCTGAGCAAGAGGTTGTACGGAAAAGCATAAATTACTTCAATTACGTAATTACTAATTACGTGAAGGCTTAAACTTTTAAAGTAAGGTGAGTTGGGGTAAGAGCACTGTATAAAATGAATAGATGAAGTTTAAAGTAATCCCATATGTCACAGCATTATCCCATCGCATTCAATTTTTTATACAAGGAATTTTAACTATTCCTTAATCAAATGGTTTATCACCAGAAGTTAATCTACTGTTTTTATTAGATTTTTCAGTATTTAAAAAAAAAAGTCTAGATAGATCCACTTACCCCGCCTTCGGGGTAAGTGGATCTAACTTCAATATTTTTATTAATGGCAAAATGAAAAAAAAATTGTTAGTTGCCAATCCAATCAAACGCACTAAACACACAATTTTGCTATGTAAAAATATTGAATATAGTGGAATATACATCATAAATCAAACATTATTTGGCAGATTGGGGTAAGTGCAACATTTTATGGCTAGTGATGGGGCAAAAAAAAACAAACTTTTTTTTATGTATTAGTACTATTTTTCACAATATTTACTTACAATGTTATATAATAATAAAATTTACTAATAATAACTTAACATGTTTATAGGTATAGGAACTATTTTTTTCGTTACTAGAATAAAAAAAATTACACAATAATATGTGGAAATAATAACCCACAAAATTCCTTTGCGGAACCTTTTGCTTGTGACTTTAAAATGATTAAAAATAAAAAAATAACATTTGTTTCACAGGTTAAGAGTTTATCTCATACAAAATCCCTTATTAAATATTAAAATCATTAGAGACCAATTTAAAAACGAATTCTTCTCCTCTCCCAGTTAAGGGGTTTGGCAAAACATATATAATATCTGTGTTATAAATATCGGACACATCATCAACTTTTGGGAATTAAAATACATTATGATTTTCTAGAATAACAAAATGACGCAATAATGTGTGGGAATGATAAACCATAAAATGCCTTTATGGAACCTTTTGTTTGCGATTTTAAAATGATTAAAAATAATAAAAAAATAACATTTCTTTTACAGGTAAGAGTTTATCTCATATAAAATCCCTTATTCAATATTAAAACTATTAAAGGACATTTTAAAAACGAATTCTCCTCTTCTCCCAGTTACGGGGTTTGGCAAAACACAATAATATGTGGAAATAATAACCCATAAAATGCCTTTGTGGAACCTTTTGTTTGCAACTTAAAAATGATTAGAAATAAAAAAAATAACATTTCTTTTCCACGTAAAAGTTTATCTCTTACAAAATCACTTATTGAATATTAAAACCATTAAAGGACATTTAAAAACGATTTCGTCTCTTCTCCCAGTTAAGGGGTTTGGCAAAACACAATAATATGTGAAATTTAACACAAATAGCGCACTTGAAGTGAAATATCACAAAACTGCGCTATATAAATACTATTTTCAGCACCAGATTTAAATGTCCGGATTAAATTTTCCCCAAAAAAAAAAAAGGAAAAAAAGAAGGAAAAACTAAACCCTTTCACACACTTCCCCAAACGATCATCTAGTCAACCCACGCTATGCAATTGCACTATATAAGTTTTATAAATACAAAACAATACAAGAACAACATGTCAACCTACTAGAGACCAAATGGGAATATAATTCACCGACTCCAGATATTTTCATATCAGAGGGTTCGGCTCTGTGGCATTTCTAATTGAACCTATAAATCCTACTGATCCCTCAATATAAATATTTAAAAAATCCTTTGTAATCCTACATGTATTTAAAATGACTGATTTTTGCATTTTTATATATAAATTCTTTGACAAATCTAATATGCTTAAATTTTGAATCAGATTCCTAGGTATTATGCCAGTGGCCGAAAGAACAAATGGCAATATTTTTATAGTCCGAGAATGCCAAATTCTTTTATTCTTTCCACGTTATTATTATTATTATTATGTGGAACTTTTTGTTAGCAACTTAAAAATGATTAGAAATAAAAAAAATAACATTTCTTTTACAGGTAAGAGTTTATCTCATACAAAATCTCTTTTTGAGTATTAAAACTATTTAAGGACATTTTAAAAATGAATTCTCCTCTTCTCCCAGTTAAGGGGTTTGGCAAAACAGATACAATATCTGCGTTATAAATATCGGATATGTCATCAACTTTCGGGAATGAAAATACGTTATGATTTTCTCTGGTTAAATGTGAAACCCTTCGTACATATTTGACTGTCTTCTATTTTATTCAATGTTTGTTTATACGATAGGTTTTATAAATTTCATTGCAACATATTTAACCTCGCTAGGACAAGCCTGTGTTGAGGTTAATAATTTAATGATGTGTTAAAAATAACACATAATAATATAGGTATTGAAAGAACAGTATTGTTACATTAATGTACCCACTCATAAACATTATAATATTGATAATTAAGTAAAGCTACATCCATGTTCCTTGCAAACATGGATTATTTTTTTAATCTTTGTCATATTTCTAATGGTACTAATTAAGCTTACGTTTCGTTTTTTTTAAAGTAGTATGCACATCACTAGTAACATTTGCGTCCATACAAAAATATATGGGGGAAGTGGATCTACAGTTTAGTAGCACTTACCCCAGCACGTAATTTTATGGGGGAAGTAAATCTAGTCTTATATATCATAATTCTTTAAGATATTCATAATTCAAAAATATACACATCAAACCTCAATTCAATTATAGAGTACTCACCAATTTGTAGCTTCCTAGCACAAGTTTCTGTCAAGTTATAGACAAATTAAGGCAGCACTCACAACTCGAACACTGACTAAAACCAACTGCCAAAATTCGAAGCTCTCTAACAACTCTCTGTGTTTATGAAGCAGTTCCATCTATACGTCAGAGTGAGAATTTAGCTAATTACAACATATTCTCTATAGATGGCAGCGCTTGAATATTGTATTCAAAGAAGTTAGAAGGCCTAGATGTACTTCCCCCAAAATGTCACTTACCCCAACTCACCTTACGCACATGAAGTTTTTGCATAATATTACGTATTTTGCTGGAGGTCATAATACAAAGATATTTATTTAGGAAAAATTTCGGTTTAGGGGCGAAATTCCTAGAAAATCAAACTAATTATTTTTATACTAATTTGGGGTCGGAGAATCCGAATATGAAAGAATTAGGCGGCGGCAAGCAATATTAACTGAATTACACGACTTTAAAAAATTTTATACACATACAGGAAAATAGCCATTTTGGAAGCATTTTGTTTCCTAGAAAATCAAACTAGTCATTTTTATACTAACTATGGGCCGGGGAATCCGAATCTGAAAGAATTAGGCGGCGGCAAGCAATAATAACTGAATTAAACGACTTTAAAATTTTCTATACACGCACTTCGTGTGTCAAAATGACTATTTTCATGTGTGTAATAGTCATTTTGACACACGAAGTGCGAAGACCATAGAAAAACAACATAGATATTTTTACCACACAAAATTAAGTGTTGCCATTAAACAATAATATCATCGAACATACCTTATAAATCGAACAAGTTTTCTTCGTCCGTTGTATCAGAAAAAATAAATTTACCGGAAACTAATATACAGGAACATGTGCTGGCAGTGTTACCAAGTCTCAAAAATATTTATCCCTATATTATGAATTACGACTATCTCAACGGCCGTATTCTTAAACCAAAAGTATGAAAATTCGTAGTCTTAAAAATGCGTAACCTAACCTAACCTAACGCTAGGTTTGTGTAACATGGTTTGTGCCCCTTTATACCGCCTGCTCGCGTCACGATACGCTGGGTTACACGATACGCTCGCGCTACGCTGGGTTTATGTAACATGGTTTGTGATACAAAAGTGAGTAATATTTATAAAAAATAAGTACTTAAAATATAAACATGTTATTTTACGTTATTGATATTACTGCTTAATGGCAACACTTAATTTTGTGTGGTAAAAACATCTATGTTATCTTGTTTTTCTATGGTCTTCGCACTTCGTGTGTCAAAATGACTATTTTCATGTGTGTGTGTATAGAAAATTTTAAAGTCGTTTAATTCAGTTATTATTGCTTGCCGCCGCCTAATTCTTTCAGATTCGGATTCCCCGGCCCATAGTTAGTATAAAAATGACTAGTTTGATTTTCTAGGAAACAAAATGCTTCCAAAATGGCTATTTTCCTGTATGTGTATAAAAATTTTTAAAGTCGTGTAATTCAGTTAATATTGCTTGCCGCCGCCTAATTCTTTCAGATTCGGATTCCCCAACCCCAAATTAGTATAAAAATAATTAGTTTGATTTTCTAGGAATTTCGCCCCTAAACCGAAATTTAGCCTTTATTTATTTCGAAATACACGGCACCACAATCTAACCTAACCTAACCTAACAGACATAGAAATGGTCATGGTAACAGAGTAAATAATTTAGAAGCACTCGAAATAAAGAAAGCTGTTAAAACAAAAACCCAAATCCTTAATATTCAACTAAATGTGTCCAACAGTCCGATATTAGGGATTTTTACATACATACTTACATAAATTAAGTTTTTTAAACTGCATACGCAATATTACGTTATTCCAATATGCTATACATAATTGCAAATCCAACCTCTGTCAGTACTGTAGATTAGACATGGGCAGACTCATTCCCAGGGGTGAATCGATTCATTGTGATTCCCTCGGCCTTTTGAATTGATTCATTTTATTCATTCCTTTAATTCCAAAAAAAAAAAAAAAAAAAAAAAAAAAAAAAAAAAAAAAAAAAAAAAAAAAAAAAAAAAAAAAAAAAAAAAAAAAAAAAAAAACCCTCGCTTACTTAAAAAACCTCGGCTACGAAGCGAAAGAGGAGGCCGAAAAGGCTACGATGAACCGCAAAAAGAGGAGACCGATAATACTATCTCATTCTCTCGCAGACTACTTCTACATACTTCTTAGTTCTCCTTTAGGTGCATGTGTTTGCTCTTTTTAGTGTCGTTATTTTTCGTTTCATCGAGTTTCAAATCACAACGGTGATAAATAAGTTTTCACTACGCAAAGCCCTCTTCTTAGTGTAAATTATGTTGTTTTGAAAAATCGTAGGTACTAAAAACGACGCGCGACGAGGTTAATGAAATATTTCAATGTGTACTTAGATATTATTTTGCCCAAAAGACAAATTTTTAACAAGAAAAATGTGTTTATATTAGGCAAGCAATTAAATCTTAAAATTAAACAGTTTTCGTGGTTAACCCTTAAAGTTTTACTAATTTTTATTTATTTATTAAACTTAAAATTGTTTCATTTCACGTGATCTAAATTTCCCACTACCTTCAGCCTCGCAAAAAATCCCAATTGGGGATGCCATAGTTTCATTAGCTCCAGACGGGACTTGTGCGGATTTCACATAAAAAACATACTATTATCGCGCTTTCATAGGTAGGTATATCCGGACCGGTCACCTGGAATAAGCTCCAGTCAAATATATATTTTTTAAATGCACCTACCTCAATGGTGAAGTTAAAAAGACGCGCCGAATAAAAACTAATTAAAAGCCCTGGCGACACGCGTCGTATAATTTGTTACAAAAATAAAGGAACAAATCGCTCGATTATCATTTATCAGTATCACGGTTCGATAGCGACTGATTTTTTGTTTACGGCTAGAGTAGACAGAGACAGATACCACAAAAAAACAATAATATAGATAAACATCATTTTGTTTCTACAAGTATTGCATCACAATTTACGCACGTGTGAGGGAGAAAAGACATAGAATAAACTTTCGCTTTTAGTCCTTTTATTAACGTTCCGCGGTCCGAAGTGGGAAGTTTCACCCTAAGATGACGGCTTGGCCGAGCGGGGACTAACGACGAACCGATTCTCTGCGGGCATCAAGAAATGAATTGGGAACTTCTGACTAATAAGTGTCTTTTGTCTTGCTGTGACTTGAATAACTTGCATTCCGCGGACCGGTCGGATCGACTCGACACGTGGTACCCAGGGACCCGTGGGACTACGACGTCATAAATGAATAAGAAATAAATGTTTTGATTCCTTGAATAAGTGAAACAGAGATTGGGGTTGCGGATTGAGTTCGCACAGACCGAACAGGTTACAGGACTATGACCACGGAGGAACGATTCCTCCGTGACTATGACTGGCGGGACTGGCGGGACACAACTGTGAAACAGACGCGACACACGGAGCTCAGAATTATTTGGATCTTGGCTGACTCGCTTGGCGGTTTTGTCACTTGGATTGGGGACGGGGACTACAGGGTTTTTTGTAGGTATAAGATTTACTGCGCGGGATACTACACAGTACCCGTGAAAGGCAATTTCGCGGCGCGCTTCGCCTGTGGTAGGTGTACCTATCCGCGCAACAAATATCCAGAATAATATTTTATTTAATTCTTACGAAACACTACAATATTTATAGAGTACATTATTATTTTCTTACCTCAATATAACATGAAATATTTAACTGTAAAATAAATTAATCAAAATAAAAATAAATATGGTGCTGTTAAAAAATCGTAAGATGCAAGGCCAAGGGTAAGGAATAAAGATTTAATTCCTTTTGAAAATGAGAATCAGATCGAGTGTGTTACAAGATTGAAATCTCAACCGACAAAAGCTAAATATTTATCTTTCAGAAACTCGTTTTTCCTTCAACAAGTTTTCTGCATCTTTAGAGCACATCTGTTTCATTTATTTCTAATGCGCACTATTTCTTGTTCATACACGGTGTCCGGAAAGTGGCGATTCTAGGTACATCACACAGAGAAATTTTTCGAAAACCGAAAAATTCGCCTGAGGGGTTAAAATCATTCGGTGATCCTTCTAAGCATGGTGATACAGCCGGTATATACGTATCTGGTTCGGAATTCGGGAAACTTGTGAATCTTCATGTCATAGACAAATCAAAAACCGTTGATAGCCGAACCGATTTGTAATGGGCTTCGGACACGATGAAGCTTGACGGCAAGCACGTAAATTTGTCAGAATCAGAAAAAGTTATACCACAAAATCGACTCTAACTAACCATCACGCCGATTCCCCGCAGGGGTAGGCAGAGAGGACGGACCGCCAAACAACTCGATCTTGGTACACACCCCTTGCCTCGTTCACATTCATACATCGTCTCATACTCGCTCTTCTATTATACAGACACTTGACATGGCCCGACTCAAGTATCTGATTCACTTGGTCGTGCCATGTCTTTGCCGGGCGTCCCCGACTTCTTCTACCATTCACATTTGTGTCATATATTCTCCGTACACTCATTTCCTCGTTCATTCACTCTACATGCCCAAACCATCGGAGCGTTCCTTTCTTAATCTTACTCATTACGCTTTCATCAGCCTTGCATTCTTTGCGGATCTCCACGTTTCTCACACGATCATACATGGTTTTACCACACATAAGCCTCAGGGATCTCATTTCTCGCAATTAGTCTACTTTCATCCTTCCTCTGCCAGTTCCATGCCTCACTGCCATACAACAGGGTAGGTACCAGTAATCCATTATGGGCGGCTAGCTGCGCTTCTTTGGACAGCTTTTTGTTGGTGACAACGGCGTTCAGTTCTCCAATAATAGAATTACCTGCTTTCACCCTTCTTTCAATATCTCTATCAGCCTTCCCATCTCTCGTAAACATACTTCCCAAATAAACAAACTCATCCACCTGCTCCAAGTATTCATCATTCACAACTATGTTGCACGTTACATACATACATACATCGTCTCATACATGCTTTTCTATTATTCCGACTCTTCACATGACCCGACTCAAGTATCTGATTCTCTTGGTCGTGCCATGTCTTCCTCGGGCGTCCCCGACTTCTTCTACCATTCAAATTTGCGTCATATATTCTCCTTACACTATTTTCCTCGTTCATTCGCTTTACATGCCCAAACTTCCCGTCCCTTTCTTAATCTTACTTATTAGTCTTATTACTTATTACGCTTACATCAGCCTTGTATTCTTCGCGGATCTCCACATTCGTACATCAAAATCACGCAATCGTACATCAAAATCACACGATCGTACATCAAAATCACACGATCGTACATCAAAATCACACGATCGTACATCAAAATCCACGATCGTACATCAAAATCACACGATCGTACATCAAAATCACACGATCGTACATCAAAATCACACGATCGTACATCAAAATCACACGAACGTACATCAAAATCACACGATCGTACATCAAAATCGACTCAAATGTGATAGTAATAAAGATACACCAGTTTACAGCTTACACGACTAGTTTCCGAACACCATGTATAATGTAAATTATTCTTGTAATCTTTTAATCCGCATTCCGCATTGGAGAAACAACTACGTACAACGTTAAATATGTGTTTACGAAGAAGATGTACCAAACGCTACGACATTTTCCAAGACGCTAATATTTCTGCTCTTGTCTTGGTTCAATTTAATAATGTCCCAAGGAAAACGGGGAAATCATGACAAGGTTACAGTCTGTCAAATAAGAGTAGAAAACATAGGAGGGCGCCACTGTTGTACAAATGGCAATAATAAAAATATAATCATGGTTATAATATAAAGCTGTGTAACCAACATTTTTATTAAAAATTAAAAAGGCATAAAAGTGAAAAAAATTTTTTTTCATTAAACTGATCTCAAAATTAGAATTGCATATAAGTATATTGTTATTATATCTTTGCAATTGTGTGTTAACATAATGAATAATAACGATTTTGTAATAAAATATAAAGCACAGTTTAGAAATTGTTCATTGCTCACATTTATTTTACCTACTAGCGTTGTCCAGGCTTCAGATAATGTCCCTAATTTTAGATTTGAATATAATTAACTCATTCAGATCTAAAAGTCATCATGATCATCATCACTATTGGCTCTACAACCCCTGGTGGGTCTTGGCCTCCTCAAGAGTCTTCCTCCACTCATCTCGGTTTTGTGCCAGCTCTCTCCAGTTTGGAAGCTCCAAGATAGATATGTCTTTGAGGACGTTGTCGCTCCATCTTAGTCTTGGCCTTCCCAGGCTCTTTCGCCCTATTGGTCTTGAGTTCAGCAGGGACTTTGGTGCTTGATGCTCGGTCATTCTCTCCACATGACCCAGCCACCGAAGTCTTCCCAATTTTATAAATTTTGCGACGTTTAGCTCCTTAAACAAAGTATAGAGCTCATTGTTATAACGTCTGCGCCAAAATCCATTTTCTAGAACCGGTCCGAAGATGCGCCTCAAAATTTTTCTTTCAAAAACGTCCAGCGCTCGCTCATTCCTCTTAGTTAATACCCAAGTCTCAGCTGCGTACGTAAGTACTGGTCTGATAAGCGTTTTGTACACTAATATCTTCGTGTTTCTGGACAGCAGTCTGGACTTTAATTGGTTTTTGTAGGCGGAAATAACAGCGGTTTGCGTTCACTATGCGCTTTTGGATCTCCTCTGTGGTATTATTGTCGTTTGTTATCAGGGAGCCTAGGTATGTGAATCTTGGTACCGTTTCGAAATTTTGGTTTCCACATGAGAGAGTTGGGATTTGTTGGGTGCATCCTACAGTCATGTATTTGGTCTTTTGCTGGTTTACTACGAGACCCATATTTTTGGCAGAGCTTTCAAGATTTATAAAGGCGTTACGTAAAGCATCTGGAGTTTTCGCGATTATGTCGATATCATCAGATCTAAAAGTAATGTAACTAAACTCACCGTCAATGAATCCTCCTTTCTACCTACTGTTAAATTCAAATTTATGTTAATTTAAATAAAAGCCAATCACTTTGTAAACACAATTTAATCAAATTTATGTCATTAAGTAGGTAACTTAGGGAACGTACCCAAACTACGTGACCAACTTTTTGCAATTTTTAACCCCCCCCCCCCCCCCCCCCGGTGACCAAAATCCTAAGGAACCCGCCGCTCATTTGTATGGAGCGTGACCTTTTGAAGACCCCCCCCCCCCCCAAAAGTGTCACGTAGTATGGGTACGTTCCCTTATCAACAGTGCTTCTTAGAATTTTTTTTAAGAACAAAAATAGTCATTTTAAATGTGTATACAGTGTTCTGTATCATCAGTGTCATTGCACTTCAAAATAATATTTGACAGGTAAATTGGTGTTGCCTGCCTACAAATTTCGTAGTTCTAGTTTTTATTTTTTCCATTTGACAGACTCTAATATTATACTATGTAATGATAATAATGTACGCAGGGGTAGTGCAATGAAATACATTACATATTTTGAAATAACAAAAGAAAGATAAATAATAAGACAAATTAAAAAGTAAATAACAATACATGAATAAAATAAATAAAAAAAACGAATAAGCATTAAAAACATGAGAAATGAAACTGAAAAAATATTTAAAAGAAAACCAGAAATATGTCATTTTTAAATCAGATTTTAGACTTATTGACTCATTTCCACAAAAAAAATATAAATGGATTTCGAAAGATTGTTCTTTTATCTAACATTCACATTTTTTAAATTTTGAGAAAAAATGTTTATTTTTAGTATAATAAGGTTATACCATAGGTCTTTGGCAGTTTTGTTAAATTTTCAAAAAAGATTTTGTATTATACCACACCTATTTCAAATCATATAATCATGCAGTAAAAATCAATACATTATCTGGGTATCGCATGTTTCAGAATTTTAATTTTAGTTTAAATAAAATCATAAAAAAATATATACGTAGATACATGTGTTTCTTGACGAAAATTGGTCCGTTTGTGTATTTATTTGGACTCCAGTTACTAATATCTACAGCCTGTATGTCGGACGAATATCTACAGCTCATATGTTGGACTAATATCTACGAACTTCAGAGTGTTGACTAATATCTACAGAGCTAAGGTCGGACGAATGTCTATGACGGTCCCAGTGTTGACTAATATTTGCAGAGCGTAGGTTGGACTAATATCTACAGAGGGCAGCTGAGCAAGAGGTTGTACGGAAAAGCATAAATTACTTCAATTACGTAATTACTAATTACGTGAAGGCTTAAACGTTTAAAGTACGCACATGAAGTTTTTGCATAATATTACGTATTTTGCTGGAGGTCATAATACAAAGATATTTATTTAGGAAAAATTTCGGTTTAGGGGCGAAATTCCTAGAAAATCAAACTAATTATTTTTATACTAATTTGGGGTCGGAGAATCCGAATCTGAAAGAATTAGGCGGCGGAAAGCAATATTAACTGAATTACACGACTTTAAAAAATTTTATACACATACAGGAAAATAGCCATTTTGGAAGCATTTTGTTTCCTAGAAAATCAAACTAGTCATTTTTATACTAACTATGGGCCGGGGAATCCGAATCTGAAAGAATTAGGCGGCGGCAAGCAATAATAACTGAATTAAACGACTTTAAAATTTTCTATACACACACACATGAAAATAGTCATTTTGACACACGAAGTGCGAAGACCATAGAAAAACAAGATAACATAGATGTTTTTACCACACAAAATTAAGTGTTTGATATTAGTCCGATTTTTTCAGTTTCATGGGGGGTCATGACCCCCCCTGGGCTGGGTCCAGGACCTAGGTGAACCACTAATTAAAATTGGTAAACGTAATGTTTTTATATTTTTTTTGTATCTATTATTATCAAAATTAAATTATACCTTCTTGTGACTTGACCACGACTATGTGACCCCCCCTGGCACCAAAGCTGCATCCGCCCTTGACTCCATTCAGGCAGTGAGATTAGGCATGTAGAGCGAATGGACGAGGAAAGAAGTGTAAAGAGAATATATTACGCGAATGTGAATGGTAGAAGAAATCGGGGACATCCGAGGAAGTCATGGATCGATCAAGTGAATCAGAATCGGGCCATGTCTAGGTTCAGAATAATAAATGAAGTAAGGAGTGTACGTCAAGACCGAGTTGTTTGGCGGTTCGTCCTCTCCGCCCACCCCTGCGGAAATGGCGTGTAGGTTAGTTATTTAGCGATTTACGTCATAACATAACTCATAATCATAACACATAAAGGTATAAGATAATTCGTTAAATATATTTTAACTATTTGTAAACCACACATGGTGCGGTGAAGAAAATACGCAATTTCTAACTATTCGAGTCACAGACACAAATAATTAAAAATTGAATCATTCGTGGTTTCCCCTCTCGTGTTTAGCGTCAGTTGTTGATATAAGCAGGGGTGTTTTGTTCTTCTGCCTAAAGTGCGCTTTGCACACGGGCTTCCAAACAAGAGGCGGCCGTTTCATTTGGTGCTCTTCGAAACTGATTTTGTATAAATATCTAACTCGTACTATTTTTCTACATAAAAAGACATACGCCGGTTACGGATTACCTGATAATGTTGGAATTTACTGAGAAAATGTTGCTAGCATAATTGTGCAGAATTAAGCTAGCAAGTATACTATGGCCTCCATAAACGGGGTCATTTTTATTTGATTTTATTTTATTTATTAGCGTTATAAACAGTCTGTATAAATTTATAAATGACAGTGATAATAATATTATGTAATTGACCAATAAAATAACGACAAATTGTAATTTAAAACCATAAAAATAACGACAATACCTATACCTTTTTTTTTACAGTGAATACCGCACAAGAATCTCAACTGCTCCCGTCTGGAGTCAGTGAGACTATGGCATCCCCAATTGGGGTATGTTGTGAGGCTGAAGGTAGTGGGGAGGGGAAGGAGGTGGGGAAGAGGAAGGTTGGGAAGTACCTGGCTATTCAGATCTGGTCACTAAACACCGCTAAAGCCATTTTCAAGCAACGTTTCAATTCTGAATGGTGGTCTTACACCAGGGCGATACTAATAGTATCTTCCACTCTGGAACATGCCACAAATATACTATATATTATTTTAAATGAATTAATTGTGAAATAACACAAATTAATCAAATAAAATTTATTTGCGCATGCCGGGTTCGAACCCGCGACCTCCGGAATGTGAGTCAAGAGTCTTAGCCACTGGACTATGGAGGTCGTATAATAATAATAATAATAATAATAATTGGATAATTTATAAAGCGCCGTTTTTGTGAAAAATCACCTCAAGGGCGCTGTACAATTTATTAGGAATGCTTAATTTCTAACTGATTTTACTATTTACAAATGGATACAGAAATATACTTACCTGGCAGGTCACTTCCGGTAAACACACTTTAATTATAAGTTTATGCTTGGAGAAGATACGGCCTTGCACGCGGAGGACATTACAGTTAACACACTGGACATTGCGTGATTTTACATTATTTGCTACCCTCATCGCTGTTAGTACCTATTACATTTGTGAATAGAAAAGTAGAGGTATTTATTTTAAAATACTGGAGAATTTAGGACTATTGGAGATTAGTGGCAAAAGTATAGTTGGTATTTATTTTAAAATACTGAGGAATTTCGGAATCTTTAGGGCTGGAGAATGTTCATGAAATGACCTTCACAAACGCTTACATATTTTTTTTTTTTTTTTTTTCCATGTTTTTATAGGTTAGTTATTTACGGTGTCGCGGGCATTGAAAGTGAAGGTGAAAGATTTTGAGTTTATGGATACGACTGTCTGAAAAGGTGAGTTTTAAGTCTAGCTCTAAATTCCGCCGCGTCTGTGATCATTCTTAAGTCATGTGGCAGTCCGTTCCAGGCTTTAGGTCCTGACACTCCGAAAGCGCGCTCACCGAACTTAGTATCTGGTGTGCGCTTTGGTTCCTTTAACCTTCCGATAGCTGATGACGCTGCTGACCTCAGGGTTGACTGTCGATGATTGGAAATTTCTGGAATACACAATTCCGATAAGTAAGCGTATATATATACGTATATATATCGTCTATACCTGATATAAACAATTCTGATAAAGTGCATCTTCTTACTTAAATCAACAAAAAGTGATTAATGAAATTTTTAAAGGGTTTACATTTAAATTTTGATGGATATCAATAATATATTTCAGGGAGTAATTTTGGGAGAAAAAATGCTAAAAGTAGGAGAGAAAATGTAGTGATACTAAAAATAAAAAAGAGAAATACAGAAATTAAATATTAGGTTATTGGTTAAACATGTGGCATTCAATAGTGTTATTTTTTTATGCATGCTGTGAATTTATCATGGTTTGTGTTAAACGACTCCAGATACTAATATCTACAGCCTGTATGTCGGACGAATATCTACAGCTCATATGTTGAACTAATATCTACGAACTTCAGAGTGTTGACTAATATCTACAGAGCGTAGGTTGAACTAATATCTACAGAGCGTAGGTTGGATTAATCAGCTAAATGTGTCCAATAGTCCGATATTAGGAATTTTTACGTACATACTTACATAAATTAAGTTTTTTAAACTGCATACGCAATATTACGTTATTCCAATATGCTATACATAATTGCAAATCCAACCTCTGCCAGTGCTGTAGATATTCGTCAACACTTTGGTTCTCATAGATATTCGTCAACAGTTTGAGCTGTAGATATTCGTCAACACTTTCCTTCTCATAGATATTAGTTCGATTTTTTCAGTTTTTGGAATTCCTGTAGATATTAGTAGACGCCTCCGTGTTAAACACATCGATATTTGGTCATAATCTGTATAATAAGCTTGTTTGTCGTGGATGAGGCCATTGTAAGAATATTGGTTGGATAGTGTACGAGTAAGTATTTTTTTTTAAATCGTCTTGGTAGATATATCGTTCAAGTGTTTTATTTCCACAACCTTTGAGTCATTTGTTTTTCTTACAAGATTTTTTCAGATTTTATCCATACATATTTATACTCTTTTCCTTGGGCTCTTTTTCTGGTATTCCAGTGCCGATTTTTATAATATTGCGTTAATTCCGCATTTAGGTATACATATTGGGCTCCTTCCCCGTTGAATTTTTTATCGGGTCTGTTACTGTTTTACTGTGTTTAGCTGCTAACATGGTGTGATTTTAATTAATGTAATTTTTTTTTTGATCATTTGGTTTGTGTGTTGTAATTTTGTAGGTATCCTCTGGGGACTTTGTAACGTCTGCGAGCTCAGCAATCCGCGTAACAGCATGGATGTAGATATGTTGTCCTGTAATTTTAGACCGCTTATTCCTATACTTTTTAATAGGGCTGATTGTTCCATATCTGCTGGGTGGATTTCTACCATAGCCCATCTTTTTTTTTCCGCCAGTTCCTTCTTGAGTTTGGTTACTTTGTTTGGTATGTCCATGATTTGTGACAGTTTTTGTATAATGTCATCATATTTATCGATGATGAAGTTGGTGAACGTTTTTATTTCTTGCAGCTCTGTTTCAATTTTATTGAGCATTACTGTCTCCATTTCCTTGAATTTCGTATTAATAAATTCAAATATTTACTCACCGTCAATATTCATCATGGATTGGTGTGTCGCCGACGGTGAGTCCATGGTGCCAACAGTGATTTTCTTTACGCTGGAGAATTTACTGCGAGGTTTAGACAGGTTGGTGTTGTTGTTTTTTTTTTGCTTATAGATAAATTTCTATGGTTTGTTCACAAATGTCTCTTATATACATATTTTTTTAAACTAATTTTGTTGTTTTGCCAATGACAATAGAGACACTTTTTTTCAAAAACTCAAAACACATAAATTGTCTGTGGTTTACACTTGTTTCGCGTTTTTAGACGAGATGTCCAGATATTTAGCACTGCCACTACCAAATAAACTCACCTTATTTAACGAATCACTGTTTTTTTTTGTTTTTACAATGTTTTTATGCTTAATTGTCACTTATTTTGCAATCAAAATTGGAGCGGTCAGAATTAGGTGTTGTTCCTTAGGAGCCGTTTAAGTATTACGTTACGCACTTCGGGGGGAGGGGGGGGGGTCTTGTGAAACGTTACTGTGCGTTACCAGGGGGGAGGGGGGGGGGGGGGGGTTCGAACAACGCGTTACGTCACAGGTTTTCTTTATTTAGATAAAAAAACTAGGGAATTAAAATCTTCAAAGTTGGCAACCCTTTTCGTTCTCGAAATCTCTTGTTTTATTTATAACCGCAAACGCGATTAAAACAAGAAAAAAAGGCATTTAAGGTACCTTCCAGTACTTTGCGCAAATTAATTGTGACTTTCAGGTAAAAATTGTCATTTGGGCGTTACGTAACGTTTAAGGGGGGGAGGGTACAGAAAAACGTTACGGCGCGTTACATGGG
The DNA here is from genome assembly GCA_917880885.1 of Limnephilus marmoratus. NCBI lineage: Eukaryota > Metazoa > Arthropoda > Insecta > Trichoptera > Limnephilidae > Limnephilus > Limnephilus marmoratus. The sequence continues at coordinate 25,090,315 of OU862930.1, read as the reverse complement.
GGGTAGGGAGGGGGGGGGGGGGGTCAAAAATCTTCAAAAATTGCGTTACGTAATACTTGAACGCCCCCCTTAGCGTTTATCCGTAGATTGCGCATACTTAATACGCAGCCTTGTTCAGATATGACAATTCCGCATCAGAATTTTGCCGCTTCATTTCCCTTGATACATGCACTCGCTCTGCCAAATAAATATACACGTAATCTGGACGCAGCCATGGAGTCTATACTATAGCTATAGTATGCTATAGTATCTTGATTTGCGTATTTTAAATTCGCGCGATGCTTGTGTACCTCGTCAACGCGCATGTGAATTAGCGTGAAAAGGTTCGCGGCGAATTCGGCGAATCTAACACTGACTGCGAACCTGTATTTCCACTTTATCTCCCGCCGATAAGGCACCCGAAACTATATTGCTCGAAACCCGAAACAAACTATATATCACCGTTAGCATCAGACAGTATTGTCAGTACTAAAATTAAACACACTATAGACGGACGTGAACAATTTGGAATTTCCAACTAATAGTGAATAACTAAAATACAGTGACTAAAAATAGTTATTCATTTTATTTGAGTGATAAAAAACATAACATGTAAGTATAAACCAGTTCCATGTTTGTATGTGTAAGCATCATGTACAAATAACACTTTTTCGTTGTTGTTGTATTAATAATACGCATTCATAACTAATAATTATATTGTTTGTCAAACACAGCAAACTTATTTTATGGCACCATTTTAATTCAAAATTAATAGAATACTTAGTTTTTACCACTTTTATTATTATTGTTTATAAAAACCAACATGTTTCATGAGCGACGCTCACTTCTTCAAGGTTTTTGAATTTCTACCGATTTCTTACATATCTCCCTTAAACACGGTAAGTTTTAAAGCTCTTAAAAAAATATATGTTATTCTTGAAGATAATATCTAGACATTGCCCGCGCCGAAATGCAAATTTTATAAAATTCCCTCGATAGAAAAAAATCGCAAAGTATGCTCCAAAAATTATTATAAACACGTTTGTTTCAGTTATTTTACAAGTTATATGTATGAAAAAATTCACAGTGTTTCTTTAACTGCTGTCTAAGACAATGCCCGCGAGATTTTTGCTTTATTTTAAACGAGTCGTGTTTTATTAAACATTTTCGCATCGATTTTGTCGCTGTAAATGTTAGCGCTCTCCTCTAACATTCGTAATTTCGTATCTCTCCACCTTCTTCTTTTCGAGCCCGGTTGCAGAGCCTTAAAACTTAAGTAAACCCTGTACTTTAAGGCGCCGCATCCGCGCTCTACAAGAAGAAGATGGAGAGATATGTAATTTACGAATGTTAGGAGCGCGCTAATATTTAAAGCGATAAAATCGGTGCGAAAATGGTGAAAATGTTTAATAAAACACGACTCGTTTAAAATAGAGCAAAAATCTCGTGGAAGGCGTATCAAGTGTCATTTAAAGAAACATTGTGAATTTTTTACACCTATAACTTGTCAAATAACTGAAACAAACGTGTTTATAATAATTTTCGGAGCATACTTTGCGATTTTTTTCTATGGAGGGAATTTCATATTATATGCGTATCGGCATGGCAACGCATCTAGATATTATCTTCAAAAATAACATATATTTTTTAAGAGCTTAAAAACTTAAAATGTTTAAGAGGAATATAAACGCTAGAAATATTTCGATTCTCATGCCTGCAAAATATAAAATCTAATTCGTCTTATTTGCGCAAGGCAAGTAAGCGAAAAAGTGGTTTTTATTTATTTTGTGCATAATTTTATAAGAACGAAAAAAAGTTAGAACATAGAAAACCTCAAAAATAGTCTTAGCCATAAGGGGGTATTTAAAAAAAAGTTTTTTGTATTACTTCATAGTTAAGTCATGAAAAAACATTTTTTTTAGTGGTTTACGCTTATATTTTTTGTTATGTAAATAATAATTTTATTGTAATTTCAATACATAGAAAAGCTAGTAAAAGCTTCAAATTATCCGTGGCATATTTTTTGATATTCATAATGTAAGCGGATTTGTCGTAAAGATTAATCTAAATAGTATCTAAATTGGATTTCACGTATAACTTCATCTTGAGATATGTAAGAAATCGGTAGAAATTCGGGTAGCGGCGGCATAAACCCTGAAGAAGTGAGCGTTTCTCATGAAACGGTTTTTATAAACAATAAAAGTGGTAACAACTAGTTTTTTTTATTTTTTATTTTTTATTTTTAATCATAAGCCCCACACAGGAGGCCTTGAGGAAAATAATTTCCCTCAGGGCCTATGTCATCTTTGCGAAGGGAATGCTGTGTGTAGGGTTTTTTTAAGGAAAGGAAGGAGAAGAGAGATCTGGGAAGGAAAAGGGTTTAAAGGGTGGGTAGGAATCCGGGGTTCAGTGTATCCTGGTCATCCGCCTCCAAGACCTAGACAAACCTCACCCCATGAACCCGGGCACCCCTGCTAAATCGCCAAACGTAGCGAACCACTTGGGGTGACCTATGGCAGAGGTGTTGATTATCCAATAAAGGTTCCCGGGGCGGCGGTACCCATTCCCGCCTCCAAAATTGAAAAGTTATTCATTAATTTTGAATTAAAATGTTTCATACGTGTAGTCATCTAATACTAGCTTTTCTATCCGATTTTTTTTTCTAAACTAATTAATTAACCATCACGCCGTTTCCCCGCAGGGGTAGACAAAGAGGACGGACCGCCAAACAACTCGGTCTTGGCACACACTCTTTGACTCACTCACAATTCATACGTCGTCTAGTGCACACTCTTCTATTATTTCGACTTTTGACATGGCCCGACTCAAAGTATCTGATTCACTTGATCGTGCCATGTCTTCCTTGGGCGTCCCCGACATCTTCTACCATTCACATTTGCGTCACACTACTTTCTTCGTTCATTCATCTTTACATGCCCAAACCATCTGAGGGTCCCTTTCCTAATCTTACTCATTACCACACAAACGTCTACTTTCATTCTTCCTCTGCCAGTAGTTCTTGGTCGAAGTCTCTCTATCTGGTTTCAATCCTGGGATTGGTTTGCAGCAATTTCATCTATTCATCTCTTCCACTCTTCCCTGTCTTGTGCGGCTCTTTTGAAGTCTGCATATGATGAGGTACTCTCCAGGTACTCTCGGAGTGGGCGTCCCCTAGAGTGTGTCCCCTCGCTCATACCCTCCATTATGGCATGCAAGAGGCCTTCTTGTCGTATTACATGGCCGATCCATCTTGCACGACTTTCGGACAAGGTCCTGAGCAGGTGGTGCCTTCCTTTTTCGATTCTTTGGAGAACCTCCTCATTTGTGATGTGGTCTCTCCAGGAAATTCCTAATAGTCTTTTATAGGACCACATCTCAAAAGCCTCTAGTCTCCGTTTATCTCTTTCGGATAGGCACCATGTTTCGCAGCCGTACATCATGATACTCCATACATAGGTCTTGATGAGGAGTATTCTCAGTTTTAGGTCTATATTATTCGATTCTATTATTTTCGACATTTTATTGAATTCAAGCCTAGCCTGGTGTATACGGCTGTCGACCTCGCTCTTAGACCGACCGTCCCATGTTAGGTCGAAGTATGATACACTTAAATATGACCTAATCGGATAGGGACACATTAGGTAGTTGGTAGAGCAGCGCCCGGCAAGGCGAAGGTCCTGGGTTCGAGTCCCAGATGTGACCTTATCTTTTCTGATTTTTCTGTTTTCAGATTTTCGTTTAAGTTTCGCTAATATTGTCTTCATTTAGTTAAATATTTCATATTGAAGTTTTCCTCATTATCTTAAAAATAAAAACAAAGTTATAGTCTAGTTCATTCAGAGATAAAAGGTTAAAGGTCTGAAACCGTATCTTACAGAATTTCATCGGATAAGTTTCCTTAAAGTTTAAATAATTATTTTGTCATAGATAGTATGTTTGGATTTAATATAAAAAATAATCAAACGTATGATCCAAACCGATTGGAAAGAAAACTTATGTCGCCAGCTGAGAAAATAGCAATATTACAAGGTTCACTTCTGCATTTCGAATTGATTGAACCAACCAAATCATTATCATCATCATCATCATCATCATCATCATTACATAGTATAAAATGAAGTCGCTCAAAATGTATGTTTGCGTTAATCTTTTAAACTACGCAACGGATTTTCATGCGGTTTTCACCAATAGATAGAGTGATTGAAGAGGAATGTTTATATGTATAATACATGTAAATTATTTTAGAGAAAAACCGAGAAATTCAAAGAAAACATATTTTTGTGCGATTTAAAACGGCTGGCGGGCCGTACTAAAGTCACTTTTGAAATTCGTTCTACGGAAGAAATTGGAAAATAGATGTCCTAGAGTAAGTCGGTATTTGATTTTCCCTTTTCAAATATCCAGTGTTGCGTTGCAAGCATTGTATAATTAGTGGCGAGTTAATTAGTTTATTTGTATAATACATGCTTATTATAGTAGAGAAAAGCCGATAAATTCAAATATTCAATTCAGGCAGCGGGCAGCGGGCAGCTAGCAAACGAGTGGTGTGGATTTTATAAAGATTGGGTAATGGCGTTGTGTTTCGTTAGCCACAGCAACGTGTGGCCGGGTCTGCTAGTTAAATATAAAAGTGAATTTTCACCATGTGGTTAATTTAAAAATATCATATAGGTAGGAATATTCCATTCACCTCTACGTATTATAAATTAAGGTCCTCCGCCGCGTCTGTCTGTCTCTGTTCGCGATAAACCCAAAAACTACTGAACGGATTTTCATAGATAGAGTGATTCACGAGGAAGGTTTAGATATATAATTTGTCAAAGTTTTGTGTAAATTGGTTGAAATATCTGCCTGTCGAATGATTGGAATATCTTATGTATGTGATGCGGGAGGGGGGGAGGGGAACTCAGGCAGGGGGTTCACGGAGGCGGGGGGGAGGTGAACCAGGGAGGAGGTAGGGGAACCTGGGAGGGGGAGGGGGGTTCACGGGACGTGGGAAGGGGGGAGTGGAGTGGAAGAGGGAAGGTGGAGGAGGCGAAGTGGAAGCGCGAGAGGGGAAGGGGACGCGGGAGAGGAAGAGGAGGCGGAACGGGACGAATGGGAAAGGACACGCAGGGGAAACAATTTATTTATTAAATGGCGTAGCAACGCATGCCGGGTACCAGCTAGTATATATTATATATATACCTAAAGGAGAATGTCTGTATGTGGTGGACGCTGGCAAGCTTTTATAATTACCGTTTTGTAAGTACCGCGACGGCAAAAAAGACAGATAATGATTGTATGTTTCCTTTGGGGGGGTGCAGACATACGTTCACCGTGTGTCTCATTTTCGACTGTTGTTATTTAGTGGGTAAGAGAGAGGGGCAGCATTATATCTTTAAGAACAAAAGCAAAACAATCAGCGCATTGACATTTGACGTTTTTAGAATTTTTTGAATTCACTCACACTTCAATATTATACTCCATACTTTTAAAATTATCGTCAAGGCTAGTAGTATTGTAGGGGTCTACGGAGACGTCACGGTGCGGTGTGTGAGAGAGATGCAAGAAAATGATGATTTTTTTTCCATTTTAGGAAACAGACCTACCACACCATGTCACCTACTTGATAAGTGACATTCCTTCTGTGTAAATAGTAGTGGTTTGTGGTTTGCTTCCTTCTGGTACGCTTTGAGTAGAGCATCCGACACTACTTGCTCATAAACGGTTGCCAAACGTTGCGGTCTTTGTGCATATGAGGTAGGCAAAGCTTCCTTATGTGAGGTATCACCGCGGGCCGCACACTTATGATTTCTGGGGGGGGGGGGGGGTTTGCATTTTTGTTTAGCATTTTTTTGAAAAAACAATTATTTTGTTTTAAGTTCCGGGTTGCTACTTCCTTCCTTCTTGTGTTCATGATAAAGTGTCAATTCTTAATAATAATTAATAATACACGTAAAATCATTAAAAAAAATTGTATGTATCTGTAGTAGAATTTTTAAGTTCAATTTTCATCCACTTCCCGAACTATCGAAATGTGTGAATTTTCGCGCACATGATAAAAATGATAACAATACATACGATAACAAAAATTAACCAATATTAAAGTTTATTTTGCTTTATTAGTACGTTATAAGCATGTTTTTGGTTTTTTTTTACTATATTTTTTTTCACCTACCTATTCCCTCACTGTGCCATCTCTACGCCCTCTAATTTTCTCTGAGTCTTCTACTGCCCCCCCCTGAAAGTCTCAAACGACAATATATTGTATTAAAACGGAAAATATAATTAATTGTACATGAAAAAAATATATTTAAAAAGAAAACGGCAGATATTTGTGCGGACTGCAAAAAAACGGATAATATTAGGTCCTTACATATGAAATTAGCGTTTTGTATGGGAAGAACATAAAGTCAATTTTTTTTAAATATAATATATTTATTTAATAAAAGTATGTACCGTTGCTATCTATGCACTTTTGCCATCTCATAGGTAGTTCATCGATCCCTTTACTAAAAAAACCATTCGGACGGGAATCAATAACATCTTTGAAGGCGGTTTGGACTGCCCCATCGGAGTTGAATTTTTTTTCCTTGCAAGAAGTTATCCAAATTTAGAAAAAAATGGTAATCTGTTGAGGCCAAGGTCCGGAGAGTACGGTGGATGTCTCAGACATTCCAACTGAAGCTCCTCTAATTTGGTAGCCGTATGTTGTGCAGTGTGTGGTCTAGCGGCCAACGCGCGTTTTTTGATTTGCTTCACTTAATTCGTGAGGTACCCACCTTTCAAGCTTTTTCACCTTCCCAATTTGCTTCAAGTGGATTAAAACAGTTTTATCATTAACACCGCAGCCTGCAGCTAACTCGGACGTGGTTTGCGATGGATCCGCTTCCACAATAGCCTTCAATTCTTCATTATCAACTTTGGTCTCCGGCCGTCCACGGGGCTTGTTCTGTAGGTCGACATTTCCAGAACGAAAACGTTGGAACCAAAAACGCACTGTGTTTTCTTTCGCGGCACCGTCGCCATACACATCATTAATCCTTCGAGCCGTTTCTGCAGCACTGGTACCACGGTGGAACTCGTACTCGTAAATAACGCGATTTTTCAAGTTTTCCATTTTGTAAACTAAGTGACGCAAAGAACAATTAAGGAAAAAACAAATGAAAATATAATTTTCAAAACACAAATATATGAGTAAATAGCTGTATAAATTTGAATTTGGAATTCCTAACCAAAGAGAAGATATTTGAGATCAAAGTTGCCAGTACGCCAGAACGCCAATTTCATATGTAAGGACCTAATATAATTTTGTACACGAAAAAAAAAATTTAAAAACGAAACTGCAGATATTTGGTCGCAAAAAGCCGGATAATATAATTGTACATGAAAAAAAAATATTTAAAAACAAAACGGCAGATATTTGTGCGGTCCGCAAAAAAACGGATATAGTTAGTATAATAATTGTACTCTATAATTGTATGAAAAAAAATATAGTTCTAAAGAATACGGCAGGTAACTGTGCGGGCCGCAAAAAAACGGATAGTGTAATTGTACTTGAAAAAAAAATATTATCTATCCGTCGCGGGCCGCATGCGGCCCGTTGGCCGCAGTTTGACGACCACGGATGTATAGGGTTACGGTGCAAATCCCCATCGAGTATTTTGTATAATTGACGGTGTTGTTCATTGGGGACTGAACCTTGAAATTTCGACTAAAACTATATCCGAAAAGGGGTTTATAAGTAGGAGAATTTGCACTTGAAAGTGTTTTTTACAGACCTAATATTTTATTTTTTTCTAGGCTTATTTTTTTTATTTTTTTAAACTTTATTTATTCTCATTTCTTTGTACATATAATGTATAATAGCAAATAGTATCCATATAATAACATAATATATAATAACAAATAGTATGAACAAGAAATGAAAACCCACTAAGGCACGGCACTATTAAAAGACTTGTAAAAAAATATCGATATTTTCTAAGGCCAAGACATGTTCTATACGCAGTATTTAATTAAAGTGTCTATAATACTTCTAAGCGATCAAATTTTCATAACAAAAACAAATGATTTCTTTTGATTTTGCATTAATTCGCATGGCTTCATCTTAACATTGCCGACAAAAAAATACAAAGAAGATAAAAATCACTCAATGATTACTAAAACAGGTTTTTGTGGATCTGCAGATCCTGCAAATCAGTTCTAAATCTTGACCCAACAGAAGTATGTTATGAACAAATAGGTACATGCCTGTGTCAGAATCAAACTCAATATTTTCAACACGTTTGAACGATGAATTTCAATGATTTTTTTTGTTTATTTTATATATTTAATAATATTATTATTCAATGTTTAAAAACAGTTTATTATAAGCAAGTTCTGTTCCTGCTTCGTAATTATTATTATGCGTTACAGCTGTTTCGCCTTCTGAAGGCATTATCAAACTGTGGTTGTTTCCACCTACAGACGATATGTTTATGTCTTTTCTAGGCACGTATTTATGATGAAAAAATGAATAGCTTTTTATTTTTATTACCTGTGCACCTGAACTTCTAAGTAAAATGACTGAAATACTAATGGTTAAGTTTCCTAATTACTGGATTTTTAAATTTGACTGAAGGTCGTTAATTATTCCATAAAATAAACCCGTGATGATTCATCAGGATTTACCTCATAATACAATTGATATTTGAAATGGTCGTCATTATGCTCTTGAATAAACCCACGATGACTCGTGTATCAGCTTTTTTACTCATTTTTCATCATAAGTACCTGTCTAGAAATGTCATAAATACATCGTCTGTAGGTGGTAACAACCACAGTTTGATAATGCCTTCAGAGGGCGAAGCAGCTGTAGCGCATAATAATAATTACGAAGCAGAAGCAGAACTTGTTTATAATAAACTGTTTTTATACATTGAATAATAATATTATTAAATATATAAAATAAATAAATAAATTAAAATGGAGTTCTACAAAATAAACTTAAAAACAATAAATAAAAAAAAAACTTTCAATGAACACTGTTATTATTACCGTGACGGCTTAAAAAAGGTAAACATGCGTTCCTTATCATAATGCTACAGCTTTTTTAAAAGATGAGACACACAATGTACGTAAAATTTATAATATTCCTCTGCCGTTTTACAATTCTCTTTATACTCAAAATAATAATGTGCAGATATATAATATTGAGAGATACAACCAAACATTAGGTACTGCATTATCAATTTTAGTCGAATCGGACCACCGCACCCAAGGGCGGATCCAGGGGGGGGGTCATGAGGTCATGACCCCCCCCTGGGCTGGGTCCAGGACCTAGGTGGACCTACTTTTTACTTGTATCTATTATTATCAAAATTAAATTATAACTTCTAGTGACTTGACCACGACTCTGTGACCCCCCCCTGGAGCTATGTGACCCCCCCCCTAGTGCCAAAGCTGGATCCGCCCTTGACCGCACCGTAACTGGTCGAAATTTCAAGGTTCAGTCCCCAATGAACAACACCGTCAATTATACAAAATACTCGATGGGGATTTGCACCGTAACCCTATACATCCGTGGTCGTCAAACTGCGGCCCGCACAAATATCTGGCGTTTTTTATAAATATTTTTTTTTCAAGTACAATTACACTATCCGGTTTTTTGCGGCCCGCACAGTATGCCTGCCTTATTCTTTAGAACTATATTTTTTTCATACAATTATTATACTACCTATATCCGTTTTTTTGCGGCCCGCACAGTTACCTGCCGTATTCTTTAGAACTATATTTTTTTTCATGCAATTATAGAGTACAATTATTACACTACCTATATCCGTTTTTTGCGGCCCGCACAGTTACCTGCCGTATTCTTTAGAACTATATTTTTTTTCATACAATTATAGAGTACAATTATTATACTACCTATATCCGTTTTTTTGCCGACCGCACAAATATCTGCCGTTTTGTTTTTAAATTTTTTTTTTTCATGTACAATTATACTATCCGGCTTTTTGCGGCCAAATATTTGCAGTTTCGTTTTTAAATTTTTTTTTCGTGTACAATTATATTAGGTCCTTAGATATGAAATTGGCGTTCTGCCGTACTGGCAACTTTGATCTCAAATATCTTCTCTTTGGTTAGGAATTCCAAATTCAAATTTATACAGCTATTTACTCATATATTTGTGTTCGAAAATTATAATTCATTTGTTTTTTCCTTAATTGTTTTTTTTCTTTGCGTCACTTAGTTTACAAAATGGAAAACTTGAAAAATAGCGTTATTTACGAGTACGAGTTCCACCGTGGTACCAGTGCTGCAGAAACGGCTCGAAGGATTAATGATGTGTATGGCGACGGTGCCGCGAAAGAAAACACAGTGCGTTTTTGGTTCCAACGTTTTCGTTCTGGAAATGTCAACCTACAGAACAAGCCCCATGGACGGCCGGAGACCAAAGTTGATAATTGTTGTGTTTATTGAATCATTATTTAGGCCTAAATAATGTTTCAAAAATAAAGGTATCTTTTATTAGTTTATTTAAAAAATAGTAATGCTATTTCTAGGGGGAATACTTCGAACAACGGAATTCAAAATGGCGGCAGTAGATCAGCTGATTGCCCGATCCTATACTAATTTTTCAGGAGTGATGACGTCACACGATTCACCTTACTTACGGTGGTTTTCAGGGGGTCTTGAAAAATTAAAACTTTGACAATTATTTTAACTATTAAAACTAACTCAAAAATAAAAATGCAGTTATTTAAGTTAGAAGGTCATTAAAAAAATTTAAAAAAAAATGGATTGGAGTTCTCTATTATAACCGAAGGTTAAATAGAAGCAATAAAAGTAAAAAAGAAAAATTTATAAATGCAAGCAGTACGCGATGATCTAGTATAGTTTCAAGTTAACAAGCGATATAACTAGAATCAGCAAATTATTTATGAGGTATATAATTAAGTCTAAAAGTACATATTTAAGTGACATTATTGGAATAATAGCACAACGAAGGTAGTATAGTGATACAATTTCGATTATGTGCAATGTTCAATACGTTATAGCTGCAGACATTGTTCAACGCAATTATAGATTAAAAAGGTGAAATTGTGTTTAAAATACACGCATACGCATACACATGCGTACACATACAAATGTACGTACATCCTCGCAAAATGAAAGTACATCCACGAAATGTAGGTACCGATAGGCCACATAAATTTAAAATCTGTTGAGTACTCATAGGACATAGGTATGCTATTAATTGGTTTAGTATCACTATTATGCCTAATAGTTTAATAACTAACAGTAGTAAGTACTTAATAGATTATGTTCACGGGCTGATAATAATAATGTATAATTATTAAGATGATTTTACGAGAAGATTTTAGCCGCATCCTGGCTCCAGTGACCCGGTGTCTATATAATTCTGCATGCATTATTACATTGGACCCGGAGTCGTTCCAACAAACTGGTTCGGTAGTGACACCATGTTTCACACGTATATAGATAGGCTAGTGCAAAATACATTGAACGATGTTTTGTTGACATTGTTACTGCATTGGAAGAATCTTCGGGTAATCAATCATATTAGACAATAGACAGTTAGACAGTGTACTGATAGTTCTTATCACCATCATCCGAGAGGTCTTCAGTAATGATGTGCCCCAAGTATTTTACATTCTTAGATGTATTTATTAATGTTTTCCTCATTAACTTGTACGGGGAGCAGTGGCGTAACTATAACTAGCATGGGTGGCAACGTGGGGTCACCCCCCCCCCCCCAATTTCGACTTCACAAATGTGTAGAAAATTGGGGAGGGTGGCTAGAGAATTTCAAAAATAGGCTATTTTCGTCTATAAAAAGACCGTCAGGCACAAAATTCCCCACGTTTCGGGACATTCCACGGGTAGCCATAGAGCTACGTTAATATAAATTACACCGCCAAAAGCCATAATGAAAATTATACCAACTCCAAAACGCCAAGTATACCAACTCCAAAAATTATACCAACCAAAATTATACTAACTCCAACGCCAACTCAAAAAGCCATAATGAAAATTATACTGAAAGTTCCTGTAAGAACTAGCACTGACGAAATCTTCAACAATCTTAACATCATGTCAATTAAACAACTATATTCTAAAACTATACTCATTTACATTCATAAGTACAAAACCCAAGAAATAACAACTAATACGTTCATTAGAAACACTAGATCTCATGGTCAAAAACTTATCCAACAAGTAACTACTAACACAATATTTGGGCAAAAAGGCTTCTTATATTATGGCATTAAACTCTACCATAAAATACCACTCTCACTCAAAAACCTCAACATTATAACATTTAAATTTCAAAAGCTGGATACTAAACATAGGGAGATCAGAAATAGAAAATATACTGATATCAAATACAGACTAAAACCAAATCTAGTAAACTGAATTATAAAAAAACCACTATCTTATTTACTTTATAATTATTTAAAAAAAAATAATACCTACATGATATATGTTATGTCTAATTCATATCAATTTCTTATAATTAAATTATAATATGTAAATGAAATCCTCAGCACGGGAGATCCCAGTGAGGATATCATTATCTCTACTGTTACTAAGAAATGAAGACAATAAATCATATTATTACGCACCAGATTTAAATGTCCGGGTTTAATTTTACCCACAGGAAAAACTAAACCCTTTCACACACTTCCCAAATGATCATCTAGTCAATCCACGCTATGCAATTGCACTATATAAGTATTATAAATACAAAACAATACAAGAACAACATGTCAACCTACTAGAGACCAAATGGGAAAATAATTCACCGACTCCAGATATTTTCATATCAGAGAGTTCGGCTCTGTGGAATTCCTAATTGAACCTATAAATCCTACTGATCCCTCAATATAAATATTTATAAAATCTTTTGTAATCCTACATGTATTTAAAATGACTGATTTTTGTATTTTTATACATAAATTCTTTGACAAATCTAATAAGCCTAAATTTTGAATGAGAGAGCTAGGTATAATGCCAGTAGCCGAAATAACAAATGGTAATATTTTTATTATTGTTACCGTATATTCAATATTTTTGTAACAATATCCTTCGTAGCTTTTTTCCACGATCGGTGTAGTCGTCGCTTTAATTCGTATTTGTCCAACAGACCATTTGAAAATTTTACAGGAGGTGAAGGTTTTCTTAAATTATTTCAATAAAACATTATGATAGGTGTTTAAGATAAAACCATTTCCGTAAAGGTAAAGGTCTCAATAGTTTTAATAATTCTTAGATAAGTGATTAACTTTCATTTTTTGTACATTATTTTTAATTTTAAAATGGAGATTGAACAAAAACTAAAATGGTCTGTTGGACAAATAAGAACTGAGGCGACGAAGTGTCACCCCCCCCCCGGGTGGCACCCGGGGTGGTCTGCCCCCCCCCCCCCCTCGGGAGCATTTTCTCGTGATTTTTTCCATGGTGGAATGGGATTAGATATCTTCTTGGGTTGTATTTATGGGCATGCATGTATGTATGGGCAATGTACAACACATTGCCCATACATACATACACACATACATACTCACACACGCCTTCCCACTACATACATCACCCAGTAATTACTTAATATGTTCACCATAAATAAGACACTACAATGAAATACATAATAGGTACCCACCATGAAATATATTTATTAATTGTAATTTTTTTTCACCAATGTATCTATAAATGTACTGTTTGTTTTTGTTTATAAATAAAATAAAATAATCAATTTCATTGGCCATCTTTATCGTTTTGATCAACAGTTTGATGATCCTTACCTCATAATATCGTTAAAATAATTTCTTTAGTATGACTGTCGCATTGATTCAAACAACGACTGACATCTTCTTGAAGAGTGGAATGAATAACGAATTCTGTGTTTAATGACCGTAGATTGATAGACAGCGACTTTTTAATAACCCCTGTGCCATGATTGGTTAAATTGTTAAGCTCATTCAATGTAATATTCTCAAGTGTAATTACAATAACTCATACGATCAGTTCAGTTTCAGTGCCGGTAACCCGGGCGTTTATTTTATTTTCATTGTGTACATAGATTTCTTTTACCCACCTCACTAGACAAAGTCCGAGGCGGGTAAATAACAATTTTATTTCGTGAAAAAGATATGTATCGAAGTAGACAAGGATATAAAAAGATAAAACAAAATAAAAAATATACATATAAAACATATGCATATACACACATGCATACAAACATAATGTTGTTATAATACATTTAAATTTTGTTTCTTTATATATTTCCATAAAAAGATTGCACATGTAATTTAAAATTCACATGGAAATAAATGTAAATACAGTAGGTGCATGATAATTTATTAATAAGAAAGTATAAATACGGTGGGAACATGATAATTGATAATTAATGTGTATTTTGATATTATATAATTTCGTGAGAAAATTATTTAGAATGTGTCTAATGTACTCGTGTTTGTTATTTAGGATATTTCGAATATCTGTTCTTTTCTTTTCAGTCAACCATATTAAAAATCTTTTGAACAGCCAGTTCGAGTTATTTGGGGTAATGTAAGTTTTTGTTTGTGTTAGGAAGATAATGAAAATGTGTGGAGCCAGGTACGATTCATGTTTTTTTGCGAAAGTTGATTTGATATAGGGAACTAGAAAGTGATTATTCAGTTTTGCTCTTGTGTTTTGTGAGTGAAATATGTGGGTACCTATCATGGTCGATCGATATAGGTTTTATCGAAAATGTCGGTAACTTGTAGGAACCTTTAGTCGTTGTGAACTGTTGTTCGTTCGTTAGCGGCCTGCAGTCGTGCTCAGGGGCGATGACAAGTTTCGATAAAACCTATATCGATCGACCATGCTAGGTACCGTGGTGAGATGAAGTCTTGATACAGTTTTTATAGACGATCTTTCTTATGAATAGTTTATTTACGTCTAGTAAATTGTTTTTAATTATAAGCCGTTCTGTCGGATGTTGGTAAGGTTTTTAAAACATAATTCTAATTATTGTTTTGTGATTTATTTTAAGAGGATTGAGAAAAGCATCTGCTGCTCCCCCATACTGATATACCATATGTTAGAATACTTTGACATAGTGTGAAATACACATTTTTTAGTTGATTTAATGACATGATGTTTCGTATGGTTTTGATGATGAATGATAATTTCCGATTTTTTTGTTAGTAAATTAATATGGAGATCCCATTTTAGTTTATCGTCAACAGTTATGCCTATGTATTTAATATTATCCGCGTGATCAATTTTGTCACAAGCACAGCATATGTTATTTGATGATTGGTGCAGGGGTGAAGTATTGAAGTATTGGTGCAGGGGTAAAGATATAGTTATAGATGGCTTTGTGGTTGACCAACCTTTGTTTTGCTGAAAGTTAGGTATTTTTTTTTTGAAATGAGTCGTTCATTTCTATATCCGCTATATCAACTTTCAATGATTCGGAGAAAACCGCAAAAAACTGTCACATCTCTAGCGTAAATAAAAAAATGCATTTTGTTTTTTTATATAATGAATTGGAGTAATTTGAAAAGTGTTCATTTTTCAATGTATGTCTAGAAATATTTGAGTAAATTCAAAAAATAAAATGGATATAGCGGATTTGGATACTCACTTCGTGATTTATATGGAATATAGAGGCTTTAGAAACTCAACTGACCTAAGGGGCGTGTTTCTACACCCGCCATCTTGGCAAAATAACTGCTCGTGATTGGTTGAATTCCGACATAGCGGGTTTTGATAGTAACTTCTTGAGTGATATAGCGGGTTTTGTTTCTCACTCGCAGTTTTAACATGGTTTTTGGTCGTAATAAGGGAGGTTTTGAAACTCAATTTTAGGTTCATCTTGTTCCTCACCAAAATGTGAACAAGATGTCATACTCAGATCATTTTGTCAAAAAATCGGATATAGCGGGTATTGAAATTAAAGGACTCAAATATTGAGTGTTAGTAGATTATTTTTTAGCAATTTATTTACTTCAATCATCCCTGTTTCCATGATGAAATTGAACTAATTCTAAACCTTTCTCCTTTAGAAGACCGTCGGAAAAAATCTGACCTCATTTGTTTTGTTTTGTTTCTTCAAAATTATCAACTGTGTTATTGATTCACCTACATAACTACAACTCATCCCATTCAATATACCTTCCCACATATTCAGAAATAACGAACTGCGCTTCCTCAATCAACACTAGACTAATTATGGATATAATTCACCATTGTCCAGAATGTGTAGAATGGTCAACTCAAGTCAATAACTTGATTTTTTTGGTGTAAGGTTAAATGATTTTTGTCGGTCACTAAATAATTGAAGATATTTTATATCTATTTTTAATTTTAGTCTTGACTTGACTTGTCACTTCTATTTTCTTAGGTTTATCTTTGTTTTGTCTTTGCTTTCATATACCATCCTTTATTCTTTTAATGTCGATTTTCCGAAATTTCGTGTCATTTTATTGTAAATTGGACGCAAATCCGTTAATAAATAAATAAATAAAATGTTATGGTGGTGCTATCAGCGAAGAATACAATTTTGTCATTTAGTGCTAAATTAAACTTTTGATAAACACAATTGGTCCTATGGCGGTTCCCTGAGGGACTCCTAGTTCCATTGATTTAATTGCACATGTAGATATTGATTAACTTACTGAAATAAAACAATACATTGCTAATGTATAATTCTTTACTCTTCACAGATCAAATATTAAGAAAAATGTCTACGGAGGCGGACAGAGACTTGATTGAAGAAATTTGGGGTTCAGGACCAGTCATTGATGAAACAACCACAAACAACAATCCAGACAATGTCACAGTTACAAATGACAACGTGTGGGGAACTGTCACAGTAGAAACCGGAGACGTAGACCTTCCAGACCCTGATGCAGAAAACACCATCGATTCTGTAAACGAAAATCAAACGCCACCCGTCACCAGCTCTGGAGGAAAGGGGGTGTTGGTTAAAGACGATCTTTGGGGAGATGTGACAGTGGAGAGTGAGGAAGATAGTGAACAAGGAACAGATCCAGAAGAACCAGAAAGTGAAGGGAATGAAAATCCAACAAATCCAGACGAAGATGACGACAGAATATATTTTGAAGGCCCCACTTCTGCAGATTAACAGACAGACATAACAGAAAAAGTGTTATAAATTACGACTGAAATTGTATCCTATTAAAAAAATATATGATATGAAACGTTGGCTAAAGAATGAGGTAGCGCAACATGGCATAAAACCCGAAAAATAAATAACAAAAATATGATATTTTTTCACTTTATTAACAAATATGTTATGCAAAAATTATGACAATAATAAACTTATAAAGTGATAAAAGCGTATTATTTCCTCCTCCCATAACGGTTCCATGGAGCCAGCTCGGCTTACGAGAGCATCACTTGAATCTAAAAAATGTGACGTCATCATTCTTGCCCTGACCAGCGCGGAGTTTGTATCGTACATTTTACGAACAAATATGAGAGCTTGTGCTATACATTATACCCTAGTAATGTGGGCGTTTCTCCAGTGAGCTCGTCGCTGGTTACAGGGGTAAGTAAATTATGAAACATTTGTAAAAGTGTCTTAACTAAATACGGCAACAGAATATTTCTCTGTGATGGCGAATTTTACTTTGCGCAATTGGACTACGCAAATATGTTAATAACGTGGCGAGCAATTGGCGCTCCCACGTAAAAAGGTCTAGTCATTCAAAAGCGGGAGTCTATTCATTCAATTTGGGAGGAGGGAATGGGTACCGCCGCCCCGGGAACCCTTATTGGATAACCAACACCTCTGCCATAGGTCACCCCAAGTGGTTCGCTACGTTTGGCGATTTAGCAGGGGTGCCCGGGTTCATGGGGTCAGGTTTGTCTAGGTCTTTGAGGCGGATGACCAAGACATACTGAACCCCAGATTCCTACCCACCCCTTAAACCCTTTTCCTTCCCAGAACTCTCCTCTCCTTCCTTTCCTTAAAAAACCCTCCACACAGCATCCCCAAAGATGACATAGGCCCTGAGGGAAATTATTTTCCTCAGGGCCTCCTGTGTGGAGCTCATGTAAAAAAAAAAAAAAAAGCAGATTTTGCTTTTAAGAACTAAATGGTGATATTATAATGCGAGATGCCTATATACTGTCAGATTGATTTTTTAACGAATCACAGTCATCTTTCCCCTCTTCGCCTTTCATAGTTTGGTTTTACCCCTCATCTGTATCTTCTCGTCTATCCATTTGGATGTCTATGATATTATTCAATTATATTATATGAATAATATTCGAATATCCAAAGAACAGTTAAAATTTTCCTCATTAGGGTTTCCTTTTCAGAGGAGGCCTGTAGTTTTAATATCGATTCAATTCAATTTATTCATTTTAAAACATTACAAAATTAAAATTTCAAATCGTTTTTAAAAGAGAGATAATGTATAACATAAGATAAGCAGATTTATACAACAGCAACAAAGTTTACCGTCTAAATTGTGCTTCATTGATGTTAAACATATCGATATTCAAAGTGACTTTTAACAGCAAGACAGATCTCCCGATTGGCATGACCACTGGCAAGTTAGTTCTGCAAGCCGGGAAATAAAACAGAACCTATTACAGTCGACTCTCGTTAATTCAAACCTGCGATAATTCGAACCTCTCTATAATTCAAAGTTATCACGAGTTCCCTACGAAATCTCTTTATATTTCGAACTAAATCCATACATTTTTGTACACTTGGTAATTCAAACGAAAAAATCATTGCTATATAACAAAACGACGCGTTAATTCGAACTCATGCGCGTTCAACATTCGACAGTTCAAAGTTGCAGAGAGAAAGAGGCGGAAAGATTGTTACACGCACAAAGTAACGATGAAGATGAGGACGATACATCAGAACCTTTGGCAGAAGTGTCAGTTAAGGAAGCAAGATCCTCATTCGATACCTTACAAACCTTCTGTCTACAAAACGAAAGTGATGAAAAAGCATTTCAGGCACTTTTTCTCTTGAAAAAAATTATTGAGAAATCTGAGCAGCAGCAATGTGCTTTGAAGCAAACCAGTATAACGGAGTTCTTTCTTTCGAAAGATTAATTAATTCACATTATGATTACATGTATGTACACGAATGTACCTATAAACTTTTGTCATTGTTATAGAATGGAGTTAATAAATAATAATTGATCAACACTTAAGAATTCCAAGTTTTATTTATTTACTCTCACAAATTTCGAACCATTTGATATTTCAAACACTCGATAATTCGTAATATTTTAAATGCGTTTAACCAGCCAGCGGACGAAAATCCACATTTCGCCGAAAGTTGTTCTTCCGATCGTGCAGGGCGGTTACAATGAGAAAGATTAATTATTCTCCGTACCAGCTTTTTTAAATTATAACTCAATATCGAATTTATTTCAATCCAAATTAGCTTTAATTTATACCTACATCCAAAAATGCTGAAAGGCGTGATGATAAAACTATTAAAATAGTGTACTTTTTGTAGTTATTTTTTGATTATAAGTATTTATCATTTTTCAATAATGTCTAAATTTAATAAGAATGTTAAAATAATCTGAAATATGTTAGTTTGTAAGTGCGTAAATAAATACACAAATGGACCAATTTTCGTCAAGAAATGTACGTACATATTTTTTAATGATTTTATTGAAACAAAAATTAAAATTCTAATACATAACTTTGCTAGATAATGTATTGATTTATTTTACTGCATGATTACATTATTTGAAATGGGTGTGGTATAATACAAAAACTTTTTTGAAAATTTAACAAATCTGCCAACGACCTATGGAATAACCTTATTATACTAAAAATTAAAAAAATTCTAAAAATTTATTACATAACTATGCTAGATAAAAGAACAATCTTTCGAAATCCATTTATAATTTTTTGTGGAAAAGAGTCAATACGTCTAAAAACTTTTTTGAAAATGACGTATTTCCGGCTTTCTCTGGTAATGCCCTCTTAAGAGTCCCTCGAGTTTCGAATTATCGAGAGTCGCTGTATATGCTGTCGGTGACGGAGATATTTATTGGGAACATAGAAACAAATGCTCTTCATTATAGTCGAGTTTTTGAACCATCCACGAACCAGTCTGAAGAAATGTGGTACAATGTGCACATCTCTTCTGACCCGTAAATGGTTCATACCCAGCAGGCCCTAAACAAATAACAAATGAACATGTCATTTGTTTAGATTAATATGGAGATTAAAAATTCAAATATGTATAAAATAGGTACTAATCTACATTTTGACCTTAGCCAACAGCTATACTAAACAGAGATAATGAAAGAAGGGTGAAACTAAACAGAGATATTGAAAGAAGGGTGAATGCCGGTAACTCCATTAATGGTGGACTGAATGCCGTTGGCGCTAATAAAAAAACTGTCAAAAGAAGCGAAGCTAGCAGTCCACAATGGAGTCCTGGTACCTACCCTGATGTACGGCAGTGAGGCATGGAACTGGCAGAGGAAGGATGAAAGTAAGCTGAATGCTCTTGAAATGAGATCCCTGAGACGTATGTGTGGTAAAACAATGTATGATCGTGTGAGAAATGTGGATATCCGCAAAGAATGTAAGGCTGATGTAAGCATAATGAGTAAGATTAAGAAAGGGACCCTCAGATGGTTTGGGCATGTAGAGCGAATGAACGTAGAAAGTAGTGTAAGAAGAATGTACGACGCGAATGTGAATGGTAGAAGAAGTCAGGGACGCCCGAGGAAGACATGGCACGATCAAGTGAATCAAATACTTGAGTCGGGCCATGTCAAAAGTCAGAATAATAGAAGAGAATGTATGAGACGATGTATGAATGTGAGTGAGGCAAAGAGTGTGTGCCAAGACCGAGTTGTTTGGCGGTCCGTCCTCTCTGCCTACCCCTGCGGGGAAACGGCGTGATGGTTAGTTAGTTAATGAATATTACTCGGTACTCGGTTCCAATATAATACGATATATCCCACGTCCCACGCAAGCCTACTTTGGTGTAGTGGTTTAAAACCCCTGGCCAACTTATGCAGACATATAGCGGACCAGTGATCGAACCCTACGATATCAAAAATAAATATTGTAAAATAAATATCTAATCTTCAATCAGTATCCAATCTTATCCACTCCAAAATAAACAGGCAAAAGAAAACACAAAAGAAAGCGACATCTAGCGACTCCGAAGAAGAAATCACAAATTCTAGGTAATAAGATGACCAAATTTGTAGGAAAAGGTGTACTGGAATTCGACGATAAAAATATAGAAAAAAAATCATCGTTCACATTGATAAAAAAATTGCTTCGTAGTGTTCGTAGTCTCCCCACTCTTGTCTACTTTAGTTTTCTGATTTTGTTTTAAATTCCTGTATTATTTATTAAAAAAAATATTATATTAAGTCTCGTTAAAGTGATTGATACCAGTTTGTCAACGGGTTCTTTTAACATATTTTTTAAAATTGAGACAGGTACATAAAATATACACATTATTACATTATACATATATTTCACATACATTTTTGGAAAAAAATATTGTAAATATAAAAAAAATATTGTTATATAATACATTCTTTTTTTTTTAAGTTTTCTAATACTTTGTAGAAGGTTCTTACGGAAAGACAAATGAAGAAAATTAGATAATTTCATAAAATTTTACGACTATTTTAACCCCGCACGTTTGACAGTTGGCTCGTTTTATGAATGTGAATTTAGCAGACAGCTTTTCTTTTAACATAAGAATTGTCTATGAATTTTTTTAAAATTATAGATTATTTAAATAGGTACCAATTGATTGATTGTTCATATAATATACAATAATGAATGTTTGTAATATATGAAAACAGAAAATTTGAATTAAAAAATTGTAATAGGTGGCACGCGAGCTGTTTGAAAACTGAATATATGTAACGCGGGAGAGGGGTTTGTGTGACGGGGGAGCTGGAGAGGGGAGGGGGAAGGGGGGAAGGTGGAAAGGGGAACGCTGGAGGGGAAGGGGACGCGGGAGGGGAAAGGCACGCACGGAGAAACAATTTATTTCTTTTGAATATGGCATTGCAACACATGCCGGGAAGCGTATTTACAATCCCTACCGCGCTTCAGTCGCTTTAAGTTTTCAATATCAAAATTTAAATATTAAGAAATAAAATTATTAATTTCTAATATACACATTGGAAAGATTATTTTATCTAGATTTTAGAACAATTTTTGTTTTTGCAATGTGATAAAAAATTATCAATATAGAGGTGTATTTACAATATATGGGAATAATATTAAAATTTAAATATTTAGAAATAAAATTATTAATTTCTAATATACACATCAGAAAGATTATTTCATCTAGATTTTAGAACAATTTTTGTTTTTACAATGTGATAAAAAAAACCAATATAGAGGTATATTTAAAATGTAAATTGTCGTTACCGCGACTGAATCGGTATAGGTTTTGTAAATACGCTGCCGGGAACCAGATAGTAACATTTATAAAACTTAAGAACAGGGAAAATGGAAGAAAGAAAAAAATAATGGATAAGGGCCCGCAACCCGGATTTCTACCAATTTATTACATATTTCCCTTAAACACGGTAAGTTTTAAAGCTCTTAAAAAAATATAAGTTATTCTTGAAGATAATTTCTAGACATTGCCCGTGCCGAAACGAAAATTATATAAAATTCCTCGATAGAAAAAAAAATCGCAAAGTATGCTCCAAAAATTATTATAAACACGTTTGTTTCAGTTATTTTACAAGTTATATGTATGAAAAAATGCACAGTGTTTCTTTAAATGATGTTTAAGATAATGCCCGCAAGATTTTTGCTCTATTTTAAACGAGTCATGTTTCATTAAACATTTTCGCAATTTTCGCATCGATTTGGTGCTGTAAATGTTAGCGTTCTCCTCTAACATTCGTAATTTCGTATCTCTCAATCTTCTTCTTTTCGATCCCGGTTGCAGAGCCTTAAAACAGAAAGCAGAAAAACGTTGATTAGTACAAATAAGTTCTTTCACTTTTTAGCACAAATTTACTTCTGAAAACGAATTCACATGAATTGGGTAACGTGTTATTCTAGAGTTTTTTTGACATATTTCTTTCGGTGTCTGGGAATTTATGGTTTGCGGTTAGTGTTGTATTATGAACCACTATTTTATTATATTCAGATTGAGATATAATATGCTGACTGTAAATAGCTATTTTTAAAAGTTTTCAGACTCGTCATAAAAGAGACCAGTGTTGGACACGATTGAAAACATCTGTCAATTTTATCTTTCCGAACAAATATGGGGTTCGCTGTTGATTTTTGGATTGCAATAAAATCAATATTTGCCAAAAAAGCCATAAAATCATTCATTGGTTCCTTTCAAACCAGTGATTCCTAATACAGCCGTTGGGAATTGGTGATATACAGGGGGGGCGGTGGTACCCCGAGGGCTAATGGTGGGCGGTGATATACAGGGGGGGCGGTAGTGACTCCGAGGGCTAATGGTGGGCGGTGATACGCAGGAGGGGGGGCGGTAGTGACCCCGAGGGCTAATAGTGGGCGGTGATATTTAGGGGGCGGTATTGACCCCGAGGGCTAATAGTGGGCGGTGATATTTAGGGGGTGGTAGTGACCCCGAGGGATAATGGTGGGCGGTAATATACAGGGGGGCGGTAGTGACTCCGAGGGCTAATGGTGGGCGGTGATACGCAGGAGGGGGGGCGGTAGTGACCCCGAGGGCTAATTGTGGGCGGTGATATACAGGGGGGGCGGTGGTACCTTGAGGGCTATACAGGGGGATATACAGGGGATATACAGGGTGATATACAGGGGGGCGGGAGGGCTAATGGTGAGCGGTGATACGCAGGAGGGGGGGCGGTAGTGACCCCGAGGGCTAATAGTAGGCGGTGATATTTAGGGGGCGGTATTGACCCCGAGGGCTAATAGTGGGCGGTGATATTTAGGGGGCGGTAGTGACCCCGAGGGCTAATGGTGGGCGGTAATATACAGGGGGCGGTAGTGACGCCGAGGGCTAATGGTGGGCGGTGATATTTAGGGGAAGGCGGTAATGACCCCGAAGGCTAATGGTGGACGGTCATATACAGGGGGGGCGGTAGTGACCCCGAAGACTAATAGTAGGCAGTGATATTCAGGGGGGGTGGTAGTGACTCCAAGGGCTAATAGTGGGTTGTGATATTTAGAGGGGGGGCGGTAGTGACCCCGAGGGCTAAGCTGGGCGGTGATATTCAGGGGGGGCGGTAGTGACCCCGAGGGCTAATGGTGGGCGGTAAAAGGCTGCAAGGGGACGGTGAAGGACTGATATGAATTCAAATAAATGGTGGGTGCATCATTTGCAAGGTTCAATAAATGATTATGATTAGGTATTACTGATGGATTAATGGGATATTTTTGATTTGATAATATTTTTTCAAAAATTGAGTAATGTAGCATCCAGGTTTATTTATTAAACGTCTTTTGTTTATTTATAAAACCGGCTTTTGCCGACATTTACTAGCTGACCCGACAAACGTTGTTCTGCAATATAAATTATTTCTTGTGAATATTTTGGTTGTTAAATAAAAAACAACGATGTAATGTAAGTGTGTGGGGATGGGATCTATGACAGAAAGAGGAATGGAGCGCTGTAGACGATGAGCGCCGATAAAAACAAAACACAAACACCAATTAAAGTAGGAAAATGAAATAAAGAAAATCAATATGAATTTCGAAGAGCAATTGAGTATACGATATTTTTGTCAGTCCGTCTTTAGCCAACGCAAATAAGCTCGATGGTTTGCCCACGCGAGATTTTGATGCCGAATGAAATATCAAAACGACGCGCCGTTTCTCGTGAATGTCTTGCGAGTGTGTGGATGAAAGTTCGATGAAGTGGACGTAGCGCCATCTGTCATTCAACAACATAAATAATTTCGTTTTGTTTAAAATATGAAAGACCGTTAAATTTGTTCCTACAAAAATACTAAACACGCGAATAAAAAATGGGAGGGTGGGGGTAGGAGTGTTAAAACTTTGGGTTATAGGTATTTTTTGATGCCAAATAAAAAAAAAAAACAAAAAAAAATTGCCAAAATTTGTTTTTTTTCTGAAATATACTTTAAAACCTATTCTCACACCTACAAAATAAACATAAAAAAATTCATAAAAATCGGTCAAGTCGTTTCGGAGGAGTGCGACCACAAACACCGTGACACGAGATTTTTATATACATATAAGAAGATTGTGCATAGGTATGTCTAACGTTTACAAACATATCAATTCATAAAAAATAGGTACAATAAATACTTAAACGCATAAGTTACATTCACAATTTTTGTTTTGATGCAGGACGGAGCGGTTTCGAAAATATCGAATTGATCTGTAAGGGCAGTTAGGCGAAATTGCATTAACGGTGAATGATATGACATGTATAGTTGTACTATAGTTGTCACAGTTGAAAACATGGTGGGCTAGAGTGTATTTAACAGGGACACGGATATTTATAAAACTTAACATTTCAGTCTATGAAGTTATCCAATAATTTTAAAAGAAGAAAATCATTCAGAGGAAATAACAAGACAAAACCGGAAATACATCACTTTTAAATCAAATTTTAGACGTATTGACTCTTTTCCACAAAAATTATGAATTGATTTCGAAAGACCGTTCTTTTATCTAGTAAAGCTATGTTTTAAATTTTGAGAAAATATATTTATTTTTAGTACAATAAGGTTTTACTGTAGGTCTTTGGCAGATTTGATAAATTTTCAAACAAAATTTTGTATTATACAACATATATTTCAATCATATAATGATGCAGTAAAATAAATCAATAAATTATTTGGAAATGCTACTTTTCAGAATTTTAATTTTAGTTCAAATAAAATTTGCTTTTTGTTCGACGACCGGCGTAGTGCAGCGGTAAGGCGCTTGACTCGCATTCCGAAGGTCGCGGGATCGAATCCCGGCGTGGCAAGTAAATTTTATTTGATTAATTTGTGTATTTCATAATTTATTCATTTCAAATAATATATAGAATATTTGCGGCACGTTCCAGAGTGGAAGATACTCTCAGTATCGCCCTGGTGTAAGACCACCATTCAGAATTGAAACGTTGCTTGAAATGGACCTGAATAGCCAGGTACTTCCCCACCTTCCTCTTCCTTATCTCCTTCCCCTCCCCTATACGTTCAGCCTCACAACATACCCCAATTGGGGATGCCATAGTCCCACTGGCTCCAGATGGGAGCAGTTGGAACTCTTGTGCGGTATTCTAGTAAAAAATATATATATATAATGCTGCAGCTCTTTCTAACACACTAAATAACAACAGTCGAAAATGAGACAAACGGTGAACGTATGCCGGCACCCCCCCAAAGGAAACGTACAATCATTATCATATATCTTCCTCACACGTACAAAGAAACTGTAACGCAAAAAGTAGTACCTTGGAGGAAACAGTCACACGTAAGTATTTTGTGTGTCTCACCATTATTTAATATGTAAGAAAGAGCTGCAGCACTATAGCGTTTATTGCTTTTGTAATATGTCAAGACTGAAACGTCACATTAATTATAAAACCGCACATTAACACGTTGATTGCCGTTCACGCGTATACGTGTGATCGGCAATCAACCGGTATGGCCGACCACCGGTTGATTGCCGATATGGCCATACCGGCAGGGCCGTATTTGTACTTTTCATGTGTATAGGCCACTTCCTTTGCGCCGCCCCTTCCACCACCCTATCCTAATCACTTACTTGTAGGCTTTTAGGTGACACACAATTTTCAAATACATATTCAAGTTTAGGTTAAGTAGTTATTTAAAAATGAAATATACGAATGAATTAGTCATAAAGTAAAAGTGTAACATGAAACAAGAATTACATTATTTTACCAGATTTTTTAATTGACAAAATCATCTATAATATCTTCATAGTTTATAGATTTCATTAAGTCTGATTCTATGCATAGAAGAGCCGAAGAGTTAAGTTTTTCTTCGGACAATGAAGACCTTTTGTAATTCTCCACTCGCTTTAAACAGGAAAAACTCCTTTCTCCCTTGTGGCTGGAGTGCAAAGTGCGATGCGGAGAGCTATATTCAAGTTCGGGTAAACGTTGCACAGAGATTGTTTCCTCAAAAACTTCAATAGATAGATTCAGTAATGATGTAGATTCAGGTTTCTCTGCCGTCTTATTAGAGGAAATATGACCGAAAAACCTTTCCTGAATTAAATCGTTTTCTAAATCATTGTAATATTATTGCGCAAGAGACTGAGCTTTTTCTGAGACTCTTTGTGTTGACAGTTCACCAATTCGTATTAAAAATGAAAAAAATTCTTTGAAGTTTACATTTTATGCATTATGCCTTCTCTCTAATTCACCTCTCACTCTAACCAGGATGACCAAAAAGGTGTTTACTCTGAAAGAACATCTGGAGGTTGTTTCAATTTCCTCATTTGATGATTCGTCTATAATTTTTTTTCTCTTAGGGCTCCCCTTACTCTTCATGTTGCCCTGATATTGATTAAGTGCGCTCATTTCAATTGCACTTTCTTCGAACTAATCAACGTTTTCTCGCTCTGCAATAATAAACTCGAGAAGAGATCCATAAAGATCAGATACCTTCAGTACATCAAAAGATGAGCTCTGAATCTGAGCACTCACTTTATTTAGTATTTCCAAAATAGCATTCCAAAATACGATTATAAGTGCAGTTTCAACAGTTTCCAGTTTTTCCAATTTGAGGCGAATTCCCTTTGCTTCAAATAGCGGGGTAGGTTTCTCTGTAGCATCATTTTCAATCATTTTTAGAACCGTAAGTACTTCATCCCAGGAATCTCTTAGATTTTTACAGGCTTCTGCTCTTGTTGACCATCGCGTGAGGTTTACTCTCTTGAGTGTCTTTCCTCTCCCTATTTCACAAACCAATGCCGAAACTGAACTGACATATTACTCAGTGCCAATTTAAAAAAATACGTGTAAACACCTACTCGTCCTCCCAACTCTCTCGGCCTAGTATTATTTTGCTGTCTCGCCCATCAACTCGGTAGGTACGTGTGATCTAGGCATTACCGCCCGGGCAATAGCATAAACATAAGTACCTAACTATCTAACATAGGGTAGGAATGAATACTGGGTATTAGCGACTTTTACCAAGTGAGATTTAGCGTTTAATAGATAGAATACTCTACATATCCACAGTGACTTGATTTTTGTTTATAATCGCACACAAACTTGACGGCTTACCAAAGCAAGCGAGCGCCGCCCCCTGAACTCTGCCGCCCCTAGGCCGCGGCCTATAAGGCCTATTGACAAATCCAGGACTGCATACCGGTTGATTGCCGATCACGCGTTACTGCGTGTTTCTTCCCGATAGATTTGTATAAGATGTGGAATAACGGCTACAGCGCAAAGACATGTGGAATTTATTTCGGCCATTAGGTAAAGAACTTATCTTTTGAGTGGTGGGCGTGGCCTGCGGGTGCGCCATATTGTTTTTCTCACACAGTTCTCCCAGCGTTTGAGTGGGAGCGGTTTTGTTGATGTACTTAATTTGTTTTTTTTTTGCGATTTTCAACTTGTTTTCGCTTAATTTACGTAAACCCCTTTCTTTTTAATAATAAACGACCAACCAGGACCCTCAAAAAGAACCACTACCATCCAAATCGTGCAAAAAAAGACTTAGAAGCGCTGAATTGGAAGATTCGGAAAATGAAAAAGGTGTTACTCCAGTATGGCTGGACATATAAATTTTTAAATACCACTTTGTAAAACATGATAAGTTGTAGTCGGAACCGGAAAAGGTTTTTCTCCACCGTGGGTAAGCATGGGATTTTTAGATGTTCCTTCTGAGAACGAGAATAGTTGCAGTCGGAACATGAGAAAGGTTTTTCCACATTGTGGGTAAACACATGAATTTTAAAATTAGTTTTTGTAGAATAGAGAACACCAACAGTTGTAGTCGGGACACGAAAAAAGTTTTCCTTCACTGTGAGTAAACGCGTGAATTTTTAATTTTTCCTTCGTAAAACATATTGTATAAAAAATTGTTCACGCGAAATCGCGTTATAGGCCATATATGAGCAATAATTATGTTATGGATGGCCGATCGCGCGATATCGCGTGATAAATATTTACATTATGTAAAACCTACTTAGATTATATAAAAACTAAAGACGCACTGTACAACGTTATTTAAGCACAGTATAACAAAATTTAAAGAAAAATAATAGTTAGGCCATCTCATGAAATCCAGTTTTTCAGGTCGGCTATCAACGTGTTAAAATATTTATTATCATCATCATCATCATCATTACATTACATTATTACATTACATTACATTACATTACATTACATTACATTACATTATATTACATTACATTACATTACATTACATTACATTACATTACATTACATTACATTACATTACATTACATTACATTACATTACATTACATTACATTACATTACATTACATTACATTACATTACATTACATTACATTACATTACATTACATTACATTACATTACATTACATTACATTACATAGTATATAAAATGAAGTCGCTCAAAATGTATGTGCGCGTTAATCTTTTAAACTACGCAACGGATTTTCATATGGTTTTCATCAATAGATAGAGTGATTGAAGAGGAATGTTTATAAGTATACCTAATAAATGTAAAGTATATTAGAGAAAAGCCGAGAAATTCAAAGAAAACATATTTTTGTGCGATTTAAAACGGCTGGCGGGCCGTACTGTAGTCACTTTTGAAATTCGTTCTACGGAAGAAATTGGAAAATAGATGTCCTAGAGTAAGTAGGTATTAGATTTTAATTATTTTATTTTATGAAGTCGCTTAACATGTATGTCCGCATAGATCTTTTAAACTACGCAACGGATATTCATGCGGTTTTCACCAATAGACAGAGTGATTCAAGAGGAAGGTTTATATGTATAAAAACATGCTTATTATAGTAGAGAAAAGTTGAGAAATTCAAATATTCAATTCAGGCAGTGGGCAGCTGGCAAGCGGGTGGTGTGGATTTTATAAAGGTAATGGCGTTGTTTCGTTAGCCACAGCAACGTGTGGCCGGGTCTGCTAGTTATTATTATAACTACCACGCTACCAAACGGTTGGTCATGATACTGAAAAACTTTTTCTTGTAAACGTTATGTAACTTACATAACAAAAAAATCGCATGTGGCGCTTTTTTCCCTCTGTATTTTCATGCTTTTACTATTGGGTAGGGTAGGGGGGCGTTGAAGATAATATACTGGGAAAGGGGCGATGAGCTAGATAAGGTTGGAAACCTCTGGTTCACATGAACCGCTAACCGCTAACCGCTCCCAATGAAGTATTTTTAGTTCACATATTTTATATAAGTAGTTCAATTACTGCAGGTTCACGCGGCTTAACACGTAGCACAGGCGTCGTGTGGACATAAGACGTAAATAAGGTGCTGGTAAAATCCTGTGCTCGTTAACAGCGTCGATAAAATTAATCTTCAACGTGTTCCTTCAAAGTGTCGTTCCAGTGTACAAATGTATTGATTGAGTACCTAATTTGAATTCTACAGGTCAGAAAAATGTCGGACGACAAAATTGTGTTTGAATGCCCCATCGCAGAGGAGGTGGTCTTGAATGACCTAGCAGAGCCGGGACAGGAGGATGAACAACTCAGGTAAGCACTGATCTCATTCATACCGAAATAACCCCCAAATAACACCTCACAACCAGCAATATCTCACGTAAGTATAATAATTATAATAAATATATGTCTTTATTGAACGAAATTTGCAAGATTATAACTAAAAAGTACATATTCAGTGTTAATGTTTACACTTGTTAATAAGTTACATAAGTACGATAGGTCAACAACAACAAAAAAATATATAAATATGAACAGTAGGTACTTGAAGAATAGAAAATATTTATAATTTTTGTTTTTAATAATCCGCCTCACTAGGCTAGCCTGTGTTATGGCAGTAATTTTTAAGTCAATTTATAATACTTATAAACATACCTACACTTGGATAAGTTTTAAGATTTTCACGGCCAAAAGCATTTTCGTTATTTGTTTTTGGGGTGTTATGCCGTGTTGCGCTACCTCCTTCTTTAGCCAACGTTTCGAACATCGTTGCAGTGTCCATCATCAGGGCAGATCCGGTAGATGTGTAATTTTTAATCGTGAAGTGTGTGCTTATTTACTTCGAAGCGATACCGTGTCGCCAGCACAACTAACTTTCACCAGTACAAAATACTCGTGACAAGCAGTGGCGTCATCGCCGGGGCAAGTTAGATTGCGAGATGCCGACGGAAGTGGTTCCATCTCTTAATGAAATCTAAAATTAGAAATCACAATGGTAAGAATTTAAGAAAAAATAAAATAAAAAAATTACAATGGTTAAGGAAGTAAATAAGCACACACTTCACGACTAAAAATTACACATCTACCGGATCTGCCCTGATGATGGACACTGCAACGATGTCCGAAACGTTGGCTAAAGAAGGAAGTAGCGCAACACGGCGTAACACCCCAAAAACAAATAACGAAAATACCTACACTTATTTTAAAATATAATATAATAATACACAATAGATTGGTTACACTAATAATAATTTTAAATACAAGCAACATTGGTTTTATTTTATGTAATACCAAATCATTAATAATTTCGAATTTGGTGAGTTTAGAATTTTTATTTATTATTATTTATTTATTTATTATTTATTTATTTATTTATTGTGAAAAACAGTTAACATGTATATCCAATTACATTTCACAATTTTTAGTTAATAGTGTAAACTAAAGAATACCTTTATTTCGCTCTTGAAATGATTGAAGTTCGATCGAAAAATGTCAATTTCAGAAGAAAGGTTTAATAGTGAGGTCATTTTCCCCAGAGGCATAACCATTGGTAGGTTGGTCCTGCCTCTAGGAAAAGTAAAAAGTCTGTGTTGCCTTGCTCTGGTGAAGTTATCGGGGACATAAAGTGAAATCCTTTCCAGGACATCAGGATTACAAATGTGCCCGTTTAACAGCTTGTGTGCTACTAGTACCATTGCAATTTTTCTCCTAACGTCGAGACGATTTAGTCCCAGCATTCCCGCGAGAAAATCAGAGGGATACAACAAAGGGTAGTACCCAAACTCTCGCATGTACAGATACCGCATGAACTTTTTTTGCACCTTTTCAACATCATTTGCGTATAGGGCATCTTCGGGTCCCCATATTACTGATCCACTTTCGAGAATGCTGCGAACCAGAGAGAAGTAGAGCATTTTTATGACTGCTGTGTTGGAAAAAGATTTTGCGTTGCAGATTACAAAGCCTAGCATTCGCATCGCAGAGTTGCACACCGAATCGATATGAGAACGGAATGTCAGGCGTGTGTCAAAAGTGATTCCTAAATCCCTCATTTGTGAAATATGTTTTAACGAGGTACCAGACATTTTGTAGTTATAATATAGAGTACTCCTAGCCCTTGTATAGCACATAATTGTACACTTTCCGCTGTTAAAATAGAGTTTATTCAGATTACTCCATTCTACGATTCCGTCGATATCGGTTTGTAAACGAATAGAATCTGTTATGTTAGTCTTGTTGCAAGGTATCTGAAATTTCGTTGTAGGGCTATATATTATTATTTCCTTTATGTATTATAATTTATTATATACATATCTGCCAAGAAATGTTACCCAACCCAGAAAGCTTACTCGCTAGTTTTTATGATTCCTTTCGGTTACGTGACGGTAAATCCCCCGCCAGTTGCCCCGTCCCCCCGCATGTATTTTTTTTGGGATCCAACCGCTATGCCCACTCAACCACCGACCAGTCATATCAATTTATTTATTTACTTGCAATATGCAGTCTGTTTAGCGAAAATATGGTACATCCACTTCAACAGAATATATATCAGTGTGCAGAGGATGTACCGTCGAATTACAAATGAATAATAATAATAATAATATAAGTTGTATGAATGAATGTATGAATGAATATGTATGTATGTATGCAGGAGAAGTGCAATGCAATACATTCCATATTTTAAAATAACAAAAAAGATAAATAATAAGTTAAGGTAAAAAGTAAATAACAACACATAAATTAAATAAAATAAACGAATAAACATGAAAAATGAAACTGAAAAAAAAATGATGTAGATATCAAACACTAAACTGATTTTTAAATAGCCGTTTACGGAGGGTATTTCATCGTCTCCCGTCTCCAGAGGGTCATCACGGGAGATTCCATCCAGGCAAAAAAAATTAACAAAATTAAAAAATTAACAAAAAACAAAACATATTAAAAAAAATTACACTAGCTCCACACAGGAGTCCCTGAAGAAAATAATTTCCCTCAAGGTCTATGTCATCTTAGGGGATGCTGTGTGGAGGGGTTTTTTTAAGGAAGGGAAGAAGAAGTTCTAGGAAGGAAATAGGAATGAGGGGTGGGTAGGATTCTGGGGCCAGTGTGTCCAGGAGTGACGGACGAATGAATCGTATGAATTCTGCTCAAAAGAGGTCGAAAGACCTCCTCAATCAGTCTCCGAGACAGACGAGATCAGACGCATGGCTGCCAAGACCTTGATAAACCTCACCCCATGAACCCGGTTACTCCTGCTAAGTCACCAAAAGCAGAGGTGTTGGTTATCCAACAAATGATACCCGTACCAAGGAAACCGACCTACATACATTGTCTATCTCATCTTTTGAAAGAACTGCGGCATTATAGCGATAAGAAACGTATTATGTTTATTCCCTTTTTATGCCGTCACGGTACCGTTAAACTTGAATCGTCACGTAATTATAAAACCGTCCATTCCACAAAGGACATAAAATGAAGTATTGTAGTTGACAAGCGAAGGTTAAGACCAAAGACTAAACCATCGCAGCTCCCTCCATCTTATTTCCACACATTTATTTACTCTGTGGTCTGACTAAATACCATTCATATTTAGTGTGGTGCAAGGGCGGATCCAGGATTTTTTTCTGGGGGGGGGGGGCACAAGGGGCGGACGAGAAAAAAATCAATAATTACTGTTAGGATTTTTTTCTGGGGGGGGGGGGGGGGCACAAGGGGCGGACGAGAAAAAATCAACAATCAATGTTAGGATTTTTTTCTGGGGGGGGGGGACACAAGGGGGGGGGGACAAGGGGGGAGGGGGAAATCAACAATTACTGTTAGGATTTTTTCCTAGGGGGGGCACAAGGGGCGGACGGGAAAAATCAACAATTACTGTTAGGATTTTTTTCTGGGGGGGGGGGGGCACAAGGGGCGAAAGGGCAAAAAAATCAACCATTACTGTTAGGATTTTTTTCTGGGGGGGGGGCACAAGGGGAGGACGCGCAAAAAATCAACAATTACTGTTCGAAATTTTTCTGGGCGGGCACAAGGGGCGGACGGGAAAAAAATCAACAATTACTGTTAGAAATATACTTGAAGTTTCAAACGAGTTCAAGTATGTGTAGGAAGGTTAATAAATACAGTTTTAGCTTCTAAGTATGTACTGTGATGGAATCTCCACAGTACACAAAAATACCGTCTGGGGGTGGGTAAATCCGCTAGTGGTGTGGTGTATCGTAAAAGCTTCCGCCTTGTAGACACAGATGGCGGTGATATCATCTATCTGTAGATTCCGTTAGACGGCAGGCAGCGTAGTGCCTAAGTTCTCCGGCAGGGGATCGGAGGGGCTCAGAGGGTGTGTTTCAGGAAACACACGGCAGAACCATTATAGCTAGCTTCTAGTTAGGTAGACTACCGCAGTCCCAATTGTATTCGCGAAGCATAAATAAATCCAGATAACAACAAGAATCTATTCATTCCTACCAAGTAATCTCCATCCAAGTATTTGGAGAGTCTGTTAGTGTGTCCACTAATTACCAGAACACTACATTTAAGTTTATTTCCAGTCATGGACATCTAACCATAATCTATAATGAATTCTATTGCACGCACCTAACAACACCTCTAACCAGGACCGGTCTTGTGCAGGCGCCCTTGGTGAAGGTTGCTCCGAACGGCGAACTGCTGAGGCGGCGCATTTGTCAAGCAGTCTGTATAGCAGCTACCGCAGCAGTGCTGGCCACGTACCTAGTCATAACCCGAGTGGATTGCTGCCAAAAACTACTTACCATTAACTACAATAATGAGTTTGTATTCAATTTTATTAGGTTGCTATGTTTTTATGGATTCCATGACAGTCCCGACAGTTGGCCCCCCGTCATACTTATCATCATCATCATCATCAAACAGTATTAATAGTCTTGCGACTGCGTACATAATCTATTCACAAATAGACACAAACGGAAGTGCTGCCATCTATTTGTTTTTTTTACATTAACTCCACTCAGGAGGACCTGAGGAAAATAATTTCCCTTAGGGCCTATGTCATCTGGGATGCTGTGTGGAGGGTCTTTTTGAGGAAAAGAAGGAGTGAATATGGGTCTTGAAGAGAGGGCTTTGAAGCAAAGAATGGACGGTTACCTCGAGAGTGTTTTTTTTTTTTTTTTTTTTTTTTTTTTTTTTTTTTTTTTTTTTTTTTTTTTTTTTTTTTTTTTTTTTTTTTTTTTTTTTTTTTAACAGTGAATACCGCACAAGAATCTCAACTGCTCCCGTCTGGAGCCAGTGGGACTATGGCATCCCCAATTGGGGTATGTTGTGAGGCTGAAGGTAGCGGGGAGGGGAAGGAGGTGGGGAAGAGGAAGGTTGGGAAGTACCTGGCTATTCAGATCTGGTCACTACACACGGCTAAAGCCATTTTCAAGCAACGTTTCAATTCTTTTTTAATTTTCAATTACGTTTTCTCTTGGGGTAAAAATAGCCTCGTTAAATTCAATGTTTCAAAGACCCAATCATATCTGATTACATCTAAAAGGGATCGAAATGAAAACTCAGTCTCCTTTAACGGAAGCAATCTTCCGAACAGGGCCTCCATTTTTATTTTTATTTTTTTTTTATTTATTTTTTTTTTTTTTTTTGCCGGCAACCCGGGCGTTTATTGTTTTAAATTATCTTACATAAACAAGTAAGTAACCCGCCTCACTAGACTAAGTCTGTTCTGAGACGGGTAGCTATACATATATTTACAGATGCATACACTTACACAGAACTATATATATATATATATATACACTAATACGTACGTATACACACATACATGTTTGCATATATGGATAAATACGTATATATATACACTCAGCCAGAAGCCAGAGTAAAGTTAGCCTCCCAAAAACTGGGCGTACTATACAGGGCCAGCAGATACTTTAATAGTACACAACTGCTAACCCTGTACAAATCACAAGTGCGCCCAACAGTTGAATTTGGCAGCCACCTATGGTCTGGAGCTCCAAAATACCTGAAAAATACCCTCGACTCTGTGCAAAAACGGGCGGTCCGTTTGATAGATTCTCCCATCTTAACAGACGGATTGCAATCTTTAGAGCACAGGCGTCGGGTGGGAATGATGTCCTTGTTCTACCGGTATTACAATGGAAGATTCTCCGAGGAACTAGCGTCATTGATCCCTTCAGCACCGGTGCATAATCGGGAAACACGCCAAACGCGTGCCCGATATATGTACACGGTTGACATTTGTCACATGAGAATGGGTCGCTCGAGAACAGCTCGGCTGTGGAACGATTTGCCGGCCTGTGTTTCCTCCTTCCTACAAAATGGGTCTCTTCAAGACCAATGTTCATTCCTTCCACTCCTCAAAAAGACCCTCCACACAGCATCTCAGATGACATAGGCCCTTAGGGAAATTATTTTCCTCAAGGCCTCCTGTGTGGAAATAATGAAATAATGTATAAAAATGTAGATTTTTCTGCCGAAATGGCTAGAAAAAATGCTCTCTCTCAACCCAATTATGTTGATAGGATATGCTGAAGTTTCTCCTTGACGATGACGCTTCTGAAGATCCGGCTTTGGTTGAAGGTTTAGAAAAATTGTTTATTTTAGTTTATGGTTGGTAATGTTTAATGAACTGTTTTTTTTGTGTTAAATTTGGTATAATTCCTTCCTATAGATCCTAGTAAAGACTACCCGATAAGTACGTTGTATTATGGGATCTCCACACGATACTGCCTGCAGAGAGCATGGGTGAAATAGCGCTGTCTCGTTGGTTAAAGTGCCGCTAGAACGAGATTTAGAATTAATACAGTGGAAGGTGGGGCTAAAATATGTAGATGACCCAAGGCCAGGTGCACCTGATTTCGGTTCGCCCATAGGTGTGCCCGACGGAGGGTTAAGTACATTTCGTAAAATACTCGAAGAACCAAACACAGACCTTGGGGAAACCAATAAAATGCACAACATCCTTATTTCCCATACAATACATTTTATAGTTCTCCATTGTTCTTTGTTCACAGCACCAACGAAACAACAACGGATAAGGACAACGAAGACAGAATTGTATTTGAGGAAAACATGCCGATGGAAGAGGTCATCAACGAGATGAAGAATAATTCTATTCAGGAGGACACACAAGAACAGTAATTCTACATAATATTTTTCTTTTTGGGGTAGAAGTAGATTCGCTAATAATTTAAAATTAACTGAGAAAGATTCAGAGACAAAGAAAACCGAATGTTATTAAAATACGTTTAAAAAAACTTTAATGCAATGCGACAATGCAACATACAACCTAAGACAGTTCTAAAAGAAATAAACCGGATGGCGTTTTGTCTATATTAGAAGTATTCCCCAATTTCTGGTCTGGATTTGACACTACTGCAAATATTAGGTCCTTACATATGAAATTGGCATTTTGTATGGGAGGAACATAAAGTCGATTTTTTTAAATATAATGTATTTATTTCATAGACATCCAAATTCAATAGACCAGAAATAACAGGTGAGGGGAAAAATCAACTATGGCGGTACGAAGAGGGGAAGATGACTGTGATTGGTTGAAAAATTAATCTGACAGTATATAGGCATCTCGCATTATAATATCACCATTTAGTTCTTAAAAATAACATCTGCTTTTTAATGAATAGACCTTTTTACGTGGGAGCGCGAATTGCTCGCTACGTTATTAACATATTTGCGAAGTCTGAATAGGCAAAGTAAAGTTCGCATCTTTTCACAGACAACTATTTTATTGCCATATTTAGTTAAGACACTTTTACAAATGTTTCATAATTTACCTACCCCTGTAACCAGCGACAAGCACATTGGAGAACCGCCCACTTTCGTGATTATCGACATATTTTAGGGTTATCACAACCGCTCTGTTGGTATAATTACATAGTATAAAATGAAGGCACTCAAAATGTGCGCATTGATCTTTTAAAATACGCAACGGATTTTCATGCGGTTTTCACCAATAGATAGAATGATTCAAGAGAAAGGTTTATATGTATATTACATGCTTATTATAGTAGAGAAAAGCCGAGAAATTCAAATATTCAATTCAGGCAGCGGGCAGCAGGCAAGCGGGTGGTGAAGATTTTATAAAGGTTGGGTAATGGCGTTGTGTTTCTTTAGCCACAGCAACGTGTGGCCGGGTCTGCTAGTTAATAAAAATAATGTAATTATCTCTTTTAATTAAAATTATTTTACTTGAATTATTTCACACGTTATTTAATTACAATAATACGTAGCACGTAGCAGTTACATTATTATTTGATCCTTTTTTAGATACTCTTAGTATCGCCCCAACTGCTTGAAATGGCTTTAAGCGTATTTGGTGACCAGATTTACATAGATAGGTACTTGTCACCACCACATCGACGCATTGTGTATAAGCAACAACTTCCCCCCTCCCCCTAAACCTCCCAACTTATCTGGGTTCTGCAAATCGGATCGTGCGTAGCCAGGAGTGGCGTATTAATTGGAATATTTTGACGACGAAGGTGCTTTTTATTTATTTTTTGGATATAATATTTTTTGTTTAGGTACATTTAAGCATATATCAGCAGAAACTTAGTAAAACAGTATTATATACCTACACCGACACAGTAACAGTATTCTCAGACTATACATAATATTGTTTAAAGAAATAATATTTTTATAATATATATAACTTCCATTAAATTATTTCTTACATTGTCTATGGACAATGGAAGAAGTGAAAAGAAAAAGACAAAAAGGGTTAAGGATAACATTATATTTGTGAGAACAGCATTCAATAAACAACTTACAGAGGTTTAAATAACGTACAAAAATAACAGCACAGCCTAAGAGAAAACAACATAACATATACAGGAGTTATATTATCGATGCTAAAAACAGTACAATAATAACAGCTGAATAAAAATATATTAAAAAGATGAGCCAACATAGTAAGAAGGTATTAATATGTTGACTGTGATGACGGCCGTGACCTTGAGAAAAAATTACACGCCGAAAAATCATAGATACGAAGGTTTTCGTAGTCGAGGGGTAACGCTCTCAACTAGCAAACGGAAGGTCACGGGTTCGAAACCCAACATGCAAATTAAAAATTTGAATTATTTCACAATTTACTAATTAAAAATAATTTTTAAATGTTTGCCGCACGTTCTAGAGTGGAAAATACTATCATTGATCAGATCTGAATAGCCAGATTTCCCCACCGTCCTCTTCATAATCTCCTACCACTCCCCACTACCTTCAACCTCACAACATACCCCAATTGGGGATGCCATAGTCTCATTTGCTTCAGACAGTTGAGGGCAGTTGGGACTCTTGTACGGTTTCATTTATAAAAAAAGAAGATTAAAAAAGATAATTTATTCCAACACCGTCAGAGAAGCTGTGTATATCAAATAAAAAATATTTTCTAAAGAAATATTTTACGTTTATAAACAACGTTAATTTTTTTAATTTTCTAATTAGTAACTTACTTTCTAATAACAAGTTTTCCATTTTTTTGTAATTGACTTCAATTGGTTTATTTTTTTGAGTGGTTTTTGATATAATAAGTGGTTCTTCCATAAAGACGGGTTGGGGTTCCTGAATCTGGGGAATAGAGACATAATATTATATTTTTAGGTATAAAAACATTTAGTCAGTTACTAGAGTGGTCTGCACACTACATAATAGTACAATGTGTTTTTGAAGTCATCAAAGGTCAATAATCAATTGGTACTCACAAAGCTTTCTGGAATAGTAGTGGGTACCATACAACTGACGAGCACACATGACTGAGCAGCTGCAGCTACGGCCT
The DNA here is from genome assembly GCA_917880885.1 of Limnephilus marmoratus. NCBI lineage: Eukaryota > Metazoa > Arthropoda > Insecta > Trichoptera > Limnephilidae > Limnephilus > Limnephilus marmoratus. The sequence continues at coordinate 25,050,219 of OU862930.1, read as the reverse complement.
CGATCTCCGTCAAGCACATAGTCATAGGTTCTGGTTCGCATTCCTTTTCGAAACGAGACAAAGTTGACAATATTAGGTATATAATCATTATTGCAATTCGATAATTTACATATTTATTACAAATTTGTGATATGCACTATCAATAAAATATTAATTTAAAGGATAATTAAATATAAGAATGAACTCACGACGTGTGTGCTGTGTAGAGCAGGTGCGCAAGAAACGAGAGAAAAATCAGAATCCTCTTGAGGGTTCATCCATCCATAAGTATTATTGATCGTTTCATCAGCTAGAGAAAGACATACATATGATTTCTCAGAGAAGTTGTCGCTTAATTTCTGAAATGGATAGATAATAAAATTAAAATAAATACATGTAATGAATAACTACAAAAAAGAATTATTAGTCATTAAAGAATTTATATACTAACGATAATTCTTTCTGTAACAGGTGACAAAGAGACCGATGGAATCACACCTACACGTAGCACACGTGTGCCCTGTTTGTTTATTATAAAATCTGTCTCTTTGAAATGTTCTGAGCAGATACGAAGGTTACGAACACTTGTCTGCTCACTTTTACCGGATGAAAGTCGCCACATTGTCTTCAAGTTTTCTTTTTTGGGAAATCTTTAAGAAAGTACATAACATTTCACTTTTCAGAAGATAATAGAAAAGAAAAACAACTCAAAAACAAATTAAATTTTATACACACAGCTTTTACCAGCGATTCCTAAGAGAATTTGGAGTCAAAATTTAGATGTAATTTTGTCGTCCGATGACACTTTTTGAATTAAAAACAAAAAACGTGTTTTCCATACATACACATACTCGGAATAACCTAGAGCATTACGCGATATACACTCGTTCTCGTTCCAGCAGTACCGTACATACGAAACAACGCGCTTACCTAACACGTGGTCCGCTGAGACGTGACGGTGTGATCCAAATATAATAATATAATCGGTGGCGACGTGCGATAGAAACATATTTTATTTTAAATTTTGATTGATAAAAAATATCATCGGACAGCAAAATGACACATACATTTTTCATTCCAAACATGCTCACTGTATCTACATTTTACTTCTAAACATACCACGAAGGAGTACAATTAAGAAAGCAAAATATACAATAACGCCTAATAAATAAAACATACTTTATTCCACTTTTAACCCCTTACTAATAACGTGTTTTAAATTTTATACAACTGAATAACCAACTATTTATCTTATATTAACGGTTGTTTATGAGTTGCGTAAAATTCAAAACTCGTTTAGTAATAAGGCCCTTAAAGTGTGATAAATTTAAAAATGATTGGTTTATTATCCTTTATTAATACGACGGATTTCCAGCAAGAAATAACACATGAAAAGATAGACGTTCCAAATGATACGATTAGGAAAGCGCAAAAATAAATATTAGCAAAGCGCAAAAGGCGAAGGCACATCCCTGAGTCTTTTGCAAACGGCTGTGTGTTTTACGTCGCCATTCATAATAGCTGTGTATGAACACGCCCTCTGAGCGTTAACACGTGTTCACACACACAACTGTAATATGCGTGGGATGGCGTATTTCGGCATATCGCTCGCCGTACATTCCCAATCGGAATATATGGCGAGCGATATGCTGAAATACGCCATCCCACGCATATTACGGCTGTGTGTAAACACGTTCATGATAGTGTATGTTACAAAACTGATATATTGTAATATAATTCGAATAAGCTTAAAATAAAGTAAAATAATGCTTACCTATGGAATGTAATACGACAATTTGGTTTATTCTCTTTTTCACTTCTATTTTTACACGTTTTCATAGCACAAGCTACCGTTTTTGCCTTGTTATTTCGTAAAATGTACTATGTGACTTCGGCGCTGGTCAGAACAAGAATGATGGCGTCACGTTTTGAGATTCAAGGGAGGCGGCTCTCGTAAGCCCAGGCGGTTCCATGGAACCGTTATGGGGAGGGGGAAACAATACGCTTTTATCACTTAGGGCAGGTCCATATATTCCTACGTCCGTGATTTATTTAATCAAAATATGTACCATTGCTATCTATGCACTTTTGCCATCTCATAGGTAGTTCATCGATCCCTTTACTAAAAAAAAAACATTCGGACGGGAATCAATAAAATCTTTGAAGTCGGTTTGGACTGCCCCATCGGAGTTGAATTTTTTCCCTTGCAAGAAGTTATCCAAATTTCGAAAAAAATGGTAATCTGTTGGGGCAAGGTCCGGGGAGTACGGTGGATGTCTTAGACATTCCAATTGAAGCTCCTCTAATTTGGTAGCCGTTTGTGCAGTGTGTGGTCTAGCGTTCTAACGCGCGTTTGTTGATTTGCTTCACTCAATTCGTGAGGTATCCACCTTTCAAGTTTTTCACCTTCCCAATTTGCTTCAAGTGAATTAAAACAGTTTTATCACTAACACCGCAGCCTGCAGCTAACTCGGACGTGGTTTGCGATGGATCCGCTTCCACAATAGCCTTCGATTCTTCATTATCAACTTTGGTCTCCGGCCGTCCACGGAGCTTGTTCTGCAGGTCGAAATTTCCAGAACGAAAACGTTGGAACCAAAAACGCACTGTGTTTTCTTTTGCGGCACCGTCACCATACACATCATTAATCCTTCGAGCCGTTTCTGCAGCACTGGTGCCACGGTGGAACTCGTACTCGTAAATAACGCTATATTTCAAGTTTTCCATTTTGTAAACTAAGTGACGCAAAGAAAAAAAAAACAATTAAGGAAAAAACAAATGAATTATAATTTTTGAAACTTAAATACATGAGTAAATAGCTGTATAAATTTGAATTTGGAATTCCTAACCAAAGAGAAGATATTTGAGATCAAAGTTGCCAGTACGGCAAAACGCCAATTTCATATGTAAGGACCTAATATTTTTTAATGTAAAATACATTTCCACAAGTAGCGTGTACGCAAGTTTTGCTTTGTGGATAATTTACTTCTTTTAGTTAGGGGGCATACATTAATTACATGAGCTCAAAAATGGGTGGGGGGGGTCCAGCAAAGTCTCACGTTACTTGAAAAGAATATACGAAGTGGCCCAAACTTATCTCACCAAGGGGGGGGGGTTTGGATTGGAAGAAAAACTGCTCACTTAATTAATATATGCCCCCTTAGGACCCTCAGCAGACGTTCAGTATATAAGCAAGACAATGTATTTTTGAAAAAAGCAAAACGTTCAGACATAGAGTATTTTCTTCTAATACAATTGGTAAAAAAATCCTTAAAATCGGTCCATTTTGGGGGAGAAAAATGGGGAATACAAATTCGGAATTTTGATGATAAAGACATAATTTTCTTGAATCTCTCACACACCGCATCTTGACGTCTCCGTAGATCCCTGCAATACTACTAGCCGTGACGATAATTTTGAAAGTTTGGCATAAAGTTACAAGGATAATATTGTAGTGGGAGTGAATTCCAAAAATTCAAAATGTGCTGATGGTTTTGCTTTTGTTCTTAAACATTTTTTTTTTAAATAAAGACATAAACATTCCCGGGCTACGAATAACCCAACAATGTTTGAAAATCTCCTACTACCACCACAGAAAGCCGAAAATGTTGTTTGTGTTGTGATGGAGGACTTGGCCAGCCGAGGAATCGAACTAGTCCTGGGTCGGTCGTGAATGACCCGCTCATCGAAACCCGCTCAAGGACCACCGAAGAGCGAGCGGGTCATTTTTTCGTCAGCACCCGGGTCTCGCGACCCACTTCTCGCAACCGCTTTACTATTGTAACATTGGTTTCGGATGCGGATGTGGCGGAGCGGGCAACGATAGATAGATGTACGAGAGAGCGACCGGGTTGTCAACACCCGGGTTTCGCCACCCGCTCTCTCGACTCAGGTAGTAGAAAGTAGCTGGGTGAAGTGTAAGTGCGAACTGCGACACATTCGGTCAACACACACGTGCGTGACGTTAATAAATAACAATACATAATATAGGTACATATTAAAACAATTTGAAAAATTTCTCCACAATTTATTTTTTACCATTACCGGTCTATGCTCAGCCTATTATGGTCATCTAAAGTAAAGAAAATGAAACGCAATTCCCGAACCAAAAAAAGTTGTACTTTGGAGGAAACAGTCACACGTATTTTGTGTGTCTCACCATTACTTAAAGTGTAAGAAAGAGCTGCAGCATTATAGCGATAAGAAACGTCCGTTTATTGCATTTTTTTGGTGTCACGGTACCGTAACCGTGAATCGTCAAGGTGATTATAAAAGCGCTCAATGTTTAAATTACTCGGCGAACGAGTCCTTTTTGAGATACTTTGATCCGTTTTATGAATTAGTCTACGTAATAACAATAACTAAGTTATATATTTTATATTTTCATTTGCAGACAGTCCGACGATGATCTGTCTTCAGACGGGGGAAGAAAACTAAAGAACGAAACATGGCGCACACAACCGACGTAAGTACTCACTCAATAATAACGGGAGATACTGACATTACCTGAGGGCATTACCAGAGAAAACCAGAAATTTTCAAATGAGATTTTAGACGTATTGACTCTTTTCCACAAAAAATTATAATTGGATTTCGAAAGATTGTTCTTTTATCTAGCATTCGCATGTAATAAATTTTGAGAAAAAAAAAATTTTAGTATAATAAGGTTATTTCATAGGTCGTTGGCAGATTTATTAAATTTTCAAAAAAGATTTTGTATTATACCACACCCATTTCAAATTATATAATCATGCAGTAAAATAAATCAATACATTATCTGGGTATCGCATGTTTTAGAATTTTAATTTTAGTTTAAATAAAATCATTAAAAAATATATACGTACACGTGTTTCTTGACGAAAATTGGTCCATTTGTGTATTTATTTGCGCACTTACAAACTAATATATTTCAGATTTTTTTAACATTCTTATTAAATTTAGACATTATTGAAAAATGATAAATACTTATAATCAAAAAATAATTACAAAAGTACATTATTTTGATAGTTTTATCATCACGCCTTTCAGGATTTTTGGATGAAGGTATAAATTAAAGCTAATTTGGATTGAAATAAATTCGATATTGAGTTATAATTTAAAAAAGCTGGTACGGAGAATAATTAATCTTTCTCATTGTAACCGCCCTGCACGATCGTAAGAACAACTTTCGACGAAATGTGGATTTTCGTCCGCTGGCTGGTTAAACGCTCTTAATAATTCATTTCCCTCAGGGCCTATGTCATCTTAGCAGATGCTATGTGGAGATTATTTCCAAGTAAAGAAAGGAGAGGAAGTTCTAGAAGGAAAAATTATAGTGGTGGATAGGAATCTGGGGATCAGTGTGTCCAGTAGTACGTAAAACATGAATCCATCCCTTGGGGATTGGGTCGAGAGACTTGAGTTAGAAGCCAAAAGGTCACCCTCGAACGACCTCTCCCGATCCGATCGCACCTGGTGGGCAAATGCAACCAGCCACCAAGACCTGGACAATTAGTAACTTAATAGTGTTTTTAAGGCCCGGCATTCCAAATTTCTTCCGATTTAAAACATATTTTCCTTAACACTTTATGTTTTTAAAAAATTATGTGTTATTTTTTAAGGTTACATACATTTGCTGAGCTCAAATGGTAATTGTATGAAATTCCCTCGGTAGAAAAAAATCGCAGAGATAACTCCGAAGATTTATAAAAGCGGGTATGTTACGGGTATGAAAAAAATCACCGTATTTCTTTAAATGCCGCTAAAGACATTTGCCGTGATATTTTTTTTAAAATTATTAAATATTTTTACAATTTTCGCATTATTATCGTATCGATATCGTAAAAATCCTCTTCTGATGGCGATTCAACATTAGAGCACGACTGGTCTTGACAGCTGGTCGTCAATGCAGCTGGTACATGCTAATGAACAAAACTGAGTAAAGTCTGGATTGGTTCCAATGTATTTTATATATTCATCATCATCATCACTATTGGCTCTACAACCCTTGGTGGGTCTTAGCCTCCTCAAGAGTCTTCCTCCACTCATCTCGGTTTTGTGCCAGCTCTCTCCAGTTTGGAAGCTCCAAGATAGATATGTCTTTGAGGACGTTGTCGCTCCATCTTAGTCTTGGCCTTCCCAGGCTCCTTCGCCCTATTGGTCTTGAGTTCAGCAAGGACTTTGATGCTTGATGCTCGGTCATTCACTCCACATGACCCAGCCACCTAAGTCTTCCCAATTTTATAACCAGCAAAAGTCCAAATACATGGCTGTAGGATGCACCCAACAAATCCCAACTCTCTCATGTGGAAACCAAAATTTCGAAACGGTACCAAGATTCACATACCTAGGCTCCCTGATAACAAACGACAATAATACCACAGAGGAGATCCAGAAGCGCATAGTGAACGCAAATCGCTGTTATTTCCGCCTACAAAACCAATTAAAGTCCAGACTGCTGTCCAGAAACACGAAGATATTAGTGTACAAAACACTTATCAGACCAGTACTTACGTACGCAGCTGAGACTTGGGTACTAAGAGGAATGAGCGAGCACTGGACGTTTTTGAAAGAAAAATTTTGAAAAATGGATTTTGGCGCAGACGTTATAACAATGAGCCCTATATTTTGTTTAAGGAGCTAAACGTCGCAAAATTTATAAAATTTTATATATTAAATTACATTATATACATTTACATAGTAAAAGTAACATAGTAATATGTAGGTACCTACCAACTTAAAACATCTAAAAATTGTTACAGTGTTATTATGTCTCGTAGGTCGATATTAGTTCCTAGCTGGGCAGACTGGTAAAATGCCAAAAAAAAAATCTGTTAAAAAAATATATGTATTTTTTTATAAAATTAAATATTATATATATAAATTTGCCATTATAAACTGTAAGTGATATTATTTAATCGTTTTTCAGACCCAAGTCAATCAACCATTTACGAGTAGATATTGTTGAACCGATGTAGGCCATTTTGGATGTTTTAATATTTAATTCTGAGGGTTCTAATTGTAATATTTAATTATGATTTCGGTCCCATATATGTACAAGGTGTCCCAAAAGAAAGTTGATATTTGTTTTGCTTTATGTGTGAACGCAACTTTTCCGAGGGGCGTGAGGGGTATGTCAATCAGTAGTCTGGCTCTTGGGAATTTAGTCGCTATGAAGCATTTCTCGAGAGTGACCGCGCGTTGTGTGTGCGTAAGTTTTACAAAAATAGTTATTCGAAGTTAATAGTTATTAGAAGATTCTGCAATATTTGAGGTTTTCGTCAATTCAATGATGCGCCAAGCATTCCTCTCATTCGAAAATGGGTCAAAAAGTTTGAAGAGATCGGTACAACGCTGGCAAAACCAAAATCCGGGCGACCAAGGTCATCGAGAACGGTAAAAAACGTAGAGAGTGTTTATCAGTCTTTTCGTGAAGACTCAAAGTTTTCGATTCGGAAGGGCGCAAGTGCTTTAAATGTGCATAGATCATCGTTACACAGCATTTTGCACAAAGACCTAATGCTGCACCCCTTCAAACTTACTGGCTATTACCAAAGAACATGGTTCCAGCAAGACGGAGCAACATTACATATGTCCAATACGTCCCTGCCATGAGTTCGTGAAATTTTCCCTGGCAAATTGATCTCCAGTAGAGGTGACATAAATTGGCCTCCTCGTGGTCCTTACCTAACCCCTATGGACTTTTTCCTGTGGGATTATCTCAAATCTAAAGTGTACGCCAAAAATCCGACTTCCCTGATGCAATTAAAAAAAATATCCGTCACGAAATGGCAGCCATCTCGAAGCCTACCTGCAGAGTCGTCATAAGAAATTTTACTCTTCGATTAAATGAATGCCGCGAACGTGAGGGTTTACATTTGGACGATATTATTTTTCAGAAATAAATTCCCAAAATGTGTATTTTTTTGATAGAACCCTTATTTTTTTTTAAATCGATCCACTAAATATCAACTTTCTTTTGGGACATCCTGTAAATGTCTTTTGATACTTTGCCGTATTGTTCCCTGAGACAACGAGATCCTTTCTGGTGTGACTTGTTGTAATACTAGCAGATACCGCCAAACGTTGCTGTGGCTAACGAAACACAACGCCATTACCCAACCTTTATAAAATCCACACCAGCCGCTTGCCAGCTGCCCGCTGCCCGCTGCCCACTTCCTGAATTGAATATTTAATTTCTCGGCTTTTCTTTACTATAATAAGCACGTATTATACATATAAACCTTCCTCTTGAATCACTCTATCTATTGGTGAAAACCGCATGAAAAACCGTTGCGTACTTTAAAAGATCTATGCGCACATACATTTTGAGCGACTTCATTTTATACTATGTAATGATAATGATAACGATAATAGTAGATTTGTCAAATAATTTATATATAAAAATGCAAAAGTCAGTCATATTAAATACATCTAGGATTACAAAAGATTTTTTAAATATTTATATTGAGGGGTCAGTAGGATTAAAAGGTCAAATTAGGAGTTCCACAGAGCCGAACCCTCTGATATGAAAATATCTGGAGTCAGTGAATTACTTTCCCATTTGGTCTCTGGTAGGTTGACATGTTGTTCGTGTATTGTTTTGTATTTATAATACTTATATAGTGCAATTGCATAGCGTGGATTGACTAGATGATCATTTGGGGAAGTGTGTGAAAGGGTTTAGTTTTTCCTGTGGGGAAAATTTAACACGGACATTTAAATCTGGTGCGTAAAAAAAATTATGATCAATTTTATTTAGATTTGGGGTGCAAGGAGATGGGTGTAGAGTATTTAGTCAAAGGGTCTCACTCAACCAGCCTCTCCCAATCCTGCCTGCCAAGGAGAGCAATAACTCTTGAGTTAATCAGTCGTAGTTAGGAGAGGTCCCAGAAGAGATACTTTGGGAACTCCAGAAAAAACTGGATTTGGATTGTATTGTATTTGTTTTTGGGATCATATTTTCTTTATTGTTTTAGTTTTGAAGTATTTAAAATAACTGTGATGTTAATATGATAATAATAATGTAATCTATGTTCTCCCTGTTCTGCAGGAATGAAGAAGATGATCTGACTTCAGATGACGGAAGAAAACTAAAAAACACAACATGGCGCGCGCAGTCAGAGTAAGTATTTATTTAGGTGGATAATAATAGTATAAGAAAGTTTAGTTTTAAAAATGGCATCGACACATCGCCTTGCACCGCAGTTAGAGGGATGAATTCATACGTCCGTCACTCCCAGACACATTAATAATAATAATAATAAATTTGGACAACTTATATAGCGCTGTGTTTGCGAAAAATCGCCTCAAAAGCGTACAAATTAGCATGGATTTTACTTTAGAATTTACTTAACTATTTACGATAACAACTCGTCTTGCAGCTATCAAGCGCATGGATTATTGTAATTCTAGCCCCCCAATAAATTAAATAAAATATCTTTTCATATGTACGTATTTCAATTTACTTAACTATGTAGGAGCTAGATAACAACTCGTCTTGCAGCTATCAAGCGCATGGATTATTGGAATTCTAGCCCCCCAATAAATTAAATAAAATATCTTTTTATATGTACGTATTTCAATTTATTTAACTATGTAGGAGGCTAGATAACAACTCGTCTTGCAGCTATCAAGCGCATGGATTATTGTAATTCTAGCCCCCCAATAAATTAAACAAAATATCTTTTTATATGTACGTATTTCAATTTACTTAACCATGTAGGAGGCTAGATAACAACTCGTCTTGCAGCTATTGTCTCACAGATACCTACCCACCAGTGGCGTAGCGTGGGTTTCGGCCGCCCGGGGCGGAGGAAAATTTTGCCGCCCCCCCCCCCCCCATCCCTAACTTCTACAGGTACTTCTTTCGCAGATTTTCAAGCGCTGACGAGGGGGGGGAGGTAGACATTATCTATTTTTTATGCCGATTTTTATAATAATATATAACTGCTCTCAGAAATTGAGAATGCTATGCCTGTAATAGAATTTCGCATCTTCATCACGCATACGTATGGAATGCAACTCAAATGCAATGCTTCACTCGGTACACGATGAATCTACAACTTATTGTTATATTGATAACACAAAACTGGTTTAAATTAAACTAAATATGCGGTGTATCAAATCTACACTCAGAACAAAAAAATGGTTTTTCTTAGATTCTTGCGGCTCTTACATTCTGAACATAAAACTGGTTTTTAATTAAATCTGTATGCGGTGAATTGAAACTACACTCAGAACATGAAAAGGGTTTTTATTTGATTTTGCCGTCACTTACATTCAGAACACAAAACTGGTTTTAATTAAATCTGTATGTGATGAATTAAAACTATTCTCGGAACATCCGGGCGTAGGAAAATTTCGCCGCCCCCTTATTTGGGTACTATAAGCGGTGGGGGGGGGGGCTGTTTACCTACGAGCCGGATTTTTTAATAATCACATTTGACGAGTATTCTTTCAACGAAAATCATGTTTATAAATTCTACTCCAAAGTTGGTTGATTGATACTGCGTTAGAGTCCCCAAATAATAGTTACACATGCAACAATCAATTTCTCAGAATTTCACAGCGTTGTGGAATTCAAAAAATGTAAAACTTCACTCGATGCACGATGAATCTGCAACTCGTTATTTAATTTATCGTTGTATTCTGAACACAAAACCAGTTTGTGTGCGGTGAATTATAATTATACTCAGAACATAAAAATGGTTTTTCTTTGATTCTGGCATTAAATTAATAGTCTGCAACTAGAATTTTATAACTGCACATCGAATAATGAAATGTTTTCCTTCGAAATGTGTCAGCAGATGAATCCAACTGGAATTTTACATTCTATACTGAATTACCGAAATTAAACTACACTCAGAACATGAAAATGGTTTTACTTTGATTCTTGCAGCACATACATATACTGCAAATGGAATATTATAACTGAACATCGAATAAGATAATATTTTCCTTTAAATTGTGTCAGTAGATGAATCCTCAAATGGAATATCACATTCTGAAAACTGGTTTAACCATTCGAATAATACCTATAAACTTTTGCCTGTCAATGTTTGCGCACAAAATTTCCGGTTCTTCCTGTGCATTTTAAATGTCCCTTTTTATTGTTTTTTTTTATCTTTGGCAAAAACCAAAAATTTTCTAAAATTAAGATATTGTAATTTTTCCGACGTGCTTATTAGAACATTATTGTTTGTAAATATTAAAATGTTGATATTGGAAATGTGGATTGGCTCAATAATACATGCCTGCGAATATTCGAATTAAAGTACCTGATTTAGAATAACCTTAAAATTTTAAATACAGATTCCTTTTCTTGAAATAAAAAATGTTATCAAACTGTATCTTAACTTTTTATCGCAATCACAAATTTATTTTGAATTAAATGTGTGGGACATAATTTCACAATTTTATTTTAAAATTAAATGTGCGGGACAATTTGCGTCTCCTATAATTAGACGGGTTAAATTAAATCTGTATTTGGCGAATTAAAACTACACTCGGAATATGAAAATGGTTTCTATTTGATTGCACTTCGAATAAAATAATGGTCTCTTTCGAAATGTATCAGCAGATGAATACACAACTGAAATTCATTCGTTTAATACATTCTGAACATAATTCTGGTTTTAATTAAGAGTGAATCTATTTGCGAGTTACCAGCTTTAATTAGTATTACTCTCATAATATGCGTACGGTTTTCCTACGAATTACGAAATTTGCAGCTTAAAAAATATAATCATGGAAAAAAAATTGGATTCGTAAACGAAAGTATCGTAGAACATTTTTAAATAGTGATTTTAAATGGTTTAAATTTTTCCAAGATAATATTATTATTTATTAGGAAAATTTGCCGCCCCCTTAAAAGTGCCGCCCGGGGCGGGCCGCCCCCCCCCCGCCCCCCCCACGCTACGCCTCTGCTACCCACCCCTCAAACGCTTTTCATTTCCAGAACCTTTTTCTTTCAAGGCCCTCCACACCATCCGCAAAGAGACGACGTAGGCCATGAGTGAAATCATTTTCCACATGGCCTCCTGTGTATTGATAGGGTTTTTTGATGGTCCGTGCTAAACCTCCAGGTCGGCAGCCCATCTCAGTTGAGTTCGATCTCTGCCACGTTTTCCCATCCGAAGTCTTTATTTATTTTAAACGTATGTTATTTTTCTTTCACAGGTCCTACGAGGAATCAGCTCCACCGGCCAATGAAGATCGCGTCGTTTACGAAGAATGAACCAAATGATTTTTTCTGATAATAAACATCAGATCTCTTATTATAGATATCAAAATAATATTATTAATACATGTGTACTGTTTAATTCGGTTTTATTTTAGTTGTCTATTAATTCGTAAATTAATGAAATATAGTTTATAATGATACAGTTAAATGGTTGCAATATCGAAAAGGTGGAAAGATTTAGGTACCTCGGCAGTATTCTCACGGAGACTCTTGACTCTTGACCTTGAACTGCGTTCAGTAAAACGAAATCCCTCTTCTGCAATGACAATATCAGTTTAAAACTAAGGCAGAGACTGTTAAAATAATATGTGTGGTCGGTCTTGCTGTATGGATGTGAAACATGGACCTGGAAAGTAAATACCATAAACAGGTTAGAGGCTTTTGAAATGTGGCTTCATTTTATGTCTGGGTCATATACTTCGAGGGGAGAAGTATCCCTTGCTCCAATAAATATTGAAAGGCAAGATAGAGGGTCGCCGAGAGCCTGGTAGGAGACAAATGTCTTGGCTGTGAAATGCACGAGAGTGGACTGGCATTAGAAGTGTGGAGGAGCTATTCCTAGCAGCGCAAGACAGAGAGATATTTTCCAGAGTGAGCGCCAACGTCGGGGGGACCTGATAGGGCACAAAGAAGGATAAGTTTGTAAGTGTTACATTATTTGAAAACAAGAGGCCCAGAGGAATACAATTCCCTCGGGACTCTTGTCATATTTGGTGATGCGGTGTGGAAGATGTTTTTAGGGAAAGGAAGGAGAAGAAGTTCTGGGAAGGAAAAAGTTTATGAGGGGTGGGTAGGAATGGGGGGTACTGTTAACATTTTAAAAGTTTCAAATAAAGATTGTCAATTACATTTACATCGTTTTCATTTCAAACACATTTTTTGTATGTTGTAAACCAAACGAATTAAGCCCAAAAAAATAACGACACACATTATGATATACTTTGGCGCTTACAGCAATTTATGCACCTGGAAATAAAGTTGATTTTCAGTATTCATACATTTAGCAGCGGTGTTTACAACATTTTTGGCGTACACAAAAAAAAATGTCAACTGCTGTAAGCGTCAAAAACATTGTCCTTCTTTACAAGGGCGGATTTAGGGGGAGGGGCACGGGGGCACGTGCCCCCCCCCCCCTCCCAGATGGTATTTTTGTGTACTGTGGAGATTCCATCACAGTACATACTTAGAAGCTAAAACTGTCTTTATTAAACAATTAATTTTTCAAATTAAGACAATATAAGTGAAAGTCAATCGAAAATCTGGAAACAGAAAAATCAGAAAAAGATATTGACACCTCTGGGACTTGAACCCAGGACCTCTTGCTTTCCGGGCAAACGCGCTAACCACTAACAATTTGATATCGGCACCGTGGCGCAGTGGTTAGCGCGTTTGCCCGGAAAGCAAGAGGTCCTGAGTTCAAGTCCCAGAGGTGTCAATATCTTTTTCTGATTTTTCTGTTTCCAGATTTTCGATTGACTTTCGCTTATATTGTCTTCATTTAATTAAATATTACAATTTAAGGTTTTACTCATAAAGTTAAAACAAAAAAAAAAAAATTCTATTGTTTTGACACTTTCATAAACCTTCCTATACATACTTGAACCTGTAGAAATAAACTTGAAGTATAATAATTCAAGTTCCCAGAAAAAAATCCTGGATCCGCCCTTGCTTCTTTATTTATAAAAGATTAAAATATTACCATTTGATAGATCATATTTTTTCAGCTAAGCATTTTAAAAATGGCATTTCCGTTACCAGTTAGGTACCACTGGTTTAAAAGTTACGAATTTTTTTCTAAAATCTGAAAAGTTTTTTGGCTCTGGCGAACAATTTGGTTTTTGGCTGTTCCAGCAGTATTGCTTTATTGCGACGATATAGCAACGAATGAAAGAGTGTCTATTTGCACTTCGACGATGTCTTCCAAAGTGCAGTGGAATTTGATTTGCGGATCCTCTCATAATATTTTTCCTTATTCAAAGACATGGTCGCATGCAATTAATTGCATTAGTTGCTGCACAATACGGATGAATCACAAGGCCTGCTGATTCCTCGCGTGCAGGCCAAGGTCAGACAAACGCATTACTTATTTCCTTAACGGGCCCGGTATTTATACATGTATAGCCTTTATAGTAGCAAGGTCATCTGGCGTACCTGCGCCTGCGTACAATGTGAAGGAATGTATTTCAGTACTATGTCGTCGGTACTGTTGTACATATAATATGTCCCTATTTGGAAGCCTTATAGAACTGAAGAGGAAGAGGAGGTTTTGTCCGTACAAAGGTGTTCCCCATTTTCCTCTCTGGATTTATTTATTTATTTATTTATTTACACATAAACGGCACAACACGTGCCATTAACATAATTAACATACTTATAATATTATAACAACATGAAGAATAACAGTATAATGTTGGTAAAATTTAAGAAAAAAGGTAAAAAGTAAGGTAATAAGTAGTGTATAAAAGTGAATTATAAAGTGAATAGTATAAAATATAAAGTATTAAGTATTAAAATACAAACTATAAATTATTTTATTAGGTAAAAGTTAAAATAAAAATTTAAAGAGAGAAATAAAACAATAAAATGTAAAATACCTACAAAGACTTAAAAATAAAATAATTAAAATTTGATAGTACTCTAAATATTTTTTAATATAATATAGATATCGACCACCAGCGTATAGATGTATATATTTGACGACCTCCGTAGTCCAGTGGGTAAGACTCTTGACTCACAATCCGGAGGTCGCGGGTTCGAACCCGGCATGCGCAAATAAATTTTATTTGATTAATTTGTGTTATTTCACAATTAATTCATTAAAAATAATATATATATATATATATATATTTTTTTTTTTTTTATTTATTTTAAATACATAAACGGCTATACTGCCTTTTATAAATAAACATATAATAGAGTACAAAAGTAAGAAAAATAATATCATTACATAATAATAGTTTTAAACTTAAAAATAACATACAATTATTTTACATATCACAACAAAAAATAACAAAAAAGAACAATGAGAAATATCATCATTTCATTTCAACATGTCCATATTGCGTATATAAAGTTACATTTTGGAAAAAATAAAAAACTTAAAAACTGAAACTTCAAAATAACATACAATTATTTTGTGTATCACAACAAAAAATAACAAAAAAAGAACAATGATAAATATCAACATTTCATTTCAACATGTCCATATTGCGTATATAAAGTTACATAATGGAAAAATAATTTTTGAGTGCATGTTTATATTGCGCTAATTTTAAGAAATAAATGTCGCCGATGTTAGCATATTCATTTCCCAAAATGTGTAATCGACTGATTGGTGAGTAATAATGTGATAATGTATGTGTGTTATTATAGTAGAACGGTAGAGTCAGTCTATTGTTAGCGCGACCAGGGCAATGAAATCGTATTAGTTCTATCAAATCAGGGGTATCCAGGACCGAGTGAATTATTTTATATAATATTAATAGATCACAGATTTTTCTGCGATCTGATAAATTTACGAGATTAGTCCAGTTTAATAACAAATTATAGTCCACGGATTCTCTTGGAATACCTAATTTAAAATTAATATACCTAAGGAATCTATGCTGGACTTTTTCAATCGCTTGAATATGGATATTGTAATGTATAGTATATTTGCGGCATGTTCCAGAGTGGAAGATACTATCAGTATCGTCCTGGTGTAAGACCACCATTCAGAATTGAAACGTTGCTTAAAAATGGCTTTAGCCGTGTTTGGTGACCAGATCTGAATAGCCAGGTACTTCCCCACCTTCCTCTTCCCTATCTCCTTCCCATCCCCACTACCTTCAGCCTCACAACATACCCCAATTGGGGATGCCATAGTCTCACTGACTCCAGACAGGAGCAGTTGAGATTCTTGTGCGGTATTCACTGTAAAAAAAAAGATACGTTTTGCTTTTTTTGATAAAGTTACTTCTTATGAGAGTTAGAACCCTCCAAAAATCGTTAAAATTGCCTGATTTGAACGCCATCAACAGACGTTCAGTATATAAACTAGTCCATGTATTTTTAAAAAAGGCAAAATGTACAGATGTAGAATATTTACTTCTAACATAGATTGTAAAAAATCTTTAAAATCGGTACAGTTTTGGAGGGGTAAAAATAGGAATACAAAACCTCGATTTTTATGATTTTATATAGGTTTTATCAGTCTGAGGTGGTTTGTGCAAAACGTCGATCTTTCACATAGTCTAATTTAAATTATTTATTTTTTTAAAAGAAAGACAAGCATTCCCAGTTTACGAAAAACCTGACAATATTTTAAAACCTCCTACTACCACCACAGTAAGCGGAAAATGTTGCTTGTGTGATGGAGGACTTAGCCAGCCGAGGAATCGAACTAGTCCTGGGTCGGTCGTGGATGACCCGCTCATTGAAACCCGCTCACGGACCACCGAAGAGCGAGCGGGTCATTTTTTCGTCAGCACCCGGGTCTCGCGACCCACTTCTCGCAACCGCTTTACTATTGTAACCTGGGTTTCGGATGCGGATGTGGCGGGGCGGGCAACGATAGATAGATGTACGAGAGAGCGACCGGGTTGTCAACACCCGGGTTTCGCCACCCGCTCTCTCGACTCAGGTAGTAGAAAGTAGCTGGGTGAAGTGTAAGTGCGAACTGCGACACATTCGGTCAACGCACACGTGCGTGACGTTAATAAATAACAATACATAATATATATATTAAAACAATTTGAAAAATTTCTCCATAATATTTTTTACCATTACCGGTTTATGCTCAGCCTATTATGGTCATCTTTAGACAATTATTCAATATTAATTAGGTTTAATAATATAACATTAAACAAAAATCTGTGTACATACACGGATAAATTTTTATATTACTATTAAAATTCTTATAAACATCGTGCGAACATTGCAAATATTATTTATTTTGTACACCCTCTCCTCTTATAACTTGTACTCCTAACCTAACTATCCTACTATCAAAAAGATATCATAATAATTCATGAGCACGTTTATTTTATTTTTTGTCCTATTACACAAAGAAAAATTGTAAAACAATAGTTTATAATAAAGCATCACAGCTTACAGCTAATGTACTTATTTAAATTCTCAATAAAAGCTTAATAACAACACCTTTTACATGGTTTTTTTTACCCCTGAAGCGTGTCTTTTTTAAAATTTATTTCTGGGACATGACATTAGGGAACGTACCCAAACTACGTGACCAACTTTTTGCAATTTTTAACCCCCCCCCCCCCCCCCCCCCCCCGGTGACCAAAATCCTAAGGAACCCGCCGCTCATTTGTATGGAGCGTGACCTTTTGGAGACCCCCCCCCCCCTAAAAGTGTCACGTAGTATGGGTACGTTCCCTTACTAGTTACAGGTGTGAGCTGTGGGCGAACGTTCATACAATTATAACCTGGGTTTCGTGTCGCGTATGACTTGACCAGTCTGGTTGGCGACAGGCGCGAGAAACTCGGTTACCGAGTTTCGTATTTTGTGTCGCGAATAGAGCGGGTCTTCGCGACCCGCTCGTGACGCCAGTGTGTCGTGAGCGACCCGGGTCGTGTAAAACGATCGATCGACCCAGGACTAAATCGAACACGCAACGCCTGGGTGGGAACCTTGGTGTTTGCTATAGAGAGCCAGTAGGCTGGTAAGAGATGGCAGACTGGATTTGCAGAATTTGCTACCTATTGAGCCCGCAAGCGACCGAACTGATCTGCAGGTCGTGCTCGAATTTTGATCTATTTATGATCCTCTAGCTTTCCTTTGCTTAATCACATATGTTATTTTGTTACGAGAGATGGGAAGACTGATAGAGATATTGAAATGCAGGTAACTCTATTAATAGAGGACTGAATGCCATTGGTGCCAACAAAAAACTGTCTAAAAAAGCGAATCTAGCCGTCCATAATGGAGTTCTGGTACCTACCCTGATGTATGGCAGTGAGGCATGGAACTGGCAGAGGAAGGACGAAATAGACTGAATGCTGTAGAAATGAGATCCCTGAGGCGAATGTGTGGTAAAACCATGTACTATCGTGGGAAAAACATGGAGATCCGCAAATAATGCAAGGCTGATGTAAGCATAATGAGTTAGATTAAGAAAGGGACGCTCCGATGGTTTGGGCATGTAGAGCGAATGAACGAGGAAAGGAGTGTAAGGAGAATATATGACTCATATTTGAATGTACCGGGACTGAATGTATGGAATGCGGGAGGGGGAGGCGAATAAGATAGGGGAGGAGAATTCGGGAAGGGAACTCGGGAAAGGGGGTTCGCGGGATGCAGAAGGGGGAGGGGAACCCGGGAGGACGTAGGGGAACTCGGGAGGGGGGAGGGGAGCTCGGGAGAGGGATCCGCGGGAGGGTGGAGGTGAATACGGGAGGGGGAGGGGAACTCGGGAGGGGAGTCGCGGGACGGGGAAGGGGGGAGTAGAGTGAGGAGAGGGAAGGTGGAGGAGGAGGAGTGGGAACGCGAGAGGGGAAGGGGACGCGGAAAGGTGGGGATTAGGAAGGTGAACGGGACGAATGGGAAGGGACATGCAGGGAAAAACAATTTCTTTATTAAATGGCATAGCAACGCATGCCG
Source organism: Limnephilus marmoratus (assembly GCA_917880885.1). Classification (NCBI taxonomy): domain Eukaryota; kingdom Metazoa; phylum Arthropoda; class Insecta; order Trichoptera; family Limnephilidae; genus Limnephilus; species Limnephilus marmoratus. Next base: position 25,031,416 of record OU862930.1, on the reverse strand, counting down.
GGTAAAAGCTAGTTATGAATATAAACGAGGCAAAGAGTGTGCGCCAAGATAGGATTGTTTTGCGGTCCGTCCTCTCTGCCTACCCCTGCGGGGAAACGGCGTGATGGTTAGTTAATTCTTTTCTGTTTTCCGACGTTCTAGATGTGTTTTGGCTCGATAAATCGCATTCAATGTGTTTATGGACCATTTATTTATACCAATTATTCATATTAATATTGCGTACGTACGAGCTCAAACAATTATTCATCTTAATATTTTAAAGCATAACTCGCAAAAAGTATTTTATCCTAAAATAATTAAACTCCCGCCATCTATGGAAAGAGCAGATTATCAATTACTTTAAGTATCTACTCGTAGGTATCACCTTCGAGAAATAATGTCAACAATACTTTGACCACAAGTCAGTAGAGGTCGCGTGTGATATATTTTTATCATCAATATCATTATGATCATTACGTGGTATAAAATGAAGTCGCTCAAAAGACTCCAGATGCTAATATCTACAGCCTGTATGTCGGACGAACATCTACAGCTCATATTTTGGACTATTATCTACGAACTTCAGAGTGTTGACTAATATCTACAGAGCTAAGGACGTACGAATATCTATGACGGTCCCAGTGTTGACTACTATCTACATAGTGTAGGTTGAACTAATATCTACAGAGCGTAGGTTGGACTAATATCTACAGAGGGCAACTGAGCAGTAGGTTGTACGGAAAAGCATAAATTACTTCAATTACGTAATTACTAATTACGCAAAGGCTTAAGGGCCCGCAACCCGGATTTGTACCGATTTATTACATATTTCCCTTAAACTCGGTAAGTTTTAAATCTCTTAAAAAAATATGTGTTATTCTTGAAGATAACATCTAGACTTTGCCCGCGCCGAAACGCAAATTATATAAAATTCCCTCGATAGAAAAAAATCGCAAAGTATGCTCCAAAAATTATTATTAACACGTTTGTTTCAGTTATTTTACAAGTTACATGTATGAAAAAATTCACAGTGTTTCTTTAAATGCTGTTTAAGATAATGCCGCCGAGATTTTGGCTCTATTTTAAACGAGTCGTGTTTTATTAAACATTTTCGCAATTTTCGCATCGATTTTGTCGCTGTAAATGTTAGCGCTCTCCTCTAATATTCGTAATTTCGTATCTCTCCATCTTCTTTTTTTCGGGCCCGGTTGCAGAGCCTTAAACGTTTAAAGTACCTACATGAAGTTTATTGAACAAACATGGAGGTCATAATACAAAGATACTTATTTATTTAGAAATACACGGCACCACAACCTAACCTAACCTAACCTAACTGACATAGAAATGGTCATGGTAACAGACTAAATAATTAAGAAGCACTCGAAATAAAGAAAGCTGTTAAAACAAAAACCCAAATCCTTAATAATCAGCTAAATGTGTCCAATAGTCCGATATTAGGGATTTTTTTTACATAAATTAAGTTTTTTAAACTGCATACGCAATATTACGTTATTCCAATATGCTACACAAATTGCAAATCCAACCTCTGCCAGTGCTGTAGATATTCGTCAACACTTTGGTTCTCATAGATATTAGTCAGCAGTTTGAGCTATAGATATTCGTACGCAATTTGGTTCTCATAGATATTAGTTCGATTTTTTCAGTTTTTGGAATTCCTGTAGATATTATTGGACGACTCCTCTCAAAATGTATGTGCGCATAGATCTTTTAAACTAGGCAACGGATTTTCTTGCGGTTTTCACCAATAGATAGAGTGATTCAAGAGGAAGGTTTATATGTATAATACATGCTTATTATAGTAGAGAAAAGCCGAGAAATTCAAATATTCAATTCAGGCAGCGGGCAGCGGGCAGCTGGCAAGCGGGTGGTGTGGATTTTATAATGGCGTTGTGTTTCGTTAGCCACAGTAACATGTGGCCGGGTCTGCTAGTACGTTATAAAATTGCTGTATTTTTTTACAACTCAGCATTTTTCGTAGGAAAATGCTTTGTTCAAAATCAAAGATATTCTTCAATATCTTTGTTCAAAATCAAAAATCAATAAAGTCACAATAAAATATATAGATCTAACGTAAAAATCAAACTGTGTGTCTACTGTTAGGCAAGAACACTGTCAGATTAATTTTTAATTAGGGAGCCTTACCCCTCCGTTGGCGAGGGGTAAGGCTCTCGACTAGTAATCCGAAGGTCGCGGGTTCAAATCTAGGCGTACGCAAATAAATTTTATTAATTAATTCATTTTAAATAATACATTATAAATTTGCGGCACGTTCCAGAGTTGGAGATATTCTCAGTATCGCCCTGGTGAAGGACCACTATCCAGAATAGAAACGTTGCGTTGCTGGGCGATGGTTTTACCCGTGTATGATGACTAGATCTGAATAGCCAGGCACTTCCCCACCTACTTCTTACTCATAACCATAACATGCCGCACGTTTTTAGCTAAAACGTAAATTTATGTGGGTGGTAGGTACCCACCGTGTACTTAAGAGCGTATAACCAGCCAGCGACCGAAAATCCACATTTCGTCAAAAGTTGTTCTCACGATCGTGCAGGGCGGTTACAATGAGAAAGATTAATTATTCTCCGTACCAACTTTTTAAAATTATAACTCAATATCGATTTTATTTCATTCCAAATTTGCTTTAATTTATACCTTCATCCAAAAATGCTGAAAGGCGTGATGATTAAACTATTAAAATAATGTACTTTTTGTAATTATTTTTTGATTATAAGTATTTACCATTTTTCAATAATGTCTAAGTTTAATGAGAATCTTAAAAAAATCTGAAATATATTATTTGTAAGTGCGCAAATAAATACACAAACGGACCAATTTTCGTCAAGAAACACATGTACGTATATATTTTTTAATGATTTTTTTTAAACTAAAATTTAAATTCTTAAACATGCGATACCCAGATAATGTATTGATTTATTTTACTGCATGATTATATAATTTGAAATGGGTTTGGTATAATACAAAATCTTTTTTGAAAATTAAACAAATCTGCCAACAACCTATGGTATAACCTTATTATACTAAAAATAAACATTTTTTCTCAAAATTTAAAACATGCGAATGCTAGATAAAAGAACAATCTTTCGAAATCCATTTATAATTTTTTGTGGAAAAGAGTCAATACGACTAAAATCTGATTTAAAAATGACTTAAATATTTCTGGTTTTCTCTGGTAATACCCTCTTAATAGAATTAAAGGTATGTAGGTACATGACTCGCAACATGGGTCTCGTAGTAAACCAGCAGAAGACCAAATACATGGCTGAAGGATTCACCCAACAAACCCCAACTCTCTCATGTGGAAGCCAAAATTTTGAAACGGTATCAAGACTCTCATACCTAGGCTCCCTGATAAGATAACAAACGAAAATGATACCACAGAGGAGATCCAGAAGCATAGGTACCTATAGAAAGCAACAGGAACGCGAATTGCTGTTATTTCCGTTTACAAAACCAAATAAAATCCAGACTGCTGTCCAGAAACACGAAGATATTAGTGTACAAAACACTTATCAGACCAGTACTCACGTACGCAGCTGAGACGTGGATACTAGGTGGAATGAGCGAGAACTGGACTTTGGATTTTGCGCAGACGTTACAACAATGAGCTAAGGAGCTAAACGTCACAAAATTTATAAAACTGGGAAGACTTTGGTGGCTGCGGGTCATGCGGAGAGAATGACCGAGCATCAAGCACCAAAGTCCCTACTGAAATCCAACAACCCAAAAACACCAAAAACCCTAATGAAAAGACCTACAGGGCGAAGGAGCCTGTGGGAAGGACAATATTAAGATGGAGCGTATCTACCTTGGAGCTTCTAAACTGGAGAGAGCTGGCAATAAACCGAGATGCGTGGAAGAAGACTCTTTAGGAAGCCAAGACCCACCAGGGGTTGTAGAGTGATGATGTTGAAGATGGGGCGACTAACAGTTTTTTTTTCAATAGTTACAACTGCCGTCTTTGGTGACCAGATCTGAGTGCCCAGGTACTTCTCCACCTTCCTCTTCCCCATCTCGTTCCCTTTCCACTACCTTCAACCCCAATTGGGGATGAAGACACACCCCAATTGGGGATGCCGTAGTCTCATTGGCCCCAGACGGTTCGAAGCAGTTTTTTTTTTTAATTAGCTCCACACAGGAGGCCTTGAGGAAAATAATTACCGTCAGGGCCTATGTCATCTTTGGGGATGCTGTGTGGAGGGTTTTTTTAGGAAAGGAATGAGAGGAAGTTCTGAGAAGGAAAAGGGTATGAGTGGTGGATAGGAATCTGGGGGTCAGTGTGTCCAGTCCAGGAGTTACGGCTGTATGAATCCATCCCTCCCACTGCGGTTCAAGCTGATATTCCGAGAGAGTACGGCTGGAGAAGTCAAAGGGATTCCCTCAACACTCTTTCTCGACACGGCCTGCCATGCAGCTGGTGGGCAGACGCATCCGCCGCTAAGACCCCGACAAACCTCACCCCATGAATCCGGGCACCCCTGCTAAATCTCCAAACGTAGCGAACCACTTAGACCTCAACCAGTTGGACCTCCTTGTGCAGTATTCATTTCCATTAAAGTATTTGGGTAGGTTTTTTTAATGCGAATACCGCACATGGTCCCAACTGCGCCCGTCTGGGGCCAGTGATACTACGGTATCCCCAATTGGAGAATGTTGTGAGGCTGAAGGGAAGGAGAAGGGAAGGGAAGGAGATGGGAAGAGGAAGGTGGGGAACTGGGAATTCAGATCAGGTTACCAAACACGGCAGTTGCGACTATTCAAAAAAAACCTTTAATAGGCCATGGATTTCACGGATGGCTTGCATGGATTTCATAACGACTTGGAAAAAATCGTGTGGATAGATTTTTTTACTAAGATTACGAAAATGTTAGTAAAATTTTTTAGAAATGTACAGTTTTTTTTTAAATAAATAAATCTATTATTAAGGCTCGTGACGTCACTACATGAAAATGTCCCTTCTCCGAAAAAGTTATTATTAATTTTGTAAAATTCCACACTGATTTATTTTTTTATATGGCAACACTTTGATTTCAGGCGAATTTTTGAATTTGACATTTAAAATTCACTAGATTTGTTGTTTTGTTCTCTGCGAACTTATCATTTGGTATGACTTTTTGACAGATGTTATGAAGAGAACCCCGTACATTTTATGCTGTCTGTACATGTTTTAGAGGTATAATGGTAATGGTGCTGATTTTAACAAAATCAAATTTATTATTATTTATTTTTTTTTTTTTTTTTAATTATTATTTTTTAGCATATAAAATATAATGTACATTTAGATGATGTATTAATTTGCTTACATGTTCATATTCAAATATGTTAATACCACTCTTCCATGGAAGCGTTAGCTTGTGTCTGGAAGAGTAGTGTACATTATATTTTACAAGTACCTACAAGTAGATTACATTTGATTTAGTAATATAGACGTTGAACATTATAATGATTTATGATCAATAAGATGGATCAAGGAAAAAAATATTTATGAGATATAATATTTTTGGTATGCCTCGTTATTCTCCTTTGCCATTCTTGTGGAAAACGTTCTTTTTTTAAAAATGATTTTCGGCTATCGCACCCATAAAATTATGTCCCGTCTTTCCGGTGTATAAAAAATGGTCCGATTTTTCAGATTGAAATTTTTAAAAAATCGCCAGGGTTTCAAAAATACAGAATGTCTTAGAATATTTGCCTAAACCAGAATTAAAAAAAAAATGAGATGCAAGTGGCCTCTTGTATTACGTGCACGGTGGATACCACCCACATAAATTATGCTTAGAAATTTACGATGAAAAAAGGAAAATTTATGTCTTAGCTGAAAAACATGACGTGCGGCAGGTTTTCGCAAAGTTTTTATCATAAACATTATGTCGATGATGACTCGTTTATCTATTAACGGAAATACGTGATTGTTGGCACGGGGTTTATTATTATATCGGGAATGTATTCGTCCATATCGACGGTTCTATTAAAAGAAATTGATTCAACGTTTTTCTGGGAACTTTACGTCCAAACTACGTCTGTATTCTTTAAGAGGGAATAACCAGACAAAACCGGAACTATGTTATTTTTAAATCAAATTTTGACGTATTGACTCTTTTCCACAAAAAATTATAAAAAGATTTCGAAATACTATACTTTTATCTTATGTTTTAAATTTTGAGAAAATATATTTATTTTTAGTACTATAAGGTTTTACCGAAGGTCGGTGGCAGATTTGTTAAATTTTCAAACAAAATTTTGTATTAAACAACACACATTTCAAATCATATAATCATGCAGTACTTACGTACGCAGCTGAGACTTGGGTACTAACTAAGAGGAATGAGCGAGCACTGGACGTTTTTGAAAAAAAAAAATTGAGACGCATCTTCGGACCGGTTCTAGAAAATGGATTTTGGCGCAGACGTTATAACAATGACCTCTATACTTTGTTTAAGGAGCTAAACGTCGCGAAATTTATAAAACTGGGAAGACTTCGGTGGCTGGGTCATGTGGAGAGAATGACCGAGCATCAAGCACCAAAGTCCCTGCTGAACTCAAGACCAATAGGGCGAAGGAGCCTGGGAAGACCAAGATTAAGATGGAGCGACAACGTCCTCAAAGACATATCTATCTTGGAGCTTCTAAACTGGAGAGAGCTGGCACAAAACGGAGATGTGTGGAGGAAGACTCTTGAGGAGGCCAAGACCCACCAGGGGTTGTAGAGCCAATAGTGATGATGATGAACCATCCAGTAAAATAAATTATCTGGGAAAGCTACTTTTCAGAATTTTAATTTTAGTTTAAATAAAATTATTAAGAAATATATCCGCGCACGTGTTTTGTGATGAAAATATTTGTGTTTGTGTATTTATTTACGTTCTTACAAACTAATATACTCAAGATTTTTTTACATTCTGATTTTGCTTAGACATTATTGAAAAATTATAAATACTTATGATCAAAAAATAATTATAAAAAGTACATAATTTTAATAGTTTAATCATCACGCCTTTCAGCATTTTTGAATGTAGGTATAAATTAAAGCAAATTTTGAATGAAATAAAATCGATATCGAGTTATATTTTTAAAAAGCTGGTACGGAGAATAATTAATTTTTCTCATTGGAACCGCCCTGTACGATCTTAAGAACATCTTTCGACGAAATTTGAATTCTCGGCCGCTGGCTGGCCCTTTTAAGTTCTAGTCACTGGATAGAGAACACACACTAGAAATGTCTCCCGTGTAGATTTGAATGGAAATCAATGTGGCCACTGACATTTTGGTTCTAGCCTTCTTTCCTATACACTTGCCTAACATTGCGGAAATATTTAAACAGGATGTATACTTACCATTTTAGAACATACCTAAACATGTAAATAGAACCATATACAACCAGCTAGGTCGGGAGTGTGCGGCTCTTTGACGCCGCATAAATGTCCACGGACAGACGCGCAAGACTACGAAAGGACAGAAAATTTTTTCAATGTTTGAAGAAGTCATTTCATAAATAGCACAGGACAGCCAAAAAATAACACAAACACCATAAAAATACACGAATGTTTAAACACCAACATCTGCGTTTGCCCTCCTCTAGAAAAAAAAGAACAAATAAAGTATCTAGGAATCATAATTGACCATAACCTTAGATGGACAGATCACATCAAACAAGTCACAAATAAACTCCTCAAAACGATACACATTTTCCTAAACATAAGAAACATATACAAAATACAACAAATGAAAACAATATATTTTGCTCTATGTCAGTCTATAATAGAATATGGAATAATTACTTGGGGAGGAGCAACAAACTCAGCTATCGAACACCTAGAAATTGCGCAGAAAACGATCTTAAAGGTAATACTTAAAAAACATAGACTTACTGATACAGACCAAATATTCAACCGTTGTGACGTACTAGACATACGACAATTATACGTTAAATCGCTACTAAATTACATTTTTGACCAAAAAAACAACCTTCAACAAACACAAAATATCACAAACAGACCAGTTAGACAAGCATACAAAGAAAACTTGAGAACTCCGACGGTAAATACAAGCTTTGGACAAAGACACTACCAATATCACGCTATAAAAGCATTCAACAGTCTTAACACTTGAAAATAAAATTGAGGAAAACAAAAATAAATTCCGACACAAAATTACAAAATGGATTAAAGACCAAAATAGACAATACTACCAAAATATCATAGCATAAAATAAAAAAAATTTAAGTAACACACAAAACCAACTTAAAACACAAACACACAATACTTATTAAAAATATCGTTTTTAACCTTATACATATAATATTATTTATTTTCAAATTTACATTAATTTTAAATCTCTACTTTTTAAGTTTAATTTATCTTAATCATATGTTTTTTTATTTACTTTATTCCGTTTTTTCACCAATATTATTTATATGTATTGTATAATTTTGTGTATAATTTATGTGTATAATTTTGTATATGAAATGGAGGCCTCAGCACGGGTAAACCACCCAGTGAGGCCAACATCATTGAATTGTTTTTTATAATGTAAATATATTGCATCAAATAAAATAAAAAAAATAAAAATTCGAAAACAAATTATCCCTTTCTACTCAAGATTTTGAAAGGGAAACATTGTTTCACTTTCCAAGTCTTCTGAAGCATCGCCAATATAATAATTCCTCCATTGACTAACACTATTTCTAAACAACCATTTTAAATATGAGGGAAGCATTTCTCAGCAAGTTTTAGGAATTTAAAAGTAGCAGATTTACCTTACCATTCGTCAAACACCCTCTTAATGCTTTGATAACAGCTTTGAAATTTTTTCCTTTTGGCATTGACATTGATCTTTTTAAGGGGAATGTTGCGCGGCCTTTTTTCAAACATAACTTATATTAAGCGTCGTTGTTCTTCTAGTGCCCTGTCCGTCCAACGGACGTTGGCTATCATATTGGCTGTGCGGACTTTGTTTACTGCGGCCCGGAACAGCTCTACAGTAGACTGGCCAAACCACTGTCTCAGGTTTCTCAGCCATGAGGTTCTCCTTCTTCCAGGGCCCCGTCTTCCGGCAATCTTTCCCTGCATTATGAGATGCAAGATCTCGTACTTCTCTGGATGTCTCATCCTATGTCCTAGAAGATTTCGGATTTGTATTATTTCAATTAATTACAAAATTCATAAAACTGGGAAGACTTCGGTGACTGGGTCATGTGGAGCTGCAGAGAGAATGACCGAGCATCAAGCACCAAAGTCCCTGCTGAACTCAAGACCGACAGGGCAAAGGAGCCTGGGAATACGCAAGTTTAAGATGGAGCGCCAACGTCCTCAAAGATATATCCACCTTGGAGATTGTAAACTGGAGAGAGCTGGCACAAAACTCACATGAGTGGAGGAAGACTCTTGAGGAGGCCAAGACCCACCAGGGGTTGCAGAGCCAAGAGTGATGATGATTGTTTTAATAACTTACTTTTCTTTATTCATCCGAACCATAACATCTTCATTCTTAACTCTGTCCATTCAGCTTATTTTGAGTATTCTTCTGTAGATCCACTTCTCGAATTCCTAGGCGTCGCGTCGGTCGTTGCGTGGGATAAATTCTGTTTAACTAAGACCAAACAGCTATAAGCACTGAAGAGTGACTTGCAAATAATGTGAAGTTTACCATTTTAGCAGTGGCTTGCGGGAAATTATTGCGCCGCGGCAGTATCCACAATTTACCACCATTATCTAACATTAATCTTGATCATGATTGCTTGCATTAAATTGCATTGTGATCAATTTATTCCTCCAATCATCAGCTGTAGAAAATCATTCATAATAATTGTGTCCGACCGAAACAGGACTTTCCACCGAAACCGAATCTTCGGTGTCTGTCTCAGTTTCGGCCGAAACCGAAACCGAAACTTTTTTAGACATTTTAAAAATCGATTGTTTACTGTTATTTGGCTTATTTTTCACACTTATTCAGACAGTTAACACGTGATTAAATTTACAATAATTGAAGTACGTGAAAAAATAACATTTATTTTACGTTACTTCTATAAAACAAACAAAATTTATAAAAAAGAACAAAACTTACTACTACTACTACTACTTCTTGGATTAAACAAAGTTTTAAGCAACATGTTTTGTTATTTTTTTATAAATTTTGTTTTTTTTTTTTTTTTTTTAATTGTACAACAGATTTTTTATCCAATTACTGTACAATTTTCTCATTTTGACAGTCTTAACACCTAGGAAGATGATTATTATACAAAAAAATCTTAAGGCTATCTAGAGAAGAGTTATATATATCTAGTGTTTCCGATATTTCGTTCAACAGCACCATTCCTCTTGTCATGCTATGCTGTGCTAGAACATCTGTTCTGCCGTATGGCATTTTGAACAAGTCGTGTCGACGACTACGGCTGAAATTTTCAGGCACGTATAAGCCATAACATTCCAAGAGGAATGGGCTGTCAATACGATTATGGATTATGTTAAAACTAAGAATTGCAAGATTTGCATAACGTCTAGTTTCCAAGCTAAATCTATCTGTTGCCTCAAGTAATTCCATATGGTGCATGAATCTCGGGTACGTTCCATTCATCCGCATATAGACATACCTAAGGAACTTTTTCTGAATTTGTTCTAGCATATTAATATATTTAGCTTGGTGCGGAGTCCACACACCACTAGCATACTCCAGCTTACTTCTTATGACTCCATCGAACATGGCTATCATTGCATCTGGGTCATCAAATTGCTTGTTTGTTATTATAGAAGTAATATAAATCAATATTATTTTTTCACATACTTCAATTACTGTTTTTTATTTTATTTATTTAATTTTGGACAGGTTTTAAACTGATTTTTTGCCAAAACTTGCCGAAACCGAACCCATATTATGCTGCTTATAAGTTGGAATTTCGGAAAAAGTTTTAAATCTTTTTTACTCCTACCATCATGTAGAATCACCTCCCGAAGTTAATGCACTTTACCCCCGGCCACCCTGAATATTAAAAATAAATATTTGATTTGATTTAACATGATTGTTTTATTATAATTAGTAATAATATACATAAATATGCTATAATTTATGTACTAAGCTATTAATAAAACGTGCGAGAAAAATGCTCTCTGAACGCGATTGCTCGTGTGAAAAGGAGCAGATTACAAATTCTTTTTAAGTGTCACCTAATTAAAAATCTTTTGATGTTAGAGGTAGTCCTGATTTTGATTTAATAAATATTAGAAACCTACTTTATTGGACTGTATTGGAAGTCCAGGTGTACTGTTTACAGAATTACTAGTAATATTTACATGACGCCAGAGTGCTTGATTGTTCCCATCTGGTTTCACAGTTTATTTTCGTATTTAGCATCGTGCATAGTTGGAAAGTGAAAACACCAATTACCAAAAGTACCTAAGCGATGCATCATGGAATGTTTTATTCAAATATTTAGTATACCAAGAAATTTCGCACAAGGTGGTTTCATAATTTTAAATTTATCCTGAGGAAGAAACATGACTTTTTGAAATATTGGCACACAGAGCTCCGGGCCAAAATGGCCTTTCCAGAATTCTCTTTTATCACGAAATTGTATTAATGGTTGTTGAAAAATTGTTTATTTTGTTGTTCTTGTTTAAAAAAAATTTGCAAAGAGACATGGCTGCAATATGGGGAGGTTAAACGTTAGGATTTGTTGTGGTACGTATGTTTTCGTCGTACCGGACGAGGCAGTTTATGGACGCGTTTTCATGGGTGGGAATTCCCACATAAAATGTTTCCGCGAGACTTTAGATGTGTTTTTTTTTTAATAAGGGGATTGCAGAGTCTTTGTGAAGTTGGGTTACCCTTATCCACTTGGATTTTGAGACGTGTTTTATTAATTTTCTTTTAATTATACTACCTTGCTTCATATTTGTAAACTGTTAACTGTTTTTACGAGCATAGAAATAGATAAAAATAAAGTATTAATACCTACAACACGTACCTACTTGTGTGTTGGTGGCCACAATTCTCGTTGTGAGACCTATTACCTACCTCATTATACTGCCCATCACTTTGTAGGTAGGTACCGAATCTAGTTATATTAATAAGTACAAAAAATATATAGAAAAACGTAGACAAGTTCTTTGTTAAAAAAAACCCTTTGTTACGTTGCCACTTCAAGTAATAAATTATGCTGTATGGGTGTACCACATTAAAATTTAATTTGTCAAAAATTAAGTTTTTTTTTAAATCGTTTCCTCGTTTTTAGTACTTATTTCTTAGGTTTGGGTAGGTATCTTAAAATAGATCCCAGCACCTTACAGTGATTGACTTAATTACAATGAATAATATTGACTCAACAGGTTTTTATTTGACTGCCGGCGTGGTCTAGGGGTAAGCTCTTGGCGTGGGCAAATATATTTTATTTGAATAATTTGTGTTATTTCACAATTAATTCATTTAAAATAATGTACAGTACCTATATTTACGGCACGTTCCAGAGTGGAAGATACTCTCAGTATCGCTCTGGTGTAAGACCACCATAGTATATGTATCATCATCATCACTCTTGACTCTACAACCCCTGGGTCTTGGCCTCCTTAAGAGTCTACCTCCACTCATGTGGGTTTTGTGCCAGCTCTCTCCAGTTTACAATCTCCAAGGTGGATATATCTTTGAAAATGTTGTCGCTCCATCTTAATCTTGGTCTTCCCAGGCTCCTTCACCCTGTCGGTCTTGAGTACAGCAGAGACTTGGTGCTTGATGCTCGCTCATTCTCTCTACATGAGCCAGCCACCGAAGTCTTCCCAGTTTTATAAATTTTGTGACGTTTATATTCTTAAAATATATTTTATTTTACTTAATTTATAATATATTTTATTTTTAGCTCATTGTTATAACGTCTGCGCCAAAATCCATTTTTTTAAACCGGTCGCGGTCCGAAGATACGCCTCAAAATTTTCCTATCAAAAACATCCAGTGCTCGCTCATTCCTCATGTATAGGTATAGAGGTAATAAAGTTTAAAGTTTAAGGTTTAAAGTTTTTTATTTTTTTATTTTTTTTTTATTAGTAATAGAAGGTACATAAATTACAAATAATTTTTATACAGTAATTAATTACATAGTAGAATATTTGATGTACCCCCATAATTAAGCAAGGCTTGTGTGTATGGGGGGGTGTTATTGTATTGCTTTTTTATATCATTCAGTTTAAGTTTTCAGTATAATTTTTGAGGTGAGTTTTAAAATTTTTATATTGGTATTCATGTTTCTAATTTTTTCTGGTAATGAATTAAAAAAATTTGCTCCGAGATATTTATGACTCAATTGTCCAATTTTTTTTTTTACATTTTGGAGTGGGAAGTATTGATGTTTGTCTAAGACTTCTGTTATTTTTAAAGGGTGCAACTTGATTTTTAATATTATCTTTATAAATTTGTAATGTTGCATAATAAAAGTATAATGCACTTAATTTTCTGACCTTAAATTGTTTGAATAAAAGTTCTGACGAATATGAGTAGGGTTTTTTTAAATTGTTTTTATTATTAGTTTTTGTGATATGTAAATTGTTTGTGTTTGATTTTTATATGTACCGCCCCATCCTATAATGCCGTATTGTATAATTGATTGACAGAAAGCGAAGTATGTGGTTCTAAGTAATTTTTCGTTTAAAATATCTCTTAAACATCTAAATATATATAAATTTTTTTTTATTATATATATAATTTAATAAAAAAAAAATTATATATACTTCCATGCAACATTCAAATTTTCACCGTAAAACGTCCCTATGAATAAAGTGCATTTTCAAGCATTCTTGCCCCATTGTGCGACGATTTGTCAATTCATCTGCCTGTTAATTTGTTTTTTACCTTCCGGTTCCGGTTCAAGATGGTTGCCTTCTTGAATAATACCTTTCTATCTCGCAGCCTCAGTTCGCATGATCGTGGTTCCTAGTTTCCTACTAATAGAAGCCGTCAAATAGGAATATTCAAAATTAAAGTTTTTTTTTTTACAGTGAATACCGCACAAGAATCTCAACTGCTCCCGTCTGGAGCCAGTGAGACTATGGCATCCCCAATTGGGGTATGTTGTGAGGCTGAAGGTAGTGGGGAGGGGAAGGAGATGGGGAAGAGGAAGGTTGGGAAGTACCTGGCTATTCAGATCTGGTCACTAAACACGGCTAAAGCCATTTTCAAGCAACGTTTCAATTCTGAATGGTGGTCTTACACCAGGGCGATACTAATAGTATCTTCCACTCTGGAACATGCCGCAAATATACTATATATTATTTTAAATGAATTAATTGTGAAATAACACAAATTAATCAAATAAAATTTATTTGCGCATGCCGGGTTCGAACCCGCGACCTCCGGAATGTGAGTCAAGAGTCTTAGCCACTGGACTACGGAGGTCGTCAAAGTACTGTATAACGGAAGATTCCTTGTAATCAATATCTTGCCCCAAGAAAGTTTAAAAAAATAGTTGTCATTGAGATGGTCACATTTCTTTGGATAAATTACTTATTTGAAATTTTGCAGGAAATTTTAGTTTTTGTTTATTTAATAAGGGAAAATCAGAAACATACTTTTTTAGAGCGTTAACGTTCTTTGCTTACAACCGACGATTCATGACAGTATTTGAAGTAAAAATGTAAATGAAATATTGGTCTCCGGTGATATTTTTGATGTTTTTTTTTAAATAAAAACATTGAAAAAACCTAGTTAGGGAAAGGGCTATTACTCGGCTGAGTGACCGGTGACTTTTTTGTTTGAAGAAAAAAATTTTGAAAAAAAAGCCATAAGTCAGGGAGCCTTTATAAAGAAGTGTTTGTGGTGGATTTGAGTTGAGTTTTATTCTGATATTGGTGAAATTTTGCACACTTGACCTTCAAAACTAGAGAAAGATCACTGTTTCCACCTGATTTCTAAAAACTGCGTAAAGCCTGGGCGATGCCGAGGACTTCAGCGAGAATATTGTGAATAAAAGCTAAAGGTCTTAATATCTTAGCTTTGCCCTCTTTCAAGGTCTCCGCAGGAATCATTACATCACACCAAGCGACCATGACTTTTTGTAACATTAATCAACACTCATTGTGCCCGAAACACATCTAACAACGAACATTAAAAAAACATTACGGATACTTTGTTAAAAAAAACTGGACAAAGAAAATACAGACAGCCGAGTTATTTTGCCCAGAGTTTCGTGCGAGTAGGTTACCTACGTATTTTATCAAACTAATTACTGAACGGAAAATATGTCTAGAAGTGTGTCTGTACCTTTTTATGTTAACTCCACGCAGGAGGCCCTGAGGAAAATTATTTTCCCTCAGGGCCCTCTCCTTTATCTGAAATGCTGTGCGGTGGGTCTTTATGAGGAGAGGAAGGAATGAACATTGGTCTTGATGAGACCCATATTGTGAGAAAGAGGAAAAACAGAGGCTGTGCCAATATATATTAAACAGTCTTAAGCCTCGACGACATTGAGCGAGTTTACAAGCTACTATCTGGGAAATTCACTATCTGTTAGTAAACTCGCTCAGTGTCATCGTGTTACTTGCTAACTAGCAGCGACTAGCAGATTGTTGACAATCTACGAAAAAAAGTTGAAACGTCGTCAACTTTACTCGCCTACACGCTTGCTCCGCTTGCTCGTGATTGGTTTATTTATGTTTCCAACATGGCTTCCGATAAACAGCTGATTTCGACTGTCAAACATGTGAAGAATTAGTTCACGCAAGCGTCGTTATTCTTGTTACTGGCGCTAGCAGCGGCCTCAGTTTCCTACGCTTCTGAGCGAGTGGACAGTTTTGTGTGTCATCATGACAATCTCACTCGCCGATTTACCCGCTTTTAAACTTACCGGCTAGTAGCTTGTAAACACGCTCAATATAATCGAGGCTTTAGAAGCCACCCACGTTCTCACGTGACAAATTCACGTGTCATTTTGAGGATATTGTGTGGATGATCTTTTTGTGGAAAGGAAGGAACTGAAGAGAACCATGTAGTAGGGGGAAAAAACTCAAAACGCAAATCGTTCCACAGCCGAGCTGTTGAACTCAAGAACGAATCGTAGAAGCGACCCGTACTCATGTAACAATGTACAAATGTCGGGCGTGCGTTTGGCGTGTTTTCCGACTGTGCATCGGTGCCAATGACGCCAGTTTCTTGGAGCATCTTCCATTGAAATACCTGTAGAACATGAAGAGCATTCCCACACGACGCCGACGCCTGTCCTCTAAAGATTGCAATCCGTCTGTTAAGATAATACCTATTGAATATGATGATATCGCCAATTAAAAAATACATATGTGTGCAATTCACACGCGGTAGAAGTGAAACCTTCAGTAAACTAAACTACGAGAGAATGAGACGAATGCAGAGTATTAGGAGTAGTATAATTGTAGGCATTATTTATTATAATGTTGTTACCAAGTATAAAAATTATTTTATTCTACGAAGCACGGCACAAATAGGAGGCCGATAGGTTACGAAGCACCGCACAAATAGGAGACCGATTAGTCTATCTCATTTACTCGCAGGCTAAATTCTATATTTGTTAAATTCTATATTTGCATGTGTTTGTCTCTTTTTTGTCGTTTCCGTTTCAATCGAGGTTGAAATCACAACGGTGCTAAAGAAGTTTTCACTTAAATAAGATTTTTTAAGACTTTTAGGCCACAGGTAAGTCTATGTATGAAATTGAGTGTCTGTACCTATTTAGAAATGTGAATCATTTTCACCCGAAGTAAGTTCAAATTGACCTTACTTTGGTGCTCCCACAACAACTAGATGCGAATCACAAACCAAGACACTACTTCTTCGGTATACCTACTTACCAAAAATTATTCTGGAAACACGGCAACGTATTCATGCGTACAATCACGTAATGCTTGTAAAAAATCCTGTTCTGACAAATTCGTCCCGACTGACAAACAAAAGTAATTACCACGAATTGTGGCTTCGGCTTACATTCGCAGTCGAACGCGGGTTTTATCTGTGTCTGTGATATTAAATTATTTAAACATTTCCTGTATTGGTTTTACAATTCGTCCATACAGATAAATGGCGGTGGTTACCGCTAATTTTTACCGGTAATTCGGTGTCCAAAAATGCTATTATTGCGGAACCGCGACCTGCAATGATAGAGTGCATCAACTGGCTGTACACGGGCCTATGTATGTTGTCCTTTAAGATGACAATATACCCTAAAATATATTCAGAATCTTAACGGCGTAAGTAAAGAAACCGTGTATACAAATTGCGACTCGCGACCCGTGCTCTGGACGAACCTACTATCGAATTTGCCGTATCAAAGAAAAGAGGAAGAAGATAAATAATGTGGGAATCTTAACGACGTAAGTGAAGAAAGCGTGTAAACAAATATACGCCGCGGCACGGCGTATTGCACGAACGTACGGTCGAATTCACCCTAGCAGGCCTGGAGATTCGACCTTTCTGCAGCGTTGATTTTAATTAATTCTGAAGAACGTGCTACAAATATTAAAAATGTAAACACATGTTGTCCTCCCGAAATTATTAATTCATCGTCTAGAAAAATAAAATCTGGTGCTTACCGCTAACTTTATAGTTGAAAAACGGGTTATATAGTTTTCAAATCGTTGTACGTAAAATATATTAATGGTAAGGTACTGTTTTTATTAATCAAGTATATATATAATTCGCATTTCTTGTGCGGCATGGCAATAAAAAACTTATTTTAGTTACGGATTCGCCGGAATGTAAGTTTTGAGCGTACAAAAATTATTAGGATTGTGTACCGCCATCCCCAAACCTTTTTATCGCCGCGGACCGGTCAACATTTGATGACAAACACAAATTAAGTGACCAGCTCAGGGGGCTCCATCGAAGCCAGAGTAAAGCTAGCCTCCCAAAAACTGGGCGTACTGTACAGGGCCCGCAGATACTTTAATAGTACACAACTGCTAACCTTGTACAAATCACAAGTACGCCCCACGGTTGAATTTGGCAGCCATCTCTGGTCTGGAGCTCCAAAATACCTGAAAAATACCCTCGATTCTGTGCAGAAACGGGCGGTCCGTTTGATAGATTCTCCCATCTTAACAGACGGATTGCAATCTTTAGAGCACAGGCGTCGGGTGGGAATGCTATCCTTGTTCTACCGGTATTACAATGGAAGATGCTCCGAGGAACTAGCATCATTGATCCCTTCGGCACCGGTGCATAGTCGGGAAACACGCCAAACGCGTGCCCAACATTTGTACACGGTTGACATTTGTCACATGAGAACGGGTCGTTTCTTCGACTCGTTCTTGTGTTCAACAGCTCGGCTGTGGAATGATTTGCCGGCCTCTGTGTTTCCTCCTTCCTACAACATGGGTCTCTTCAAGACCAATGTTCATTCCTTCCTCTCCTCAAAAAGACCCTCCACACAGCATCCCAGATGACATAGGCCCTGAGGGAAATTATTTTCCTCAGGGCCTCCTGTGTGGAGTTAATGTAAAAAAAAAAAATAAAAAAAAAAGACTTAGGCATCACTTTTCAATCAAATCTTTCATTTGTTAACCACATATCAGAAATCTCTAATGAGGGCTTAAAAATGTTGGGATTTATAACTAGGCTAACTAGAAATTTTAACAATTTAAAGTATATTAAATTGTTATATTTTGCCTATGTTAGAAGTAAACTTGAGTACAATTCTCCCGTCTGGAACCCACATTATAATATACGTGTTCAAGCTGTTGAAAAAATACAAAACTAATTCTTACGTTTTATAAATTTTAAAATGGGTATTCCAGCAATTATGTTGAACAACAACACTATTTTAAATGATATGAGTATGCTGAAGTTGTCAGACAGAAGAATTTTCACTGACTTGGTATTTCTATACAAAATTTACCTGTTATTATAAGTAATAATTATTAGCCTGAAACACTCATCTTCATTGAAAAAATCTCCCGAGAAAAGATACATGCCGCCGACGGGACTCGAACCCGCGTCCTTCTGATATCCGGTCAACTGCTCTGTCCATTGAGCTACATCGGCTTATCTCCTACCCGCCAAATAATTAAATATATGCTAGTGTTTCATTCAACAAGTACTGCTTATTACATTTTTCCACCTGCAAACAAATCAAATCTCGTCAAATCTCGACGTCATCTAGTGGGAGGTTACAATGCCTTTCCCATATAAAAATAAAGTAGGTTGTTTGCAGGTGAAAAAATGTAATAAGCTGAACGAAACACTGGTATATATTTAATTATTTGGCGGGTAGGAGATAAACCGACGTAGCTCAGTGGAGAGAGCAGTTGACCGGATATAAGAAGGATGCGGGCTGGAGTCCCGTCGGCAGCATGTAACTAACTACTATATGTATTCCTCTTTGCCCAGAATACTAATGGAGGGAAACAATTATACCAAGTCAGTGGACATCTTCAATTTATGTTTAAACTTTAAACAAACATAAAATATTGTTACTGAGGCAGTTTACAGTTTGTCAAATAAGAGTAGAAAATATATGAGGGCGCCACTGTTGATCAAATGGCAATACTAAACACATCACTCATGGTGTTAAAGTAAAGCTGTGTAACCTACATTTTTATAAAAAATTAAAAAGGCATAATAGTGGAAAAAATATTTTTTCATTACAGTATAGATACCCGTCGTTCTCAAAATTAGAATTGCATATAGGTATATTATTATCATACTTTTGCAATTTTGTGTTAACATAATAAAGAATAATTATAATCTAATAATATATAAAGCACAGTTTAGAAATTGCTCAAATTAATATAATACTAGATAAAGTACCTAGCGTTGCCTGGGCTTTAGATCATGTCTTTAATTTTAGATCTGAATATATTTATCTCATTCAGATCTAAAAGTTGTGTAACTAAACTCACCATTAGTGATTCTTCCTTTCTATCTATTGTTAAATTCAAATTTATGTTAAATTAAATTAAAGCAAATCGCTTTATAAATCACCTTTTAATCAAATTTATGTCATGAAGAAAAAATATTTTTTAAAATGTGGTTTACTGTGTTCTATACATTCAGTGTCATTGCACTTCAAAAAAATATTTGACAGTTAAATTGGTGTTGCCAGTCTACAAATTTAGTAGTTCCAGTTTTTATATTTTCTACTCTTTTTTGACAGACTATAGTTATGATTAATAAGTACCTACTGTATATTTCGTACTATTCATATGTAATGAAAAGCCCCGGAAAGGTCGTTAATAAATAAATAAATCATTTTACCGCGGGCAGCTAATAGGGGGGGGGGGGGCGTCGATTGTTTATATTTTAGATTGTTTTAATAACATGTTATTATGTATAACTAGTACACATCGCCTTAGCGAAATCAGCCGATAAAAATTAAATAATTAAATCGTAGCTACAAACAAAATTATTGTTTTATTTCAATAGGCCACTTGCATCACAATTTTTTTAAATATTTTTTCCGGTTTAGGCAAATATTCTAAGTCATTCCGTATCTTTTTTTAATCGTATTTTTGAAACCCTGGCAATTTTTTGAAAATTTCAATCCGAAAAATCAGATAATTTTTTATAAACCGGAAAGTCGGGACATGATTTTATAGGTGCGAAAAAACGATAATGATTACTTAGCCGAAAATCATTTTTAAAAAAGAACGTTTTCCACAAGAAAGGGCACAGGAGAATAACGAGGCATACCAAAAATATTACATCTGACAGATATTTTTTATTAAAATCATTATAATGTTCAATGTCTGTATTACTAAATCCAATATAATATACTTGTACTTGTAAATTATAATAATAATAATAATATTAAAAAATGTGATTTTGTTAAAATCAGCACCACTACCATTATACTTCTAAAACACGTACAGATAGCGTAAAATGTACGGGGTTCTCTTCATAACATCTGTCAAAAAGTCATACCAACGATAAGTTCACAGAGAACAAACAATAAATCTAGTGAACGTTAAATGTCAAATTCAAAAATTCGCCTGAAATCAAAATGTTGCCATATCAAAAAAATAAATCAGTGTGGAATTTTACAAAATTAATAGAAACATTTTCGGAGACGGGACATTTTCATGTAGTAACGTCACAGGCCTAAATAATGAATTTATTTATTTAAAAATAAAAAACTGTACATTTCTAAAAAATTTTACTAACATTTTCGTAATCTTAGTAAAAAAATCTATCCACATGATTTTTTCCAAGTCGTTATGAAATCCACGCAAGTGGCCTATTAATATGTCAAACCACAAATTGATTGCTTTCTAACAAAATATAAAAAATATTACCTATTTATGAGATCCAATAAGACCTACACGCCTATTCGCGTAAACACAGTCATAAAAGACAAAATAAATATTAGTTTTGAAAGTAAACACGTTTGATAAGGCGTGAAATATCGACATTTTTAATAACAGGATAAGGGAAAATTATCAGAGTTTTACGATGTTTTTTTCATAAACTTACGAATTATCAATAATAATTTTATTAAATGTCAATATTTATTCTACGCTTTAACGAGAAAGAAAATATTGTAAATTAAGACATTGTCACAGTGGTAGTAGATACTCTTAGTAGTTACTTGGTAGGGGGCCACCCACAGACATCCAAATTGGGCCACCCAAAGATATTATACGCTATGATGATGTCCACCCGACTGTCGGCGGACTACCTACTACCTAAAACGGGAATAGTTTGCATACGGAAAGAATTTGTTCATTTATAGTCTGTCAAATAAGAGTAGAAAATAAATGAGGGCGCCACTGTAGGTCAAATGGCAATACTAAACATATAACTCATGGTTTTGATGTAAAGCTGTGTAACCTACATTTTTATAAAAAATTAAAAAGTTGTAAAAGTGAAAAAAAATATCATTACAATATAGCTACCCACTGATCTCTAAATTAGAATTGCGTGTAGGTATATTATTATTATACCTTCGCAATTTTGTGTTAACATAATGAAGAAAAACGATAATGTAATAAAATATAAAGCACAGTTTAGAGATTGCTCACATTTATTTAATACTAGCTTAAGTACCTAGCATTGCCCGGGCTTTAGATCGTGTCTCTAATTTTAGATCTGAATATATATTTAACTCATTCAGATCTAAAATTAGTGTAACTAAACTCACCGTTAGTGATTCTTCCTTTCTATTTACTGTTAAAATCAAATTAATGTTAAATGAAATGAAAGCAAATCACTTTATAAAACACCTTTTAATCAAATTTATGTCATGAACAAATAATGTATTTTTAAAATGTGGTTTACTGTGTTCTATACATTCAGTGACATTGCACTTTAAAATAATATTTGACAGTTAAATTGGTGTTGCCAGCCTACAAATTTTGTAGTTCAAGTTTTTATATTTTCTACTGTTATTTGACAGACTATAGTTGATTTTTTGAAGGTGTGCATTAGTATTTGTTTTATTTATTTTATTTTAGTAATTTGTACATTTAAGTTTACAAATTTCTAATTATTTATAATATTTCATATTGCAAACTAAATTTTATGTAGTTTTATGTAGCTCCTACAATACATCTTGAATTTTCCAATTGGTGTGGACTTTAAAGTTTCTGGTAGCTTGTAGCTTCATCCCTTTGTACAGTAAACTGTTCTGCGTATTCGCCTTGTCCTTTTTTTGAAGCCTGATTTCATTGCACGTCCTTGTGTTATGTCTGTGGATGTCCTTGTTGAATATAATTTTATTTTAAAGTATTTTGGTAAAATGTTGTTAATTATTGTGTGTATAAATATCATCGTATTCAAGGTCAGCATCTGTTTCACGGTTAGCCAATTCAGTTCCTTTAACAGTTTGTTTACTTTTGAAAATCCATTTTGCCGTAGTATTATTCTCATTGCCCTGTTTTGGAGAATTTGAAATTTATTTTGTTCCCGTTCGTTACACGGGAAAAGGATAGTTGAGCAATAGTTAAAATGTGGAGCAATAATCAATTTGTAGATAGTGATTGCAGTTTTACTAGAAAGTTTTTGCCGAATTCTTCTTAAAAAAGATATTTTTTTCCCAATTTTCTTTTGTGTATATTCAGCATGTTTGTTGAATGTTAGTTTGGAATCTAATATAACTCCTAAGTAGGTATTTCATTTCACTAACATTTTCAATAATTTCATCATCAATTTTAATTTTGCTTTCACTGGATGTCTTCTTATATCCAATCACCAACAAAACAATATTTATTATAAGCAATAATTATCAGCTTGAAACACTCATCCACATTGAAAACTCTCCCGAGAAAAGATACACGACGCCAACGGGACATGAACCCGTGTCCTTCTGATTGCCGGTCAGCTGCTCTCCCAATTGAGCTATGGCGGCTTATCTTGTACCCGCCAAATGATTCAATATATACTAGTGTTTCATTCAACAATTACTGTTTATTATATTTTTTCCACCTGAAAACAACCAACTTTATTTTTGCGAGAGAGACATTGTTAGTGTTAAAATCCCTCACTGGGTGGCGTCGAGACAAATTATGTCTTCATTTATTGGGGAAATACTTAAACTTGTCAAATATTAATTATTATTTTTATTGTTAAACTAACGTTTAAGACAAGATTTTTATGCATAGCACAAAGGATAACAATAGGCCACTTGCATGGATTTCATAACGACTTGGAAAAAATCATGTGGATAGATCTTTTTACTAAGATTAAGAAAATGTTAGTAAAATTGTTTAGAAATGTACAGTTTTTTATATTTTAAAATAAATAAATTCATTATTTGGGCTCGTGACGTCACTGCATGAAAATGTCCCGTCTCCGAAAATGTTCCTATTAATTTTGTAAAATTCCACACTGATTTATTTTTTTATATGGCATCACTTTGATTTCAGGCGAATTTTTGAATTCGTTCACTAGATTTATTGTTTGTTCTCTGCGAACTTGGTTTGATTTTTTGACAGATGTTCTGAAGAGAACCCCGTACATTTAATGAAGTACGGGGTTCTCTTCAGAACGTGAAGAGTATGTCGGTAGGTGTTTTAGAGATATAATGATTATGGTGCTAATTTTAACAAAATAAAATTTTATAATATTCTTATTATTATTATAATTTACAAGTACAAGTATATTACATTGAATTTAGTAATATAAACGCTGTATATTATAATGATTTATGATCAATAAGATGGATCAAGGAAAAAAATATTTATGAGATGTAATATTTTTGGTATGCCTCGTTATTCTCCTGTGCCATTCGTGTGGAAAACGTTATGATTTTCGGCTATGTAATTATCGTTTTTTCACACCTATAAAATTATGTCCCGTCTTTCCGGTTTATAAAAAATGGTCTGATTTTTCGGATTGAAATTTTCAAAAAATCCCCAGGGTTTCAAAAATACGATTAAAAAAAAATTAAAAATACAGAATGTATTAGAATATTTGCCTAAACCGGAAAAAAAAAAAAAAAAATGTGATGCAACAGCCTGAAACAATCATCTACATTGAAAAATCTCCCGAGAAATTTCTCGGGAGATCAATAGGATTTATAGGTCCAATTAGGAGTTCCACCGAGCCGAACCCTCTGATATGAAAATATCTGGAGTCGGTGAATTATTTTCCCATTTGGTCTCTTTGACGTGTTGTTCTTGTATTATTTTGTGTTTATTATACCTACTTATATAGTGCAAGTGCATAGCGTGGATTGACTATGTGATCATTTGTGGAAAACCGCACATAAAATCTGAAGCGCTTAAATTGGATAATTTGTAGAGCGCCGTTTTTGTGAAAATCACCTCAAGGGCTCTTTACAATTTATTAAGAATCTTAGGGTCTATCTGATTTTATTATTTACAAATAGATACATAAACATACTTACTTACCTACAGGACACTTCCGATAAACACACTTTATTAGAAAGTTTATGCTTGGGGAAGATACGGCATTGCACGCGGAGGACATTATATTTAAATCATTCGACATTATATTTAAAGCATAACTTTACCTTTGCTACCCTCATCACTGTTGGTTTTACATTTATATTTATAAGAAGATTAATGCCAAAGTTGAGTTAATATTTATTTTGAAAGACTGGAGAATTTTAAGAATTTACTTTATTTTTACACACTTAGTTATTTACAATCTCACGAGCCGTGAAGGCGAAGGTAAAAGGTTTTTTTTTAACTTATGGATACGACTGTCTGAAAAGATGAGTTTTAAGTTTAGCTTTAAATTCCGCTGAATCTGTGATCATTCTTAACTCGTGTGGCAGTCCATTCCAGGCTTTAGGTCCTGACACCTTTGGGTGTACGCTTTGGTTCCTTCAACCTTCCAATCGCTGATGTTGCTGCTGACCTGAGGGTTGATTGTCGAGAATTGGAATTTTCTGGAATACACATTTCCGATAAGTAAGCCTGAGCCATTCTGTTAAGGGACTTGAATACCATCCAGCAAAGTTTAAACTGGATTCTTTCAGGGCACTTGAGCCAGTGAAGATTTTTGAAATGCTCAGAAATATGGGAATATTTAGATACGCCGGTGATGAGTCTCGATATATATTACGTATTTATTCAAGGGCGGATCCAGGAGTTTTTTCTGGGGGGGGCACAAGGGGCGGACGGGCAAAAAGTCAACAATTACTGTTAGGATTTTTTCTGGGGGGGGGGGGGGGGGCACAAGGAGCGTACGCGCAAAAAATTCAACAATTACTGTTAGGATTTTTTTCTGGGCGGGCACAAGGGGCGGACGGTCAAAAAAATTTACAATTACTCTTAGAAATAAACTTGAAGTATCATAAGGGTCGTCCATTAATCACGTGATGTTTTTTAGCAACTTTTTAACCCCCCCCCCCCCCCCGTGGTGATATGCGGTGGAGTTTTAGACTAAGCCCCCTAAATTTGAAATTTTCAGAATATTATCACGAAAAATAAATACACGTGATATCTCATTATACCCCCCCCCCCCCCCCCCTCCGGTGATATTTCGTGATTTTTTCTGAACCCCCCCCCCCCCCTTTCGAGCCTCACGTGATTAATGGACGACCCCATACTTCAAGCTTATTTGTACAAGTTCAAGTATGTATAGGAAGGTTTATGAGAGTGTAAATAAAACAATAGAAAAATTAAATGTTTAATAAAGACAATGATGATTTGATTTTGATGTATTGACAGTTATCCAAATATCTTCAGCGTCTGAATTCCAAGAGCGGTTTAAATTATATTTAAAGCATGACTTTACCTTTGCTACCCTCATCACTGTTGGTTTTACATTAAAATTTTACGTTTTACATTTAAATTTTCTGTACTGTGATGGAATCTCCACAGTCACAAAAACACCGTCTGGGGGGCACAGGGGCACGTGCCCTTGTGCCCCCCAGACCTCCCCCCTAAATCCGCCCTTGTATGTATTATTGTTATTATATTAATTTGCGGTTTTATTCATCATCGCAAACAAAATAGCATAGATTAAGGTAATAATATTATTATCATGTCCCCTTGAAAATCATGTTTGTAGCTCATTTGTACGAGTATTAACAATATTGTTATTTACATCAGATTAAGTAAAGTTGTTCTTAAGCCGGTTCCTCGTTGCTGATGATCGTGATCCCTATTCCGATTTCCATAGTGGATATTGTGGGCAAGGCTCCTCCACTCTTCGCGGTTCTACGCAGGTGGAGAGTCAAGGTCACCCTAGTATCGGACGTCAGTGATATTTGGTCACTCCAGCGCATTGGTGACCTACCTTTGCTTCTTCAGTCAAACACTGCGACCAGTGACTGAATTTCTTCAAGTTAGACTCCTCAGTTTGGCGAACAACGCGTTCAAAGTATCTTAAGAGTCATTAAGAATTTTAATTTCGTCCAACGATGATCTTGCAATCTTGCCCTTGCAACTATATAGGGTGGTTCCGATGAAAAGATTAATTATTCTCCGTACCAGCATTTTAGCATAAGGGGCCATCCATAAATTACGTCACATAATTTCATGATTTTTTGATACCCCCCCCCCCCTGTCCCTTGTCGCACAATGTCACATTTCTCTACTCCCCTCACCCCCCCCCCCCCACCTTAAGGTGTGACGTAATTTATGGATGGCCCCTAATAACTCAATATCAATTTTATGTCATTCAAAATTTGCTTTGATAAATACCTAAGTACATTAAAAAAATCTCAAACTCGTGATGAAAAAACTATTAAAATTATGTACTTTTTGTAATTAATGTCGAAACAAAATAAGAACGTAATTTTTTTTTTTAAATATATTAGTTTGTAAGACCCATAGACATCAGAATGAATAGACTAGAAGATACAGGTGAGGGGTAAAACCAAACTATGGGGGGCGAAGAGAGGAAAGATAATGTGATTCGTTGAAAAATCAATCTGACAGTATATAGGCATCTCGCATTATAATATCACCATTTAGTTCATAAAAGCAAAATCTGCTTTGAATGAATAGAGCGCGAATTGCTTGCCACGTTAATAACATATTTGCTAAGGCCAAATGCTTGCCCCAAAAACATTCGCCCCAATTCACATAGCAATATTTTGTTGCCGTGTTTAGTTAAGACACTTTTACAAATGTTTCATAATTTACTTACCCCTGTAACCAGCGACGAGGACACTGGAGAACCGCCCACATTCGCTATGTCTGTATAATATGTACCTATAATGTATAGCGCAAGCTGCCGTTTTTTGCGTGTTATTTCGTAAAACGTATGGACGTTAGTTTCACGCTGTTCACTACAAGAATGATGACGTCACATATTTTAGATACAAGCGTGGATCTCTCCCCTCCCCATGGAGCGAGCTGGCGCCAAGGCGGAGCTATGGCCGGTTCCATGGGGAGGGGGAAATATTACGTTTTAATCACTTAGGGCAGGTCCAGATATATTCATGGTAAGACCGTAAATAAATTAAGTATTTTCGTCACAAAACAAGGGCACTTTTTTTAAGATTTTATTTGAACTAAAATTAAAATTCTGAAAAGTAGCTTTCCCAAATAATTTATTGATTTATTTTACTGCATGATTATATGATTTGAAATGTATGTTGTATAATACAAAATTTTGTTTGAAAATTTTAAAAATCTACCAACGACTTACAGTCTTTCGAAATCAATTTATAACTGTAGAAAAGAGTCAATACGTCTAAAATTTGATTTGAAAATGAAATATTTCCGGTTTTGATACGCTGTAGGCAGATAGGGAGGCGTCTACTAATATCTACAGGAATTCCAAAAACTGTAAAAATTGAACTAATATCTATGAGAATCAAAGTGTTGACGAATATCTACAGCTCAAACTGTTGATTAATATCTATGAGAACCAAAGTGTTGACGAATATCTACAGCACTGGCAGAGGTTGGATTTGCAATTGTTTATAGCATATTGGAATAACGTAATATTGCGTATGCAGTTTAAAAAACTTAATTTATGTAAATATGTATGTAAAAATCCCTAATATCGGACTATTGGACACGTTTAGCTGATTAGTCCAACCTACGCTCTATAGATATTAGTTCAACAATTATTATAAGCAATAATTATCAGCCTGAAACACTCATCCACATTGAAAAATCTTCCGAGAAAAGATACATGACGCCAACGGGACTTGAACCCGTGTCCTCTCGATTGCCGGTCGATTGCTCTGACCACTGAGCTATGGCGGCTTATCTCGTACCCGCCAAATGATTCAATATATGCTAGTGTTTCATTCAACAATTACTGCTTATTATATTTTTTCCACCTGAAAACAACCAACTTTATTTACGGGTTCAAGTCCCGTTGGCGTCATGTATCTTTTCTCGGAAGATTTTTCAATGTGTTTCAGGCTGATAATTATTGCTTATAATAATTGTTACCCTTTGTGCTATGCATAAAAAATCTTGTCTTAAAAACGTTAGTTTTACAATTAAAAATAATAATTAATATTTGACAAGTTTAAGTATTTCCCCAATAAATGAAGACATAATTTGTCTCGACGCCACCTAGCGAGGGACTTAACACTTACAATGTTTCTCTCGCAAAAATAAAGTTGGTTGTTTTCAGGTGGAAAAAATATAATAAGCAGTAATTGTTGAATGAAACACTAGCATATATTGAATCATTTGGCGGGTACGAGATAAGCCGCCATAGCTCGGTGGTCAGAGCAATCGACCGGCAATCGAGAGGACACGGGTTCAAGTCCCGTTGGCGTCATGTATCTTTTCTCGGAAGATTTTTCAATGTGGATGAGTGTTTCAGGCTGATAATTATTGCTTATAATAATTGTTACCCTTTGTGCTATGCATAAAAAATCTTGTCTTAAAAACGTTAGTTTTACAATTAAAAATAATAATTGATATTAGTTCAACCTAAGCTCTGTAGATATTAATCAACACTCTGAAGTTTATAGATATTAGTTCAACATATGAGCTGTAGATATTCGTCAGACATACAGGCTGTAGATATTAGTATCTGGAGTCGGCAGATAGTTGAAAGCCTATTGTGGATGCCTGTCTCTTCCAGAATGGACATATAATGTGCGTCTGGCTGTCCAGAAAAGTTGTAACTTACATAAATGCATTAAACACTAATTCTAATATTTGTTGGTATTTTTACCTTACGGATATTATGCGGTTAACACAAGGCCGGAAATGCATTGCATAATATGATATACCTGCATTTAATACATGTAGAATGTATATGTTAATCAGTAGTTTACATATATTGACAGGCACACATCATTCAAGTGAGTTAAGTGGAACACGAAACCATATTGAGAACGTGGCTACATTTACAGGTGACCTCTTCAAGTTACAATTTACTTAGATAGATTTGCACTAGATTGCGTCCATTCGTTGCAAAGGGAAGCCAGAAGGCTTACGAACATTTTATAGTAAAGTAACATGTTATTAACAGAGTGAACAAATACGTCGGTTGCCCACCCAGGAGTCGAGGGTCAATCCTGTGCCAGCTACGAGGACTCCAGATACCAATATCTACAGCCTGTATGTCGGACGAATATCCACAGCTCCTACATGTTGGACAAATATCTATGGACTTCAGAGTGAGGACTAATATCTACAGAGGGCAGCTGGAGCAAGAGGCTGTACGGAAAACCTAATCTAACATAAGTGAACGTACCCATACTACGTGACCAACTTTTTGCAATTTTCAAACCCCCCCCCCCCCCCGGTGACCAAAATCCTAAGCAACCCGCCGCTCATTTGTATGGAGCGTGACATTTTGAAGACCCCCCCCCCCCCTAAACGTGTCACGTAGTATGGGTACGTTCCCTAACCTAACCTAACCTAACCTACGCAATATTACGTTATTTCAATATGCTAAACATAATTGCAAATCCAACCTATGCCAGTGCTGTATATATTCGTCCTCACTTTGGTTTTCATAGATATTAGTCAGCAGTTTGAGCTCACTTTAGTTCTCATAAATATTAGTCCGATTTGTTCCTACAAGCGCTCGCCCCTCTCCATATTTATTATTTACTAGCTGACCCGGCCACGCGTTGCTGTGGCTAATAAAACACTTGGTAAAATCCAACCTTTGTAACCACCGCCGTCTTTGAGTTTATCGCGAAGAGACAGACAGATGCCCCGGAGGACTTTAATGTATAATACGTAGAGATGGTGTGAAAGATTATAATAATGTGCATGAAATACTTGGGGTAACTAACGTATTTAAGTTAATAAGGATTAATACTGTATCCGTCTAAATAACTTTTCGTGACCATTTTTTTAGAAGATAGAATAGGTATAGTAAGCTATCCGTAAAAGATAAACATATGCCACCGCGGACTTTTTTGTAGATCTATAAAAGAGGAATATTCCACCATGAATTATTTTGTTATATCCCAAAAGGATTAGGCAGTGTTTTCGATGAAAGCTACCAAGCGGCTTGACTTTTTCTGACAAACAATTATCGTTATATAAGTTTTAAGATTTTCACGGCCAGAAGCATTTTCGTTATATGTTTTTGGGGTGTTGTGCCGTGTTGCGCTACCTCCTTCTTTAGCCAACGTTTCGGACATCGTTGCAGTGTCCATCATCAGGGCAGATCCGGCAGATCCGGTAGATGTGTGTACACATCTACCGGATCTGCCGGATCTGCCCTGATGATGGACACTGCAACGATGTCCGAAACGTTGGCTAAAGAAGGAGGTAGCGCAACACGGCACAACACCCCAAAAACATATAACGAAAATTATCGTTATGTTTCAACCAATTTACACAAATCCTTGACAAATTACATACCTAAACCTTCCTCACGAAACACTCTATCTATTGGTGAAAACCGCATGAAAATCTGTTCAGTAGTTTTCGAGTTTATCGCGACAGACAGACAGACGGCGCGGGGGACTTTACTTTATAATACGTAGAGATACTGTAGTGGCTTTTTATGCCTACTGTGACGGGCTTGGCGTCGCGTTCGAGTTCCACCCATGTTCGATTCCTCGGCTGGATAAGTCCTCCATCACCACACAAGTAATATTTTCCGCTTATTGTGGTGGTTGTAGGAGATTTTCAAATATTGTCAGATTATTCGAAACCCGGGAAAATTTGTCTTTATTTAAAAAAATTTCTTCGACACCTCCTTTGAAAAGTCATTAAAAGTGATGAAAAACAAATAATAAAAAATAATGACTCAAAAAGTGTCGAAATTGCATGATTCTGAGTTGTCATGGAACCATGAAGAAAACCAGAACCGTATGAAGCACTTGTCCGCAGCATCCTGGAATACAGCTTCATTATTTGGGCCCCCTCTGAACAAAACCATATCCTAGAAATAGAAAGAGTACAAAAAAGGTTACTTGTAGGTATATAGGTATATGAGGGAATATACATACTACCCATTGCTGTATCCATCGTTGTTTTTAACAGGAATGCTCGATCTTAATACCTTAAAAGCCCGCTGAAAAATATTTTTGGGGAAATATTTTTTTAAGCTGATCTCCAGTACTGCACTGAATCCACCTATGTTGAAGGAGTATTATGAAGCGTATACTCGTGGGAGATCCCACGCACTTTTTTATGCTCCGAAAGCGAGAACTTCTTCCTTTCAGTATGCGCCATTAAAATGAGCATTCAACTGCTTGACGATTCTGCATTTAGCATCTTATAGAGAGTTCAGTAACCATCTTTTGACATACGTCACAACATAGTGACACTTTTTTATTTTTTTTACATGAGCTCCACATAGGAGGCCCTGAGGAAAATAATTTCTATCATGGCCTATGTCATCTTTGGGGATGCTGAGTGGAGGGTTTTTTAAGGAAAGGAAGGAGAGGAGAGTTCTGGGAAGGAAAAGGGTTTAATGGGAGGGTATAGGAATCTGGGGTTCAGTGTTTCTTGGTCATCCGCCTCCTAGACCTAGACAAACCTCACCCCATGAACCCGGGCACCCCTGCTAAATCACCAAACGTAGCGAATCACTTGGGGTGACCTATGGCAGAGGTGTTGGTTATCCAACTGCCCCCAATGACTTTTTTTTCCTTCTTTTAAATTTTGTAGTCTTCTCCGTAATAATTTGTTGTATAACTGTTTTATGGAGAACCTGAAAAAATAGATAAATAATAAACTAGGTACATAGAGATTCTTACAAGTGAGAAGTGATTCTTAGAGTTTCGTGCGCATAGCATAAGCGCCGCTCGTGATTACCCGCCGTACTATTTTGTCAGTGTTCGTACAAGACGCTACGCGTAGACTACGAGTTTGACGTCCATTGCACGTAGGCAGCGCCGGATCTGCCATACGTTCAAAAACGTGCAAAAAACCTGGCGCCAACTCCGTAGGGGCGCCGTGAGAAAATAAATATTGTATTAAAAATTTGTCATAATATTCCCTGAATCGTTTAAAAATTACCCATAGTACGAAATAATTATTACGCTCTAGCAACACTTTCCAAAGATACAGACTGCGCACGCATCTGGTTTTAATTCAACGAAATTCAACGATTTACGAATTTATAGTCAGTTACAGAATTTTTTTACAAATTCCATATATTTAGTTTAAACGTAAGATCTATTTTTCCATATCTTTTACTGTCTTTTACGACGAATGAGTGCGATCCAAATTCATTAACCAATCACAGCGCCGTACTTTTATTCAACAGAACAAACAAACCGACGGCGCCTTTCAAAGTGCTTTTGCACGATTTAAGTCTCTAGGAGAATGTGGTTAAAGACCATTTTCTTATGAAATCTTCAGTTAATTCAAAATTCCATTAGCATAAACATCGCACGGTTTGCAAGGTTGCAACTTGTTAACAGTTTCATCATTGTTTTGACAGTTGAAGTTCCATGTACCTATAATTAATTTCTATTAGATTTGTTATTTTACAGTCAGTAATAATCAGTGTAAGCGTCTTTCGTAAGCCGTTGATACCATAGATACGTTCGTGTTTGTTCGCTCAACACAGAACACAGGGGAAATGAAAATGCAAGGTACAAATTTGAGGTTATATTATTAGATTTTTTAATTTATAACTACATTTCTATTGGTTGTTAGAGGTTGTGGATTGTGGATTGTGGATTGTGGATTACAATGAATAGAACAATAATTTAAAAAAACTTTCAGGCTCTCAGAATCTAAAACTTAGAATTAAAGAGCATAATGACATAAAAAACTCGTTTCCATTGGGAATTTTTTAATTCCAATTTCTCCAGCACCGATAAAAAATGATGTCCCGCGCAATGACGTTACAATGGTCCCGAACACATCTAAACAGATATCTATCGCACAAATTCCTCCGGTCGAATTATTAGAAGATAAAAATAACGTTACTGATAGCAGTTTAAATTTAATTCTGTTTTCAGAGCTTGAATTGAAAGATCCCGGATGCTGGCCAAAGTTATCTCAAAATTCCATTAGTTTATTAGTTCAGGAAGGTCCTGTACAATTGAAAGGTTTTGATTTTCCTATTACGAACAAGCGTAAATTTAATACTAAGTATTATTACAAGAAACTGCCTAATGGAGAAGAATTACATAGATCGTAACTTATTTATTCGAAAACTTTAGATAGGGTTACACCCTTTATATGTCTTGATTTTATTTGATAAATTAGTGTAAAAAAAAAATATATATATTAAAAAAAAAAATTGGGGTAAACGAATTTTAAATCAAAATAAAAATTTAGGGGGGGGGGCGCCATCGGTACCTACTGCACAGGGCGCTAGATTTCGTAGATCCGGCCCTGCACGTAGGGTTGCCATAGGTCCGGAATTTTCGACTCCAGATACTAATATCTACAGCCTGTATGTCGGATGAATATCTACAGCTCATATGTTGAACTAATATCTACGAACTTCAGAGTGTTGACTAATATCTACAGAGCTAAGGTCGGACCAATATCTATGACGGCCCCAGTGTTGACTAATATCTACAGAGCGTAGGTTGAACCAATATCTACAGAGCATGGGTTGGACTAATCAGCTAAATGTGTCCAATAGTCCGATATTAGGGATTTTTACATACATACTTACATAAATTAAGTTTTTTAAACTGCATACGCAATATTACGTTATTCCAATATGCTATACAAACCATTCTAACCAATGTTATGAAGACTCCAGATACTAATATCTACAGCCTGTACGTCGGACGATTATCTACAGCTCATATGGTGAACTAATATCTACGAACTTCAGAGTGTTGACTAATATCTACAGAGCTAAGGTCGGACGAATATCTATGACGGTCCCAGTGTTGACTAATATCAACAGAGCGTAGGTTGAACTAATATCTACAGAGCGTAGGTTGGACTAATCAGCTAAATGTGTCCGATATTAGGGATACATATATAGGGATACATACTTACATAAATTAAGTTTTTTAAACTGCATACGCAATATTACGTTATTTAAATATGCTATACATAATTGCAAATCCAACCTCTGCCAGTGCTGTAGATATTCGTCAACACTTTGGTTCTCATAGATATTAGTCAACAGTTTGAGCTGTAGATATTCGTCAACACTTTGGTTCTCTTAGATATTAGTTAGATTTTTTCAGTTTTTGGAATTCCTGTAGATATTAGTAGACGCCTCCGAATTTTCCGAACAAGCTCCCTATTACGTTGTTCTATAAACTTATGAACCTATAAACTCATTATTCTAAAAACTTGTTCCTTGTAAAACTTGTTAATTATTATTTTGTAATGTATAGTATGTGTTTGTGTGAATGAATGTAATGTATATGTAAGTATTATATTATCAATGTTGTGTTTGTCTTTAATTAGTGATAGCATCAACCATGTTTAGTGTAATTGTATCTGTGAAAGCTTTGATGTAAATCACTGGTGACAAACCTAATAAAAAAAATATATATAAAATAAAAATAAAATAAATTTTAAAAAAAGTCCGGAAATATCGGTCTCTGTCCGGAATGCGGGGAGAATCCTAAGCAGTCCGGAATTTCTACAATTAAGTGGAGATTGATATAAAAAATGAAATAAACCAAATTATTTTTATTACAAATCAAAGTAAAAACATCACTTCTGATATTTAATGCTTCCAGAAATATTGTTCAACACTTTCGAATCTTTAATAACAGTTTTGTAGAACATTTCGCAAGTCATATTTTTTTAAATTATACTATGTTAAGAGAATCGACTTGACAGACTCAACAGAAAGCCTGTTCCTTTCTTTTGACCATTAGGTTCCCAAAGAAAAGACCCTTTCAACATTGGTATTTTGTGCCTGCATCGCAAATATATAAATTACTCGAAAACAATATTAAAGTGAGTAAGAATCAAATAATTTTGAAATAAACATGAAAGAAACCTTGTTGATCAGAATTGAGAGTAGAGCATAAGTTAGCATAAGTACAGCATAATATTGTTTTCATTCCATTGAAGTGCCATTTAGGTGTCATTATTTAAATTCAAAATTTTAACCTCACTTAGGGCTCTTTCAATTTAGACGTTTCGTGTCGGACTTGGTCGGACTGCTGCCGCACGTTTACTGTGCCGCTGGTTATAACCCGCTGCCGTGCTGCTGCCGTGCCGCTGCAGTACGGTAGCAGTCCGATACCAAACGCCTAAATTGAAAGCGTTTCTGACTGCCGTGCGTTTGTATGCTAGTGATGTTTAGACGTGGGTCGTTTGATGTTTTAAATTCATTTTGAACATATAAGATGTTTAAATTGGCCACTACAACATGTGCATGTGCCTAGTGTGATGGCCAAAAAACTATCCATTTACTGTAATGTATAAACTTTACTGAATAAAGAACATTAAAAAAATAATAAATAATAATAATTATTATTCTGAATTTGCCAACCATATTTTGGAAACAAGTCATTCTTTTGATATTAATAAAGGTCTTAATATTTTACATACTTACACTACGGGCATACAATTAGATAATTTAGAAATTTTAGAAATTAGAAAAAGCGTTAATAGTAAATTAAATATTATAAATAACCAAACATTTTTTAAAAATAGCCATCTCTTAAATTTATTTTCTTATTAATAATTATAATAATTATAATTATTGATTTTGTTAATTAATCGCGTCTCCTTTTTAATATTTTTGTCTATGTTCTAATTTATTCTTATTTGTCTTTACTTGTTTGTCATTTATTTTTTAAATTAACATCTTTCCTGATAAAGGTAACATTGTTATCGAAACATGTAGATTGATTATTAAATATAGTGGTGTAAACAAAGTAATATATTTTTCATTATATAATAATATTTGATTTAAATAAATAGTTACCTGCTGAGTTTTTTTCACCAGTACTTAGTTTTATTTTTAAAATCCTCTATAAATTTTTCACAGATACCTTCCCAAGCATTTTTTGTTTCCGTGCGATTACTGTGTTTGTCGCTTTTGGAGTTCCATATAGCAGGGCGTATTTCAATTTCATTTATAACTTCTTCCACGTTTATATCATCCATTTTAAGCAAACAGTAAACGTGAAAATTCGATGAAGCTAGCTCTCAGCTCTCAGCTCTCAGCTCTCACGTCTTGTCACCGCACTATTTGGCACTATTCAACAGCGAAATGAACACGTGGAGCTTGAGACTTTGCCGTCCTGCTGTCGAGCGTTCTCGGTACTGACGCCGCACTGTTGCCGCACTGTTGCCGCACGGTGCATTTTGTAAGAAAACAAATGACCGTCCGTGCGCCGTACGACAAACGCACTGCTTCGGCACTGCAGCCGTCCGACATGAAACGTCTAAATTGAAGGCGCACTTAGACTTGGTTAACAATTTTATAATGTACGCAAAATAATATTAGTATTAAAGGCAATATTGTTACAATAATATTTCATTAATATAAAACGATTAATATAAAACTTACCAACACCATTATACTAAGTACCATTGAACCACAGAATGCACCTCATTGTGATTCGTCACCTTCATATTTATGTGTGAATCGTATTGTGTGTATGCACAAGTAACATTTCGGCACCTTGCTGCCCAAGGTTCTAACTGGTTACGTTTTAAGATTTTCACGGCCAAAAGTATATTCGTGTGAGGCCACTGCTTGTCACGGTTATTTTGTACCGGTGAAAGTTAGCGGAGCTGGCGACACGGTATCTCTTCCAAGTAAATAAGCACACATTTCACCACTAATTACACACCTACAGGATCTGCACAATCTGCCCTGATGATGGACACTGCAACGCTGTCCGAAACGTTGGCTAAAGAAGGAGGTAACGCAACACGACATAACACCCCGAAAACAAATAACGAAAAAGGATTCTGACATTTTTTTCTAAATTAATCTTTGAATGCAAAACCATTTCTTTGGCTCATTTCTATAACCAAAATATTTTTCGAAGCCATCTGTGTTGAAATTCCGTAGAAACTTGTTTAACTATGTTCTAACATTAAGCTTCTAAAGGTTCCATTTATTTTGAAAGATTCTAACTTCACTTTGAACCTTTTGCAATCGCCATTTTGTTTGTATCTGACATTTAACTTTGTTACAGTGTATAGTGTATTAACGTATTTGCAAATCCCTTATCTATGGTCAATTATCAATATTTGCGAGCACGGTCTACGAATGTTGACCGACGATTGATAAATTTTAGTGCGGCCTCCATAGTATCAGATAAGCTTCGGTTAACATGAAAAATTATTGACTTATTTAATAAACGTATTGAACTAACGAAGCTCTTAGATATGAAAGAAGTTGTGTACGCGATCCATGGACTAAAACAATGCATCTAAGACGGAATCAATTTATTTCGTTCGATCTATTGTTGAAATATGTACAATACTCTCGTTATAGCCCATTCACATGGTTCATTTATCTTTCATTTCATGATTTCATTCCGCCTCTTTCCCTCGAAATGAACCGTGTGAACACGAAAGTGAAAAGAGACAGTGCCGAATGAAGCATTCCAACAATGTTGGAATGCTTCCTTCGGCATTGTTCACTCGCAACCGGAATTTGACATCACGTGACGTGAATGATGTGTGAGAACCATTGAGGTATAATAAATAGAGAAGCAAACTTCATTACCGCGCTTCAAAAAAAGCGTAACCATTCTAAAACCGCGCCGACGTAGCTCTGAGAACACGAAACATTTTAACAAAAATACATTTGTCTCACTTACACAAGTCACGAGAATAACACTGCCGCCAGGATTAGATAAAGACAGAAACCCAAACCTGTGATGGCGCGGTAGTGTTGCATACCTTATGAAATTTTACCCAAAATAAGCAATAAAATAGAGGGGTTTTTTAACGTTAGTTTGTAATAAGATAAACTAATTTAAATTATTTTAAATATGTGTTTTTTTATTATATGACTAAAACTAAGCATAACTAATGAAATAATTAAGACATTTTTTGTTTAAATATTTTGTATTTTACCAATAGACATTACAAAACTAACAGTATCTGAAACCTATGCGGAGAACAGTGGCGCACACAGAAAAAACATTCGGGGGGGGGGGAGGTTTACAAAACATAAAATGCATGCTGTATCCATATCTATTCAAACGTTTATATACTAATGTATAGTGTATATCAGAGGTTCCTAGCCTTATCTGGCTCATTGCGCACTATCCAAGTATAGTATTCTTTTTAACGCCCCTCCCCCCTTCATTATAATTTTTTTTTTAATGTGAAAGTTTTATTACATTTGCAAGGGGAAGCTCATCAACGTCCCAGTCAGTGGTGCGATATCGCCCCACTTGGGAATCACTGGTGTAAATAAACAAAACAACCATTAAATTAAATTTTAAATGACAAGATTTTTTTTTAAGTAGGCTCGAGTACATTTCTTCGCGCGGTGCGAAATTATTTGACTCTGAATAAGCCATGACAGTTTACATCAGCAATTAATATAATTATAAAATTATGTAACATAAAATAAATATTATAATACAATTTTAAAATTTACTTAACCAAAGTTAAATATATTCATCAAGGGACTAGTGCACGCAAATTTCAGTTTTCTAAAAATGTGAAATACACGAAATATTTAAAATCAAAGGTTACCTCCATAGTCACTTATTTCATAAATGATGTATTCTCCTATTAATATGGGAAAACCAAAATGACTTTTTAGTGGCAACACTGAACCTATATTATGGAATTTGACATTTTATTTCAATTTCTGTGCTTTTTAAGTAAATATGAATATGTAAACAATAAAGTTACGCGTGGAAAGTAATTCCGCTTGATTTATTATGTTTTTCTGACCTTGAATTGCATTTCTTCACGACGCATTTAACCATTTTAAAGATAGTTTTGATCGCGTACCGTCCGGTTGAACTTGGTCGGCGTCTCAGTGAGCACTAAACTGACGTTAGCTGAGCATCTGCTTTTGGACATATGTACGGTGGCAACGCTTTGGCGCGGTCATTAGTCATCTATGTATATATATCAATGGTGAGAACACTCAAGTGAACAGTCTTTCACTCGCGAATTAGTCGGCCGAGAATGTTCTCGGACGAGTAGCCGGAGCGACTTAAACGTCAAAATGCTCCGTTTAGTTCGCTTTTCGAAATAACTCCTACACGTCTTATAGAAATCGTTGTTTCTCCCTTACTATCATAGTGAACTAAACGGTATTGAAAAGAGAAAATAATTCTCTATATATTCAATATAACAATTAACCACAAAATAATACGAATGTACACTTTTATGGAACCAAAGATTCTAATCGAATTTGAAAAAAAATTATGAAACATTGTGAATTTTTTATGAATTATTTTTATATTAAACGACAAAAAAGTGAGGTGACAGAAACGTTCATAATTTATTTGTCTAACAAAATATGTGTGTTTTTATATATTTTTTTGTTACCAGTAATTTTAGTTAGAATAATAGCAAGGAGAGCCATTTTTTTAACTTTTAAAAGTTTCCATTAAAAATTATTCTATTTAAAAAATTACGTGGTTATTTCTAATAATAAATTTTGGAAGCATATTTCATCACCTTTCCAAAACAGTTTTTAGTTTTTGGATACGTTAATAAATATTCCATTTATATGGATTTTATTGCAAGCCGAGGACTATTTTGGAATAAAAAAAATTTCGTGGTGCAAAAATACTGGTAGATACCAGTTTTCAGGTTATTATTTAACCATTTGTTCATTTTATGGTGCTGAAATTTATTTGCTGTTTACAAAAATCGCCAATTTCTCTTAATTTAGTTCGACGTTATCGGAAATGTCAATTGAAATCGCAAATATTCCCGAACTTAGCCGTCAGCGCCGGACGAATTCCAATGCGCGCCGCGACTACGCTCGACGACTTCGTAGCGAGAATGTCGAGTGAACTCTTCCTTCGAAGGAACCGTGTGAACACGCGGTGAAACGAGAATGGAACATTTCATCGGGTAAACCTTCATCCGAGTGAACCATGTGACTTCAGCTTTAGTGTCAAAGAGTAAATGCGTACTGCCATGCATGTTTAGGTTAGTATTATAAATCAACATTGCCAATTTTTTAATATTTTTAAGTAATTGCTTAGCGTTTGACATTCCGCTGTGTTAATTTATGGAAAATACCTTTAGTGTTGTCTACGTCTATTGATTTCTTGTTTTCAATGGTAAAACCGTGCTCGGTCATTTTATATCAAATGACCGTGCTAGAGCTCCTGAACAAGTTAAAGTGAGGTTAAAACCCTGCCCAACCAAAGTGACGATTAGGTGAAATGTGTGAGTTTGTATGCACCTTTATTCGAGGACCTTCACAGGCCTTTACACCCAGAATCCGAGGACTCAT
Source organism: Limnephilus marmoratus (assembly GCA_917880885.1). Lineage (NCBI taxonomy): Eukaryota > Metazoa > Arthropoda > Insecta > Trichoptera > Limnephilidae > Limnephilus > Limnephilus marmoratus. The sequence continues at coordinate 24,990,301 of OU862930.1, read as the reverse complement.
ACGAATCCGAGGACGTCCTCGGATTCGAAATGCGAAAAACTGAATATGTACCTATAATCTATGCGTTCTGATTGGTCAACTGTCGAAATTTTGGGCCAATCGGAGAGAGTCCTCATTTTCGTTGTGAAAAATATCGTGTTTAATTTGGCTAGTGTTTCATTAGTACGGGTGTGTGACCACCAGGGCGGCGCCGCTAATGCTGGAAATCACACACAGACCCGAAACCGAGGACTCCCTCAAAGTCCTCGGTTTCGTGTAAAAGGTGCCGATCACCGGAATGTGAACACCAGGAGGCGCTGCAAGCTCGAGTGTCAAGAAATCTCACCTACGCCCTAAACCGAGGACCCGTCGTTCGAAATTCCTACGTGCATGTGAATATAATAAGTATTGCACTATTAAGATTGTGCCGACAAGGAATTCAGTTTTTGACAGTTGAAACAAAATTCAATATTGCGTTTAGTTCGTATTATATGTTCTGTAATACTGTTTAATTCGCTGTACGGTATTGTAATATTTAATAAGTAATTAGGACACCTGCTCAAGTATTTGATTAATCCGGTCATATATTCTTCTTTCACTTCATTCTTCGTTAATCCGCTCTATGACCCTATTACCTACACCTCACAAAAACGCCTCTGTCTGAATTAAGGACAAGGGAAGAATATCGCCACCTGGATGGGTGATGTTGTCAAGCGGGTTAAGGAGGAGCTGTAGGAAGGGTTTTGTTAATGCGGATCTTGAAGAGTCGGAAAAAATTACTGAAAAAATTACCAAACGCAGAGTAACATTATCATCAAATAAAACATACATACATACATTCGTGCGATATTATTGTATTATATTATAAAGAGCTTATGATTGTTAGTCCAGTCAAGGAAGGAGGTGTAGAGTGCGTGAGCAGGGACCTAAGCGATTCCTTCAGAAACTTGTTCAGGGTGCTTAGGGTGTGAACATACTAAAAGTCCTGACGTCTAGGTGTCGAGCTAGGGGGCGGAGGGGGAAGGGGGGAAGGTCCCAATTTTCGGATTTCCGCTTGTATCTCAAAAACGGTGCGTTGCAGAGGAAATTTTTTTAACAATAAATAAAAGTTTATAAAATTCTCTACATCTTTTATTTTATATGTAATTTTCTAAATCGCAGCCGTTTTTGAGTTACACGCTCCACAAATGTGGATATTTTGGAATAAAATCATTTTACCTCACATTTTTCATCAAACATTACTTCATATCGTCTAAAATATTTATCACACATAGAAATTTATTTGAAAGAAGTTGTAAAAAATTTAATTCCCTTTTAAAATATGTATACATATGCACATAAATCTTCAACCAGTAAATATTTACAGCAAATTTTTAGTTTTTTCGTAAAATGTCGCCATTTTCAGAAAAAAACTGTTTTAATCTTATTACTGACACACAGCTTTTGTTCGTTCACCTAATAATATGTGTGACCACACTTTAAAGCCAGTTATTAAATAAAGTAGACGAAAATCATGTTATTTTTAATGTTTTCATATTTACGAATTTCTATGTGTGATGAATATTTTAGACGATATGAAGTAATGTTTGCTGAAAAATGTGTGGTAAAATGATTTTTTTCGAAAATATCCACATTTGTGGAGCGTGTAACTCAAAATCGTCTGGGATTTAGAAAATTACATATAGAATAAAAGTGGTAGAGAATTTTATAAGATTTTATTTATTTTTAAAAAATTTTCCTCTGCGATGCACCGTTTTTGAGATACAAGCGGAAACCCGAAAATTGGGACCTTCCCCCCCCCCCCCCTCCTCCCCCCCCCCCCCCCTAGCCACCACCTAGACGTCAGGACTTTTAGTATGTTCATACCCTAAGCACCCTGAACAAGTTTCTGAAGGAATCGCTTAGGTCCCTGCTCACGCACTCTACACCTCCTTCCTTGACTGGACAAATAATCATAAGCTCTTTATAATATAATACAATAATATCGCACGTAATACCCGTTGACTGATGGTTGCATTTTGCGAGAGACATGTGGTATCTTGTTCAAACCCTAAGGCCCTCCGTTCATGGAGATACTTACAATCTACGTAATTGTGACGAAACCACAAGTACCCTGCTGATATACCACTTTTTAATGCTAGTCTCCGTACATGGCGCTATCCGAAATGTACTGAACTTGATCATTTTTCACGTGCAGCCGTGGAGTGAACACGCTGTCATGCGATGTCATATGACTTTTTTTCCAACATCAATCCATGCCTTTTCCACTAAATCTTTACTTACGTATTCTGGTAAAGTATAGTTATGTAAACATGCATTTTTTCCACTTCCAGAACAAATCTAACATTACTTTCATGTTCCGACACCATTTTTGTCAAACGTCAAACGAATAAGTATCAGACACAAATTATGCGAGCGTCGCGTGCGATCAGCATTGTCGGTATCGTGATACTGATTGGGAACCGACAGCCACCGCGTAGGGCCGTGAACGGGCACCAGCAAAATCGTACGGGGGGTACTTACGATCGGCGCGTATGATACGCGCACGAGGATCGAGTATCTTGTAAGTATCTCCGTGAACGGAGGCACTAAGTAAGAATACTATTTCGCTGGAGACCTGTCGTCGGATCAGTTCGGAAGTTTTCGGTACTTTCCGTATTACGAACGCCGATTACTAGCCGATCTGCTATTGCACCGGGCGCGCGGGTGGGGGGGTGCACTGCCTGTCGGGTGTCAGCCGTAATGATCTCTTACCAAATTCATATATATTTAGATAGGCAATTCAATTTAATTTTGAACATTTTTTAAAGTTTTGTGCAAATTTATATTTTAAATAAAATATTTGGGAATACGATGAGGCGTATAATTTTATTGCCTGTTCACCGCACGAGTGAACGTTAGAACGAGCCGCGCCTGCTTCCAAGATACGTGTAAGAAATTCGTTCCACACTATTTCGAGGACCCAAGACCTCCAAAAACTACAGACCACTAAAACGAGGACCTTCCGAGATCCGTGTATTTTACGTATGTGTAATCCTGAATACGTGGACAGGCCTCGGATATGGGAAGTCCTCAGTTACCGGGTGTGTATTCCGGTTTTTTGTGGACCGTTTTCTAGGTGCTTACCGGGTGTATGATGAAACCGAATAGACAGCAACGATCACGATTAACTTGAGTATACGTATAAGTGTAGAATACATGTCTACTTTATATAATATAACAGGACCTCGAATTCGGGTAGCCAGTTGAAGTCCTCGAAATCGGGATTGGACAAACAAGGGTGTGTTTAAGAGCCATTAACCAGCGGCCGGGAATTTAAATTTCGTCGAACTTCTTGAATCGTACCCTTGCAACTGTACAGGGCGGTTCCGTTGAGAAAGATTAATTATTCTCCATACCAGCATTTTAACATAATAACTCAATATCGATTTTAATTCATTAAAATTTTTGCTTTGATAAATACCTACATTCAAAAATGTGATGAAAAAACCACTAAAATTATGTACATTTTGTAATTATTTATTGATCATAAGTATTTACAATTTTTCAATAATGTCTAAGCAAAATAAGAATGTAAATTTTGTTTAAATATAATAGTTTGTAAGACCGTAAATAAATAACAAACTTTTTTTTACATTAACTCCACAAAGTAGGCCTCGAGAAAAATAATTTCCCTCAGGGCCTGGATAATTTCCCTCTAGGATACTGGAGGGTCTTTTTGAGGAGAGGAAGGAATGAACATTGGTCTTGAGGAGACCCATGTTGTATGAAGTATGAAGGAGGAAACACAGAGGCCGTCAAATCATTCCACAGCCGAGCTGTTGAACACAAGAACGAATCGAAGAAGCGACCTGTTCTCATGTGACAAATGTCAACCATGTACAAATGTTGGGCACGCGTTTGGCGTGTTTCCCGAGTATGCACCGGTGCCGAAGGGATCAATGAAGCTAATTCCTCGGAGCATCTTCCATTGTAATACCGGTAGAACAAGGTAGAACTGAAGTATTTTCGTCACAAAACAAGGGCACGAATATTTTTTTATGATTTTATTTGAACTGAAATTAAAATTCTGAAAAGTAGCTTTCCCAAATAATTTATTGATTTATTTTACTGCATGATTTGAAATGTATGTTGTATAATACAAAATTTTGTTTGAAAATTTAACAAATCTGCCAACGACCTATTGTGAAACCTTATTGTACTAAAAATAAACATATTTTCTCAAAATTTAAAACTTAGCTTTACTAGATAAAAAACAGTCTTTCGAAATCAATTTATAATTTTTTGTGGAACCGAATTAATACGTCTAAAATTTGATTTGAAAATGGCATATTTCCGGTTTTGTCTGGTTATTCCCTCTTAAATTGATTAATTCAATGATTGGTACTTATTTTCAAGTAGGCTCCGAATGACGCAGGTACAACACGATTCCGCCCACGTGTATAGTGAACAGTGTACAGTATATCGTACACAAACAATTGGATAATGTTAAACATCCTATTCGGGTGGCGATGATTACATTTTTAAATAATAGACATGTTATGTTCTTAAGGGCCCGCAACCCGAATTTCTACCGATTTCTTACATATCTCCCTTAAACACGTTAAGTTTTAAAGCTCTTAAAAAAATATATGTTATTCTTAAAGAAAATATCTAGACATTGCCCGCGCCAAAACGCAAATTATATAAAATTCCCTCGATGGAAAAAAAATCGCAAAGTACTATGCTTCAAAAATTATTATAAGCACGTTCGTTTCAGTTATTTTGCAAGTTATATGTATGAAAAAATTCACGGTGTTTCTTTAAATGCTGTTTAAGTCAATGCCCGCGAGATTTTTTCTCTATTTTAAACGAGTCGTGTTTTATTAAACATTTTCGCAATTTTCGCATCGATTTAGTCGCTGTAAATGTTAGCGTTCTCCTCTAACATTCGTAATTTCGTATCTCTCCATCTTCTTCTTTTTAGCCCGGTTGCGAAGTCTTAATTATAAGTGCTTAGTTGGACTCCAGATACTAATATCTACAGCCTGTATGTCGGACGAATATCTACAGCTCATATGTTGAACTAATATCTACGAACTTCAGAGTGTTGACTGTTGACTAATATCTACAGAGCGTAGGTTGAACTAATATCTACAGCTAAATGTGTCCAATATCCGATATTAGGGATTTTTACATACATACTTACATAAATTATGTTTTTTAACCTGCATACGCAATATTACGTTATTCCAATATGCTATACATAATTGCAAATCCAACCTCTGCCAGTGCTGTAGATATTCGTCAACACTTTGGTTCTCATAGATATTCGTCAACAGTTTTAGCTGTAGATATTCGTCAATACTTTCCTTCTCATAGATATTAGTTCGATTTTTTCAGTTTTTGGAATTCCTGTAGATATTAGTAGACGCCTCCCTTAGTTGGACCCATGTTTTAGGAGGGAGGAAACACAGAAGCTGGTAAAATTGTAAAGCGGAGAGCGTCTGCTGTGAACCCCTGTGTGTAGTCAATTTAAGATTAAATTATATTACTTACTAGGCAAAAGAACCTATATCGATGTTTATTTTTAGGACTGTTTACATACAAATTTAGTAGCAAACTCTCCAATTCCCGGCTTACATAGTTTATCAAACGAATATCTTCTTCTTCCTTGCGCTGTCCCACCTCATTACCTAGGTATGCTGTTGGGGTCGGATCTTCTCGTTCTCAGGTTGTAATTTCTTCTGTTCTGAGTACCGCCTTCATCCAGGCCGTTTCTCTGAAGTATTTTGGAGCATTGAGTCATCCAGGAGTTCTTCGGTCTTCCTCTGGATGACTGTCGATGAAGCTCCATAGACATTGCCTGCTTCACTGTGTGGTCTGATGGTCTCCGTCTTATGTGCCCATACCATCTCAACTGTCGTTCCTGCAGCTATTTATTTCTAGTTTATCAAAAGAATATATTCGTACAAATGATATCGACATTTTTAATGTAACACTTTCGATGTTTAATAATAATAATAATAATAATAATAATAAGTTATTTATTTCAGCCGAACAGAGCGGTGGGTGCAATACTCTGTCAGCCATATAAAAGTATAAATTACATAAAATGGATTTACATATTATGAAACAGAAAAAATAAAATAATATAAAAAAGATTTAAAAAGAAAATATATATACACATTTTAAGTACTCGTATATCTAGTACGGGGGCTTCAGATGAATTCTCCATGTTCGGTGAAGAGGCGCGCCCTGCCACTGGGCCACGGCCTGGACGAGAGTGTTCTCCGATCTTTGGTAGCGCTGTCTCACCCCGGCTATTCTGTGGCGCATCAAAGCGGCGAACCCATGTACCCTTCCTTCTGCGAACATCTGCGAGGCACTGCATCGCCAAGGTAGTCCGAATAGCGCCCTATATGCGTTATTGTATTGTACTCGAAGTGTGTTCATGACGCCTTGTGAGTACCTTGTCCATAGTTCGCCGGTGTAAAAGCTCATGCAGTAGCTCTGGAATATTTGCTTCTTCACCGGAGAACTGCACCTGTTGAATCTCCTGGCGAGCATGTTGGCTCGCACGCTTAGTACTCTTCTTTGGCGTTCTATGTCATTTTTATCATTTAGGTCATCAGTGACGACATGCCCCAAATATTTTATTTCACTGCAGATTTTGACATTGTCTCCGCCGAGGAAAATAGGTGGAATGACAGTAGGACCAGTATTTGCTTTAAACACCAGCAATGATGACTTTTTGGCATTGTACATCAAACCATGACTATCGACGTATGATTGGCAAATGGCCAGAAGTTTAACTTATGTTATTCATACATACTCCGGCAACATTGCATCCGATTCTTGCTTTGTTCAGTGTTTTACTAAGTTGTCCATATATACGTTGAACAGCACTGGGGACATTGAGCCTCCTTGCCTAACGCCGCACTTTAATTTTGCTGCTTCTGACAGGCTGTCATTCCATCTGACGAAGTTTTCCTGTTGCTTGTACCATATACTCAATATATTTACAATTTGTGGTGGTACTTGTCGGTCCGTCAGTTTTTTCCATAATTTATCATGACAAACCATGTCAAAAGCTTTGCTTAGATCTAGGAAGCATGCATATACCGATGTTTTTCTGGCTTTGTAATATTCTATTGATAGTTTCATGCTATATATGGCTGTATCAGTAGAGCATCCAGCTTTAAAGCCCATTTGGGAATCCTCTGTAGTGAGCTTGTCTTCCGTTAAATTTAAAATCACTTTTTCAAATATTCTTGCTATTATGGTGGCAAGAGATATGGGCCTGTAATTAACGGAGCATGTCAGGTTTAATTGGCGACTTTTTGGAATCGGTACTATAATTTACGGTTTAAAACATACATTGCTATAACACCGTTGTGATTTGAGACTCGATGAAATGAAAAATGACACCAAAAAGTGACAAACACATACTATACTACCCCATCTACTCTACAGGATTTAGCCCGCGAGAGAATAAGATAGAATAGTCGGTCTCCTCTTTATGCTGTGTTTCGTAGCGTAGCCTCTCCTCCCTTCGTGAACGGCACAGTACCGCACACTTGTATTTTTTTGAAATGAAAACTTCTTTAGCACCGTCGTGATTTGAAGCTAGATGAAACGAAAAATAGCGACACTAAAAAGAGAAAAACATATACATCTATGGGATTTAGCCTACGAGAGAATGAGATAGTATAATCGGTCTCCTCTTTGTGCGGTGCTTCGTAGCCTCCGCACTCTTGACTACTTTAGTTTTCTGAAGGTTTGTATTTAGCGACACTAAATAGCGCCCCTAAAAAGAGACAAACATACATTTATATGATTTAGCCTGCGAGAGAATGAGATAGTTTAATCGGTTTCCTTTTTGTGCGGTGCTTCGTGCCTCCACACTCTTGTCTACTTTAGTTGTGTGAAGGTTTCACTTCTACCGCGTATGAACTGCTCACTTGTATTTTTTGGTCAACGTAGTATTTCTGATAATTTCAGTTTATTATAATTATTTTCTTTTAAATTTTATCCAATTGTAAACCTTTATAATTTAAGAAAATGTTTTTTCAACCTATTAATTGTTTAAGTATTTCTTAACCCCTGTTAATAAATACTTCGCACATAGATGTATGGAATATGTCGCTAACCCAATTTAAATATGAAATAATTAAATCATGTATCCATGACACAAGCACTCACTAAGGAAATTCTTTGGTAAACTTCTCGTACATCGACAAATTTACTAAACTTTCTCTACCCTTCTTATTAATGTAATTAAATGTAATGTCTTAGTAAATTAATTGAAATGTTACAAACCGTCATAACTTGTAGTATTATTTAGTTATTTAAAAAACAAACAAAAAAATTATTTAACTTTCTTATCTAAAATATTAAAATCCAAATTGGACAGTTCCGAACTCCTGCAACTTGCAGAGGTACTGGAGGCACCATCGATGTAGCGGTTTGCCACTTTGCGAAACTAATACTTATGTTTTATTCTCTCTCTGGTTTCAATCCTGGGATTGGTTTGCAGCAATTTCATCTATTCGTTTCTTCCACTCTTCCCTGTCTTGTGCGGCTCTTTTGAAGTCTGCATATGATAAGCAGCGCACGTCCACCAGCAGGTCCTCCAGGTACTCTCGGCGTGGGAGTCCCCTAGCGTTTGTCCCCTCGGTCATACCCTCCATTATGGCATGCAAGAGGCCTTCTTGCCTTATTGCATGGCCGATCCATCTTGCGCGCCTTTCGGACAAGGTCCTGAGCAGGTGCCTTCCTCCTTCGATTCTTTGAAGAACCTCCTCATTTGTGATGTGGTCTCTCCAGGAAATTCCTAGTAGTCTTCTATAGGACCACATCTCAAAAGCCTCTAGTCTCCGTTTATCTCTTTCGGATAGGCACCATGTTTCGCAGCCGTACATCAAGATACTCCATACATAGGTCTTGATGAGGAGTATTCTCAGTTTCAGGTCTATATTATTCGATTTATATATTATTTTATTAAATTTATTATATTATTTTTATTAGACATGGTTAATGTTGCAATTTTGTAAACCTCTGATCACCTTACTTTAAAATTTTTGTTGTTTGTATGATTATATCATGTATCTATTTTTTATCGTAACTTATCGTTATTATATCTCACTGGACTAAAAATTTTGTTGCTTATATTTTTATTTAATTTATGTACTTTTTTATTTCTATTTTAATTTTATTTATATTATTTCCTTCTCATGTTAAAGATGTACTGCCTTTATTTATTTATTATAAACAAATAAATAAATAAATATTATTTACCCAATGTAAAAACTCCATGGACGTATAAAAGATTAAATAAATAATTTTACGATATGTTTACGAATCACAAAATTATGGAAAATTATTAGCGTTGATAAAATAAGGAAAATGTTCAATATTATTGTTCACTTAATATACGGATGCATAAATTTATGCATCCGGAGAGCTGTGGTGATGCAAACCTTTTCCTAGAAACTATAGATCAGTGATTCCCAAAGTTGTCCAGGTGGACCCACAGGGCTCCATGGGAGACTCGACGGAGGTCTACGTTGGCGTCAAGGGCGGATTTAGGGTATTTTTGTGTACTGTGGTGATTCCATACAGTACATAAATACTTAGAAGCTAAAACTGTCTTCATTAAACATTTAATTTTTCGATTGTTTCGACACTTTCATAAACCTTCCTATACATATTTGAACTTGTACTTGTACCTTCCTATACATACTCTAACAGTAATTGTTGATTTTTTACCCGTCCGACCCTTGTGCCCGCCCAGAAAAAAATTCTAGCAGTAATTGTTGATTTTTTTTGCCCGTCCGCCCCTTGTGCCCCCCCCCCAGAAAAAAATCCTGGATCCGCCCCTGGTTGGCGTGATAAAAAATGGGGGTCACAAGTTGTAAGTGGGGGTCCACGAAAATTTATCTGATTTCGATAGTAAAAAAACAAAAATGTTGGCTTGGCTTTACCTTTCAATGTGGGCAGATAATGAACGCACTACTCAAAAAAATTAAGAGAGAAAACAAAATTCCAAATTTTTCCGTGATTTTTTACAGGCTGTATTTCGGTGAAAAATGGTCGTTTTGAGACATTAAAAAAGAATTTAGAAGCTTTAAGATTCTAATTTTCAGATTTTTGGCTAAAAAATTTTTTTTTTTGTGTATTACAGATTAAAATTATTCTAAAATTACACAAAAGATATACATAACTTTAAACGAGAAAGAAGAAAAAATAAAATTACAATAATACATATTTTAGTGTTCTTGCCTAAAATTAGTCTTGAAATCTTCAAGACTAGTGTTGAAAATGTCAAGGGACCTAGAGATATCATTTAGCTGCACCATACCTCTTGTCATGTGCCTGGGCCAGAACGTCTGTTCTGCCATGTGGGATACAGAGCAAGTCGTGGTGGCGACCCTGGCAGTAGTTGTTCGGTACGAACAATTTATAGCATTTTAAGAGGTATGGGCTGTCAATGTAATAGTTTATAATTTTGAAAGCTGTTACTGTTAGGGTTCCATTACTTCTAGAATGGAGATTTTCAAAGCGCGTTTCAGATAGCAAATCCAGGTGATGCATAAATCGCTGGTATTCACCATTTTGTAGGATTTGTGCCCGGGTTCATGGGATGAGTTTTGTCTAGGTCTTGGTGGCGGATACGTTTGCCCAACCACTGCGTGGAGGGCTGGATCGGAGGAGACTTATTGAGGCAGGCGTTTTGACCTCTCCAGCCGGATTCTCCCGACCCATCGCCTTGCACCGCAATGTGAGGAATAGATTCATACGTCCGTTGCTCCTGGCCACACTAACCCCCAGATTCCTACCCACCCCTCATACCTTTTTCCTTCCCATATCTTCTTCTCTTTCCTTTCCCTTTAAAAACCCTCCACACAGCATCCTCAAAGATGACATAGGCCCCTAGGGAAATTGTTTCCTCGGGGCCTCCTGTGTGGAGCTAATGTAAAAAAAATGATCCGGTTCTAACAGTGGCGGATTATCCCTAAGGCAAACAGCGCCCTTGAGGTGATTTTCCACGAAAACGGCGCTATATAAATTAGCCAATTATTAATTATTATTAGGCACGTGCCTAGGGGCGCGAGGTTACAAAGGGGCACCGATTTAAAAAAAAAAATCCCAGAGAGGAAAGACCATCAAACAACTCTGTATCACACACTTCTTGCTTCATTCACATTCATAAATCGTCTTGTGGTTGCGTTGTGGTGCTTAGTACCGGAGGAATACTGCGGGTAGGAGATAGTTTCAAACGTAAGCTCTTTTAAATGATTTGTCGGTACACGGTCGATATACTGTCTCTTGGCATGGTCCAATTTTATTTTAGTATTTGATTCACTTGATCATGCCATGTCTTCCTTGGCTTTCCCAGACTTCTTCCACAATTCACTTCGCATCATATCATTTCTTTTCTTACCAAATAACTGTACCCAGTGGCTTAGCTAGAATGGGTGGCACCCGGGGCGGATACCGTGTTGTCCCCCCCCCCCCCCCATTAAATTTGTCAAACGCAAATTTCGACTACATAAAAAATTGGTCCGTCCTAGGGTGGGGGGGGGGTGGCTAGAGAATTGTGCTCTTGGGGGATGACACCCCCCCCCCAGCTACGCCACTGACTGTACATTTTAATCCTATCCACCAAGTGCATTTGACATGATTTTATCACTAAATGGCGCTATGAAAAAATAGAAAATTATTATTATTTTTATCGGCCTTCTATTCCTTCCGGATTTCCACAATTTAACACTGTCTTACCTATAATATACATCCATGGTTTTACGAGACACACTATTTTTTAAATTGGCTCCATTGAGGAGGTCCCGAGGAAAGTAATTTTGCTAAGGTTTCCCTGTGGAGGAACACTCCATAATGATTCACAAGCTGACTCATAATGGCGTTAAACCTTTTCATGTTCCGAATGCAGTTATACAAATTCTCAAAAGAGAGATTTAAAAATCCACCGTATGATTCTTAGAGTAGAAAAACCTTTTTCATGTCCGGACTGCAACTATTCGTGTTCTGAAAAGAGATATCTAAGAAGTCACTTGCTGACTCACAGTGGAGAAAAACCTTTTAGAATGCTATGTTCCGAATGCAACTATTTATGTACTACGAAGAGAAATCTAAAATTCACATGTTTACCCACAGTAGAGAAAAACCTTTTCCTTGTCCTGACTGCAACTATTCTTCTTCTCGAAAAAAATATCTAAAACGGCGCTTGTGACTCACAGTCATGAAAAACCTTTTTCATATCCCAACTGTGACTATTAATACGCTACAAAACGGTATCTTAAAATTCACATGTTAACCCGCAGTGAACATAACCCTTTTTCATCTCCCGACAGCAATTATTCATGTTGTATAAAGGAACTTCTTAGAAATCATTTGCAGACTTATAGTGACATAAAACCTTTTACATATTTCTACTGCGACTATTCATGTTCTTCAAAGAGGCACCAAAAAATTATATGTTTACCCACAGCGGACAAAAACTTGACCAGACCTTTTTCTGTCCCGAATGCCCGAAAGGCACTCTTATCTAATCTTCACATTTTTTAATGAGTTTTGGGAATATGTTAGAAATGTAGCAGCAGGGAGTCCACCGAAACCAGTAAAATTTTGAAAGTGATCTATGAGAAAAAAAAACGAGTGTGCTTTAGACCACACAACTGAAGTAAAACTTCTTTGGCTCCATCCATATGATAGGAAGAGATGAAGAAAATGTGCGCGCGCACTGCTCTCTCTTGCTTCTAAAGTGTGATACAGACAATAGGCCTGCACTGTGTCGATAAACGAAACGTAACTGGCTATGAGAGAAAGAGAGAAAGAAAATGTGTGCTCGCACTTCTCTCTCTTGCCCCTACAGTAATAAATACGAAACTTAACCCTAGAGTGGGCGCGCTATGAGCATTTTGCCGCCCTCTGCAAAAAAACGTTGATAATTCTTAAATCTACTGCGCATAAACTTTGCGCTTTTTAGTAGCTGCCCCCACTTTCGTTCGCAACCCGTGGCAAAAGACTGGATACCGTCAGTGCACGTAGAGCCGCTTGAGAAGGAGGTTGTTACCATCGGGTGTCGTCCGGCGGCAATTTGCTCACTGCGCGCCCACTCACGCAAGTAAAAATTGTGCTTTATATTATTTACGATTTAGCTAATCTTTGTATTTTTTATAAAGATTAGCCCAAAATATCCTCAACACTGGCCGCAACATTACTATGGATAACTTTTTTACTTCAATACCTCTCGCTGATCAGTTGCTAGATCATAGAACGGCCATCGTTGGAACTTGACGTAAAAATTAAATTCCACCTTGTTTTCTGAACACTAAAAATATGACGAAACCATCTTCGATGTTTGGGTTTGGTGAGAAGAAAGTTTTGCTGTCTCATGTTCCAGACAAGAAGCAAAAAAGTAGTATAACTATTATCAATTTTTCATGAGAATGATAGAATCGACGAAAACACCGGACCTGCTGCAAAGCCTGAAATGATTACATTTTATAATGAAACCAAAGGCGGTGTTGGTGTCGTGGATCAAATGGAAGAAGAGTATTCTGTTGGTAGAATGACTCGCAGGTGACAAATGAGGTTGTTTTTTTTATGATGAATATTGCCAGTATAAATAGCCAAATAATTTACAAAGCCTATACTGAACACTTGATGCTACGCCGACAGTACTTGCGGGAGATTGCGATGGTCCTGGTTAAGCCATATATGACCGCAAGGTCTTCTGTAGATACCTTAAATATTCCTCTGAGGAACCAAATTGCTCGCTTTGTTCCTATAGAACAAGTATCATCTTCAAAAAAGGAAGGCAAATGCAGTATATGTCCACCAAAGGAAAATAGGCGCACGAAAAAAGGGTGTTGCAGATGCTCAAAATTACTGTGCAATGAACATTGCACATACTTATGTGAAGACTGTTTTGCCAAAGCATATCCTGTAGATTTGGAAAATACTTAATATTGTTTTTTTTTTCCATTTTTAATAAATATTATAGAAGGATAATGTAGGATAACTAAAAAAAGTTAATTTAAATGTTAATTTTTGTAAATTCGATTGTAAACCAAAGTTCCTTCAACAGAGTTCAATAAATATGTTAATTTGTCATACCTTATTAGTGTTTTACTTAAATCCTGAGAAAAGAAATTAATTAAATTGCATTATTCCTTCTTAAAATTGTCCACGAAAATGAGCGGCAAAATGCTTCCCACGCGCCCACTGACGTTTTACGGAAAGACGCGCCCACTCTAGGGTTAACTCTCTCTCTCTCTTTATATCTTCACTTACTTATATCTCCCTCTCAACTACCGTTCGCCTCGCTTTTCGTAACGCTCTCGTCACGTATTCGCCAGTTTACTCCCTAAGTCAAGCGTGCGTAAAGAAGTTTTACTTTAACCCTTTATAGGTCATAAGCTAAAAACGGATAGTTTTGAGACCTGCAACATTAAGGTCTATATTTCTTTATGTTTACAAGTTATAATCACCCTTATGGGTTCTAATCATTCTCAGATAACGCACAGAGGTTTTAAATCTAACCAACCGCCCCGAAGTTCGCACACGTTGGGTAAATTTACAAAAATCGCATCCTGGTCAGTTTCAAGACCTGCGTCCATTTAGGAACACGACCGCTGTCAGTTTTACAAGAACACTTATTTTTATGTTCTTGTTTCGCGAACATTGAGAGTTATTTATGAAAACAAAGTAAGTACATTTGTAAAATACTCAATATTATATGGTTTTTTGTATTCTAATTAAAAATTGTGTGTGGAATAATTAAGTAAAGTCAAATTATTTAGCGTCATGTCTAAAATCTTACCTCAAAAGCTAAAATGTAGGCCCTTTTTGATTATCATATTATAGACACTGCAAATAATTTCTTAACCACAATACATCTAATTTCGTATGACAATATTGTGTTCTTTTACTACTAATAATTATTTTTTGTGGATATTTTCCCGCCATCGAGTTTTTCGATGATATGTGTCATCCTTGATAAAATGATTTTCGTAAAATTTCTGATCAAAATTATTTTTTTTTTATTTTCATTCAAACTGTAATAATTATTTGATACATATCTAAAATTGAAGTAGAATAGTTATGGAATATTATATGTATAAGTAAAAGCCTTTGCAACACAAACATAAGTTTTTACTTAGTTTTAGGATGGAATTTTTTCAAAGTTCTAAAATTAAGCAAGATAAATTCATGAAACTTGGCGAGCACGATAGTGTTATGACAGATTCTATATCTGTAACAAAATGGAAATACAGGGGTACAAAAGCAGTTTGCATGGCGTCCAACTTTCATGATCCTTCAAAAATAACAACAATAAAAAGAACCAACAAACAGGGCGGCAAAGATGATGTACCCTGTCCGATAAGCATAGCAGACTACAATAAGTATATGGGAGGAGTTGATCGATTTGACCAACTTGCATCATCATAGAACATTACTTGGAAATCAAGGCGGTGGTGGTTAAAAATCTGGTATTACCTTGTTGAACATGACATTGTTAATTCATACACTTTATATAGGGAAACATTGAAGAAATTGGATAAAGAAAAAAACCTATTACACATCTTCATTTCCGAAACCAATTGGCGGATCAGTTGATAGGATCTTTTACTTCAAGAAAAAGGATCGGTCGTCCTCAAATTACATTAGCTGACGATATCAATTCTAATCATTATCCTGAAAAATGTACACTTCGTAGATGCAGTTATTGCAGCACGTCGCTGAAAGTGGTACGAAGCTCAGTAGCATGCAACATTTGCAAAGTAGCTCTTTGCATACCGTGTTTTATGCCATACTATTTATCTGGTCAAAAGAAGAAACTCAAGAAGCCTTAGAATTTTTTAACATTATATGCCACACCATTTACCTGATCAAAAGAAGAAACCAACAAGGCCTTAGAATTGTTGGTAAAAAGAAGAAGTCTTCGAGGCCTTAGAACTGTTTATTATTTTGAAGAAACTATAAAATTATCAATGCAGCGATTCTCCTGTAACACAAATAAATAAAAGTACATTTTTCCTTACCAACCTGTGTTTTTGTAATGAAAACAAAATTATTAGATCGTATATTTTTTTTTGACTAAATGGACACCGGTTAGAAAAAAAACCGCTGATAAATCAAAAATTTCAATAACACTGAGCATAAAAAATTAAAAAAAAAAAATTTTCTGTTCATCAAAATGAATATAGAAAACATAAATAAAACCATTAAGGGCGAATCATTAAAAAAAAAAGTTGTCCTATAAAGGGTTAAAAAAAAAAGTTTGGGAACCTCTACTAAAGATTCTCGAGTACTTTTGAAGTACATAGATTTGAAGTACACGAGTTACGTTGTGTTATTCTTGTTAACTCGTGAATAATAATTAGATATTTATTTGATTTCAAAGTAATTCTTATCACACCTTTATTATACAAGGTGTGCATATAGCTGATAAGGACGTTTGAGGGAAGGGTGAATGGCAAATACCAGCAACTTGAATAACGGCCGTCAATCTACTCGTATTATGTATACATAAAAATGAATGCTAAGCTTAGGGAATGTACCCATACTACGTGACACACTTTTTGCAATTTTTTACCTCCCCCCCCCCCGGTGACCACGTGTAGTATATTCCAAGACCCCCCCCTACAGTTTTCACGTAGTATTTCATAAATATGGTTTCGAATCATTTTTTGCTAACAAAAAATAAAAAAATGCATTATTTGGCTTATATTTGTTAACAAACACAGCAAGAGTGCATGCATTACAAGTGGAAAAAATATTATCAAGATAAAACTTATGTCAAAATATATTCAAACCGGAACCTAATTTATGGAAACGAAAGTCTTGTTATTTTTATAAACATTTTTCATCTCAATCATCTTCAACAAACACGTTCCCTGAACTTTTTCACTTATTTGAATGTACGAGGGTGGGTTTTTAAATTTGCGGATTGGGTAAGGAGTGGAAATAAAAACCAAAATTATTTTTCCTTTTCAACATATTCACCTACTACCCTAATACATTTTTCCGATCTTTAAATTAACTTAAAGGAACTTTATAACAGCGCGGAACTCAATTTTCTCCACATTTCACAATTTCTTCCCGATTGAAGTGTTTGGTCGACGATAGCTCAAAGACTAATGACCTAATTACGATAAAACCCGGTGTTTATCCTAAAAATGAGTTGTTCAATTAGTGCCTAATTCAGCGGTACCCCCATTAATCACTTACCTTCCCATTCCGCGAACTTAAAAACCTCCCCTCGTAGCTCGAAAAAAAAAACGCGAGACCAAGCGTGGTATTTTGATAACCCCCCCCCCCCCCCCTCCCCCCCGAACAGCTCACGTAGTATGGGTACGTTCCCTAGCTTGTTTGCTTGCTTGCTGGTTTGAGCCTTATGCGTTCATAAACCATTCATCCGACTGCGATAAAACTTTGGTGTTTTGATGTGCGCATGCCCGTGGTGGTCTAGCGATAATTTATTAATTTATTTAGTTTTGGGAAATCGACAGTTTACATTTATTAAATTTATTAAATAGCCAACATAAAACTAATTATGAATTTTACTCCTTGTGACTTTACTTCTACGGCATAATAAGAAAAATCAAATTAATTTTATAAAAAAGGAATATGAATCCAAAAATTATATAAAACAAAAAAAAATGTTGGCGGCGGGAATGAAGATGAGTACCTCAAAAACAGAGGTGATGGTTATAGGAAGGGACCAAACTCTGTGCAACATACTCGCTAATGGAACCCAGCTGAAACAGGTGGGCAGGTTCAAATACCTTGGGGTCGAATTCTCCAGCGATGGTCGGCAAGACGGAGAAATTGATAGAAGAATAAGTGCGGCAAGCAGTGTATTGCGTCCTCTCTACAGCTCAGTGATAAGGAAAGCCGAGCTCAGCATCAAGACAAAGATGGCAGAGTTTAAAACGGTAAACCGCCCGGCGCTCACTTACAGCCACCAGATATGGACATAACACAAGGACGTGCAAGGAAATCAGGCTTCTAAAAAATAGACAAGGCGAATACGAAAAACAGTTTACTGTACAAAGGATGAAGTTGTGTAACGCGCTACCGGCAACATTAAGAGCCCGCAACCCGAATTTCTACCGATTTCTTACATATCTCCCTTAAACACGTTAAGTTTTAAAGCTCTTACATATGTTATTCTTGAAGATAATATCTAGACATTGCCCGCACCGAAACGCAAATTATATAAAATTCCCTCGATAGAAAAAAATCGCAAAGTATGCTCCAAAAATTATTATTAACGCGTTTGTTTCAGTTATTTTACAAGTTATGTGTATGAAAAAAATCACAGTGTTTCTTTAAATGCTGTTTAAGATAATGCCCGCGAGATTTTTGCTCTATTTTAAACGAGTCGTGTTTTATTAAACATTTTCGCATCGATTTTGTTAGCGTTAGCGTTAGCGTTAGCGTTAGCGTTAGCGTTAGCGTTAGCGTTAGCGTTAGCGTTAGCGTTAGCGTTAGCGTTAGCGTTAGCGTTAGCGTTAGCGTTAGCGTTAGCGTTAGCGTTAGCGTTAGCGTTAGCGTTAGCGTTAGCGTTAGCGTTAGCGTTAGCGTTAGCGTTAGCGTTAGCGTTAGCGTTAGCGTTAGCGTTAGGAAATGTTAGCGCTCTCCTCTAACATTCGTAATTTCGTATCTCTCCATCTTCTTCTTTTCAGGCCCGGTTGCAGAGCCTTAAGGTTTTTGATTCGCAATCCGAAGGTCGTGGAATCGAATTCCGAACAAAAATAATACAGACAACCTGTAAAGATAATAAATTATTGTTTAAAAATAGTAAAATAAAAAAAAAGAAGGTTAAGTTAGGTTAGGTAGGATCAGTGGCGGCTCGAGCACATTTTTTGTGGTGGGGACGGTCATTTTTTGTGTAGACATTTTCATGTTTTTTTAATGTTGTGTTTTACCAAAAAAGTGAGTTATTGCGTTTGTCACGTGCTCCCACGAATTTTCGTGTTTTGTCAAACTTTCCGATAAATGTTTAAAATATACCCAGCTTGAGTACACCGTATCACCACCAAAAAGTATCTATACTTAGAATATAATTTTCAGTTAAAAGTCGATTTCATTTTCCTTTTATAGATTTTTTATTTCTTACCAAAAGTATAACAAAGTATATAAAGTAAAATAGATCAGAGGATCAGTCACGCACCTAACCGGGAACACCAACTAGGTACCTACATACATAAATATTAAGTTTAATAAAAATACACAAGATAATCATTTGCACTTTCGTTTAAATTACCTTTGATGTGTATTTACCACTATAGAAATAATCCGATCAATCGATAACAATATTACTATTTACTAAACGTCAAATACGATTATAAAACGCCTAACGTGAATTCCGGCCCGTGCATAACTTCAATTAGAAACAAAACAAATATTCACAATCTTCACAGGGGGATTCTTGAACCTGTCCCCGCGATTATGGTATAGATCAGTGATTCCCAAAGTGGTCCATGGGAGACTCGACGGGGGTCTACGCTGGCGTGATAAAAAAATGGGGGTCCACGAGCAGTATTCGGGGGTCCACGAAAATTTATCTGGTTTCGATAGTAAAGATCAAAAATGTTGGCTTTGCTTTACCTATCAATGTAGGCAGATAATATACTACTCAAAAACATGAAGGGAGCAAAAAAATCCAAATTTTTCGGTAATTTTTGACAGGCTGTATTTTGGTGAAAAATTGTCATATTAGGAGACTTTAACAAAAGCATGTTGAAGCTTCAAGATTATAATTTTTATATTTTAAACAACATTTTTTTAGGAGCTAAGGTTCTCACGTAACCCTAATTTTTTGCTATTTTTTTGGTACACGGGTTTGAATTTTTTTTTCAGTTAGGCCGGCTTATGAATCAAATAGCCTTA
This sequence comes from Limnephilus marmoratus, assembly GCA_917880885.1. Classification (NCBI taxonomy): domain Eukaryota; kingdom Metazoa; phylum Arthropoda; class Insecta; order Trichoptera; family Limnephilidae; genus Limnephilus; species Limnephilus marmoratus. The sequence goes on along the minus strand of OU862930.1, from coordinate 24,970,417 downwards.
ATATTTAGTAATAATTTCCTTTTATTAAAACCTCCCTTAATTTTTTTGAGTAGTTTATATTTAGAAGGTCAGCGACTGTGACTTGTAAAAACTTGCATATTCGGTATTTAATTCTATTAAGGTAGGAATACAAGGACTTGGTTTTTTTAATGATTTTCATGATTATTTTTTGCATGGAAGAAATGTGTATAATTTATTGAATCTTTGAGGTCATTTTATATATCTATTTAAAAAAAAAATATTGTGAATTTTTCGAAGCATTTCCTCGGAAAATATGAAAATTATCAGCTGCTATAACATCGAACGTCATCATCAGACGTAGCTTTTGTGTGCATTTTGGAGGCCAAAGTTTTCATCTCAAATCAATAGGGTTTTAAATTTAATTGTCTCTCTTCGATGTATACCTAACTTTTCCAAAAAAATTAAAAAATTAATTTTTTTACAGGTGTGATAACAGGAAACCTTGATATTTGCCATTTTTTGCAATTAAATTAAAATATACTTTTGACAATGATATTACTACGAATTTCGGTTTACATAGAGTGTAATTATACATATAAATAAGGTATCTGCACATTTTTAAAATGTTTGGTTCAAGGGCGGATCCAGGATTTTTTTCTGGGGGGGGGCACAAGGGGCGGACGGGCAAAAAAATCAACAATTACTGTTTTTCTGGGCGGGCACAAGGGGCGGACGGGCAAAAAATCAACAATTACTGTTAGGATTTTTTATCAGGGGGGGGCTCAAGGGGCGGACGGGCAAAAAAATCAACAATTACTGTTAGGATTTTTTATCAGGGGGGGGCTCAAGGGGCGGACGGGCAAAAAAATCAACAATTACTGTTAGGATTTTTTATCAGGGGGGGGGGCTCAAGGGGCGGACGGGCAAAAAAATCAACAATTACTGTTAGGATTTTTTATCAGGGGGGGGGCTCAAGGGGCGGACGCGCAAAAAAATCAACAATTACTGTTAAGATTTTTTTCTAAATAAACTTAAAGTATCATACTTACTTCAAGTTTATTTCTACAAGTTCAAGTATGTATAGGAAGGTTTATGAAAGTGTTAAAACAATAGAAAAATTAAATATTTAATAAAGACAGTTTTAGCTTCTAAGTATGTACTGTGATGGAATCTCCACAGTACACAAATATACCGTCTGGGGGGGGCACGGGGGTACGTGCCCCCCCCTAAATCCCTTGTTTGGTTAAAAACTTTCTGAGCTAGAGTGCACACAAATTCCAAAAAAGTCGTTAAGAATGGGATTCAAGTTTAAAAATTTGATGAGTTCATCAAATATTTGAAGTTAATTTTCACATTCTGTGTAAGTTCTATTCAAGTTCTGTTATTACATTATTATGAAACCGGAATAATCACAGAACTTTAGTAACTTTAAATATCTAGACACCCCCCTTGATGAGATAAATTTGGGCCACTTCGTATATCCTTTTCAAGTAACGTGAGATTTTGCTGGACCCCCCCCCCCCCTTTTAGAGCTCACGTAATTAGGTTGCAGTAAATATAGCTTAGGTTTAAGTAATATAGCTTATTGCTTAGGTTTTAGTAAATATTTTTTTTTCCTTGGGATATATTGTCAGAGGATATTTTGTCGCAGGATGAAGACTCGCAGTACCGTAGTGAATAGTAGGTACCAACCACTGATTGTTGAAGAACGAGCATGAGCATTCGCTCGCCTGATCTAAACAACCCTAGAGCATCTGCAAAAATACCACTTCTTGATGTTCTCATTCTTGTTCGTTGGTATTCTTTTGGTGTAAATAGTGAAAATGAATTACCGTTTACACCCGTGTTCGTCAAACTGCGGCCCGCGGCAGATATGTATGTGTGCGGCCCGCACAATTATCTGGCGTTTTCTTTTTAAATACCTATATATTTTTTTCAAGTACAATTATAGATACTATCCGTTTTTTGCGGCCCGCACAAATATCTGGCGTTTTCTTTTTAAATATATATTTTTTCAAGTACAATTATGATACTATCCGTTTTTTGCGGCCCGCACAAATATCTGCCGTTTTCTTTTTAAATATATGTTTTTTCAAGTACAATTATAGATCACCATCATCATCACTATTGGCTCTACAACACCTGGTGCGTCTTGGCCTCCTCAAGAGTCTTCCTCCACTCATCTCGGTTTTGTGCCAGCTCTCTCCATTTTGGAAGCTCCAAGATAGATGTCTTTGAGGACGTTGTCGCTCCATCTTAGTCTTGGTCTTCCCAGGCTCCTTCGCCCTATTGGTCTTGAGTTCAGCAGGGACTTTGGTGCTTGATGCTCGGTCATTCTCTCCATATGACCCAGCCACCGAAGTCTTCCCAATTTTATAAATTTCGCGACGTTTAGCTCCTTAAACAAAGTATAGAGCTCATTGTTATAACGTCTGCGCCAAAATCCATTTTCTAGAACCGGTCCGAAGATGCGCCTCAAAATATAGATACTACAATTATAGATACTATCCGTTTTTTGCGGCCCGCACAAATATCTGCCGTTTTCTTTTTAAATTTATATTTTTCAAGTACAATAAAGATACTAGGTTTCCGTTTTTTTGAGGCCCGCACAAATATCTGGCGTTTTCTTTTTAAATATATATTTTTTCAAGTAAGTACAATTGTAGATACTATCCGTTTTTTGCGGCCCGCATAAAAATCTGCCGTTTTCTTTTTAAATTTATATTTTTCAAGTACAATAAAGATACTAGGTTTCCGTTTTTTTGAGGCCCGCACAAATATCTGGCGTTTTCTTTTTAAATATATATTTTTTCAAGTAAGTACAATTGTAGATACTATCCGTTTTTTGCGGCCCGCACAAATATCTGCCGTTTTCTTTTTAAATTTATATTTTTCAAGTACAATAAAGATACTAGGTTTCCGTTTTTTTGTGGCCCGCACAAATATCCGCCGTTTTCTTTTTAAATATATGTTTTTTCGTGTACAATTAATTATATTGTCCGTTTTTTTACAATTAATTATATTGTCGTTTGAGACTTTCAGGGGGGTAGTAGAAGACCCAGAGAAAATTAGAGGGTGTAGAGATGGCACAGTGAGGGTGTAGGTAGGTAAAAAAATGGTTTAAAAAGACCAAAAAACACGCTTATCGCGTACTAATAAAGCAAAATAAATATTGGTTAATTTTTGTTATTGTATGTATTATTTTTTTGTAATCATTTTTATCACGTGTGCGAAAATTCACACATTTCGATAGTTCGGAAAGTGGATGAAAATTGAACTGTAAGATTACGTTACAGATCTACACATTTTTTTTAAATATAATATAATGATTTTACGTGTATTATTATTATTTAGAATTGACACTATACCATGAACACAAGAAGGAAGGAGGTAGCAACCCGTTACTTAAAATACAAAATAATTGCTTTTTAACTTGCTACACAAAAAGGTACAGCACCCCAGAAGCATTGTCCAATGTGGCCCTTGACCAGAAAAGTGTGACGACCGCTGGTTTATACTAAAGATAAAAAAACGCCCTTGTTCCAGCTCTAGTTCTATGCTCGATTGTTCTAATGCCATCTTTAGATTAAGCAATAGATACATTGACAAAATAAAGTAAGTCAAGTCAAGCAGCCCATAATAGAGTTCTGAATGGGCCGAGGAAGAAAAAGTAGACCATACGCATACGTAACGAGAGCTCTGAGGCGTGGGTTTGGTAAAATCGTAGGATATATTTATGAGGAGATCCAAAAAATTGCCCGGTCTTAGATTTGGTCATGTAGAGCAAACAAAAATTTTAACAAAACAAAAAAACGACTTCAAAAAATGCACTAAAAAGTAAAAAAATAATTTCGTATTCTTCTACAACTTTATAATCAACTTACCTTTTCTACTCATAATATGTACGTACGATTGTTATTTTTGGAGTCGGTGTCGGCGGGAGAGGAGCTGTCAAGTGAACACGCCGGGCCGCGGGTACCTTGGTTGACACAAAATAACAATCGTAACTACATATTGATGAGTAGAAAAGGTAAGTTGATTATGAAGTTGTAGAAGAATACGAAATTATTTTTTTACTTTTTAGTGCATTTTTTGAAGTCGTTTTTTTTGTTTTGTTAAAATTTTTGTTTATTTTTTGATTTTTAGTGAATCTGAAGTACACTAACTAATGCGTTAAGATTCGGCCGAGTATCGTAAATTTGTTCTTCAGAATTGGAGAGTTCCGTTACTTTGTCATGGATCCCATAATCAGAACCTAACCAAACTCTCATCAAACTACCCTTGAAGTACATCCTTTCCAATAAAAAAAGAAGCATCGAAATCGGTTGGCGTGATATTGAGTTATTCGTCCATTTGTCGCGCACATACTTGATGCAAATTTAAGACTTATATGATTTTCTCATGGATGCCATTGTCAGAACTAGACCAAATTAAAATGGGACTACACGGAAAGCACCAGCTTTCAAATAAAAAAAGAATCATCAATATCGGTTCACCCAGTCGAAAGTTCTGAGGTAACAAACATAAAAAAAATAAAAAAAATAAAATTAAAAAAAATTAAATAAAAAATACAGTCGAATTGAGAACCTCCTCCTTTTCGAAGTCGTTTAAAAAAGATCCGCGCACGTGATTTGTGACGAAAATACTTTAGTTTGTCTATTTATTTACTGTCTTACAAACTAATATATTTAACTTTTTTTTTCATTCTTATTTTGCTTAGACATTATTGAAAAATTATAAATACTTATGATCACAAAATAATTACAAAAAGTTCAAAATTTTAATAGTTTTATCATCACACCTTTTTGGATGCAGATATAAATTAAAGCAAATTTTGAATGAAATAAAATCGATATTGGGTTATAATTTTAAAAAGGTGGTACGGAGAATAACTAATCTTTCTCATTGGAACGCCCTGTAAGAACATCTTTCTACAAAATTTGGATTCTCGGCTGCTGGCTGGTTAAAGGCCCTTGATTTTGGAAATGTCATGTCATGCACAAGCAAAATGTAGATGTTTTAACAATTAATTGCGGACGTGCGCATCAAAGCATTAGTGAGATTTCCCATTTTAGTTCTTGATAAAAATGTAAGGAGGCACGAGCTGTGCATTGCTTATTTCCTGGTAATTTTCCACTAATCGCGAAATTCCGCACCTGATATTCCCGATGTACGAAGATGTTATAATGTTAGGTTCCTACTTGCCGATAATTGTTGTACAGTAAAGTCTGTAAATATAGGTAATTGTATTGCTTGTATTGGTTTTCAAGTAACGAAGGAAACGACGCATTCTCATATCATCGACTACATAGAGTTATTTACCTATTGGTAATTGATGAGACGTGTTGCGAAGGAGGTAGCCACTTTGAAAAGAAGGATAAGTTAAAATTTATACAGAGCGTATTGGCCTTGGTTCCGCGACAACTCAGAATCAACACGACAGTTGCACAACACCATTATGAATATATGTATGTATAGTATAGGCCCAAAGCTATTTAACGATTTACCTGATACAATAAAAAAGTGAGAACTATTTTAAATTAAAAAACAAACCAAACATACCTTGTATTCAGGCCCGGACTGGGACCATTTGGGGCCCTCCGCTAAAACCTGTAAAGGGGCCCCCTAACGTGGGGTAAGGGGGGGGGGGGCAGAAAACGGGGGGTCCAGGGGCCTCCCCCGGATAATTTTTGAAAATTACGTGCTTGAAAACAATGAAAACGCGTTTCTACGCTATATTGGCACCTATAAAGAAAAAGAAATTCAGATAGGTTTTTATACACCAGATTTAAATGTCCGGGTTAAATTTTCCCCCCAAAAAAAAAAAAAAAAAAAAAAAAAAAAAAAAAAAAAAAAAAAAAAAAAAAAAAAAAAAAAAAAAAAAAAAAAGGAAAAACTAAACCCTTTCATACACTTCCCCAAATGATCATCTAGTGAATCCACGTTATGCAATTGCACTATATAAGTATTATAAATACAAAACAATACAAGAACAACATGTCAACCCACTAGAGACCAAATGGGAATATAATTCACCGCATGTATTTAAAATTACTGCTTTTTGCATTTTTATATACAAATTCTTTGACAAATCTAATATGCTTAAATTTTGAATCAGATTCCTAGGTATTATGCCAGTGGCCGAAATAACAAATGGTAATATTTTTATAGTCCGAGAATGCCAAATTCTGTAAATCTCATTTCCTAAATCTGTGTATTTTCTAATTTTTTCAGAAACAGTTTTTTGAATATTACAGGAATTTGGAATAGCTACATCAATGATATAAGTTATTTTTTTAATTTTGTCATGTAAAACTATATCAGGTCTATTATGACTAATTGTTCTGTCTGTTAGTATAGTTTTATCATAATATATTTTATAAAATTCATTTTCAATAAATGAATTTGGTTCATATTCATAATATGGTACTACATTACGGCAATCAATCAAGTTATGTTTAATTACCAAACTTTGGTGAATTATTTTTAAAACCTGATTGTGTCTAAATGTATACTCGGAAGGCGCTAATATAGAACATCCCGATATAATATGTTCTATAGTTTCGGGAAAAGCCAAACATTTTCTACATAAATCATCAATTTGATTTATATCTTTGATTATATGCTTTCTATAATTTTTAGTATTAATGACTCTATCTTGAATGGCAAGCATAAATCCTTCTATTTCTGCGCTCAACTCTCCAATACTCAACCATTTGTTTGACGAAAGTTTGTCAACATGCGTTTGGTTGAGATAATTGAAGTGTTTTGCGTGAATAATTTTATTTGACCAGGAATCTAATAATTCCTGGTTAGTATTTATAAGAATGTTGGCATTCTCGTCATATAAATTTAAAGGTGTAATATTTCTATCTGCCTTGCAAATTATTTTGTGCATTTCTGAGCTATTAGCTTTCCTATGGAAAAAATTTCTAAGCATTTCTACCTGATTGTGTTTCAAAGATGTTATTTTGACTACACCTCTACCTCCTAAATTTCTAGGTAAATTAATTCGTTCTATAGCTGAATTTGGATGATGGCAATTAAATTTTGTTAACGTAGTTCTAATTAATCGTTCTAAACTATCTAAATCTGTATTGGACCATTTAATTATGCCAAATGAGTACGTTAGTAGAGGTATTGCCCAAGTATTTATTGCTTTTACTAAATTTTTAGCAGATAGATTGCATTTTAAAATTTTTCTGATCCTAGTTTGAAATTTAATCCTAATATCATTTTAATACTAGTGTGATCTAATCTATTCGATTGCGGGTATCCTAAATATTTATAAACCTCATCCCCTTTCATACTTTGAATTTTGAAATTTCTAAATATACCCTCGTCTCCATCTACAATTTTGCCTTTCTCTATATGGATAGTTTTACATTTATCTAAACCAAAAGTCATTTTAATATCATCTGAAAAAATTTTATGATTTCGACTTTTGTTGACTTTATTATTTATTGAAATAAGAAATTCACAGTATTTTTAGGATACCACAACACTACTAAACACTTGCTGTAGAACTGCCAATAATTATAACGGAGTTCAAAATAAAGGGCAGTATTTTATTCACAACAAAGCATTAAGATAGGGGGGGGGGAAGGGGGGGGGGGCACAAGGGGCGGACGCGCAAAAAAATCAACAATTACTGTAAGAAATAAACTTGAAGTATCATATTTCAAGTTTATTTCCACACTTCTAACTTGAAGTATCATACTTCAAGTGTTTATTTCTACAAGTTCACGTGTGTATAGGAAGGTTTATGAAAGTGTCAAAAAATCGAAAATTAAGTGTTTAATAAAGACAGTTTTAGCTTCTAAGTATTTATTTATTTATTATGAATTAACGCCGATTAACGGCTTTTACATAGGAATTGCAATAATTTGAAAGAATATACATAGTTATGAAAAAAAAATTAATATGACAAAAAATTAAAAAGCACATATTGAAGTGACAGTATAAAGTAAAAATAGTAAGCTATTATAAATAAAAAACACGAAGAAAAAGAAAACCTCATATACATGATTGTGTACAAGATATTATGAACTAAAAAAATTACTACGTAAAGTACGTAGTAATAAATTATAAAATTCCATAAATAAACATTGATGAAGAATATAAACATTAAAAGTATTAAGAATATAAACATTAAACATTATTAGTAGATTATAATATAACTGAGAAGCGTTGACAAACAGCTTTAATTATACAGGGTGTTAAGGGACGTACTTGACTTACTTTAACAAGTGATTCCTGACATTATTTGGAGTAAAAAATGTAAATGAAATTTTGGTCTCCGGTGACATTTTTTATTTTTTTACAAAAACATAAAAAAATGGTAATTGTTGAACAGTTGGAGGCGGGGTAAGGGGTTCGTCGAACACCCGGCTGAGTGACCAGTGACGACATGTGGAAGAATTTTTTTTTGTTTGATTTAGAAGAAAAAAATTTTGAAAAAAAAAAAGTTGTCAAAAAAAGTCACCGGAGACCAAAATTTCATTTACATTTTTTACTCCAAATAATGTCAGGAATCACTGGTTAAAGTAAGTCAAGTACGTCCCTTAACACCTTGTATAATGTTTGTGTGTTGATAATCTTTCAATATTTATCACATCATCAACAACATATTTGTTACCAAGTATATGCAGGCGATTTATTATGGCATATAATTCAGCATTAGATCCTGTATTCTTACAATGGTAAGGTAATTTGTGGCGAACTGATCTACTCGGTACATGAAAACATATTAACGAAAGAAGTTCAGGAGAGTTCAACAAGTTATTAACAATTTTAAATAAATAAAATAAATCAGAACAAATTCTTCTCTCTTTTAATGTATCAAGTCCCAGTAGATGTAACAGGGAGAAGTAATTAATGTTTTCAATTGATATTCCCAATTTAAAATTAATGTGACATAAGAATTTATGTTGGACACGCTCAAGGGAATATTCATGTGTATGTACTGTGATGGAATCTTCACAGTACACAAAAATACCGTCGGGGGGGGGGGGGGGGGCACGGGGGCCCGTGCCCCCCCCCCCCCCCTAAATCCGCCCTTGTTAGAAACACTGTGCACAGCTTCTGTGGGAAATGTTTGGATTTTCAAGATAAAGTCAAACTTTTTGGGGTTTAACGTCCAACCACGAGCAATCCTGTAAAAATGTCTTTGTTTGCGCAAAATGTTTCTTCAATACTCATCCTCGCACAGTCTAAAATATCAAAATATACAACTTTGTAATGTTAAACTGTAGAAATAGAGTCAGTTTCATCTTTTGATTTTTCACCGGGCATTATAACTACTAACAAGACAAAAAAATTTTTTGTACGTTTTGTGGGGCCCCTTCGGGGCCCCCTCGCGCCGGGGGCCCTCCGCGATCGCGGACCTGCGGACCTGGCCAGTCCGGGCCTGCTTGTATTTATACAGATAACCAACAGATTGACACATTTTTATCGATGGTTTTCAGATATATTCTGTAGCTAATATTTTGTTGATTTTCTATTTCTATAATTATATGTATTTTTCTAATTGTACAATCTACAAATTAACGAATTCTGAAAACCTAAATTTATTCTTTATACTACTTCAGGCGCCATTAATTTAGGCTCAGTGACAAGGTTGCCAAAAGGGGGGTTGGGAGTCAAATTCTGTCAAATACTGGACCCAAATTACGGTGATCCACTAGTCCTGGAGAAATTACACAACGGAATCCAAGTCTCTTTTTGGGAGGGATTTAAAAATACTCGAGAAAAAGTATTTGGAAAGGTTGGAGAAGGTATTTGAGAGTTGTTTTTCATGCGTTGATTTCGTAAAAGCCTGTTAAAAACATTAACTCCTTTTTTTACGCATTATTTATTATAATAACAAGGAAATTTAAAATCGATTGCACAGAACCAAGCGACGTGGATTCTAGATACGTTCACATACCCCCGCGTGCCTCCGTTCACCAATACTCCGTTCTCCGCACACCGTCGGTTTCCAATCAATATCATGATACCGACAGTGCTGATCACACGCGACGGTCGCATCATTTTTGTCTGATACTTATTCGTTTGACGTTTGACAAAAATGGCGTCGGAACATGAAAGTAATGTTAGATTTGTTCTGGAAGTGGAAAAAATGCTTGACTATACTTTACCAGAAAACGTAAGAAAGGATTTAGTGGAGAAGGCATGGATTGATGTTGGAAAAAAGTTATATGACATCGCTTGACTGCGTGTTAACTCCACGGCTGCACGTGAAAAATGATCAAGTTCAGTATATTTCGAATAGCGCCGTGTACGGAGACTAGCATTAAAAAGTGGTATATCAGCAGGGTACTTGTGGTTTCGTCACAATTACGTAGATTGTAAGTATCTCCATGAACGGAGGGCCTAAGTGCGACTAAACGACGCGCTATCGATGCTTCTGCAGATGGCATAATGCTGAAATTCGCAGTTGGGTAACGCCTCTTTTAATTCACTGAAAAAAAAAATATCGCCAAATTCCTATTTTATTTTATTTTTTTAAATTCCGGCACAAATATTAAAATGTTTTCCAATTATTTTGTAAAGAACTTAATTTGCCACATTATATAATGAAACTTTATCCGAAAATGGATTCATTAGTAGGAGATTTTGGCACTTGAAAGTATTTTTAATAAGCCCGATACTTTATTTTTTCCAGATTTACAAAAGGACTTATTACAAAATTACTCGATTATTTCGACAAGGCGATGTGTTCTACTCGCAGTATTTAATTGAAGCATCTATAATATTGTAAGCGATCAAATTTTCAAACCAAAAACACATGATTTTGTATGATTTTGCATTATTTCGCATGGCTTCATCTTAACAAACGTTTAAACTATTGAGGTGATCCCTCACATTCTTAAATCCGTCTACATCGTATAGACGTCGTTTGCGAATCTGGCATACCTCTATTATTGACTTACATGTATTTACATTTCTAGGTACATCAACTTCACTTCGCCAATACGTTTGCAAACTTCCACACACACAATAAGACGTAAGCACTGCACAACTAGATTCTAGTCTAGAGACAAAACAGTGCTTTAGTAACGGCATTTGAAATATAGCTTCGTACGGAGATAGACGTGAAATCTATAATAATAGTTTCAAATTTAAAATTAGGTGTTGTACACCGGTATTGGATAATTGTGTTCAATTCAAGTTAAGATTGTGTGAAAACAGTATGCAAAAACAGTGCTTGTAAAATAGGAGATAAGTCATTGCTTCGAAACTTCTCACCAGAACAAGTTGCTACGATATTTTACAGTGAGTTATTTTTTGGTCTTAGTAATTTTTATACGTAAAAAAATTGTGGGAAAGATATAACGCAAATCGGTAATTGTTCGGAACAAACGTCAACGGTTAATAAGCACTTTTTTTGTTAAAACTTTTAGATTCTTCTTAACTACCATAAAAGACAACTATTTGCATTCGGGAAGGTTGAAAATGTTACATTTTTAATTTTATTTACGTAAATTGAAAATTTGCTTTCACACTGTCAAATCACTCTGTTTGCAGTTCGGAACAAACGTCAACGGTTAATACGCACTTTTTTTTGATAAAACTTTTAAAATTAAGATAATATACACAAGCCCGCTACACAAACCCTGCTTTGCCAGACAAACCATTCAAAAACGTAGGCTGTTTTTTAAAGTAAAGATAACATACACAATCCCGATACATAACCGTTGACGTTTGTTCCGAATGTTTACCAAAAATGAATTTACTTTAGAGACAATAAATTTTTTAAATAATTTTTTTGGGTGAAATGCAGAATACGCCAATGTCAGGGAATTTAATAAAAATGCACTTTCTAGATGAGAAAAGTGTGTAGAAACTCATTAAAAAAAGAATTAATGTGCGGAAAGCAAAATTGAGGGAGATACAGCCGATCAAAGTTTTATAAAATTTCACTTCGCGAACTGATACTATGACAGCCCGCCCGCCATCGTTGTCACTGTTATGTTGGTATCCCGGACCTGATACAAACAAGAGCCTAGATACGATTGTAGCCGACTTCGTGGGGTAAATTATAAGGCGCGTAATTATGAAAAACAGAATTAATAATATAATGTAAATAGGCACTGGAATGGAGAATCCCGCCACACAAACCATTTAAAAACGTAGGCTGTTTTTTAATGTAAAGATAACATACACAAGCCCGCTAGAAAGGTTAGGTTAGGTTCGGTTAGGTTAGGTTAGGTTAGGTTAGGTTAGGTTATGGGGGGGGGGGGGGCAGATCCGGCGCTGGGTTAACATACACAAGCCCGCTAGAAAGGTTAGGTTAGGTTCGGTTAGGTTAGGATAGGTTAGGTTAGGTTATGGGGGGGGGGGGGGCGGGCAGATCCGGCGCTAGGTTAACATACACAAGCCCGCTAGAAAGGTTAGGTTAGGTTCAAAATATGGCGGGCGGGCTGTCATAGTATCGGTTCGCGAAGTGAAATTTTATAAAACTTTGATCGGCTGTATCTCCCTCAATTTTGCTTTCCGCACATTAATTCTTTTTTTAATGAGTTTCTACACACTTTTCTCATCTAGAAAGTGCATTTTTATTAAATTCCCTGACATTGGCGTATTCTGCATTCCTCCCATTTTTTTTATTGCCACGGCCGATAATAATCGAACAACGATCAATTGCTTCTTAACCTTTCAAAGGCCAGGAACGCGCCCGCGCGCGAGCCTGGAATTTCAAAAAAGAATATTAATTCAAATAATTTGGATGCGATTTTAAATTTTATTCCATTAATTTATAACATAAAATAAAGCTTAAAATAGCTTCCTCCATTCTTGTTATTAAGGTAATTTAAAAAAGGTAAGGTAAAAAACCCTGGCCCTTGACAGGTTAAAAGGCAACTACGCTGACCAATACATACCAACTATTTGTTGTATCATGTACTAAAAATACATACTTTCAAGAATAATTTTTTTTTTTAATTGAAGTGAAAACTTCTTTAGCACCATTGTGATTTGAAACTCGATGACACGAAAAATAGTGACACTAATAGAGACAAACACATATTTACAGGATTTAGCCTTTTAGGATTTTGTAATGATTCTTAAATATGTATATATGTTTTTTTAATATAGTAATGACGAATAATTGTCATTCTATTATTTTATTATTTCGAAAGCTAATAATATACACAAAACAGTAATATACTTATATATATAAAAAAAAAATCGCGGGTTTTTTCAATAACAATCATAACTTGAATACATTGCTCACTCTCCGATACAACGATTTTATACTATAGGATATCAGTACTTAGGTGATGTTGACATATTTAACATAAACCTGGCGAATTTTTTGGAACTCGTAAAAAAAAATTCCAAAATTATTCCTAAACATATCTCTATTTTTTTAAACCTATCAAATTTCTAATCTTTGTACTCTTTGTGTTTCTCTCCTGTGTGCGTTTTTTTTAATCTAATTTTATGTTTTATTATTTCTTTATCTGTTTAAAAATCATCTGTCATGAATTAATTGTACAACCTAACGTGTAAAATCCCTCTGGGCGTTAAATAAATAAATTTTAAAAAATAAAGTTTTTATAAAAAATACTTAATTAAAAAATATATATTCTAATCTAAGTACACGGTGTAAGGAAACTAGTGGTACAAGAAACTGGTGAATTTACATGACATTTGGAGACGATTTTGGTACTGTTCTTAGGTTACTATATTGTCTTTTATGCGTTGAACGCACATGCGGTTTCAGTTGGTTTCCTATTCCATCACCTTATTTTCCGTTGGTTTCTTAATACATAAATTTCCCTTCAGTTGCTTTCTTATTTCATCACTCAGCTGGTTTCTTACTCTATCACTTTCCCTTCAGTTGGTTTCTTATTTCATTGCTTTCCTTTCAATTAGTTTCTTACTCCATCACTTTCTTTTCAGTGGAAGTCTCATTTCAACACTCTCTTTCAATTCGTTCCTAATTTCATCATTTTACTTTCAGTGGGGTTCTAACTCAATCTCTTTTCTTTCAATCATAGTTCAACACTTTTCTTTCAGTTTGTTCCTAATTTTGCTTTCAATATGTTTTTAACTCAATCTCTTTTCTATCAATTGGTTTCTTATTTTAACACTTTCCTTTCAGTTTGTTCCTAATTTCATCAATTTACTTTCAATAGGTTTCTAGCTCAATCTCTTTTCTTTTAGGTACCGGGTTTCTTAGTTCCTTTCACTGTTCCTAATTTCAACATTTTGCTTTCAGTGGGTTTCTAACTCAATCTCTTTTCTTTCAATTATTATTTCAACACTTTCCTTTCAGTTTGTTTCTAATTTCATAATTTTGCTTTCAATGGCTTTTTTCAGTTAGTTTCTTATTCCACCATTTTGTATCCTTTTCCTCCTTTCGTTTCAGATGGTTCCTTATTTCACACTTTTCTTTCAGTTGGTTTATCATTTTATCACTTTTCTTTCAGCTGGCTTCTTATTTCATTACTCTCCTTTCAGTTGGTTTATCATTTTATCTCTTTCCTTTCGGGTGGCTTCTTATTCCATCACTTTCCTTACAGTTGGTTTATCATTTTATCACTTTCCTTTCAGCTGGCTTCTTATTCCATCACTTTCCTTTCAGTTGGTTTCTTATTCCATCACTTTCCTTCCAGTTGTTATCACTTTCCTTTCATCTAGATCAGTGATTCTTAACGGTGGCGCCAGTGCCCCCTTGTGGGCGTTTTGGAGGTCAGGGGAGGCGAGATTTTAAACTTTTACCATTTAGGGGGCGCTGCAGAAGTCGAGTGGGCATTGTGTTAATATAGAAAATAAACACATTCACGAGCTATGCACACTGATACTTTGACACACTTTCTTTAGGCGCAACGATTTGACAAGTTCTGTTAAATAAACTACACATTCACGCACAAAAATTAAAACTGAGGCATAATACTCAATGTCAATGTAAAAATAATGTGTTTTATTTATACTTTTATTTGTAGTAATCCATTGCGGAAATGGATTTCATAATGCAATGTGTACATTTTAAACATCGTTTCGAAGGACCGGGGGGCGCTGGATATTTTTTACTGTGGAAGGTGCGATTCTCTCAATAGTTGAATATCTAGATCGGGGTTAAGAAACACTGATCTAGATACTCAACTCATAATTTGTCTTTCTTTTGGAACCGCCACTGATTATTTTCCTTTCAATCGGAATTTGTTATTTAAAAAAAAAATTTTTTTGCAGATAAATCGAAATAACCTTAAAAAATGGCCGATGAAGATAGGATCGTATTCGAGGATTCCACTCCGGTAGAGAACACTCCCCCCGCCACCGAGGTGCCCCAGGAGCCCCAGGAGCCGGAGCAGACCGCATCGCTGACCACCAGGAACATGATAGACGCCCCGATAAGCGACTGTCCCCCGGGTTACGCGAGGGACGCTAACGGAGAATGCCGCCCCATATTCTAGAGAAGGGAGAACACTTCACTTTCATATCAAATCCACAAATTTGAAAATTACACATTGAGGTTGACTCCTATATATTTTTTCAACGAAAACATCATTTTTTTAAAAACGACGGCAAAATTATCTTTACGATACCGAAATTATAAGCTTTCGAAGTGAACTTCTGTAAAATTTGCCGCGCCAGTCATTGTTTGTACCGTGATGTTACACGATTATATGCAGAGCCGACCACAGTGTCTACATATCAGAATGCGACGGATTTTTAAGTATCACGTGATCAAGTCAGTGTCATCGAGCAATTACAATGTTACAAATTTACGGGCATGGGTACGGGCGCTCCTGGAACCATTTATTGGGTAACCAACACCTCTGCCATAACCAACCCCTCAAACCTTTTTCTCCAATGAACCCCCTCTCCTTCCTTTCCTTAAAAAAACCCTCCACCCAGCATCCCCAAAGATAGGTCCTGAAGGTTTTTTTTCCTCAGAGCCTCCTGTGTGAAGCTATTGTTTAAAAATGACAAATTACTAATTGATGGCGGCGGTCGTTGTTGATACTCGTTGCTACTATTGTTGATAATGTGTTGTTTTACGGCAAGCATCTCTACATATTATAAAATAAAGTCCTCTGACGCGTCTGTCTATCTGTCTATTCGCGATAAACTCAAAAACTAATGAACGGATTTTCATGCGGTTTTCACCAATAGATAGAGTGATTCATGAGGAAGGTTTGAGTAAGCATATAATTTGTCAAGGTTTTGTGTTTGTTTCAATTGGTTGAAATACATAATATATAAAGGGAGCGGGCTGGCAAGCCGGCGGTGTTGATTTGATTTGTATGCAAAGTAACAGATGGCGTTGGTTATAAAGGTTGTGTAACCAACCAATAGATGGCGCTGCATTTCGTTAGCCACAGCATTGCGTAATTAACGGACTTACCAACTCCGTAATTTGGCGGTCAAAAATTCCAACAATTTATTAATGAAATACATTTGTAAATAACTTGTAATTTCGTTATATATACAGGAGACAACCTCATTATCTAGTGATTTAATAAAATAAAACAAACATTCGTGACTATGGCAACACCGAGTAAAACTGATTATAGAAAAATTATTAATTATAGATTCAAATTTGAGATGATTGATGTCCGAATTCGTTGACTGAACGGAACACATTTTTAGATATTCACTCACACCCACCGTCACATATTCAACATTTATCATGTTAACAATCTGGCAATATAATACCTACAATAATTATTTAATTATATTCAAGTTTATACTTTTATAATAATATTAGAATATGTAACTAACCATTTATCTAATGTAGGTAGTGTACCTATTATATTTAACGTAAGCAAATAAGATTATTTATGAAAGGTTTCAACAGATTAATAAATTTAAAATGTTTTACTATATAAAATACTTGTTTACATTATTTCTTGATCATTTTCCTTCAGGCTAAATCCTCATCTTACCACATGCCTTTCTGTTGACATTGTTATTTTGGGGGCGGGTATAGGTACCGCTGCCACGGGAACCATTTATTGAATAACCAACACCCCTGCCATAGGTCACCCCAAGTGGTTCGCTACGTTTGGTGACTTAGCAGGGGTGCCTGGGTTCATGGGGTGAGGTTTGTCTGGTTTTGTTGGCGAATGCATTAGCCCGCCTACTGCGTACCAGGCCGGATCGGAAGAGACTGGTTGAGGGAGATCTTTTCACCTCTCCAGTCGGACTCTCTCGACCCATTGGGAGGGATGGATTCATAACATCAGAACATCCTATCCTTCCCTTCCTTAAAAAAGACCCTCCACACAGCATCCCCTAAGATGACATAGGCCTCTGAGGGAAATTATTTTCCTCGAGGCCTCCTGTGTGGAGATAATGTTAAAAAAAATAGTTGGTTCCATAGTTCAATCACTTTCGTGTAGTTTAAATCCTCGTCTTACCAAATTCTTTTCAGTTGGACCCATTAATTTACTGCTAAATCCTCATCTCAACGCTTTACTTTCTCAATTCCATCACTTTCATTTAGTTTAAATCCTCATCTTACCAAATTCTTTTCATCAGTTCGCTTTAAGCTAAATCCTTATCTTACCGCATTACTTTCACAATTCCATCACTTTCATTTAGTTTAAATCCTCATCTTACCAAATTCTTTTCAGTTGGTCCCATCAGTTCACTTTAAGCTAAATCCTCATCTTACCGCATTACTTTCACAATTCCTTCACTTTCATTTAGGATAAATCCTCATCTTTACGTTTTACCTCGAGTTACGTTTCGTTTATTACTGTAGGGGCAAGAGAGAGAGGTGCGAGCACAAGGAATCATTTATTGAATAACAATGCCATAGGTCACCCCAAGGTCGTAGGTCTCCCCGAGGTCGTAGGTTACCCCAAGGTCGTAGGTCACCCCAAGGTCGCAGGTCACCCCAAGGTCGTAGGTCACCCCCCAGGTCTTAGGTCACCCCAATGTAGTAGGTCACCCCAAGGTCGTAGGTCACCCAAGTTCGTAGGTCGCCTTAAGGTCGTAGGTCACCCCACATTCGTAAGTCACCCCATGGTCACACGTCACCTTAATGTCATATATCACCCCAATGTCAATGTCATAGGTCACCCCAAGGTCATAGGTCACTCCAAGGTCGTAGGTCACCCCAAGGTCTTAGGTCACCCCAAGGTCATAGGTCACCCCATGGTCAAATGTCACCCCAATGTCATATGTCACCCCTATATCATATGTCACCCCAATGTCATAATATGTTATTTTATAAGTTAGTGAAGTTTTACTTCAGTCGTGTGGTCACACTTGTTTTTTTTTAATTCTCAATATAATTAGACTTTACCTTTCTTTTAGGTTTTCCTCTCGTGTAATCACTTTCCTTTCAACTAAATTCTCTCTTTTTTCTGTCGATTCCTCATCCCCCAATTTTCCTTTCAGTCTGTGGGTACTTGATTGAACGACCATATTTCTAAAATAATATGTGAATCTCTGTCTCCTAGTCACCAACTTTTGCCAAAATAGTTGGCAAACGAAGCCCATCTATTGAGACTCGACAATACACCCAAGAATGAATTTCGAATAATTATACTTTATGGTGATGATTATATCTTACCTCTAGTTATAAATTACCGAAAGTGCCAACCGTAGCACAACCACAAATATCCTACGAAAACATACATTTTTTATGAGTTGGTAATTTTATTTTTATTTTATTTATTAACAGAAACAAACAGTACAAAAGATAATTTGTTTAAAAAATTACAATTTATAAGTATATTACATGGTAGGTACCTATTATGTGTTTCATTGTAGTGTCTTATTTATGGTATGCGTATTAAGTAATTACCGGGTGATGTATGTAGTGGGAAGGTGTGTGTGTGAGTGTGTGAGTATGTGTGTATGTATGTGTGCGCATTGAACAAATTATAATATTCGCAAGATGCTCTTTTTAAATTTGGGCAGTGAATCAGAGAAAATGTCGATGTTGGAATTTAGACCAATAATATTGAACTTATGAAGAGCACGATTGATTGGTGAATTAGATGCTGCATTTGTCTTGTAATTAAGCGTGTGGAATAGTTCTGTATGACGTGTACGTCTTAAGGGTATATTAAAATTAACTAGGGAAAGAAGTTCGGTACAGTCAATGTTATTATTTAAAATTTTGTGTATAAATGTCAAATCAGCTATTGCTCGCCTTTGTTGCAATGTTTGAAATGTGCATTCAAAGTTATTGTTGAATTTAAAGGTAAAAAATAGTAATGAACATTATTGAATTTTGTTCGGTAAGTGATAACTTTTAAAACAAATGAAAATCCCCGTCATCTAGGAGGACTCCAGATACTAATATCTACAGCCTGTATGTCGGACGAATATCTACAGCTCATATGTTGAACTAATATCTACGAATTTCAGAGTGTTGACTAATATCTACAGAGCTAAGGTCGGACGAATATCTATGACGGTCCCAGTGTTGACTAATGTCTACAGAGCGTAGGTTGAACTAATATCTACAGAGCGTAGGTTGGATTAATCAGCTAAATGTGTCCAATAGTCCGATATTAGGGATTTTTACATACATACTTACATAAATTATTTTTTTTAAAACTGCATACGCAATATTGCGTTATTCCAATATGCTATACATAATTGCAAATCCAACCTCTGCCAGTGCTGTAGATATTCGTCAACACTTTGGTTCTCATAGATATTCGTCAGCAGTTTGAGCTGTAGATATTTGTCAACACTTTGGTTCTCATAGATATTAATTCTATTTTTTCAGTTTTTGGAATTCCTGTAGATATTAGTAGACGCCTCCTCTAGGAGTTGGCTGAGGACTGCCATCTATGAAGACTCGACGAAAACACAGACAAGATAATTATTGGTATAATATACGAATTATTGATGTAAATCAGAATACTTTAGCTAAAAATGTACCACAAAAAGTTGTTGGTATTTTTTTAGCTTTTACCCATACTTTTTTTTTCTGTTTATAAAAAAAGTTTGGCAATGACAAATAACATTTGATGGTATTTTTTATTCCAAGACTTTTTTTTAAAACAATGAACTGTTTTGTTTCATTACACCACTGTTTTTATATTAACTAGCTGGTTCCCGGCTTGCGTTGCAATGCCATATTCAAAGAAATAAATTGTTTCTCCCTGCATGTCCTTTCCCGTGCGTCCCCGTTCCCCTCCCGCATCCCCTACCCTCCCGTGTTCCCCTTCCACCTTCCCCGCCCACCTCACTCCTCTCCCGCTCCCCCATCCCGCAAACTCCCCTCCCGCGTTCCATATATTTAGTCCAAGTACATTCAGTTTTTAAACAGCTCGCGTGCCACCTATAACAATTTTTTTTTTCAAATTTTCATTTTTCGTACAATACAAATATCAATTATTATTAAATTATCAAATCCATAGACAATTCTTTTAATACAAAAAAAACAGCTGTCTGCTAAATTCAATTTCATCAAACGCGCCAACTGTCAAACGTGCGAAGTTAAAATGGTCTTTAAGTTTTCTTAAATTATTCAATTTTCTTAATTTTTTTTCCGTAAGAACCTTCCACAGTATTTATTACAAAACTTTTTAAAAAAGATGAATGAAATAGGTAAAGTCGTTCTGGAGTTATAGCTTGACCAAGGGAAACAGGGATTCATTTTTATAAATACAGGTGCAGGTATAAAGCTGGGTCTCCAGTGACAATATAACCAAAAACGTTGAAAAAAAAATGTTTGTGCAAATATAAAACATTGGGTCGAGGCCACAATTTTTTTTTGGTTTTCTTACATTAGCTCTACACAGACGGTCCTGAGTTATATGTCATCTTTTGGGATGCTGTGTGGAGGTTATTTTTAGGAAAGGAAGGAGAGGATTTTCTGGGAAGGAAAATGGTATGAGAGATGGGTAGGAACCTGGGAGTCAGTGTGTCCAGGAGTGACGGGCGTATGAATCCATCTCTCCTAATTAGTTACAAGACGATGGGTCGAAGAGTACGGCTGAAGAGATAAAATGACACCACTTTTAAAGTTAGCCACTCAAAAACTGCGCGTACTGTACAGAGCTCGCAGATACTTTAATAGTACACAACTGCCAACCCTGTACAAATCACAAGTGCGTCCCACGGTTGACTTTGGCAGCCACCTCTGGCCTGGAGCTCTAAAATACCTGAAAAATACCCTCGACTCCAGTACAGAAACGGGTGGTCCGTTTGATAGATTCTCCCATCTTAACAGACGGATTGCAATCTTTAGAGCACAGCCGTCGGGTGGGAATGCTATCCTTGTTCTAACGGTATTACAATGGAAGATGCTCCGAGGAACTAGCGTCATTGATCCCTTCGGCACCGGTACATAGTCGGGAAACACACCAAACGCGTACCCAACATATGTACACGGTTGACATTTGTCACGGGTGGTTTCTTCGACTCGTTTTTGTGTAACTGCTCGGCTGTGGAATGATTTGCCAGCCTCTGTGTTTCCTCCTTCCTACAACATGGGTCTCTTCAAGATCAATGTTCATTCGTTACTCTCCTCAAAAAGCACCTCAGATGACATAGGGATATTTCCTCGGGCTTCCTGTGTGGAGTTAATGTACAAAAAAAATCAACCAGTTTTTCCCGATCCAGCCCGTAGTAGGTGAGCAAACCTTGACAAACCTCACCCCTGAACCTGAGCATCCCTGCTAAGTCACCAAACGTAGTAACCTTTGGCAGGAGTGTTGGTCATCCATTAAATGGCGGTACCCATATCCGCCTCACAAATTAAAAATTATTGAGAAGAAAAAACTTTAAAAAATATATTTGGTCGCTGGCCACACTTAGGTACCTACGGGTAAACTTGAAAGAATTCGTAATCCGCTCTTTCGTAGATGGCGATTATATTATTTTAGGGAAAAATACTTTTTGCAAGATATGCTTTAAAATATTAAGATGAATTATTTGTTTGTGCCCGTACCATTGACCTAGTAATTTTTGTGTACTTCGACCAGATATCATACGTCAATCTTTGTGTATGAAAAATTAACACGCTTGGCAGGTGAGCTCAAACATTTGCCGCAATTTGCGGTGAAAATCCATCAAACATCACATCAACATTTTTTGTTTTCCGTCTCCTCCGTTTGTTAAAACACTAAGGGCCGTCTGTTTCAACATAAAGTTAAATCGTGTCGAAAAGTTAAATTTTAACTGTCAGTTAAAGTAACGAGGATGTTAAATAGGACCGCGCGCTGTTTCATGTGTATTTTCGCTAAAGTAATAGTTGTCAGTGTGGCCAGTCTAAAAATTAGAATATTCGTCAGAATTATGTGGAAAAACGCATCGAAATATTTTTTGGTGCGGCAACACCATAAACTAAATCAGAACAACTGTCAAAATATGAAAATATTCGGTTGTATTTTGTGTCGCGTCACTAGAGGCGGGCAAAGCGTCTCAGTTGAGCGAGCCGGTTCACTGGGTCTCGTTCAATGAAAAGATCCGGGTCAGTGAACCGGCTCGAATGAACGACTGAATTGGTCCATCTCCCCCGTCCCCTCCCTCGGCCCTCCACACTTTATTAAAAAGGGAACCCCGATATTTTGGGGTTCCCTTTTTAATCGGATTCTTGTATCCCTGAATGAAAAAATGAAATCCTTTGTATTTAGTTGAGTTTTGATCTTTGGTGTGAAACCAACACCAACTTTACTTTTTTAACGATTTTTAGAAAGCATGAATTATTGAAAATAAACAATGAATGATTTACTGAAAATAAACAATGAGCATAATAATAATATAACTTATCCTGTTATAATAAACAAAATAATGTGGCCGGAGCGTCGACGCATACCCGCTTGAATTACGCACACTACCCAGCAAAGGATAATGTGGCCGGAGCGCTGACGTCACGACTGACGTTTTATGCACGCAAACACGCTTGAATTCCGATATTATTATTATATTCATTGTATTTCGGTAATACATGCACGGCGCACGCACACTGACCAGCAAAGGTACGCCACCGCGTAGAAAAGTGTCATAGTGAACTGAACTGTAAACCGTTACCTTACTTTCATATTTTACCTTTCTGCGTCGCTGACTAGAGTGGCTATGAACGAACGAACGAACGAGCAATCCGCATCAGTACATCTAGTGACCCGCGAGCCGCGAGATCCGTTGAACGATACACTGCTCTCGGCTCCCACGGGTCAGTCGGGTCTTCGGATCTCACGGGTCAGTTGGCTCACCGGATCTGGCGGGTCAGTTGGCTCACCGGCTCACTCGTTCGCGAAGATCCGCGAACCGTGAAGATCGTTCTTTGGGAACCGGATCTTACGGATCAGTATGAAAATCCGGTTCACTGAGCCGACTCGTTCGCGAACGACTCACTTCTACGCGTCACAGGATCTGACAGCTTTGTTCCGATAAAAAAGTATTTGTATGAATATTTACAAATAAATGACGACCTATTAAAATACATGTAACAATATGAATGTAATTTACTTTCCAGTATATCTCCTTGAATTTGAAGTGTCACATATTTTACGATATCTTCAATTCAATTTATTTGTGGTATCGAAAACGTTAGAAAAACATCCGTCATAGAAAAACATACATTTTATACCTTTTTCAAAATCCGTTGGTGAGAGTATTACATTAAACGTAAGTACCTAGTAGGTGTACAAAATATACTAGCATTAATAGAGCTTGTCTTTTAAAGACAGCTTTACTCGCTAAATATGTCGATATCAGAAACGTTTCTGTTCAGGCCCTACCTACTAATGTTATATTTTTGTAATGTTTATGAAAATTGATTTGAAGATCTTGTAAAACTTGCGATACATCCATTAAGCTTGACTTTTAAAAGGTAACGCTAAATATGTCGATATCAGAATTGATTCTGTTCAACAGCAAGATTTTTTCGACATGCGGTGCCGCGCTAAGAAATCGAGATCATCCCAGATAACCAAATTATTGACGCGGGGTCGAAATGTTTTTGGTTTTCGCTTCAAGACATATTGGACGAGGAATTTATTGTCAATCGTCACTATCATTGTCTTCTACAATATTTATCATGATTACTGATTAGTATATTAGTAATCAATGTTGAAGCACGCAATTTCGTAGTTTACCTCGAACAGAGCTGTCAAATATTCCAATATGGCGGAGTAACTCTAGAGTAACTATCGGTTTTCGGAAAGTAAATACAAAAGTTAAAAGTAACGTAAAACAAGCAGTCAAATTGATTGAAAAACGCATTTTGGTGAAATTTAACTTTAGTAACTGCTTTTAACTATACTTTTACTTTAGCGAGCGTTGAAACAGACGGCCCTAAACACGATTGAAAAATTGGTGCGAAGTTCGTGCGATCACACACAATTTGGTCTGCGATAAGAACGTGTCGACGCGCAATGAGCACTTGACGTTTGACGTTTTTGGCGTTTATATCAATGTTAAAATGCGTTCTGATGAAAAAGAGATGCATCAGGGAGAAAACACAGATATTTTAATAGATATTTGTTTATCAGGAATGATTTCCCGACTAATATCGATTACTGCACGACCCAAAGTTACTATTAAGAATTTAGAGTGCGTAAATATTTCCGTCAAAAACAGAATAATTATAAATATTTGATATTATAATATAATTTTATTATTATGTTATATTTAGGTATAATAATATTTTAAACTCGTGATTATGCCCGCTTATTGCACATAACCACGAAAGGCCGTTCCGTTTATTCTCCATATACGACCGCATTGCGCGGCATCCGTCAAAAATGAATTATTCCCCCCTCCCCCCGCCGGCCCCGCCTGCCTTCCCACTTCACCCGGGATGGAATGTTTAGGAAATGTTTTCCGTCGAACATGGGAAGCTCGAAACACAACAAAAGTTGACAATATTTTTGATGTTGATGACAAAACTCTTGATATTTCACAGTGTACCATAAGTATCTCTGATGTAATTACTAAAGTTAAATCCTTAGATATCCACAAATCTGCTGGGCCAGATAATATCCCAACAATATTTATCAAAGAATGTATCAAAGTAATTGCTCTTCCATTAACCAAACTTTTTAACCTATCTTTATCCAGTGGAATTTTTCCCGATAGGTGGAAAATTAGTTATTTAACTCCAATTTTCAAAAAAGGTGATAAAAGTGATGTTTGTAATTACAGACCAATATGCATTCAATCTACCATACCGAAACTCTTTGAAAGTCTTATACTTGACAAACTTTTATCACAAATAAAACCTATAATATCACCTCACCAGTTTGGATTTATGCCAGGTAGAAGTACTTTGTCCAACTTAATTATTTATGAAAATTTTATAACCAATGCTTTCAAAGAAAAAAAACAAGTAGACTCTATTTATACTGATTTTAGTAAAGCCTTTGACACAGTTTCTCATAAAATTCTCATTTGGAAATTAAAAAAACTTGGTATACGTGGCAATATATTAGCCTGGTTTGAAAGCTATCTTACTGGAAGACAACAAATTGTTAGAATAAAATCCTCTCTGTCGGAAATAATTTATGCAACAAGTGGAGTTCCACAGGGTTCACACCTCGGTCCAATCTTATTTATCTTGTTTATAAATGATCTTACAAAAATATTTTATGATGTAATCATTTTACTTTTTGCTGATGACCTCAAAATTTTTAGAATTATTCAAAATATTCACCATTGCAACATTCTTCAAGATAATATCAATAAATTATTAATTTGGTGTAATGAAAATAGACTTTACCTAAATATCTCAAAATGTCAAATAGTTAGATTTTTTCGAATAAAAAAGCCAGTGATTTACAATTACAACATTGATAACAATGCCCTTCAGACATTAACACAAATTAAAGACTTAGGCATCACTTTTCAATCAAATCTTTCATTTGTTAACCACATAACAGAAATCTCTAATAAGGGCTTAAAAATGTTGGGATTTATAACTAGGCTTACTAGAAATTTTAACAATATAAAGTGTATTAAACTGTTATATTTTGCCTATGTTAGAAGTCAACTTGAGTACAATTCTCCCGTCTGGAATCCACATTATAGTATACATGTTCAAGCTATTGAAAGAATTCAAAACAAATTCTTACGTTTTCTAAATTTTAAAATGGGTATTCCAGCTAATATGTTGAACTACAACACTATTTTAAATGATTTGAATATGCTCAAATTGTCCGACAGAAGAATTTTCTCTGACTTGGTATTTCTATATAAAATTCTAAATGATTTAGTTGATAGTCCGGTATTGCTAGAATTGATAAGCTTCCGGATTCCACAACGTAATACTAGAAGTCAAGATTTATTTCAGTGTAGAAATTCTGGAACTAACTACCATATGTATTCTTCTTTGCCCAGAATACTAATGGAGGGAAACAATTATACCAAGTCAGTGGACATCTTCAATGTATGTTTAAACAAATATAAAATATTGTTACTGAGACAGTTCAGTTATGTACATTGAATGCTTTGTATTTTCTTATTATTCATATGTAATGTAAAAGCCCCGAAAAAGGGCGTTAATCAATAAATAATCAAAAACATTGAATGTTGTTATGGGACTGTCAAGGCAAATGACGAAGCTATGGACCCGACTTTAGGATGACTGGCAGACAAATTTGCTGACAGCGACCTGAATGCTGCCATACAATTCACGCACTTTGGTAAATGGGGACTAAACCAATATCATTTGGTTTCTGGCATCAATGTGTATATGTAGTTTTATGCGTATACAAACACCCGTACATATGCAGTTTTGTGCGTATACAAACACAAGACTTTCGAGAAAGGCACACAATTCCAATATTGTATCGGTGGTTCAAACCGAAAAAAAATCCAAATTCAAAACTCGGGGATATTGTTTGAAACTTCAACATATTTTTTAAATAACAGATGGCGCCACTTCCGATTACAACAATCGAAATGTACAGCCCTTCAGATAATTATAGTTTGGATGCAGATGATTTCTCTGGTTGTTGTTTTGTGTATTCTCAATAAAATAAAATAAATAAATAAACAAAAAATAAAATAATAAATGACACAATGTTCTTGGGTTTGTTGATGGAATATATGCTCAGATAATAAAATCTTAAAAAAATAAAATGAACTTAGTAATAATTTTTTTTTAAATATCAGATATTACTTGGAACTATAGCACCGTTTTGGTGAAAAATCACTTCAAGGGCGCTAAAATCACATCAATAGCATAAACAAGCCATATAAACCACAACGAACCTACGTTTTGGCGGCAAGTCAAAATGTCACATTTTAAATCGTTTGGTTTGTGGTTTAACGAAAGTTTTGTAACGGATTTATTCTACTTTATTTATTTGTGTAAGTATGCACAATGCACATATATAAAAAAAAATTGTTTGCTTGCTTGCATCTATGTAACTATATTATTTATGTATTGCTATATTAAGTATAGGAAATGTTTAAAACTTTCAAAATACCCCCTTCAACCCCTCCCCCCCCCCACCCCCTCCCGAAGGTTTCTGGATTATTACAACCACATGACGATACATCTGAAAAGTTTTTTAATCATTAAAAAATGGTACAAAAAGTTTGCAATTATATAAAAGATTTGTAACTGTAAAAAAAGTGTGTAGTTGAGCAAAAGGTTTGAAACTGTACAAAAAGTTTGTACTTGTACAAAAGGTTTGTAACTGTACAAAAAGTTTGTAGTTGTATAAAAGGTTTGCAATTCTGCATAAAGTTTGTAGTTGTATAAAAGGTTTGTTATCCTGCTCAAAGTTTGTAGTTGTATAAAAGGTTTGTAATTCTGCATAAAGTTTGTAGTTGTATAAAAGGTTTGTAATTCTGCATAAAGTTTGTAGTTGTATAAAAGGTTTGTAATTCTGCATAAAGTTTGTAGTTGTATAAAAGGTTTGTTATCCTGCTCAAAGTTTGTAGTTGTATAAAAGGTTTGTAATTCTGCATAAAGTTTGTATAAAGGGTTTGTTATCCTGCGTAAAGTTGGTAGTGGTATAAAAGGTATGTAACTGTATAAAAAGTGTGTAGTTGAACGAAAAGTTTGTAACTGTAAAAAAGGTTTGTATTTGCACAAAAGGTTTGTAATTGTTCAAAAAGTTTGTAGTTGTACAAAAGATTTGTAACTGTACCAAAAGTTTGTAGTTATACAAAAGGTTTGTTAACTGTACAAAAAGTTTGTAGTTGTACAAAAGGTTTGTAACTGTACAAAAGTTTGTAGTTGTACAAAACGTTTGTAGTTGTATAAAAAATTGTGTTTGTACAAAAAGCTTTTAATTGTATGAAAAAAATTTGTATAAAAATTTGTCAAAAAGGCTGAAGTCTCCCCCGTCGCGTCCATGGCTAGTCCATCCGCCGACTAGTAATCGGGACCCCCGCACGCACGGCATTCCCCCCCGCCCCGACCGAGCGGGCCCGCGTAGCCTCAGGTCCCGCGGGTTGGCGCCCCCCCAGGCCGCGCTGCCTGACGCGGCCTGGGGGCACGGCGCGGCCGGCTCCCGGTAAGCGGGAGCCGGACGCCGACGGAGCGCGCGGACGGGGACCACGCGGCGGAGCTCCCGCAGCCCGACCTCCGTGTCGCCGGATTACAGGGGAAGCCGCGCCCCCGGTCGGGAAGAGCGACAAATTAGCACTATTTTAATTGTGCACTGGGATCGAATCCTACTTAAATCATTTCATTTTGAGAAACAAATATCAGAAGTCTGATTTCTTTTTTTTCTGATGTTCTCTCTTTTCAGAGGTCAGGTAGGAGGTTGATTTTCATTAGGACAATAAATCATTAGGCGATAGAAAAGAGTGAACAAACAGGCCTATTTTGAAATCTATTCATTTAGAAAATTATACTACCCGAATTTCTACCGATTTCTTAGGCCTAAACTACACGAGCGGTTCTCCCGCCGCGGGAAACCGCTCAAGAAAGCTGACGGTTAATATCAAACTACACGGGTGGCGGTTTTCCGCCAAGCTACACGAGCGGTGCTACCGCCGCGGGAAACCGCCCGATCCTTTATGCGCACTACCGATCAACAACATTCTCTCGCACGAAATGATGCAATCGCGGGAAACCGCCCGTGTAGTTTGAACTTGGCGGTTTCCCGCGGCGGGAGACCCGCTGCATGTGGCGGGCGAATTTCTCCCGCCTGTGAACCGCGAGCTCCCGCGGCGGGAGACCCGCTCGTGTAGTTTGCGCCATACAACGCTCATAGTAAATTGTGTCTGCTGCGGTTTCCCGCGGCGGGAGAACCGCTCGTGTAGTTTAGGCCTTACATTTCTCCCTTAAACATTTGAAGTTTTTAAGCTTTAAAAAATATATATGTTATTTTTTAAGATATTATCTAGACGCGTTCCACGCCGAAACGCAAATTATATGAAATTCTCTCGATAGAAAAAAAAATGCTCCGAATATTATTTTAAACACGTTCATTTAATTTATTTTACAAGTTATAGTTGTGAAAAAATTCACAATATTTTTTTAAATGATTCTTAAGACACCTTCCACGAGAATTTTGCTCTATTTTAAACGAGTCATGTTTTATTAAACATTTTCACAATTTTCGCTTCAATTTTATCATGTAAAATATTAGCGCGCTCTGTCCAACATTCGTAATTACATTTCTCTCCATCTTCTTCTTTTTGAGCGGGAATGCGGCGCAACAAGCAACAAGGAAGCAACGAGCCAAAAAAGTATGTATTCTGAAGTGTGCCTTATATCGCCAGGAATGTAGGTAATACGCCTAAAAATCGCTGGCCAAACGAAGTCTAGATGTCACGATTTCAAGCGCAAAAGTGATTTTTATTTATTTTGTGAATAGTTTTATAGGAAAATAAAAAATTATTATTTTTTTTTTTTTAATTTCATACTTGAGAGATTACTTATTGAAAAAAATAATTTTTCTCTCTTATCATTTTAATACATAAAATAAAAATATTTAGTTTATTGTTTTCATCAACTCTCCACAGATGGCAGACCTTTGCCAACTTACCCAAAAATTTATAAATGGGAATTCAGGGATAATGATTATTAACAATTAACAATTGACGTTGGAATTCAAATTTGTCGTACATAAATTAAATTGTCTACCCGCAAGGAAAACCCTTTCTTAGCATTGTTTTTTTTTGTTTCATTTTTGGTGTTTTTTTTTCATCTAAAAACATAAAAAATCAGTAGGTATCGGACAGTTAGGGGCGGAGTGAAGGGTTGGTTGGTTTCTCGGCTGAGTGACCAGTGACGATATGTGGAAGAAAAAAAATTGTTTGATTTGGAGAAAATATTTGAAAAAAAATAAAAAGACGTCTAAGGTCACCGGAGATCAAAATTTCATTAACATTTTTACATTATAGTACATCAGAGTGGTATAGTCGAAATGAATAACTTAGGGAACCTTACCCATACTACGTGACCCACTTTTTGCAACTTTTAACCCCCCTTCCCTCGGTGACCACGTGTAGTATATTCCAACCCCTCCCCCCTCCCCCTACAGTTTTCACGTAGTAATTCATAATATGGTTTGAATCATTTCTTGCTAACAAAAAGTTTAAAAAATATATTTGGCTTATATTTGTATTTATTAATACGGTGCTTGCTGTGCTTGGTGCGGTGTGACGGAAAGAGTGCATGCATAACTATTACAAGTGGAAAAATATTAGTATGGGTATAGTAACATTAAGACCGGTTTGACTTGACCAACAATCGTCGCAATAGGCGAGTTTCAGGAGAAAAAACTGGCATGCTCCCGCGCCCACGCCTTTCTTTGTCGCACGTATGTTTTTACGTTTCTCTTTCGCCTGCGTTCGAGTCAGAACTACGAGGCATGCGTATAGGGCATTGCTGCCACAATGTTCACCTGACAAAAATTCATGTTAAGAATTCTGCCGTATTATCGTCTTGGTGAAGAGGACCTCAACAAATTTTTTTTCAGTTGCCCTAAAAATAATTCATGTAAAAATTTCATCGCTCACCTAATCAGTTCGGGCATATTGCCCTTTTACAATATTA
Organism: Limnephilus marmoratus; assembly: GCA_917880885.1. Classification (NCBI taxonomy): domain Eukaryota; kingdom Metazoa; phylum Arthropoda; class Insecta; order Trichoptera; family Limnephilidae; genus Limnephilus; species Limnephilus marmoratus. Next base: position 24,939,561 of record OU862930.1, on the reverse strand, counting down.
CATGCCTGTTATCGTCTGCGGACAAACGTGTTTATAAAATCTTGGCTAATTTCCCGAAATCCCTGCAAAATTTGGGTGTATTTTGTGAGTAGGTAAAAATATTTCCGCTTTGCAATAAAATCCAAATAAATGGAAAATTTGTGAACATATCCGAAAACTACAAACTGATTTCGTAAGGTGGTTAAATACGCTTTCAAAATTTACTACGAAAAATAATCACGTAATTTTTTAACATAACATTTTTTAATGTAAACTTTTAAAAAGTTTTAAAAATGGCTCACCTGATGTTTTTTCTAACTGAATTTACTGAGTGGTAACAAAAAAAAACATTTATATTTTATTACACAAATTTTCTTCTTTGTGTGCCCTATCAGGCCCCCCGACGTTGGCGATCACTCTTGAAAATGTCTCTCTGTCTTGCGCTGCCCGAAATAGCTCCTCCACACTTCTAATGCCGGTCCACTCTCGTATATTTCGCAGCCAAGACATTTGTCTCCTACCAGATTTTTATTAATGTACCTAAGCAGTTCTCTATCTGCTCTAGCCCGCCTGAGAATTTCTGTGTTGGTGATCATGTCGGTCCATGGGACCTTGAGCATTCTCCGGTGAATCCACATTTCAAAAGCCTCTAACCTTTTCATGGCATTTACTTTCAAGGTCCATGTTTCACATCCATACAGCAAGACCGACCACACATAACATTTTAGCATTCTCTGCCTTAGTTTTAAGCTGATATTGTCATTGCAGAAGAGGGATTTCATTTTAATGAACGCAGTTCTTGCTGCTTCAATCCTGCACCTAACCTCTACATCTGGGTCAAGAGTCTCCGTGAGAATACTGCCGAGGTATCTAAATCTTTCCACCTTTTCGACATTGCGACCATTTAACTGTATCACTGATGCAGAGTGATCTAGTCGTAAAAATTTCATCCATTTAGTTTTATTGACGTTGATTGTTATGCCCAGTTGCTCACCAGCATTATTAACAAGATTTAATAGGTCTTGGAGGTCATCGATACAGTCAGCTAGTAATACAGTATCATCTGCGTATCTTATGTTATTAATGACAATTCCGTTGATCTTCAGACCGTTCTCAGTAGGTACCTATTATGTACATAGGGCTCTTTTAAAGACATAGTTGGAATATATAAACAATAGTGGCGACAGGATACAGCCTTGTCGTACTCCACGCTGAATGGCAATTGCATTAGATCTCTCATTCCCATGTCTTATTTCTGCTGTTTGGAACCAATACAGGTTTTTAATTAAATCCTGGTCTTTGGTGTCAACGTTACAATCCGCGAGCATTTTCATTAAGTCAGCATGTTTTACCCTGTCAAATACCATTTCGTAGTCAATAAAGCAGGCAAAGACTTCCTTTCTTTGGTCACGTGTGTATTCTTAATAAAATAAAATAAAATAAATAAATAAACAAAAAATAAAATAATAAAAAGACACAATGTTCTTGAGTTTCTTGATGGAATTTATGCTCAAATAATAAAATCTGAAAAAAAAACTAATTAAAAAATATCAGATATTATTTGGATAATTTGCATAGCGCCGTTTTGGTGAAAAATCACCTCAAGGGCGCTAAAATCACATCAATAGCATAAACAACCCATACAAACCAAAACGAACCTGCCGTTTTGGCGGCAAATCAAAATGTCACATTTTAAATCGTTATAGAAAAGTTATTCGTCAATATAAAAATAATATTAAAATACCTTCGCCATCAGAAGTTTTTCCTTATTTTTTCTGGAATTAAGAAAAAAACATTAAAATACTCTATAGTCTCACTGGCTCCAGAAGTTTTGCAGCAGTTTGGACTCTTTTGAGTTACTATTCAGTTTTCTCACTTAATCGTTCTGTGGTATAGTAAAATTATGTAAGTACGTAACGAACTTAATGCATAAAAAAGTTTGCAGTTGTACAAAGAGGTTGTAGTTGTACAAAAAGTTTGTGGTTGTACGAAAGTTTTGTAACGGATTTATTCTATTACATTATTTGTGTAAGTATCTACATATATAAAAGTTAATGTATTAGTGTTGAGTACCTCATACAAGAGGCACCTCAAATGTCCCATGCAAACACGTAAAATGTCCCCCCACCTCACAAAAATGTATTTGTACCAGCTCTTTTTCTTTGTATTACTACAAATGTCATGTCACGTTGTCGCGCATGGGACAAATACGAATGGGGGACAAATATGAGGTGTGAGGTGGTTGGTTTATTGGACAACATTCATGTCATGTTAAGTATGGGACAAATATGAAGGGGAGACAAATTTGAGGTGTGAGGTGGTTGATTTATAGGACTACATTCATGCAGTGGCGTAGCTAGCATGGGTGGTACCCGGGGCGGATGTCACCCCCCAGAGCGTGGTGTCACCCCCCCCCCCCCCCGCCCTCCACCCCCTCTATGAAAGTTGACTTATATCCTTCGTAATTCTTTTTCCAGGGTCGAATGTCACCCCCTGTCTGGTGGCACCCTGGGCGGCCTGCCCCTCCCCTCGCTACGCTACTGCATTCATGTCATGTCACGTATGGGACAAATATGAGGTGAGGTGTGAGGTGGTCGGTGTATTGGACTACATGTCATGTCACGTTGCCACGTATGTGACAAATATGAGGTGAGGTATGAGGTGGTTGGTGTATTGTATGACATTTTTGTATTTGAACCAGGTGGTTGGGGTGAGCCATTCACATATATTGTGAATACCGCACAAGCGTCCCAACTGCTCACAATTTTTTTTTTCTAAATATAAATTTATGTATTTTTTATTCTAAATTACTGTTAAAAGAATACCGCACAAGAGTACCAACTGCTCCAATTTTTTTTTAAATATTTTTTATTGTAAATTAGTGTTATGTGAATACTGCACAAGAGTAACTGCTCAAAAAAAAATTTCTAAATATTTTTTATTTTAAATTATGTAAAAAAAAAAAAAAAGTGTACCTATTGTTATTACGTATGTAATTACGCACAAGAGTACCAACTGCTTCCAAAAAAATATTGTAAATTAACGCACAAGCGTCCCAACTGCTCCGAAAAAAAAATTATTCTAAATTATTGTTAAGTGAATACCGCACAAGAGTACCAACTGCTCGAAAAAAAAACTTTTTAATTTTTTTTAATTGTAAATTATTGTTACGTGAATACTACGCAAGAGTCCCAACTGCTCAAAAAAATATTTTTCTAATTATTTTTTTTTATTTTAAATTGTATTGTTAAGTGAATACCGCACAAGTGTACCAACTGCTCCAAAAAAAATTCAATATTTTATTTATTGTAAATTACCGTACAAGCGTCCCAAATGCTCCGATTTTTTTTTCTTAATTATTGTTAAGTGAATACCGCACAAGAGTACTAACTGCTCCAAAAAAATATATTGTAAATTATTGTTAATAACAATACTTGGATGATTTATATAGCGCCGTTTTTTGTGAAAAATCACCTCAAGGGCGCTGATTGTTATGTGAATACCGCACAAGAGTCCCAACAGCTCCAACGGTTGAGGGAGTGTTGAGATGAGGTGGAGGGGGTTAGTGAGAGGGGATCAGAGGGGGGGTGCAGGGGGAGGATCAGAGGTGGTGCAGGGGGGGGAGAGGTTGGACGGGCTGAGAGAGGGAGGGGGGGGTGGGAGGGTAGGCCTTTTTTTAATATCCATTTTTCATATTACAAAAATAAAAAAAAAAACACGGTAGGCGGGTATAGGTACTGCCGCCCGGGAAACATTTATTATAACCAATACCTCTGATATAGGTCGCCCCAAGCGGTTCGCTACGAGAGTGGTTGGGGGAGTCCCTTTGACTTCTCCGGTCTTACGCCTTGGCGCCCCCTCCCCTCCCCCCCCCCCCCTCCGTAAGCGAAAATATTTTGTAACACCTCATTTCGATATTTGAGTACCTCATACAAACTCATCCACATGTCGTGTCCTACCCAACACTATAATATATGTTTGCTCGCTTGCATTTATGTTTATTATTTATGTATGATATATATTTTCATTAAATAAATAAATAAATAAAAAAAATTGCTACATTAGGGTAGGAAATTTTTGAAACTTTCCAAATACCTTCTTACCCCCGCGAAGGTTTCAGGATTATTACAACCACATTACAATAGATACATCTGAAAAGTTTTTTAATCATTTCAAAAATAGTACAAAAAGTTTGCAGTCGTACAAAAGATTTGTAACTGTACAAAAAGTGTGTAGTTGTGCAAAAGGTTTGTAACTGTACAAAAAACTTGTAGTTGTACAAAAGGTTTGTAGTAACCTTCGATCAAGTATTCAGGTTAATGGTAGTAACTATACAAAAAGTTTGTAGTTGTAAAAAAGAATTGTAACTGTACCAAAAACTTGTAATGGCATAAAGTTTGCAGTTGTATAAAAAGTTTGTAATTCTGCATAAAGTTTGTAAAAAAGTTTGTAGTTGTACAAAAGGTTTGTAACTGTACCAAAAACTTGTAATGACATAAAGTTTGCAGTTGTATAAAAAGTTTGTAATTCTGCATAAAGTTTGTAGTTGTATAAGGTTTGTAACTGTACAAAAAATTTGTAGTTGAACGAAAAGTGTGTAACTGTAAAAAAGGTTTGAAGTTGCACAAAAGGATTGGTGTTGTTCAAAAAGTTTGTGGTTGTACAAAAGGTTTGTAATTGTTCAAAAAGTTTATAGTTGTACAAAAGATTTATAACTGTACCAAAAGTTTATAGTCATACAAAAGGTTTCTAACTGTACAAAAAGTTTGTAGATAAAAAAAATTATTTGTACAAAAAAGTTTTAATTGTAGGAAAAATTTGTTCCACAAAAATTTATCAAAAGGGCTGAAGTTATAGGAAAAAATTGTTCTACAAAAATTTATCAAAAAGGCTGAAAAGTCTCCCCCGTCGCGCCTATGGCTAAAGTCCATCCGCCGACTAGTACTCCTCCCCCCGCCCCGACCGAACGGGCCCACGTAGCCTCAGGTCCCGCGGGTCGGCGCCCCCCCAGGCCGCGCTGCCTGACGCGGCCTGGGGGCAGCAAGGCGCGGCCAGCCCCCAGTAGGCGGGAGCCGCACGCCGACGGAGCGCGCGGGCCCGGCCCCCAGTATGCGGGGGCCGGACGCCGACGGAGCGCGCGGGGGGCCAAGTCTCTATCTTTTATTAATGTTTATTAACGTCTGTTAGCGCATTAATTACGTCACAAACACGTATTTTGACCTTAACGCTATTTTTTGTAGTCTCTATTAATTCGTAATGCGGAATTTATGGTTACTTAACAGTTTAAAAAAAAAATGGTTAGCTAACAGGCGACGCCTGTTAACGCCCCTGTATTTTGATAGTTCTCCTTAAGTTTGGTAGTCTATACCACGGAATGTCATAAATTTTGCTATTTACTAACGTTGAATTTCACGTCAAGCTAAATGGGCCGATCGACCTCCCGTTTGGTAACAGGGGAACATTTAGAAGTGTCGCATTGCCGAAAGGCATACTTTTCAAAGTTGATTAATTCGAATTTAGTTCTTTAAAAGGTAAGTAATATAATTTACTGTGAATTAAACGATACCTCAACTGAAATATTTACCTAACCTCCAAACTTTTAGGCACATAAACGAAGTGTATTAATCATTTATGAAAGTGAATACAACATTATTTCATCCCCTTTTTTCACAATATTTGCAAATCCCCTTTCTAACAGCACATGAATTATGTGGAAATTACAATTCCACATTATTCCTTGATTATCAGATTCTTTTTTCCATTACATAGGCATTGTTTAATTTGTATCATTTCTTTCTGTCACACATACATACTTATAATATATTATTTACTTTTAAGGTTTTAACGACACTCTCGTTTCTCGCTACGGGATCCTACCAAAAAGTGGTGGGAAATGATTTCCACGCATCTCTATCACAAAAATCGGTCAGCCGACACATGACAGAGATTGTATCAGCATTAAATGTAATCATGCATACGCATATAAAATTCCCAAGTACTCGGGAAGAGAGGAGTGCTGTTAAACAAGGGTTTGTCTTGATTTTTTATATTTTATTTTTACTTATCTTGTTTACCCGAGGATTAAGGCATATTCAGACGACAGGATATCTTAAATTATAATGCATACTTACCACTGACTCATACCTTTTTGTTCTAACTCATTTAGCCATACACTTTATCTTTCTAACACTGTTACGTAATTACGGTATCGAACCGCCTGATTACTGATTTATAGGCAAATTAATAATGAATACTCACAAACCAACTTTATACTCACAAGCCTCCCCAGCTAGCTCGATCGGCAGGGTCTCGTGTTCACAGTTCGTTCACAGACTCGATTCAAGACAACTATTGTTGTTATTGATAGTATAAATGTAGGCAAGGTTATAATAAATTAAAAGATCTCTTGTCGTTTTTAAATAACTTGCAAATTTATTTATGACTCGACGCTACCAGGAAAAGCCTTTAATCCCAATGTGAACTTTGTAATTTACTGAATCTAAAATAAAATAAAATGGATGATTGGATAATGTATAGAACCAGAAGAAACGCGTAGGGCTCTCCCAGCCTCCGGCTGCCTACCCTTCCCCTCCCACCGAAATCTGGGTCAATGAAGGCACGTCGGTGTTGCTAAAATTCAAGAAAGTATTTCATGACACATCCCCAAAAACACCAGGAAAAAACCCTTTAAAGAATTCCCTCCATAAATGTTACAAAAAAAAACATCGTTCACATAGAGATTCGGCATTAAAAACCTAGGCAAAAAGTTTACATACATACAATAAGTTATAAAGTTTATATAAAATAACAAAAAAACAGCAAAATCAACACGTCGAAGCGGCCTGTCATGAACATCTTTAAATGCAGCGCACGTCAGAGAGTAGTGTCCATCGCGTCTAGAGTAACAGTCACGATCCTCACGAATCAGCAGCAGAGAAGTCGACATGAAAGCAAAATAACAAAATTTTTAGAACAGAATTTTTGGTACAAGTAGAAAAGGTTAATTGTAACGATAATGAAAAGTACTATTTATTTGAACTTAATAAATAATAATAACTCAGGTACGCTTCATACGTCATTATATATGTCTGGCTGTGATGTAGGTAGCGTGTTATCAAGCTAATGCTCAGCACCTTCCTGCTCAGCAAACGCCGCTCTCAGCTTCTTGTTGTCCTAAAACCAAAAGAAAACTGAATTCTAAAAACTATATTGATAGTTCAATACCTATGTCTATTTTAATGATTAAAATTGTATATATTTCAGATTTTATGAGAAATATCAGTTTCCCGGTATAATTGGGTGTATAGACGGAACACACAGAGCTATAGTAAAGCCGAAAGTCAGCGAAGATGATTATTTCAACCGAAAAGGGTTCCATTCGATGAATGCTCTCATGGTCTTTTCTTTAAGCAGAAGCTCCTTTTCCCGGAGAACAAGGTTCTCTTGAACCTCCTTCTCTTTGAGAAGAAACTCTTTCTGTTGATGAAGGAGCTTCTCTCGCTCGATAATGAGGAGCTTATCATCGAAAGAGCTGCTGGCTTTATCCTTAGCTGAAAGTGAAATATTTTTATGTGATTTTTTTTAATAAATATATTTGTCACATGCGATTCTTACTCTTTTCATGGCATCATTCCCCCTTTTGATTGAAAATATTATTTCTGAGTGGAAAATACTCTCAGCATCGCCGTAAGACCATCATTCAGAATTGAAAGTAGATCTGAATATCCTGATACATTTTCTACATTTCCTTCCCCTCAAGCTCACAACATACCAAAATTGGGGATGCCATAGTCTCACTGGCTCCATATGGTTTGGAGCAGTTGGGTCTCTTATTCGGATAAAAAGAGTTATATTATATTGCCTAATATACAATAAAATTATCTATATTATATTATACTTCACCACATGCTGACACGTCTCGCAGAAACGGCGTCCCGGCCGCAACTCGACGCAGAGCCGAGCTCACATATGTCTTCACACAACTGCGTCTCAGTGTATATTGCTCCGTACACTTCCATTCATCATTCATCTTCCATGGCATCATTCCCCCATACACACCAAGATATTTCAGTGTAAGTACTTACACAGTCTTCTCTTGCAGGTGGGTGTGGCCATTCTCTTAATGCCAGATGGCCCAGGAGTTACCGGGGGAATCTCAACTGGCCATACAATCATATCAGGTTCAGGTGTGGCACAGCGAACCTCGGCATATTCCACGGTTTCTATCTGCAAACAAGTAACAAACTGCCCATTAGTTTTTCACCATCCATATTAAAATATACTTGTGCATGAATATGATCTGAAACATACAACCTCAACGTCAAAATGAGTCTCCTCTCCAGAAACTCCGTCAATCCGCAAACTGCCTGTTATGGCCATCACTTTCACCTCTATTGGGGTCAGAGGTGAAACTAAGCACGGTCCACCTCCAGTTCGCGCCATCTCCAATCGAAGTTTGGATGCGTTCCTCCTTGTATTTGTTCTGAGGTCCCTCCATGTCTGAAATAATTGATAAATGGTCATTCAGACACAGGTGAAATAAAGTATTTAGAGTAACGTATCTGTTTGTTTCATTATTATAATATGTACTCACATGCTGCCACTTGTCCCAAGACTTTTGGCATCCAAACCCGAGGGAGTTAAGCCTCTCGGCCAAATGGCTCCACTCTCTTTGATTCTGGAGGCGTCCATCAATTCCCTCAAACCTCCCTAGAGCCATTGCCGGCCTGTCAGTGAGCCAATCCACCAAGAACTCTAACTGCTGGCTTGACGCCCTTCTTTTTAAGGTCTGTAAAATAATAATTACTATGCATTAAATAACTACGAATGTAATCAATTATCAACATGCAAATGAGGTTTGTGATAAGCATACATTAGTTTGTGAAAACGCCCTTGCACAGATTTTATGGAAATCACACTTCATTTCAACAATTACTACAATAAAACAACTATTTACGTACACAAAATAGGTTATTAGGTTCCTAGTTTAGGTAAATTAAGTAATTAATGCCTGTATGTAAACGAAACAAAACTTCGCATGTGTCAAATGAAAATCGTATTTTTAAATGCAAATTTTTCCCTTTTATCACGACTTAAACCGATGGTTCTTGTGATAATTAAGTTTTAAAGTAAATTACTTTACAAAATGTATGCCATTTTAAAGTGTGGCGGTGTTTTTACAGTTAACCCATTCGAGTTCGTTGCGTAAAGTGAATTTGAGGTTATAATGTCCTTTTATATTGATTACTTTTTGGAAAGCTCACGATATCTTACAAAATATATGTATTAATGTAAACATAATTAAATAACTTACGGTCATCGTTGTTACTCTTGGCTCTTGAAAGAGGTAAACTTAAAACTGCTTAAACTTCAAAATCCGTAATGCGTGTCGTAGAATTTGAAGCAAGATGCGATATTGCGATATGCAATGTGTCAGAAATTCATAGACAATTTACATTTTTGCATAGAGTTTCATGTTTCGTAACTGCCGGACGCCGAAAATAAACAGATCGTTATCAGAATAGTTCCTGACTACCACTGTTAGCTTTTTGCGACAACTTTGCTCAAATCACCAAGTTAAGTAACAGGCTGTTAGTAAACAATAAAAGATAGAGACTTGGCCCCCGGGTGTGGACCACGCAGCGGAGCTCCCGCAGCCCGACCTCCGTGTCGCCGGATTACAGGGGAAGCCGCGCCCCCGGTCGAGAAGAGCGACAAATTAGCACTATTTTAATTATGGACAGGGATCGAATCCTACTTAAATCATTTCATTATGAGAAACAAATAATATCAGAAGTCAGATTTCTTTTTTTTCTGATATCCTCTCTTTTCAGAGGTCAGGTAGGAGGTTGATTTTCATTAGGACAATAAATCATTAGGCGATAGAAAAGAGTGAACAAACGGGCTTAGAAATCTATTCATTTCAGAATATTAAACTACCTACCCGAATTTCTACCGATTTCTTACATATCTCCCAACATTTGAAGTTTTTACGCAAAAATTTACGTTATTTTTGAAGGGTGACCGGACAACTCAGAATGAAACCAACTCAGAAGCACCTCAGAAAGGCCATTAAGAGTGATGATAAAATATACAAAACAATTGGTTAAATAGGTTAAGTTAGGTTAGGGTTACCGGCTATTTTAAAATTATTTTTTCATGGCTTCAATGACCTTTATGAGGTGTTTCTGAGTTGGTTTCATTCTGAGTTGGCATGGAACCTTTTGAAGATATTATCTAGACGCGTTCCACGCCGAAACGCAAATTATATGAAATTCCCTCGATAGAAAAAAATCACAAAGTATTCTCCGAAAATTATTATGAACACGTTCATTTCACTTATTTTACAAGTTATAGTTGTGAAAAAATTCACAATGTTTCTTTAAACTTTTAAGGCACCTTCTACTTCTACGAGATTTTGGCTCTATTTTAAACGTGTCGTGTTTTATTAAACGTTTTCACAATTTTCGCTTCAATTTTATCATTTAAAATATTAGCGCAATCTGTCCAATTTCGATCAAACTACGTCAATACTGTCCAACATTCGTAATTACTTACATTTCTCTCCATCTTCTTCTTATAATTTTAAAAGAAAGATAAGTTATTCAGAGAGATTACTTATTGAAAAAAAAAATTTGCTCTCTAAAATATCATTTTCATCCATAAAAAAAAAATATATATATATATTGCTAACAACCTGGCAGCGGCTACATGGTGTCAGAGTTGCGCTCGGGGACTACGCCCCGTATAGGAACCAGAACCTCGCTGGGCCCGGGTGCCACCAGGAGGGCGGCACCACAGGGCGGGCTCCGACCTACCTTGCAGGCGGCTAGCTCGAACCAACGGCAAGCAGGGGAGACCCTCGTCATCAGGGTGGTGTGGTCGCTGGTAGGCTGTTTGGAATGTTTTACATGGGGGGAAATACTGGCCGTGATCACCCTCGAACAATCTCCTCAATAAAAGAACGGTATTTAGGTAAAACAAACAAAATGTATTGTGAGAAAACACAGAAATACAAGGTTAAAAGGCAGTTCCTGGCTAGAATGTCCCTACACGGTAAGTCTCTCAACCTATCCTCTCTGGGGTCGTCATTGCTCAGGTAGAATCGCGAGGGCAAATAGAACACATTAATTTAAGGGGGCTTACTGCGATGGAGGCGGCAGGTCCAATCCTCGTCCGCAGCAGAGGGGATCTCGTTCCAACAGGAGTCTCCAGGTGAAACGTCCCACACACGTAAACATTGACACTGTACTTTAAATTACGCTTCGGCCTTGTCTGCCGTAGCATCTAGAACTCGCATTTGCGTATTAAATTCCCGACGCCATATTGCGTCGCGGATGACTCGGGCCACAAAGGTGCCCTGCGGAGAGAATTTCTCCTTAACAAAACAATCGACTGTTCGCGGAGCGCTCTGCCTAGGAAGTGTGGAGAGTCGGCGGCTTCGCCGACCGTTGCTCGCATTTGGCTCCACTAGCGCGCGCGGCGCGCTTGCGGCGAAAGAGCGAAACTGTAGTCTGTGCAGTGGCGTGGGTGAATAATTAGTAGGGGCTTATTTGTGCATCGTAACACCTCCCCCCGCGCTCGGAAAAAAAGCGACGTGGCAATGGAGCAATAGGGCAAAAACCCTCTACGTTACCCACGGGAGTTGAAGGAGAGATTGTAGACCAGAGAGAGAGCTGACTAACACTAAAAACTAGCTTATGCCATGGGCTAGGTACAATGTTGGTCAGGGTAGGGAGGGGGGTACATAAAATATGAGGAACAGGCAGTTATCACAAGGAGGGGTGAAACAACATACATATTTATGCAATTGAAAGAACAAAAACAAGGTTATGAAAATGTGAAACAAAGACAAAAATGTGAAAATGCGAAAACAAGGACAAAATTATGAAAATGTGACTCTAGGGTTTCATTGGTCTGGAAGCTAAATTTGCGGTGCGTAGATTTGTTTTTTTTTTGTTTCGATGGTTTGCGGAAAGTTTCGAAGAATTGCGAAGAAAACGAGGGTTCACAGACTCTAAAGATTACCTTATCACTGTAACCTGACCCATTTGAGATAACACTCAAGAGTACACTAGGGTCTTGTGAAAACACTTGTTTCGTTGAAGACGTCGAAGGTTGCGGAGTGGAGACTGTGGTTGCAGTGCGGAGGACTATGGTTACAGAGGTCATTGAGGAGAAGAAACCAGGGTCTGCAGACATGCCAGTACGAATCCTAATGTGCCAATATGGTAAGCACGGATCGTGTATAATGGTTATCGAAGCATAATGTAGCTCGGGATAACTTGTAAGGGTGCGCATTCAGCGAATACTGTAGAGTCAAGGTATTAATGGTTTACACATGACATTGTGTGCGTCACTGCGTGACAGAGCAAGAGACGGCAAAACTGGCTTGGTAGCGAGAGCAGGAACAAAACCCAGGGGCTAGCGTGCCCAAAGGTAGTCCAGAGTGTCATTGTATAGTGGGACAACTCGGCTCGCAATGGTGCAACCAGACAACATACATAAGGCGGTATGGTCTGTGCTTTCAGGAACAAATATGTAGAAAATGGCGGCGGGGGACCTCCGTAACCACAGCGAAGGCTGCCAGGAAGTGAAGCTCAGCTCGGCTGCCGATGGGGACATCCTTCTGGGCTTCTTTTTTAAATCCGGGAGAAATTATTATTAAAAGAGCAAGATTCTTGACATTTACCTGCCTAGAGACCAATGGACAAAAAGGGTTTGGAGAGAAACAAAATGTGTTCAGAAAAAAGAAACGAGGTTTTTGACGATTGCAGACCCAGAGAGAACGGTAGAGAGTGAGAGATTCCTAACTAGTTTACAATGACATGTTCCGAATGTTATCCTTTGCTAGGATAACCTGGCGTTTGCCGAGAGACAAAAAACTTGGATGAAAAACAACCGGCCTTTCTTGGCCTATGTTAACATAAGATGGTAACATTTTTGTAGAATTTCAAAGAACAAGGCAAAAAGTCGTGAACAAGTCACGGCAAAGCAGAGAAACTGATTCATGAATAGAGGTTGTCAAAGAGACAGACGATACGCCAAGTGCATACCGTACTTATCCAACATTCATGAATGTGCTTCTATACGACAATGATGAGGATGATGAGACATACGTAGAGAGTGAGGGAGAAAGCCTGTTGATAACCGGCCTGTTACCGATTCGAACTCCAAGTGAGGTCGAAATATGGTCAACAACAGATTTTCCACTTCATAACATATACCTGAGAACATGGGGATGGGGAAAGGAAAAGGACAGGAGTTGAGTGACGAAACCTGCTAGAGACTGGACTAATTTCCAATTCAAACTCCATGTGAGAATGAAACATAATCAACCAGCAGATTTCCTAACTCTTTACATTAACCAAAATGGATATATTAAAAAAGTGAGATGAGCATGAACATGAGAATAGACGAAATACCAAAAGGCTAGTCTTTCGCGTGTATGACGAAAGATTAGGGGTCACTTAAAACTTCTCCTTGATTGTGAGAAAAGATAGACCCTCGCTCCAATTTCACAATCCTGGGATTTCTTTTATTCGCTTCCCAGCCGACGAGTTTGGTGGTTTTGTGCCCATTCGATTAACTCCCACGGCACTATGCCCCATAGCTGACAGTGAAGCTGACAAGCTAGTCCTTTTGAGATAGTAGATATTCCTGGGCTTCTTTCCTTTAGAGAAAGAAGTGGCAAAACAGGAAGTCCACGGGCATTGTCGTTGAACAATTGCAAAAAGGTTGTGGACTATTTTTTTTTAGTACGCACAAAAGGGTTGATATTATTTCGTTCGCACGAATCATGGTGAGTATTGTAACGTCTTCACGTTTGGTGCACAAATTATATAAGTACACAATTATAAACAAACAAGGCGGTTCTCATGCCAAATTTAATGACACACGACCAAAAGGGGCGGTACTCATGTCCAATTAAAGACACACGACCAAAAGGGGCGGTACTCATGTCCAATTAAAGACACACGACCAACTCAATAACAAGAGCATAAGTGATTATAACGAACTTCTCGTATCATGGTGGATATTTTAAGGATCTCTCCTATGATGGTGGATATTGTGAGGATCTCTCCTGTGGTGGTGGGTGCATTTAAATATAACACAATAAATTATAACAGTATTTGTTTAAACACTGCTCTTAAAGATTTGTTAGATAGACTAACTCCGTAGCCCAAAAGGCGTACGATAGAATAACAGAGAAAATATACGATATAACGTTACTTCACATGTCAACAAGGTGCAGGGCGATGGCAGAGTAAAATTCTGCTTACACCAAGCAAAACAAGACAGACCTATAGTGGTTTTACATACTGTCGGAGGTAGCAATCTTCATTGAGAAGAACAAAAGGGACCAATTGAGGTTTTACATGCCTTCTGTATAGCTACAAGTGAACCGTGTGATTTGCGATTTTTGGGTCGCAAACACTTTGTTTAAGTGGCAGAACATTGGATGCCTGAAGTTGTAGAACGATGATCAGACCACACGTTGCTGATTTACGTAATGTTACAACTATTTGCGTTCGGGAACCAGGATGACCATGAGGTTTTATTAACCTGTCCCATAGGACTGAAACGTGTAATACAAGACATACGTGACGTGACAGTAAGGATTTCGCTAAGACACAAAAGACCGGATTGTTCGGTTTTACATACTTTGGTCGAAACGAGTAAGAATAGATTTGTTTATGCAAATCTACAGACCCTTTCTTGGTTTTTTTTTTTTTTTTTTAATATATGCAATTTCCAAAATGGATGTGTCAAAATCCAATTTCGGGTAAAAATGAGCACGGGTAGGACGCCATCAATTTTTTAAAGAAAAAAAGATTGAAAAACTATATGTACATTAGGGGTGACTGTGCAAGTGACCACACTTTTATACTTGAGACCATTGTTGGGTTTTACATACTCAAGATAAACCAAAAACAAGAAAACAGCAATATTTTACCAAGGTAGGTAGAATGGTAGGTTGCAGGAATAATTAACTGGTTCCGAGTCGGGATTTAACACTTTGGAATTTACAAAATCCGATTCCTAGGAACGACCGCCGAAGGGCAATTGTTAATTATTTTTACCTTTACGAGAAAAAAATTGGAAACGGTAAAGAACAGGGGCAATAACAGGCTTGAGTTGGGGTTTTTACACTCTGGATTTACAAAACCCGAACAAACAGAAACCTACGCCGTTGACCGATGTTGATTGCCTTGCAATTATAACGAGAAGCGTGACATTGTTTCCATCACGACATGTTGATAACAAAACAAAAAACAAAAAAATTACATGGCATGAAAGGACGGAGCAAAACAGGCCTGCACATTGCGTAGTGTAGGGGATGAGAAACAACAGTTGGGCTCATGACTTCCCAAGCATTATGACTCGGAGGTGCCTCTTTTCAGAGGTGATCAGTCTCGGAACAGGTGAAAAAAGGAAAAAACAAAAACACAGCACAATGTCGTGAAAGAAAGAAAGTTAGAGCAAAAACAACATATGAAAATGCATTTAAAAAGGTTTTTTTTTAAGAATATATATATATCGTTTTGTCAACGAAAGAGTGGACATGTAATTAACACTTTACACGTCTAATATATGCATATTTATTTATTTACAAACAATGTCTAGAGATCGCTCGGAAGCTGACTCGAGACCTGCCTCACGCTTGAGGACTTGTGCCACAACTCCATGACTCGGGGTGTAACTCTTGTAAGGTATGCACGCTGCGAGGGAGGTAGTGATACTTATTGAATTAATTTGTGGTTCCGTCGATAGTGGGAGTGATGTCGGTTATCTCCTCACTTCCGGACTTTACGATGTCTTTAATATGGTAATTACTGACATGTTTGCCAGAGGTGTCGGACAAAGAGTAGACTAAGTCCGATATTTTCTTTACGACCTTAGCCTTGACAAAACGGGGGGCCAATTTAGCAGAGAAGTACAGAGCTCCTTGGCTTGCTTGCAACACACTGAAGAAATATTCAAGGTCTGATTAAAATATTTAATGTGGGATAACCAATCAGTCCATTCCTTAGACCTTGATACGGAATGTATACCTGAGAGGTTGCCATTTAGTTTTTTGGCTTCTTAGAGAAGTAGTTGGGTGGTGGTTTAGAAAAATCCACTGGGGGTTTGGCATTGCTAGTATCTTGCAGCCTATCCATGTTATATTTGGATCTCTTGAAAATTTCGCGTAATTCATCGCGAGGGGGGGAGCGGTCCTTAGAGCGGTGCCTCTTGAAGGTCCTGGGCTCTCTAGGTTCCCGTAATTTGGCTTGCTTAAAACAGGTATCAGCTAGGTGGCCTATTTTCTTGCAGAAGGAGCAAATTTTTTTGTTGTCATATTCCGGTTTTAATTCCGAAGAACGACTTGGCACAGTTATGTTGGTTGAAGACGCTTGGGTATTCTTCCTGTCTTGGTAAGATTCTAGGAGTGTGCATACTTCGCTTAATTGAGCCAGTGACGTGATTTTCTGTGAGGTGATAATATTCTCGTATTTGTAGAGAAGACCATCAGTTATGACTGGTAGTAGTTCAGCTTCAGGGATCGGGAGAGAAAGTTTGATATTGATGGATTCGGCCCTTTCTATAAACGTTGCCACCGTTTCGTTTACTAACTGTTTAATAGATAGTAAAGACAGTTTTATTCGGTGTCGTGCTTCAGTTTTGCCGAAACTAGAAATTAAAGCTGATCTGAGCTTATTCCAATCCTTGCATTTTAATTTTTGAATGCGGTGCCAAGGGATTAACTCCGGAGAAATGAGTTCTATGAAATTTTTTCGTAGAACGTCAAGCGGGATGCTCTTAATTGATGCTGTTTCTTCGATTCGATCAATGAAATCCATTACATTAGAAACACCGTTATATTTGATTTTCCAAGAGGAAAGATCGTGGACTTTTCCTTGTGCCGCGATGGGTACAATATCTTGTTTCATTTTGACAAGTAGCTCCGGCTCTTTATTTGTCACCGTGACTTCTGTATCCTTGGTGATGGTACATGGATTTTCTTCAATTGTTGATGCAAGGTTTATTTTCTTGACGAACTTTTTGTTGAACAAAAATGCATTCGCTCTTAATGCAGATTTCGACTTGTTTTCCAACGAAAGACCTCTGTCTTTTAGAACAGATAGGAGGTTGGCTTTAGATAAACTGTGGACGTTGGGAATAATACCCAAGTCCGATGACATAATCGTTCGGCTGGCTTCCATTGTGGTGTTGTTTAAAACCGTGCTCCTTGGAGAAGAGAAGAAAGAAAAAAAAATTTCCGAAATTTCCCAAGTCCAAGAATTTTCAAATTTTTGGCCAAGGGTTCCCCTAGGGAAACAAGAAATTTAATTTTTGTAGTGCACTTTTGTTCACTTGTCACTAACTGCACTGAAAACTGGGAAAACTTCCAAAATGGCACTTCCCAATAAAATGAAAAAAGAACACTAATTTTCCGAGGAGAAAATCACTTAAATGCGGCTATTATTTGAGCACACCACTAGTTTATTTCATTTAGACAACACTTTTTTAATGAAGCACTGTTATTTGGCGTTTGATAATCACAACTGTCACTTTGACGTTTGATAATCACAACTGTCACCTTGACGTTTGATAATCACAACTGTCACCTTGACGTTTGATAGTCACTTATTTTGTAGAAAAACAGAAAAAGAACTTAATATACCTGTATAAGCACTGGGAAAAAGGTATAGTTTGGCAAGAAAGTGTAGAAATTAATTCAATTGGAACTAAACGTGTTCATTACTATGGCAACACCGAATTATATGACGTTTCTTATGGCTGTCATATTATGTGTTATCATATTGTGTGTATCAACGTGTTACGGTTGATTTATTGTCTTAAATCTGAGTAGAATATCGCTGATTTGATAATATTTTTATTCATTGTTTGCCTGAATTTAATTAAAATGAATAAATTATTACATAGTGATACAAGAGGGGTTATATTCTGCGTTTTTCAACGCAGCCTAGCCGAGTGTCACGCGAAGAAGCTTCTTTTTAATTTAGAAGATGTTTGCAAACGAACTGCTGAAATGACTGGTACGTAGTATAGTTTGTTTAATAAATTTCATTAGTATTACAAGATTTATGCCAATTTTCGAGCGATAATAACCATTACAATCTGATTTGAGGTTATGGTAAAAAAATCTGATTTTGACACTTCATTTTGACAGATAATATGCGGCCACAAGAAAAAGGGAATAACTCAATAAAAAAAATAATATTAAACTCGTAGAAAAGTTACCTTTTTCTCGTTTTCTCTTTCTTTCTTTCCAAGTGAATATTATCTAGTGTGTGTTTTTAAAACTCCCTTATATAATAATAATTTTAATGATTTTTCACACACAGGTAAATCTGAATCAACGGTAAGACGAATTGTCAAGGAAGGGGAAAAGGCAGATGGAAAATTTGAAACACCGGGAAAACAGAAAATGGGCATTATGTAATAGCATAAGTGCTGATGATTGGAAAAATTGTTGCAAACACGTGATGAAAATTGATGCAGAATATTATGCATGAGGCAGTAATATATATGATATCGATGAACTGCGCTTAGATGAAGATGAAGATACGGAAGAAGAAGAATCACACGAGGACGAAGACAATAATTACATGTCGGGTGTTGAATTAATAGACTTAAATTTTTAAGTACCTACGTTTTTATATCGGAATAAAAGCCTACTTAAAACTTGTTTTGTTTTATTTTGCTTCTATTAAATTACAGTTTTTTGTGCAAATTTTTTGAAAATACAAATACGCTATGAAATATGCATTTTGCCAGAAGTGTTTTTTTAAAACATACGTTCTTTGTCTTATGAGCCATCTTGGTGTTGCCATTTAAAACTAGAAAACGATCGCAGCGCCATCATTTATTTTCTACACTTTCTTGCCAAACTGTAAGTTATTAATTAGGCAGCATTATGGATTTATGAAAGAGGCAACTTGAAATTGCTTGGGCCAATTGAGTGATGTACTGGAAGGTTCCCGCTAGAGGCTACCTTTGTTATATAACATAGGAACTCCTTTTTGCTGCGTCAACGAATGATGTGTATAGACGATGTGCTTATAGAGGTACTATTGTTGTATTCCGTAATTATTTTAGTTGCGAAAACAGACAAAACAAGAATTTCCAAGCAATACATACGAGAATGTTTGATTCATATCTCTGCGTATCAGTGATTTACAAGTTCTACCGCAGGGCGGCAGTAACACACCAACTGCGCACGAATTCTGCGCACAGGGCAATTATGCTCCAAACGGCTAGCTTCCGCCGTGTGTAAAAAAACGTTGGAGATTTCGCGCGCACGCAATGCTTCTGGAATGTTTGAAAATGGCGGGCGGCGCAAATTATGATGCAATGTTGATACAATTTTCGACAGGGGTTTTTATGAATTTTGTAGCTTCCGCACGTAATAGGTACAATATTTTGAACCGTAATAGTTAGTATTACAGAATAACATAATTTACAATAATAGAATATCGATGGATATTCCGTAAGTACATGCTAGAAGCCACAAAATTTGCCATTAAAGAGATTTCTTATAGCTCGAGAATCTTGCTCGAGGTCATCACAGTGCCAGTTAGGGTAAAAAAATCCAAAAAAAAGCCTCCACGTTATAGCGTCAGTGCTAACACAACGTGGGGGAAAAGATGGGGAGAAAAAAAATGCCCCAGAGTTGGCGCGCCAGTGCTAACAACCTGGCAGCGGCTACATGGTGTCAGAGTTGCGCTCGGGGACTACGCCCCGTATAGGAACCAGAACCTCGCTGGGCCCGGGTGCCACCAGGAGGGCGGCACCACAGGGCGGGCTCCGACCTACCTTGCAGGCGGCTAGCTCGAACCAACGGCAAGCAGGGGAGACCCTCGTCATCAGGGTGGTGTGGTCGCTGGTAGGCTGTTTGGAATGTTTTACATGGGGGGAAATACTGGCCGTGATCACCCTCGAACAATCTCCTCAATAAAAGAACGGTATTTAGGTAAAACAAACAAAATTTATTGTGAGAAAACACAGAAATACAAGGTTAAAAGGCAGTTCCTGGCTAGAATGTCCCTACACGGTAAGTCTCTCAACCTGTCCTCTCTGGGGTCGTCATTGCTCAGGTAGAATCGCGAGGGCAAATAGAACACATTAATTTAAGGGGGCTTACTGCGATGGAGGCGGCAGGTCCAATCCTCGTCCGCAGCAGAGGGGATCTCGTTCCAACAGGAGTCTCCAAGTGAAACGTCCCACACACGTAAACATTGTCACTGTACTTTAAATTACGCTTCGGCCTTGTCTGCCGTAGCATCTAGAACACGCATTTGCGTATTAAATTCCCGACGCCATATTGCGTCGCGGATGACTCGGGCCACAAAGGTGCCCTGCGGAGAGAATTTCTCCTTAACAAAACAATCGACTGTTCGCGGAGCGCTCTGCCTAGGAAGTGTGGAGAGTCGGCGGCTTCGCCGACCGTTGCTCGCATTTGGCTCCACTAGCGCGCGCGGCGCGCTTGCGGCGAAAGAGCGAAACTGTAGTCTGTGCAGTGGCGTGGGTGAATAATTAGTAGGGGCTTATTTGTGCATCGTAACAATATAGACTCCAGATACTAATATCTACAGCCCGTATGTTTGACGAATATCTACAGCTCATATGTTGAACTAATATCTACGAACTTCAGAGTGTTGATTAATATCTACAGAGCGTATGTTGAACTAATATCTACAGAGCGTAGGTTGGACTAATCAGCTAAATGTGTCCAATAGTCCGATATTAGGGATTTTTACATACATACTTACATAAATTAAGATTTTTAAACTACATACGCAATATTACGTTATTCCAATATGCTTTACATAATTGCAAATCCAACCTCTGACAGTACTGTAGATATTCGTCAACACTTTGGTTCTCATAGATATTAATCAACAGTTTGAGCTGTGGATATTCGTCAACACTTTGATTCCCATAGATATTAGTTCGATTTTTTCAGTTTTTGGAATTCCTGTAGATATTAGTAGACGCCTCCTATATATATATATATATATATTTAGTTTGTTGTTTTCATCAACTCTCCATAGATGGCACTGATGGCGGACCTTTGCCAACTTATATCCAAAAAATTATTAATGTGATAAAGATAGATTGATTATTTATGGCCTATTATCTATCTATGCATTCTGATTAGAGTAAATTTAAAACAAAAATTACCGATTTACGTTGGAATTCAAATTTGTCGTACATAAATTGAAATTTCTTGCCGCAAAAAATCCTTCTTAGCATTGTTTTTTTGTTTCATTTATGATGTTTTTTTTTCATCTAAAAACATAAAAAAATCAGTAGGTATTGGACAGTTAGGGGCGGAGTTAAGGGTTGGTTGGTTTCTCGGCTGAGTGACCAGTGACCAGAGATCAAAATTTCATTACATTTTTACATTATAGTACATCAGAGTGGTATAGTCGAAATGAATAACTTAGGTACAGTTATGAGTTTGGGTACATGAGGTCTGACGTTGACCAACAATCGTCGCAATAGGCGAGTTTCAGGAGAGAAAACTGGCATGCTCCCGCGCCCACGCCTTTGTCGCACGTATATTTTTACGTTTCTCTTTCGCTTGCGTTCAAGTCAGAACTGCGAGGCAGACGAGGGCAGGGGTCGGCAACCTTTTGAGTCTGAAGAGCCAAAAATCACAATTTTCAAAATTTCCAAGTTTTTAAAGAGCCACAAATTTTTTTCTTGCCAACAATAAAGAGTAGGTACTTGCATAAATCGTTTTTAGGGGGGGGGGGATAATTTCACTGTGGTAAAGGGGGCGATACGGTTAAGAAACACTGGTATACCAGATTTTTAAATCGATAAATTGCATTTCCAACTCCAAATGGTTCAATGTGGATTTCAACTCAAATGAATTTCAACTCAAGTGGATTTCAACTCAAATAAAATTCATCTCCAAATGGCTCAATGTGGATTTCGTTACTATTTGTGTTGAGAGGATTTAAGTACTATGAATGCTGGAGTGCTTTTGTTGGTTTTGAATTACTGAAGTCGTCAGGAAATCCATTTTTAATTTTTTTTATAACAGTGCTGAAGTAATTCGTGTCAACAGTTGCACTGGTTTTATCGCGATATTGCTTTAGAAATTAAAAATGAATAAAAACATCTAATTTTTCTTCGAAGCAAACCAATTCTTCTACCAAAACATAATTATGTAGGCTGGGTTTCCCTTTCCTTGCAGTTTTAGATTATTATTATATATTTAAATACATATCTTTGAGAAGATAATTTGCTTCTACTCTTCTACTTGAAACAGAAAGCTATACGTCCTACATAGAAACATCCGACGACGGAGTCATGCTTCCGACGGACTGACGACAGTGACGACGCGTGTCACAGGGGAGGGGTGCGGTAAAAAGCGCAGCTTCACATCCAAAGAGCCGCATGTGGCTCGCGAGCCGCAGGTTGCCGACCTACTTGCGTATCTGATAGGGCATTGCTGCCACAATGTTCACCGGTCATATTTACCTCAATGGGGGGGGGGGGCATAATGGGATAGGATGGGGCGGGATGGGTTTTTCTGGGCCTCTACCCACACAAGAACTGAAACAATTTAGTTTATGTTTTTAAAGTTGACGTAATACTCTCCCCCCCCCCCCTATTTTGAGCTCACGTAATTTATGTAGGTATATAAATATACTTTGAAAACAATAGCGAACTTGCGTAGTATAGCTAATATAATGTCCGGCCGAAACAAGATTTTCTACCGAAACCGAAACCGAATCTTCGGTAGCTGTCTCAGTTTTGACCGAAACCGAAACTTTTTTAGACTTGTTAAAAATCTATTCTTTACTGAAATTTTACTTATTTTTTACACTTATAATGAAATTAAAAAAAAAAACAATAATTGAAGTATGTGAAAAAAACAATATTTTTTGATATTACTAAAAATTAACAAACATATTAACTACTTCTTGGAACATAAATTTGTTAATGATCAACACTTATGTACATTATAAAGGAAGGACCTCATTAATTGAGTATTTTAATTTAAATTTAGTTTACAATCACAACATTACCGTGTATTGAGATCTTTTGCAGAGTTTCGGTGCGGTCGAAGGTTCGGCAGAAAATCTGCCGAAACCGAAACTGACGCCGAAACTAGATTTTTTTGCCGAAACCGAACCTTTGGTCGGTCACTACTATAAGTGAAAAAAATCACAGCCATTTTATAAAAGGCATGTTATAAAAGTACCTACTGTTTATTTAGTAAATCTTTAGTAAATATCTAGAAATCTTTAGTCCCAGGTTGCGAAAGATCTTAAAATATTATTTTGAATTCCTCTTATCATCATTAAAAGTCGTTCAATATTACTTGTGCCGATTGAGGGACTTTAGAATTATATGTATAATATTATATTATAATAAAATTAAGTACCTACTCGTTATTTTATTTTATGAAATATAATTTTGAATTTCGCATTATAGCAACACTACAAAACAGAACACAGCAGCTGTCAAAGTTATACCAAATGTTGTCTTTCGTCAGCTGATATTATTCATATTGAATTAAATATATATTTATTTTAGTTAATAATGGAGAAAAGCAACGAAGAACTGTTGCAGGAAGTGGATAGAAAGATCAACTTCGGAGAAGAATTGATAGAGAAGCTCACAGATGTGCTCAATGTCGACGGAGTTACGAAACTTCAGCGAAAAATCAAACAAGAAATCGTTTTTCTGAAGAAGGTTCGTCTACAAATGTTGTTTTCTTCATCCTGAATGATGTATTTACTCTCTGTGCGGGTAAATTAAAAGTTTTGCAAATATTGTGCCTCGTTTTTAGACAGAAATTTGTTGATCAATAATGTTTTTCCTAGCACATCTTGTAGCCTTGACAGTTTGTATAGCCCTTCACAATTCACGACAATACCGGTTACGAGTGTTGAATGGCAGTGTGGTCCCTAATTGTGTTTATTAGTCCTTGTGATAAAAAAAATCAGAGTGTGCAATTCACACGCGAAAGAAGTTGAACCTTCAGAAATAGGCCGGACAGTGAGAGACTGGTTGAGGGAGGCCTAACCTAGACTTCTCCAGCCGGACTCTTTCGACCCATCACCTTGCAGTGGGAGGGATGGATTCATACATCCGTCACTTCTGGACACATTGATCCCCAGACTCCTACCCACCCCTCATACCTTTTTCCTTTACATAACTTTCTCTTCTTCCTTTCCCTAACAAGACCCTCCACACAGCATCCCCAAAGATAAAGATGAAATAGGCCCGGAGAGATTTTGGTAAATTTTTACAAAGCCGGGACCAGCTCATTTTGGACAAAAAAAAATAAATATATACCCCAGTAGATAGGTAATAATTAGATGTAATTAATTCCGTGAGCGTAAATTGAAAATAATGTATATTATCGTCAATTTTTTAAATTTAAAAATACGAAAATGTCATTTTTCAATGACCTCCATGTTGTTATCTTTATTTTAAAAAACAGCCTACGTTTTTAAATGGTTTGTCTAGCAAGGCAGAGTTTGTATAGCGGGCTTGTGAATATTATCTTAACTTTAAAAAACAGCCTACGTTTTTAAATGGTTTGTCTGGCTACGCAGGGTTTGTCTAGCGGGCAGTTGTGCAGATCGGCCGCGCCATGTCAGTTTGTGAAGACGCGAAGTGAATTTTGATTTTACGCAATTGAAATTTAAAATGCATCATTTTCCGCCTCCCCCAATGCAAAAAGTTTCCGAAATACGTAATTCTAACAATTATTCAACTTCTGCAAAGTGTTTTTTCGTGAAAAGTGCATATTTACTGCTGTAATTTACAACATGGAGGTCATTGAAAAATGACATTTTCGTATTTTTAAATTTAAGAAATTAACGATAATATACATTTTTTCAATTTCCGCTCACGGAATTAATTACATCTAATTATTACCTATCTACTGGGGTAAAAATTTTTTTTTTTTTAGTGTGAAATGAGCTGGTCCCGGTTTTGTAAAAAATTAATGAGATTTTTTCCTAAGAGCCTCCTGTGTGGAGCTAATGTAAAGAAAATATATTTTTGCTGATGCAGTGTATAATTTTGCAGTTGCGTAATTTGGGCGCGGTGAAGAAAGAGCAGCTGTCCTGCTCCAATCTGCGTCACCTGGCTTGCGTGGTGGAGTGCTGCTTGCGGCCTGGGGTGCTCTCCGTCAGTAAGGGCATGCAATGCCGGGGCGGGGGGAAGGTCAGCATCGATGTCATCAGCGATAACGGACGGGTCTGGACTAAAGGTGGGTTCAACTGTGGAGAGTTCAATTCACTTATTAAAAGATTTAAATATTACCATTTGATAGATCATATTTTTTCAGCTAAGCATTTTAAAAATGGCATTTACATAACCACTGGTTTAAAAGTTACGATTTTTTTTCTAAAAACTGAAAAGTTTTTTGGCTCTGGTGAACAATTTGGTTTTTGGCTGTTACATCAGTATTGCTTTCTTGCGACGATATGATGTCAACACTGGCAGATAAGTCCACGGATTTACATTCCTGTAAATCAAACCGCAACAAAAAATTAAAAATACAAATAAATTAATGATTCCGAATTGAAGTACTAACTGTAATGTACAGTGACACTTCGCATTTACTTTTTGACACTAAACGGGAGTTAATTAGTTACTGAGGTCTTAAGATATATTTAAACTGCTTTCGTTTCTCCCGGCCGCAGGTAGGCCGGCCCTGATCTAAATGGCGTTAGAAAGATAAAATACCACGCTTTATATTCAAATCTAAAAATGACCATAAAATAATTAAAATGTAAACCTTTGCAACACCAAAGTTTCTGACCAAAATTTGAAATAAATAAAGAAAAGGGGAATTTTTTTAAAATTACTTTTACATGAAACAACAAAATAGTGAGGTGATAATAAAATTTATAATTGTCTGATGAAATAAGTTTGTGTTTTTTGTTATCAGTAGTTTTAATTGAAAAAAATGTAAAGTGAGCCATTTTTAAAACTTTTTTATGTGTGCAATGAAAATTTTAATTTATTTATGTTTATTTCGAATTACAAAATTACTTTCAGAAATAATCCATTTATTCAGATTTTTTTTGCAAAGCAAAAAGATTTGACTTGGGGTTAAAATTTCCTAAAATGTGCAAATACAGTGATATATACCTATTTTGTATTGTGTTAATTTAATATGGTTATGTTTGTATTTTCCAGTGATAGCCAGGAACCCCAAATCTCTGTCGGCCCTCAGCGGTGGAAATGCATCATACGGAGCCAGGTCAGTTCTCGACCAGGCACAGGACTATATGGAGTGTGCGAGGGAGCATCCATCCTTCTACCAAACTCCACAAGTTAGTACATACCACTTAATATAGGTAGGAATCGGTTTCTAGTACATAGTACTTAATACAGGTAGGAGTTGGTTTCTACTACATACTACTTAATATAGATAGGAATTGGTTTCTAGTTCGTGGTTCTTAATATGGGTAGGAATTGATTTCCAATACGTAGTACTTAATGTAGGTAGGAGTTGGTTTCTAGTACATAGTACTTAAGGGAACGTACCCATACTACGTGACACGTTTGGGGGGGGGGGGGGTCTTCAAAATGTCACGCTCCATACAAATGAGCGGCGGGTTGCTTAGAATTTTGGTCACCGGGGGGGGGGGGGGGGGGGTTAAAAATTGCAAAAAGTTGGTCACGTAGTATGGGTACGTTCCCAAATATAGGTGGGAGTCGATTTCTAGAACTTAGTACTAATAATATAGGTGGGAGTCGGTTCCTAGTAAATAGTGCTTAATATAGGTAGGAGTTGTATACTAGTACTTAATATAGATAGGAGTTGGTTTCTAGTACATAGTACATAATATAGGTAAGAGTCAAGAGTGTGGTATTTAACCTTTAGACGCCCAGTGGTCCCGTAGAGGACCACGGATTTGCGTCGTTCAATGCCCAACAAGTGTTTAAAGATTAATATAGGTAGGTGTCGGTTTCTAGAACTTAGTACTTAATATAGGTATGAGGTATCAGGTATAAAAAAGTTCAGGGTTGTTTTCAAAATTTAATATTTTGGTAAACTGTTTAGTTAGACACTTTTACAAATGTGTTATATTTTACCCACCTCACTCAATTTTAGCGTTGCTACGCCAGGCTGTAACTTTAAAAGCGAACATTCAGATTCTGCACAGAGACTGTCACAATGGACTGCACTGCAAACCTTTGCCTTACTTTACGTTTCCCCGAAGGGTCTGGTTATTTCAATGTGTCTACTTCAGTGGTCAATGTGCAACTGATGTTGTAGTTTATTCAAAGCATTCTCAAACCCTCCTGGTGCGAAAAATATAATCAGCAGTTTGCTTACGGTTCGTCGAAATGATACCCAGATTTCATGTTAACGCAAATCTATAAATTTGGATCTTCTTCTTCTTCCTTGCATTGTCCCAACTCATTGCCTAGGTAGGCTGTTGGGGTCGGCTCTTCTCGTTCTCAGGCTATATCTTCTTCGGATCTGGGTATCACTTTCATCCAAGAGTTCTTTGGTCTTCCTCTGGATGACTGTCGATGAAGTTCCATAGAAATTGCCTGCTTCACTGTGTGGTCTGATGGTGTCCGTCTTATGTGCCCATACCATCTCAACTGTCGTTCCTCCAGCTTACTGTTTATGTGCGTGACACCCAGCCTACCACGAATGCAATATGAACTTTTAATCCTATCTTTTAGTGATACTCCTGCCAACCATCTAAACATTCACATTTCTGCTGTTTCGATTTGCCTAGAGTAGGAGTTGTAGATAGTTCAGAATTCGAAGATTATCGCGGATCTAACAATAGTCTGGTATATCTCTCCTTTAAGTTTTGCAGGCATTTTCGGGTCAATGTAATCAATCTCTAGGTCAATGAAAATCTAGTCTCTTTCAACGGAAGCAATCTTCCGAACAGGCCCTCCATTGATATGCTTGGTGTAACCCTAAGTGACCAGCTCAGGTATGGGGGCTCCATCGAAGCCAGAGTAAAGCTAGCCTCCCAAAAACTGGGCGTACTGTACAGGGCCCGCAGATACTTTAATAGTACACAACTGCTAACCCTGTACAAATCGCAAGTGCGCCCCACGGTTGAATTTGGCAGCCACCTCTGGTCTGGAGCTCCAAAATACCTGAAAAATACCCTCGACTCTGTGCAGAAACGGGCGGTCCGTTTGATAGATTCTCCCATCTTAACAGACGGATTGCAATCTTTAGAGCACAGGCGTCGGGTGGGAATGCTATCCTTGTTCTACCGGTATTACAATGGAAGATGCTCCGAGGAACTAGCATCATTGATCCCTTCGGCACCGGTGCATAGTCGGGAAACACGCCAAACGCGTGCCCAACATTTGTACACAGTTGACATTTGTCACATGAGAACGGGTCGTTTCTTCGACTCATTCTTGTGTTCAACAGCTCGGCTGTGGAATGATTTGCCGGCCTCTGTGTTTCCTCCTTCCTACAACATGGGTCTCTTCAAGACCAATGTTCATTCCTTCCTCTCCTCAAAAAGACCCTCCACACAGCATCCCAGATGACATAGGCCCTGAGGGAAATTATTTTCCTCAGGGCCTCCTGTGTGGAGTTAATGTAAAAAAAAAAAAAAAAATCCCACACCTATTCTATGGTTGACATCCGCTGCACATCCTCCGTCTCTGTGGATGAGTGGGCCCAGATGTTCAAATGAGTCACAGTTGGCTAACGTTGCTCTGTCCAGTTGCATCGAAGGAGCAAATCTATTAATTTGGATGGTTGTGATCTGTGATCTTTTAAATTATATGTCAAATACATTCTGGAATATTAGAAAAAATATTAAACTACATACTACACAAATTTATAATTACATCTAATTTGTACTGTTTGGTCGGTTAAACAAATGTTACAAAGCATCATTTGTTTCCAGGTTGTGTTTGAGTTTGTCAGTGGCATCGAAGATGCATTGGCCTCCAAACTCCAGGAGTTGGGCATCACGGTGAAGGGGACCATCATCCCCACCTGCCACGGCTCCGAGAGCGAAGAGTCCAACTCCGACTGCAGTGGCAGTGGCTCCGAAGAAGACTATGAAGATGAAACTTGCATCAGGTAGGTTATTCCATGGACAGCTATACCAGTCTATCCATTTAGGAAACACTGGCATCTAAAACTGTATTCTAAGATACTTTGGATGTGTTGCCCTTAAACTGAGAACTGGAACCTGGAATAAGCTCATGGCTACTGGCAAAGGAAAATCACTGACACTCTAATATTATATGGTTTAGTCCATACCAATTATAAATAAAATTCCAATTCAAAAATAACTCAATGTTAAGGTATTTGATAACTCAGTCTCAAGTTATTGTGGTCAGCTAGTGGAACTAATCATGGATTCCTTTGGTTGTGAGAGGAATAAAAATCTGTAGTTCTCAAGAGTATATGAGGGTAGGCTAAAAAGTTATATACACATACTTGTACAGAGTGAACAAAATGACCTTCAGAAGCGCCCAAGGTGGAATATGGAGGTGGCATTTCCGCTCTGTACGCAAGCGCAGGTTTGAGATTGTTCAATTCATCCAGTTTATTTTAAAAACAGAAGTATGAAGAAATGTTCTAGTGCTATGTGAATGCTAGTTGCTGTTTTCGAATTTTTATCTGCTGAAAAGTGACCCCTACTGAGATTCATCGTCGTTTAAAGGATGTTAATGGTGACGATGCTGTTGATAGGTCGACTGTAAATCGATGGGTATTAATATATTCGTAATTGCAAGCCTGGAAAAGCCATAATTTTTTAGGAAACACGCAGCGGACATCAGATCACTGCCACAGACAATAAAGATCGCAAACTCGTGTACGATTTGAAGAAGTTGGGAGAAATGTGTTAGCCTTAACGGTGACTACGTTGAAAAATAAATATATGAATTTGAGGCCTCGGGCCTCGACCGTATTTTATCAGACGGTCAAAATATTTCCGTTTTGCAATAAATCAAAAAGAATGAATATTTCTGAATGTATCTGAAAACTAAAAACTGTTTTGGAAAGTTGATGAAATACGTAAACGTAAAAAGTTTTAAAAATTGCTCAACTTAGGTACGTATTTTCCAACTAAAATTACTGATAATGAAAAAAAAAATCATATAAATAATTTATTAGCAAATGCATTATAAACATTATCGTCAACTCATTTTTTGTCATTTCGTGTAAAAATAATGAATAAAAATTCTCAAAGTTTCATTCTTTTTTTCAAATTCCGGTCGGAAACTTTGGATTCATAAATGTGTAAATTTAAATTGTTTAAAGGTTTATATTTTCATTTGGTACAATATTTTCTATTTCTTGCACCGTTCAGATCATATTTCTAACCATGATAGTAAGGAAGACGATTTCTATGAGACCTATAGGAGTTGTTCCGAAAACCGAACAAATAGACCGAACAAATGACAGGTTAAGAGTTGTATTTACTTTTTGCCCGATCTTGCTATTTGCTTTTGTTCGCATTCTACAAGCAGGTGTTCTTTACCTTTCAGCCTATCCTCTTATAATATTACTGTGAAGGAACCAACTCTGATAATGTTTGATTGTATTTAGTTCCAGTGCTGCTTCCCGCCTCGCCCCTCGTCCGCCTCCCCCTTCCCTCGGCCCCAACGACCTGGCTGAGCTGGACACGCTGAACCTGGACGTGACCAGCATGATGGCGTACGTCAGCAACCTGACCAACGGCAGCCGCCACTTCCTGTTCCGCCAGCCGCTGCTCAGCCAGCAGGCAGCCTGGGAGGCTCTGCGCCCCGTCAAACCCGTGCTGGAGAGGCTGTTCCAAGGTGTGTACACTCCAATCAAACAAACCATTATTTCAAACAATACTTCAGTATCTGGCCGAGCACAGAATGACACGCTGAACCTGGATGTAACGTTAGCATGATGACTGTTGCACCCGAAACTGTTTCCGTATTACAGCTTCAGATGCACTTGGAAATGGACTGTAAATAATAAACTAAATGAAACGAAATGGTGTTTGCTTGAATTGGGTGATAAAGTGAATCGGAAAAATAATGGATTACAAGGGAGCAGGAGAACCAATCACTTACCTCTGCGAAGGCGAACAACACAATTACAAATACAGTTTATTTAATTCCACCGCGGTACCTCAAGGTAATTATCGTCACATACACAAATAAGTATTAAACTTCTTGATACGGTCAAAACACCTTCTAGTTCATAAATGAATATATATGAACCCGAAAAACCAACAAAAATGCTTTCAATGTAGTCCAAAACCTTCATCAAATTTTCAGAAACAAGCACTTGAAATCACTCTTGTCATTGTTCCATTTTCAAATGCTTTTCCAGCAAGGTGATATGGTTAGCGAGGGTAGGTACTGGATAAATGACATTGCGGTAGGAACTATGCATATCATCATTTCAAAACCAAACAATGACACTGCTGTGAAGGTTCTTGTAAATAATAACACCTTCTTCACAACACAAAACTGCCCCCTTACTAATAAATGTGTTTTAAATTTTACACAAACTGATAAACAACCAATAGATGTCGCACATTAAATAAAAAATGGATATATTTATCCAATACGCTATCTAGATTGCATTTAGTTCAGGAAGAGTCTTGCAATCATACATAAAGATAGCAGCCAATAAAAATATGCGTTTAGAAAATGAAGATAATGTTGGTAGTTCTCAACCAAAGTATGATGCAATTAAATATGACCGAAGGGGAGAGGGTCGAATTTGCTCAGAGGTAGAGCAGAGCCTCGGCAAGGCTAAGGTCCTGGGCTCAATTCCGAGATGCGACCGTATCTTTCACTGATTTTACTGTTTCAAATTTTCAATTGAGAGTCGCTAAATTTTGTCTTCAATGATTAAATAATAAACATTGGATACGCGCCATAAATATATTTGTATCCATTTTCTTAATCAATTAATGATTTATGCTATGAGACCATGAGGGCGCCATCTATGGTTTTTGTATTGTATTGAATTTACCTATGTGGCTTGAGATTCGGTATATTCATGCATTTCCTTACCTCTGTGAATCAGGCAATTGCTTCCGACGGGAGTGTGAGTCAAAACCAACAGATGTCACTCCTGGTCAGTCATTATTAAATGGTTCACCCAGTGAGTGAATTATTGTTGTGCCTAGGATTTGGCACATATTATTGATGGGCAGATTTATTTTTTCATTGTTGAAACTTCCTTGCTGTGCGAAACATCTGTTAAGATTATGCAATACCGCCTTGATATTTTGAGTGAAAAGAAGTGTCTTTTGTGCTGGACATCATACAAGAGCTGCATTCTCTGAGTGAGTATTGTTTTGTTTCACTTTGGTTGGAATTGCTGGGTCAACTGTTTTTGTGTCACATAGGGAAGAATTCAATTTTCGTTAATTTACATAGGGTAGTAACTCCCTCGTGTCAGGGGCTATTTACACGCCCCTACAAACATCCATTTAAGATACACTGTCTATCAGTTGTGTTAAATTTAAAACACCTTCATTAGTCGGGTCCTGTAACTTTTATTTTGACTAAAAACTCTTATTAATTAGGAACGAGTATGTAGGACTGCCTGGAGGCCATCATTTCCATTATGATCTCTAAATATCTCTATTGCTAGAAACTTGACTGTTAGCTCTCCTCGGCTCTGAACATGGAGGGGCGAACCTATACGCTACCGACATCTATCGGATAAGTCTGTAATCTCTAAGTTCTATCTACACTAGAGCCATCTATGTTTTGTAGGTCGAACTAATATATGCACTACCGACATCTATCGGATAAGTCTGTAATCTCTAAGTTCTATCTACACTAGAGCCATCTATGTTTTGTAGATTGAACTAACACAGACACTAATGGATGTTATTATATTCTGACTCCAGGGAAGAAGTTGGTATGCTGTGAGGCCGCCTGGGATGACTTCCATAAGATAGTGGAGGTGTTGGGAGGCCCCCAGGAGAAGGAGCGAGCGGCCCAATTGAGAACCAGACTCACCGTCATGCAGGATGATGAAAATGGTAACTTTTCATTTTACAAAAGGCTTCCGGCAATAACCAATGTAATCAGTGATTGATTCACAAAACGGCGCTGTATAAAGTTAACCACTCAGGCCTTGACCATATTTTGTCAGAGGGTCAAAATATTTCCGCTTTACAATGAAATCCCAATAAATGGTGTACATATTTCTGAACGCCTCCGAAAACTAAAAATATGCATTCAAATTTTATAAAACGAAATAAACATTTAATTTTTGTAATATAAAAACTTTTAACCTCTTAAAGGCCAGGAAATTTCTGAAAATTCACGAAAATTCCCTAACAAAGCACCACTTTGAATTTTGAATTGAATGTTTTGTGGATTAATTTTGAGCTATTGTATATTTTATTGACCGAAACACATTCCTCGAACAATAAACTATGTACCAAAATAACATTACTTACGTTAATTACGTAAATTGATAGGTTTTACGATGTTTTCGTCAAGTAACACGCATCGGACATTGACAGAAAGAATCGTGGCAAATTTGACATTTTGATGCCACAGATAAAATCATTTAAAAATATTCTGGGGTTGCCAGGTGAATGAAATCTTTGTCTAGATGCTGGGTAAATGTTGGCACAAGCAATTCTAACCTTGTCCTTCATACAAATTCTGTACATAGAAGGGTCAAAATCACAGACAAACATGTTTTTTTCAAAATTTTTTCCTCGCGCATCCGCGCTTCTCCGGCCAATAAGAGGTTAAAAATGGCTCACTTTTCTAACTAAAATCATTGATAATAAAAAAAAACATATTTCATTAGACGTATTTATTAGAAACGTTATTGTCATTGTCAACTTTGTTCTTTCACCTTTTTTTCTCACCTTTTTTGTCGTTCCATGTAAAAATAATTAAGTTTCATAAATTTTTTTTTACACTTTCCACTTTTTTTAAACTTTGGTTTCATAAAGGTCTATATTTTACTTCTTTTGTGGTTAACTTTTATATTTGAATATAAAGCATAGTGTTTTCTCTTTCTAACACCGTTTATATCATAATTTTCAGTATGATAGCAAGGGAGACGCAACGATTTTTATAATACCTGTGAGTTGTTCCGAAAAGCGAATAAATTAATCTGACGGGTTAATAATTAGTTATAATGATGATCACTAAGGATTGTGTTGTTTGTGTCCAGGTCCTGATGAGGCGAAGCGAGGGGAATTGAGGGTCAGAGGAAGGATACGGCTGCGCTCCAAAGTGGTCTTCAATTTCGGGCAAAGGATCAAAGCGCTGACTATATCCGCTAATGAGGGGTTCGTGAGGGCTGCCCAACAGCAAGTTAGTCTGCATTTATAAACATCATGCGCACTTTGGCCTTTCTTCCACAAGTATCGTATATACTTGACGGATTCAAGGCGACTACCGCCGCCATACATCTGCACTTAGATTTTATAATCTCGTCGGCAATGCCAGTCTCCTTCGATCAGCCCGACAAGGTTGTTCCCACTCACGTCTTCGAGACTTTAAACATGGCATCACTTGCGTCAGACTTTTTGTAAAAATGCGTGTGCCTAACGCTAGGAACAAAGCAATAAAAGAGAATGACAGAAAATAAAAATCTACAGCAACTGTTTATGTTATGAAAGCATTCTAATTTAGACGTTTCGAGAATTCAACACATTGACAGAATTCAAAAAAATCAAATGCAGTTCACACGCGGTAGAAGTGAAACATCACCAAAACAATTACAACCAATAGGAGCCTTAAAAAGTGATGTCATAATCAAAGCGGACAATTAGTGCAGCTTGACGCTGCGAAGGTACTGTTCGTAGGTTTCATTCTATCTCATTCTCTCGCAGGCTAAATCCTATAGATGTAAGCGTTTGTCTCTTTTTAGTGCCATTTCTGTTTCATCCGAGTTTCAAATCACAACAGTGCTAAAGAAGTTTCACTTCAATAACAATTCAACGCATTTAGGGAATTCAACACAGTGTCCTTGAGGTGATTTTTCACAAAAAACGGAGCTATATAACATCGCGCCGTCTCTTATTACCAAGTGAAACTACCAAGTTATTTTTGTCATTAATTGAAGTTTACAACACACGGGAACTTTTGAAATAATTGCAATAAATACTTAAAATTATCTCTCCAAATTGGTCACATTTTGGCCACCGAACGCTCGAGGGTGTTTGGAAATTGGCCAAAATATGGCTAAAAATGCTCCAGTAGTTATTTAAATAATTTTTTTTAATGATTTCAGGGTATAACGTATGCGGCCATAATCCACGAATCCCGCGCCCTGACGGAACAGAAGGAATCCACCGCCACCCCGTGTCAGCTGCCCACATCCTGACAGCGGATCCCTCCCAAATTCTATCTGAGTACCGCAACTGCGGTCATGTCTTATTAGTTACGCCTTTGAACTGCCGTTGTAACAACTATATATATGTAATACTTCAGCGATGCTATTGTCCAAAATATGTAACCCTTTTACGTCTTTAAACTGCTGATGTAACATCATCATCTTCTTCCCCTTATCCTATTCGGGTCGGGGACCCATTGCATCGACAAGGCTCCTCCATACGTCCCTGTCTTGTGCTGATTGTTCGGCCTCTGTCCATGGTAGACCCATCCTCTCCTCACACAGTTTCTGGAGTTGCCTCGCCAACTGTGTCTGGGGCGGCCCACTGGACGTCTACCCTCTGGAATCGCACCCAGTATCTTCCTCGGAATTCGGTCTTAAGACATTCTTAGTACATGCCCAAGCCACCTCAGTTGCGATTTTTCTATGAAGAGTAGCAGTGGTTCAATGTTTAGATCATCTCGGATCGTCGAGTTTCTTACATGATCCCATTTCGTAACCCCTGCCACTCCTCTCAAGTACCTCATTTCGGCAGCTTGGACTCTAGAGCGTGTTCGTTCATTTAGCATCCATGTCTGGTGGCCGTAAGTGAGCTGATGTAACAACTATATATAAAACATCAGCGACGCTATTGTCCAAAATATGTAACCGCACATTTCATACCTCAACAAAAGGTCCCAAGAAGTGTAATCAATACCGATTCAACCTGTCAACTATGTTTGGGATACCGGTGTTCGCCACAATAAAATCGATGATTTTTTTATCTAACCATCATGCCATTTCTCCGCAGAGATAGGCAGAGAGGATGGACCGCCAAACCCGGTCTTGGCACACACTCTTTGCCTCATTCACATTCTTACATCGTCACACACATACTCTTCTATTATTCTGACTCTTGACATGGCCTGTCTCAAGTATCTGATTCACTCATCGATATATTAACTATAGATGAGCCCTCCCATACCCAATTCCAATCCCAAAGTGACCCCACCTACGAGAAATTTCATAATACAACTACCCATCGAATTCCGTTGCATCTCTTGCGTGACGTAGTTGTTTTACTAGGAAGAAATTAAACATTTTTTATCAAATGTTACTTTTCTAGATACGCTGCCTCGAATTCATATGTTATGTACATATTTTTTTGGATATTCATATAACTGATTAAATTGTTAATAATAAAGTCCGCGATAGCCCATACCTAATATATTTCTAACTGCCTGAAATTTGTGTTTTAAAAATGATCTTCACAAAGCTAGTAATTCCGTTACCGCGAACTTGCTGGAAAACAAATTAGCTCCACGCAGACCAACTAAAGGTACAAACCAATGCTTCTTGCGATCTTTTGACTGTGAGTTAATAGACTTTCTTTTTGATAAATGTTTTCGTAAACCAATATTTTTGGTTCCGGTGTCATTTTTAAGACCTACACGCCCTGTCTAGATATACTTGGTCGAAGGATTCACTTGATCGTGCCATGTCTTCCTCGGGCGTCCCCGACTTCTTACACTACTTTCTTCGTTCATTTGCTCTACATGCCCAAATCATCTGAGGCTCCTTTTCTTAATCTTGCTCATTACGCTTACATCAGCCTTGCATTTTTGCGTATCTCCACTTGGTTTTACCACACATACGCCTTAGGGATCTCATTTCAACAGCATTCAGTCTGCTTTCATCCTTCCTCTGCCAGTTCTATGCCTCACTGCCGTACATCAGGGTAGGTACCAGCATTCCATTGTGGACTAAGCCATTTTAACTACCTACCGGCTGCACCAGTGTGGTGTACTTTTTTTTCTCTGATCAACAATACAACTCTGATGATCGGGAGTTTTGATAACACTTCGGTTCGTCTGGATTACGAGTCTTGATAATTATCGTGTTATTTACAATGAATATTTAACTGCAATTAACGTCCATTCTAACAAATGCTCTGTGTTAATCTGTGCAGGGGAAATGGTAACTGAAGGTGTCCACCTGTAGATCCGGTTTGATTGACTATCTTCATAACCATTCTGGTTTTAGACCTGAATGGGCGATAGTTTTCTTTCTAGAAACCATCAGTGAAACCATCTTAAGAAGTTCTTTCTTAACCGGTCACAGGCCATGCCATTTCGCGGAAATTCGCGAAACTTCACAAAAAACACTAAAAAAGCACCATTTTGAACTTTGAATTGAATGTTTTGTAGATTAATTTTGAGCTATTGTATACTTTATTGACTGAAAAACGTTCACAACACAATAAACTATCTACCAAAACAACATTACTTGCATTTATTACGTAAATTAATAGGTTTTACGATGTTTTATTCACGATACACTCATTTATTGTGACCGTTAAATTCGCGGTAATTTGTGACAGCGCATTGTCATGGATGAAATCGTTTTAAAAATATTCCAGGGTGACTAGGTGAATGAAACTTTTAGCACCACCTAGAGTAATGATGGCGCAAGAGATTCTGACACTGTTCTTCATACAAATTCTGTACATAGAAGGGTCAAAATCGCAGACCAAAAGTTTTTCGTCGACAATATTATTCAAATATTTGAATTATTTTCTCGCCCATGCGCATATAACGCGCGCGCCGGGGCGTCTCCGGCCTGTGACCGGTTAAGACGTTTCGTGACTTAAGAAGTTTGGTTTTTTTGGTCCCTCGGCCCAATATTGGTCCAATTTTTCTCACATATAAGGATTTCTTGCTTAACCTCTTATTTGCCGGAGACGTGCGGAAGCGCGCGGTGTGTGGCGCATGCGCGCGGAAAAAATTGCGAAAAAAATATTTTTGAATGCGATTTTGACCCTTCTGTGCACAGAATTTATATGAAGGACAAGGTCAGAATCACTTGCGCCAACATCGTTGATGATATAGCCACTAGTTTCATTCACTTGGCGACACCAGAATATTTTTAAATAATTTTATCTGTGGCATCGAAATGTCAAATTTGCCGCGATTAAATCTGATACTTGACGAATGCGTGATACTTGACGAAAACATCGTAAAACCTATCAATTTACGTAATCAACGCAAGTAATGTTGTTTGGGTACATAGTTTATTGTTCTAGGAATGTGTTTCGGTCAATAAAATATACAATAGCTCAAAATTAATCCACAAAACATTCAATTCAAAATTCAAAGTGGTGCTTGGTTAGGGAATTTCTTGTTAGGAACCGGCCCTTCACAGGTTAAGAAGTTTGTTTTTCCGGTCCCTTGTTAAACTTCTTAAGAGGGTTTCACTTTAGTACAATTTACTGACCTCTGTTGAGACACATTAAAACTACATATTAACTACCAAATATTTATTCACATATACTTTTTGTACAAAGAGATTTACTTCCTGTATGAAGAGGTCAGAATAAGGTATTTTGGAGCCCCAGACCAGAGGTTCAGAGGAGAGATATTGAAAGAAGGGTGAAAGCAGGTAATTCTATTAATGGAGGACTTAACGCCGTTGGCACCAACAAAAAACTGTCCAAAGACGCGAAACTAGCCGTCCATAATGGAGTATTGGTGCCTACCCTGATGTATGGCAGTGAGGCATGGAACTGGCAGAGGAAGGATGAAAATAGACTGAACGCTGTAGAAATGAGATCCCTGAGGCGTATGTGTGGTAAAACCATGTATGATCGTGTGAGAAATATGGAAATCTGCAAAGAATGCAAGGCTGATGTAAGCGTAATGAGTAAGATCAAGAAAGGAAAGCTCCGATGATTTGGGCATATAGAGCGAATGAACGAGGAAAGGAGTGTAAGGAGAATATATGACGCAAATGTGAATGGTAGAAGAAGTCGAGGACGCCCAAGAAAGACATGGCACGACCAAGTGAATCAGATACTTGAGTCGGGCCATGTCAAGAGTCAGAATAATAGAAGAGAATGTATGAGACGTTGTGTGAATGTAAACGAGGCAAGGAATGTGTGCCAAGACCGGGATGTTTGGCGGTCCGTCCTCTCTGCCTACCCCTGCGGCGAAACGGCGTGATGGTTAGTTAGTTAGTTAGGCAGACCAGAGGTTGGCTGCTAAATTCAACCGTGGGGCGCACTTGCGATTTGTACAGGGTTTGCAGTTGTGTACTATCTGCAGTATCTGCAGGCCCTCTACAGTACACCCAGCTTCTGAGAAGCTAACTTAACTCTGACTTTGGAATCCTTTTTACAGTACAATCCACTTTTTTCTTAACTGTTCTTCACTTGGAGACCTATTTCCAGATGATGTTCTCGACGAGCATAAAGGCGTAATACAACATTGGAGCATTTTAATTACAAATATTAAACTTTTGTAAAAAAACTTTGGTCACTGTTTAGGAATAAAGTAAGATTGGCAGCTAGCATGGTCGCCAGCCCACTATGGCTTATGGCTTGTTCGCACTTGGCAAGTAGTTTAATCCAGCAGCGAGTTACTCACTTCATGACTGGCCGAAAGAGTACATTAGTAATCTTAACAGACGGATTGCAATCTTAAGAGCACAGGCGTCGGGTGGAAATGCTATCCTTGTTCGACCGGTATTACAATGGAAGATTCTCCGAGGAACTAGCATCATTGATCCCTTCAGCCCCGGTCAGCGCCGGATCTGCCATACGTTCAAAAACGTGCAAAAAACCTGGCGCCAACTCCGAAGGGGCGCCGTGAGAAAATAAATATTGTATTAAAAATTTGTTATAAAATTCCCTGAATCATTTAAAAATTACCCATAGTACGAAATAATTATTACGCTCTAGCAACACTTTCCAAAGATACAGACTGCGCACGCATCTGGTTTGTATTCAAAATTCCATATATTTAGTTTAAACGTAAGATTTTTTTTCCATATATCTTTTACCGTCTTTTACGACGAATGGGTGTGATCCAAATTCAATAACCAATCACAGCGCCGTACTTTTATTCAAGAGAACAAACAAACCGACTGCGCCTTTCAAAATGCTTTTGTACGATTTAAGTCTCTAGGAGAAGGTAGTTAAAGGCCATTATGAAATCTTCAGTAAATTCCATTAGCATAAACATCGCACGGTTTACAACAGTTAACAGTAACAGTTTCATCATTGATTTGACAGTTGAAGTTCGTAAAATGTACCTATGATTAATTTCTATTAGATTTTTATTTTACAGTCAGTAATAATCAGTGTAAGCGTCTTTCGTAAGCCGTTGATACCATAGATACGTCAGTGTTTAGTGTTTTCTATGATGTTTGTTCGCTCAACACAGAACACAGGGGAAATGGAAATGCAAGGTACAAATTTGAGGTTATATTATTAGATTTATTATTAGATTTTTTAATTTACAACTAAATTTCTATTGGTTGTTAGAGGTTGTGGATTGTGGATTGTGGATTACAATGAATAGAACAATAATTAAAAAAAACTTTTAGGCTCGCAGAATCTAAAACGTAGAATTAAAGAGCTTAATGACATAAAAAAACTCGTTTCCATTGGGAATTTTTTTATTCCAATTTCTCCAGCACCGATAAAAAATGATGTCCCGCGCAATGACGTTACAATGGTCCCGAGCACATCTAAACAGATATCTATCGCACAAATTCCTCCGGTCGAATTATTAGAAGATAAAAATAACGTTACTGATAGCAGTTTAAATTTAATTATGTTTTTAGAGCTGGAATTGACAGATCCCGGATGCTGGCCAAAGTTATCTCAAAATTCCATTAGTTTATTAGTTCAGGAAGGTCCTGTACAATTGAAAGGTTTTGATTTTCCTATTACGAACAAGCGTAAATTTAATACTAAGTATTATTACAAGAAACTGCCTAATGGAGAAGAATTACATAGATCGTGGCTTATTTATTCGAAAACTTTAGATAGGGTTACACCCTTTATATGTCTTGATTTTATTTGATAAATTAGTGTAAAAAAAAAATTTAATTAAAAAAAAAATTGGGGTGAACGAATTTTTAATCAAAATAAAAATGTAGGGGGGGGGGCGCCATTGGTACCTACTGCGCAGGGCGCTAGATTTCGTAGATCCGGCCCTGGCCCCGGTGCATAGTCGGGAAACACGCCAAACGCTTGCCCAACATATGTACACGGTTAACAATTATCACATGAGAACGGGTCGCTTCTTCGACTCGTTCTTGTGTTCAACAACTCGACTGTGGAACGATTTGCCGGCCTCTGTGTTTCCTTCTTCCTAAAACATGGGTCTCTTCAAGACCAATTTTCATTCCTTCCTCTCCTCTTAAAGACCCTCCACACAGCATCTCAGATGACATAGGCCCTGAGGGAAATTATTTGTCTCAGTTCCTCCTGTGTGGAGTAAAAAATAAAAAAAGTGGCGCGTTGCAAGATGAATGCAACAAAGTAAATACGCTAATTAATCTGATTGTAATTCTTATTTTAGAAGAGGTGGAAGAATAAATTATCGAGATGAAAATATATAAACTATGAACACGAAAAGAGATTAATAGCACCAAACAAAAGAATTTTAGAGTAGCATCTTCGCTGCAACGGGACGACATATCTGCGTCTACTAATGAACTCTACTAAAACGACAGGTTCGCGCATGTCAGTGCGCAGGGACGCATAAAAAATAGAACGAAATGGATTGACTCTACTAAAGAGCTGACTAAAGTACTGTACTAAAATTGTGGTGTTCAGACGCATTTAGTTACTAATATATCGCTACTCGACTAAACTACTAGCCCAGTTCAAAGGGGTCTTGATGACTGATTCTGGCGTTACAGATTACCTGTTATTAAGCTTGGATATTGTACATTGTAGTTATGTGCATGCGTTTATAAATAATTGTTTAATATAATAAATGTAACATGAAATGTATTTATATTGTCAATTTAATTGGTAGAATGATTACTTTGCATTAAATAACTGAACCAATGCTTACAGAATCCTTTTCTTTGTGATACTGCGCAAAAGACATGACTGCCCTGGAGCCAGTGCGATTACAGCATCGTATGGCAGTGTTGTTGGCTGTAGAGGATGAGGAAGGGAAAGAGAATGGTTGGGAAACACCTTGCCTGTTTAGAATTTTTTTTTTTTTTTTTTTTACATTAACTCCACACAGGAGGCCCTGAGGAAAATAATTTCCCTCAGGGCCTATGTCATCTGGGATGCTGTGTGGAGGGTCTTTTTGAGGAGAGGAAGGAATGAACATTGGTCTTGAAGAGACCCATGTTGTAGGAAGGAGGAAACACAGAGGCCGGCAAATCATTCCACAGCCGAGCTGTTGAACACAAGAACGAGTCGAAGAAACGACCCGTTCTCATGTGACAAATGTCAACCGTGTACAAATGTTGGGCACGCGTTTGGCGTGTTTCCCGACTATGCACCGGTGCCGAAGGGATCAATGATGCTAGTTCCTCGGAGCATCTTCCATTGTAATACCGGTAGAACAAGGATAGCATTCCCACCCGACGCCTGTGCTCTAAAGATTGCAATCCGTCTGTTAAGATGGGAGAATCTATCAAACGGACCGCCCGTTTCTGCACAGAGTCGAGGGTATTTTTCAGGTATTTTGGAGCTCCAGACCAGAGATGGCTGCCAAATTCAACCGTGGGGCGTACTTGTGATTTGTACAAGGTTAGCAGTTGTGTACTATTAAAGTATCTGCGGGCCCTGTACAGTACGCCCAGTTTTTGGGAGGCTAGCTTTACTCTGGCTTCAATGGAGCCCCCATACCTGAGCTGGTCACTTAGGGTTACACCAAGCATATCAATGGAGGGCCTGTTCGGAAGATTGCTTCCGTTGAAAGAGACTAGATTTTCATTTCGATCCCTTTTGGACGTAATCAGACAAGATTGGGTCTTTGAAACATTAAATTCAACGAGATTATTTTTACCCCAAGAGAAAACACTTTCGAGGTAGCCGTCCATTCTTTGCTTCAAAGCCCTACGAGCTGTTGGAGTTTGTGAGCCCTTTGGGGGCTTGTCAAACAAAAAGCTATCATGAACTGTACTGTCATCCGCATAACAGTGAATTGGTGCACATGACAAAAGGTCGTTGATGTGCAACAAAAACAAAGTTGGAGACAGAACCGATCCCTGCGGGACGCCAGCATTTATCGAGTGTGAGGAAGAGGTGAAACCATCGACTACCGTCTGAATCGACCTCCCCCTCAAGAAGTCGGCAATCCACGTACACAAGGATGCGGGAAGTCCGTAAGAAAGCAGTTTGTTGACAAGTCCTCGGTGCCAAACCCGGTCAAAGGCCTTGGAGATGTCCAGTGCAACCGTTTGGGTCTCACCGAAACGTTCCAGGCATCGCCCCCAAACATGCGTCACATACGCGAGAAGATCACCGCACGAGCGGTTCCGCCGGAATCCGTATTGACGGTCGTTGATAATTTTGTTCTTCTCGAGGTATGTGAGCAGTTTGTCGTTGATCACACGTTCCATCACCTTAGACAGAACTGATGTGATCGCTATGGGGCGGTAGTTGGCCGGGTTGGAGCGGTCACCCTTCTTTGGAATAGGATGGATAACCGCTTTTTTCCAACCAGAGGGCACAGAGCCAGTCTTCAGGGACAGTTTAAAAAGCTTCGTCAAAATTGGAGCTAATTCTGCAGCGCACCTCTGCAATACCAGGGCAGGTATTCCGTCGGGCCCACTAGCTTTATTAACATCAAGCCCTCGTAAAACATGGAGTACTTCCCGATGCCGGATCCTCAGCTTTTTCATATGAAAACCGCAGTGAGGAACCGACGTCGGGACAGCACCTTGGTCATCGAGGGTTGAGTTATCCGCAAACATTTTACCTAGTAAGTTAGCCTTTTCGGTGGCGGTGTTTGCTAGTGAGCCGTCAGGTCTGGTAAGAGGTGGCAGACTGGATTTGCAGAAATTGCGACCTATTGAGCCCGCAAGTGACCAGAATTGCCTGCTGCCATGCGGGCATGCAGTCAGCTTTCTGCTGATCTGCTGGTCGTGCTCGAATTTTGACCTATTTATGATTCTCTTGGTTTCCTTTGCCATTTTGTTGTAAGCTGTTCTGTCTTCGGATGTTCTAGATGTGTTGTAGGCTCGGTAAGCCGCGTTTTTTCGTCGCACTGCTTCAGCGCATTGTCGACTGAACCACGGCTTTGAGC
This sequence comes from Limnephilus marmoratus, assembly GCA_917880885.1. NCBI lineage: Eukaryota > Metazoa > Arthropoda > Insecta > Trichoptera > Limnephilidae > Limnephilus > Limnephilus marmoratus. Next base: position 24,895,224 of record OU862930.1, on the reverse strand, counting down.
CTACACCAGTTTCCTTAACAGTAGATTTGATGAAGCCATCCATCGCGGATGTGATGACTTCACCAATTTCCTGGGCACATCTTGAGGGATCCGAAGTCCGAAAACAGACAGCTGACCACGGAAAAGCATTGAAATGTGCCCGCAGACCGAACCAATCTGCTGACCTATAGTGCCACACTTTTCTCTTCAGCCTCTCGTTTGGTGGTCTGAAGTTTACAGGGATTGATGTCGTCACCAGGCAGTGGTCGGACGATCCTAAAGGCGCTGTGACTTCAATCCTGTAACCGTGTGGCACAGTAGTTAAAAATAGGTCTAACAGATTGGAACGGTGAGTCTGGACATCAGGAACCCTTGTAGGCTCCTGAACCATTTGCTCCAATCCGTAGCAAAGGGCAAAGGATTCTGCTTGGCGTCCAGCCGAGTCTGTTGATCCTGAGAACTTCAACCAAGGTTCGTTATGAACATTGAAGTCCCCCAGGACCACAAACTCTGCCGTAGGGTAGCGGGGCAAGAGGTCATCAATAGTGTCGCTTAAGTGTTTGAAGAGCTCGGACGTGTCTGATTCGCTCAGGTTCGGTGAGCGGTATAAACACGCGTAGAATCTTACCGTACTGGCAAGATTGACGCGTACCCACATTACGTCGAATCTGGAGTTTTCCAGATTCAACAGTCGCACACAGTTGACGTCAGCTCGACTATAGAGACAGACACCTCCTTTAGGTCTGAACTTGCCTGCGAGGGTGAAGCCCGGGCAGTCCAGATAGGAGGTGTCTACAGGCTCAGCTATCTGAGTTTCAGACAGGAAGAGAAGGTTTGGGCGTTGAGAAAAAAGGTGGTGGTGGACAGAGTTTAAATTGGTGTGCAGGCCGCGAATGTTGGTGTAATTCACCAACAGTTTTGGCCCGCACCGGGGACGCCTACGTCTCGCCGCTGTAATGACGTTAATTATTGTAGGTTGCAAGTTCATGATTTTAATTTTTGGTTTTTTTGTTTTTTTTGATATGAGAGGAAGGAAGGTCTGGGAGGGAATGATGATTCTGTACAGATATTTTATGTTAAGTCAGCCTTTCGAGACAATTAAGACAAAAAAGGCAAAATCTGTTGGATGTCATCCTTCGTTCTCTATGGGGTGTCAAATTTCTGTGAATTTCTATGTCTTTCAATGGCTTGTCTATGCCTGTTATGTGTTAATGCCAATTGGTATGGATTAATTACCTACTTAAAAACAATTTCCAATTAGTTATTAAAACTATTTACATACTAGCTGACCCGGCGAACTTTGTACCGCCTCTCATTTATTTATTTATAATTTCTCACCCATACATGTTTTTTTTTTTAAATACTTCGAACTCTGAATTTCAAAATGGCGCCAGTTGAACAGCTGATTGCCCGATCTTACAGTAACTTTTCGGGAGAGATGACGTCACACGATTCACTACACATACGGTGGTTTTCGGGGATCTTGAAAAATTAAAACTTTGACAATTATTTTAACTATTAAAACTAACTCTAAAAATAAAAAAGCAGTTATTTAAGTTAGAAGGTCATTATTCATTAAAAAAATTAAAAATTGGACTGGAGTTCCTTATTATAGTCTTTCACCAGGGCAATACTGACAGAAACTACCAATAAAAGAGACAAAAACACTGCAAAAATGTGATCATAAAAAAATATTTATTTTATAATTTTTTTTACAAAATATATATACATATAAAGATCTGTGTAGAAACATCATAACAAATAATAATATATAACCCCGCAAGCCTCAACCATGTTTCAGGGTCAAAATATTTCCACTGTGCAATAAAATCCAAATAAAACATTTCTGAATGTATCCGAAAACTAAAAACTGTTTTTAAAAGATGATAAATATGCTTTCAAATTTTATAAATCACAAAAAGATGTAATTTTTAAAATATAAAATTTTTGCATGCAATCGTAAAAAGTTTTAAAAATGGCTCATCCACGTTTTTCAAACTATGTATATTTTTTTTTTGTTATTCCTTGTAAAAATAATTAATAAAAAATTCTCAAAATTTTATTAATTTTTTTAAAATTGTTATCTGAACCTTTGGTTTCATAAAGGTGTACGGTATTTTGTGGTTATCTTTTAGATTTGAATATAAGCGTGGTTTTTAACACCATTAATCTCACTATGATAGTAAAGGAAACCAACGATTTCTATGAGTTGTTCCGAAAAGCGAACAAATTAGCATGAAGGGATATTACCAAACAAAACACAGCTGCAACTTTTATTTAAATATAAGGTATAACGTTATATTTGGCCACATATGTCAGGAAAGACAAAAATATTTAAAAATTAGTATACTTATGTATTGCAAAATTATAGTAGTTAACGACACTACGGAGGTTATTATAGGTATCGCAAACAGAGTTGACCCGAATACAGTATACAAGAAGATGAAATGCAAGCAAACAACAGGTTTTAAAATTGATTTGATTTCGTATTCGAGGAAGTAAAACTGCAACATTATACAAAGGATTACAGAAGTTATAAATCTGCAGCATTATACAAAGGATAACAGATTTTGTAAAACTGCAACATTATACAAAGGATTACAGAAGTTATAAAACTGCAGCATTATATACAAAGGATAACAGATTTTGTAAAACTGCAACATTATACAAAGGATTACAGAAGTTATAAAACTGCAGCATTATACAAAGGATAACAGATTTTGTAAAACTGCAACATTATACAAAGGATTCCAGAAATAGTAAAACTGCAACATTGTACAAAGGATTACAGAGATTGTAAAACTGCAAAATTATACGAAAGATAATAAATATTGTAAAACTGCAGCATTTTACATTATGATTACAGGTGTTGTAAAACTATAGCATTGTACAAAAAGATTACAGACGTTGTAAAACTGCAACTTATACGAAGGATAACAGAAGTTATAAAACTGCAGCTTTGTACAAAAATATTGCAGAGGTTGTAAAATTGTATCATTGTACAAAGGATATCAAATATTCTAAAACTGCAGCGTTATACAAAAGATTACAATGGTTGTTTAAATGTAACGTTAAACAAAATAATGGTTATATAAATACAACATCATAAAAATGCTTTGAACAGAGATTCAAAGAGAGTTTAGAGAGATTCAACAGAGTTCGTCAATATGGTATGCTATACAAATAAAATACAGAAATTATTAAAATTAAAAAAAAAAAAAACTACCAAGTTCTATTCTTCTCCCACTCATGCACTTTAAACTCTACTTTATAATCCAAACCACAAAAAATAAGGACTGACAGTGGTAATGACAAAGTCCGCAGTTTAAAATTAATATTGCAATGTAGGTAGCATATTTTTAAAACACCTGATACCTTTTCAAACAACGGTATAATATACAAGCACCTGATATTTAATATAAACATAACAGAAACCACCAAATGCTATTTTAAAACCACAATTTATTATTATTATTACACACTAATAAAACCATGTCATGTTTTGAAACCTTTCTAAAACAACCATTTTCACAAATTATCAAATCATGGACACTCTTTGCTTAAGCGATAATGGAAGAATTAAAATCACCACCCAAAATTATCCACATACCTTCATAGGGAGGAGTCTACTAATATCTACAGGAATTCCAAAAACTGAACAAATCAGACTAATATCTATGAGAACCAAAGTGAGGACGAATATCTACAGCTCAAACTGCTGACTAATATCTATGAGAACCAAAGTGAGGACGAATATCTACAGCTCAAACTGCTGACTAATATCTATGAGAACCAAAGTGTGGACGAATGTCTACAGCACTGGCAGAAGTTGGGTTAGGTTAGGTTAGGTTAGATATTACGTAATTGAAGTAATTTATGCATTTCCGCACAACCTCTTGCTCAGCTGCCCTCTGTAGATATTAGTCCAACCTACACTCCATATAGATATTAGTCACCACTGGGACCGTCATAGATATTCGTCTGACCTTAGCTCTGTAGATATTAGTCCTCACTCTGAAGTTCATAGATATTAGTCCAACATATAAGCTGTAGATATTCGTCCGACATACAGACTGTAGATATTAGTATCTGGAGTCCTTCATAGGGCAGTGTTTAATAAATACATAACTAAAAGAGATTTCAAAGTATGGCGCTACTCCCCGTAATCTAATTTCGGTCAATTCTTAAAACTTAACAATTAAATATGTACTAAATTAAGTTTATTATTTATTAATAATTTCTGGTCACCGGAAGACTAATGAATCTATTTAATTTTTTAAATTTTAACGATTTCTAAATCTAATACCCTGCACCTATCTAAATTAGGGAACGGATATCGAAAAAAAGAAATATTAATAATTTATTTTATTACTCGTACATCGGCTACACTCAGGAGGCCCTGAAGCAAATATATCCTCTCATTTTCGGGGACGGGAAGTTCTGTGAAGGAAAAAGGTATGAGGGGTGGATACGAATCTGGGGGTCAGTTTGTCCCACTGCGGTGCAAGGTGAGATTTCGAGAGAGTTCTGTTGGAGAGGTCAAAAGATATCCCTCCACCAGTCTCTCACGTTCCGGCCTGGCAGTGCAGTTGGTGGGCAGATGCATCCGCCACCAAGACCTGGACAAACCTGTCTCCATGAACTGGAGCACCCCTCCAAAGCCACCAACCACTTGGGATGACCTATGGCAGAAGTGTAGGTTCCCTTTATTCCCGTTCTCATGTGACTAATGTTAACTGTATACAAATGTTGGGTGCGCATTTTGTGTGTTTCCCAACTGTGCACCGGTGTCGAAAGAATCAATGACACTAGTTCATCAGAGCATCTTCCATTGAAATACCGGAAGAACATGGACAGCATTCCCACCTGACACCTGTGCTCTAAAGATTGCAACCCGTTTGTTGAGATAGGGAATCCATAAAAGGATTGCCCGTTTCTGCAGAATCAAGGGTTTTTTTCAGACTCCAGACCAGAGGTGGCTGCCAAATTCAACATTGGGGCTCACTTGCGATTTGTACAGGGTTAGCAGTTGTGTACTATTAAAGTATTCGCGGGCCCTGTACAGTACACCCAACTTCTGAGAGGCTAACTTGGCTCTGGCTTCGATGGAACCCCCGTACCTGAGCTGGTCACTTAGAGTTACACCAAGCATATCAAGGGAGGGCCTTTTTGGAAGATTGCTTCCGTTGAAGGAGACTAGATTTTACTATCATAAAATAAAAAAGAACAAATAAATGCAATGTGGGTCAAAACACTAATGAGATTACTAATTGACTGTTTACAGGTTCAATTGGAACAATTGACATATGCAACTTTCTATTGACACAGCAGGGTGTCACAGAACCACATGTTAATCTAATCAGTGAATATAATATATGAATCCGTCCCCTAGTTGTAACAAATAACTAATTAATAAAAACACTCAAATTCTAAGTCTAATACCCTGAATCCAAAAATAAAGAGAAAAGTCAATTTCTGTGTCATGTAAATTTAGGAGTTCCAGCAATATCCAAAAGGTGGCTGTTTGCATCGGTCAATTGCTTCGGCCCTTCACCAACTTTTGTATGAATCAAATATTGCAAAAGATTCACATCTTGTTTATCTATGCTTGATCTCACATTTTCCGGTAACGGTTTCAAATCCACAGCGATACCTTTTAAAAATTCTACATCTTTGTTTAAATCTGTCGGAAAAGTTTCTTTAATCAGAGACAGAGCAAATGGTACTTGTTCGTCCAGCATATATAAGCAAGCGTTCGGTCCTGCGTCAAATGTGTACGCGATTTTATTACCGCCGCAAGCGGCGTTGTATTTGTGCACCATATCCACGATTGCATGAGAAACTTCGTTCATATATACGCATGGAGGAAACGTATCCAAACATATTGCGTGAAATTGATTGCTGTCTTTCATTGTAATTTCGGCGAATTTTTCAAAATCCTTTTTTAATATGGCTTCTTTGATTGCGGCTGTGCGTTCGGGCACGCATTTTTCAATGCGTAGTTTTAATAGATCGGACGTTGCGACGCTGTTCTTCATTCCGTTTGTAGAGCTTGTTTTTTTCTTTTTGTCACTTACAACGAGGATTAAAATTCTCATTTGAGGCCAGTGGTCAGCCGGGGCGACTTGAGACGCGATCGAATCCGTTCCATCGTCTTTAATTCCCGCGTGCCATTGCACAAAACCGCCATAAACACTTCTGCAGGCACTCCCTGATCCCAATCTCGCAATGCTGCTTATTTCTCCATCAATTTTATACAGTTTGGCCAGGGTGGCAACTAAGCACGCATAACCTGCGGCGGAAGAAGCGAGACCCGCGGCAGTCGGGAAGTTATTTTCGGAACAAATATGCAAATTCCAAGAGAGTAGGTCAGAGGTCACTGTCGACTGTTCCGCCGCTCTTTTCTTTATCTCTTTCAAACAATTGAGCAATCTCGCATTATCGAATGATTCTTCTTTTCCGTTGAGCCAAAGCTTGTTTTCTTTTAACGTGGCACTGGCTAAGATACTAGTTTTAGCGTGCATAACATCCGTGGACAGAGTTGCGCTTAGTGAATCATTTAAAGGAATGATGAGAGATTCGTCTCTTTTCCCCCAGTATTTTATCACTGCAATGTTAACAGGGGCGATGCACGTCACTAGACTCATGTTGAAGTTAGTTTTATGTGAATATTCTTGAACACTTCGCGACAACACAACTTTCCGACCTTTTGACAGCAAGTAACGGGAATTATCGGTTTGACATTGACACTGACAGTTGAGTGTGGTAATAGGGAAAAAAAATTATATAAATAGTACCTACAGAAAAGGTTTTTAGATGTGTATGGTATAATGTTGTAATGTCAGGGAAAATTTTCGTGGAATGGGGGGAAAAATTAAAAGATTATTTTATTCATAATCCGATTACATGCTTTTACATTAACGCAAAAAACTTCCCAAATTTAAAAAAAAAAACAATACCCCAAGTTTCGTTTTGCACTACCCCTGCCCTCCCTCCATCATTTTAAGTAATTTATTGTTAAGATATTCCAAATTCTTTGAAATAAAGAGAGTCGCTTCCGATTTCAACGGCATCGTGGTGGTGAAGAGTTTAGAAATATATTTTTATTATTTAACATTCAATGCTCATCTTATAATTACAGAAAGTTTAAGGCTAATCACAAAAAGGTTTTTTTTAACACAACTACATAATTCAACTGATGATTTCTCCATGATGAATGGTTGAATTAGTGAATAGCGCCTTTTAGTTTATGGGGTAGAAAAAAATAACGTTGTTTGAAGTATTAACATAAATATTTAATTTAAGCGTAATAATAACAAACCTAAAGATAAACTAAAATAATATACTCACTAGCAGTTAAAAACCCTCTCCGCAGGTTTTTGCTGCTAGGCCCTGCAGGCGGCTTTTGGTTCGGCTTCGCCCAGTTTGATTGTTGGTGACCATTTTATAAATCCGATAGGAACTGGTTCCAAAAATAGCCGGTTCATCGGATCCACTGTGATCCAGTGACAGCTAGTCACCGGGACAAAGTAACCGCGACAGGCAATGACGTCATAAGTAATATATAACCGCGTGGTACTATTATTCATAACTGCCAGTTACAATAATAATGATTGTAACGTAATTATTATTTATTTATTTATTATTTATTATTATATAACGTATGATTATTCAGTCGGTACTTGCTCAGAATGAGTATTATTAATTTCGGCATGCCGTTGGAACGACTGAAAACAAATTCAAGTTGCCTGGACGTTTCTCGATTGTTTTAAAGAAAAAGCTGTTATAAGGGCCACGACATGACATATCAATGAATTTGTCGGAATTTTGATTTGTAAGGAGTTTTGATACTCGTAAATGATTGTGTAAATTTGCAATATTATTCGACTACACCTACAAATTAGTGCTGTGAAGAAATATTGCCTGACGCTCGCAATGACGCGGCAAACAACCCACTTAGAAATAGCCATCGGGATTACTGATTACAGCTTGATAAATTGATGTTTTGGTGTTTACATCCACGTACAATCCAATATCACCGAGGACAACTTTGATGAAGATTGCAGGCGCTTCTTAAATGACATAAACATCAACAGTCTAGAACTGCGGGTTATATCCTTTCAATGCTCAGAGCTGGCCATCGGACGCATTGTGATCAGCGGGCCTCTGTGGGTGGACTGGAATCTCGGCTCCTTCACGGTGCCATGGGCATGTGAAGCGGCAGCTCTGGGGCTCTTCTCCAGCTATCTGGAGCTCTTGTCGCTGAGGCTGGAAGAGGTGCGCCATATTAACTATCGCAAGCTACGAATGATCATTTGGAGTGGATTCTACTAAAATAACTGAATTATCTCTCTCTCTAAACCTTTTTGAAGTTGCAATTGAAGGTATAAATGTAGTTCATTTTTTGCTTGTCAATAATAATAAGTACATTTTGTTTAATGTGAGACTCTTTTATTTACATCAGATAGTAGCTTTCTTTTTATCCCACGCAGGACCCTGAAATGATGATGAGAGCTCATACATACGGAATTTCTTTACTAACTGAGCAAATGTACACGTCATGATATTACCATTAATCTCTCCAAATCCTCAAAATTATAAATCCGTAGTACTTATACCTGCCAGCGGCAGGTCGTCATGCGATCTGGTAACGTAAGTGGCGCCTTCCTTTGGTATTATTGGCTACTTGCTTGAATTCGGTTCTATTACAAAAGTAGCTTTTTAACAAACTTCAAGCACAAAGATGGTTTTATGTACGGCGCGACATTAGAGTTGCATGCTAAGTCGGATTCTTAAATTTCAACCGTACAGTATCTGGTACGTTTTAAGATTTGTTTATTTGATTTGTTTTTGGGGTGTTATGCGCTACCTCCTTCTTTATCCAATGTTTCGGACAGCGTTGCAGAGACATCTACCGGATCTGCCCTGATGATGGACACTGCAACGCTGTCCGAAACGTTGGCTAAAGAAGGAGGTTGCGCAACACGGCCTAACACGCCAAAACCAAATAACGAAAAAACGTACAGTATTAGTTCGATTAGTGTACGAAAAAATAGTTATTTCCTATGACACAATGCACAAATAAATTTGGCTATCCATATTCCATACTACAAATCTGGGGAAATTTTGTACCTAACGAAGGGATTTTTTTTTTGACACATGACCACACTTCTGTTATCTATTATCTATGCTCATTCATTTATTCTCAGTTCATTTATGGCTCTGTATTTATTTGAATTTTGAAAGTTTGCTGAAAATCGTTGGTCGGTAGACAATTTTTGACGTTTCGTTCGCGGAAAACAGAAAAAACTGACATTTTCAACTACAAATCACTCAATTGACTGGCAAACTAAACAAATTTATTTCTCAAAGGACAATGGTTATTTTTCCTTGCATCTAAAAATGAAGGAAAACTGCTCCCCATCTTACAACCAACAACCTAAGAAGCAAGTCCGCTTCAATACCTCTCTGAAGATGGCTTCTTCGCCATCGGACCACCAGTTCCCGAGGCCTTTAATCGACATACAAAACACAAACTCGGAGAGAAGATGTGAAACATATGAACCGACATTTAATTCTAATGCTGTTATTATAAACAAACCAAACCCCAGCGCGTATTTCGATAAGGACTGTGTTATAAACTTACCTTCAAAAAGAATCTATCCCGAATCAAAATTAAAAGCACCAAGTGGACAAAATGTCGCATTGCCGAAGCCTTCTGATGAATTGGATTTGAGCATTCTAGATTCGTCTGATGTTTTCAAAGGCAAGGGACATGGTAATAATGACAAAATTAATGGATTAAGCGGAAAGATGTATGAGAATGACACGCCATACTGTTTTTCACCTTCTAAAATGCCTTTACAAAGTGTCTACAATCAAACGCAGTCTGAAAAACTCTTTAATCTTACTCCAGGTAATTATTCAAATTATTTTATTCATCGCTAAAGGCTTGTTCGGACTAAGATAGTAGTTAAGTCGAGTGGCGAGTAACTCGTTCAAAAAGCGTTCACATTACGGTCGAGTAGAGTACATTTGTGAGTGGTGCATTGGAAGATGAACGGGCTACAACACAACATAATACCTAAATAGGTTAATTAAGCTGTTTATAATGGATATTTTAGAAGAGGTGGAAGAAGAAATTAGTCAGGTGAAAGTGAAGAGACTGGATACGATAATGGGTTAGTAGCACAAAAAATAAAAGAATTTTACAGTAGTATCTTCGCTCCAAAGAGACATTTCTGCAGCCACTAACGAATTCTACTAAAACTCTTTTTATGCTAAATTTTCGGGATTAGTGTCCATGGTTATTACGAATAATTGGGTAAAATGCAGATCCGGGCACAGTTTGGAAATTTAATAAAAAGGCACTTTCTAAATGAGAAAAGTGTGGAGAAGCTGAATCAAAAAAATTAAGGCGCGCTCGGCAAAATTGAGGGAGATACAGCCGTTTGAAGTATAAATAAAATTTTACTTCGTGAACCGATACTACGCCATTTTGTCACTGTTATGTTCATTCACCTTAATTACATTAAAAGGCAACTATTTGCATTGGGGGAAGTGGAAAATATTTCATTCTAAATTTCGATTACTTAAAATTAAAATTAGCTTTCGTCTTGTGAGATTGTACGCCAGAATCACAAACCATGTTACACAAACCTAGCGTAGCCGCTAAACTACTTGAAAACTGGGATGTTTTTCTTGCCTTGACGCGAGTAGGTGTTATAAAGGGGCACTTTCTTTTGAATCACAAACCTTGTTACACAAACCTAGCGTAGCCGCTAAACTATTTGAAAACTGGGATGTTTTTCTTGCCTTGACGCGAGTAGGCGTTATAAAGGGGCACTTTCTTTTCTTAGGTTAGTGACAAAATGGCGGGCGGACTGACAGTATCGGTTCGCGAAGTGAAATTTTACTTAACGTAATTGAAAATTAATTACTTAAAAAAAAAAAATTTATTGCTTTCCGAACTTTTTTCACCTTCCAGATTAAAGTTCTCAACTTAAAACGCGGTGAAAACATGGTTTTTTGCCAAAAACAAGCTGTGCCCGGATCTGCATTCCTCCCGAATAATTTTTAGAAAAAAACTTTAGATTCGCCTTAATCACTATAAAAGGAAACTTTTTGCATCACGGCCGGCGGAAAATAATGCATTTTAATTTTCAATTTCATTAAAACGCGGTGAAAACATGGTTTTTTGCCAAAAATAAGCAGTGCCCGGATCTGCATTCCTCCCGAATAATTTTTAGAAAAAAACTTTAGATTCGCCTTAATCACTATAAAAGGAAACTTTTTGCATCACGGCCGGCGGAAAATAATGCATTTTAATTTTCAATGTCGTTAATTAAAATTTCACTTCGCGAACCGATACTACGACAGCCCGCCCGCCATTTTGTCACTGACCTGATACAAACAAGAGCTAGATACGGTTGTAGCCGACTTCCAAGGGATATATGATAAGGCGCTTAATTATGAAATTTGTCTAGCGGGCTTGTGAATGTTATCTTTACTTTAAAAAATAGCCTACGTTTTTAAATGGTTTGTCTGGCAAAGCAGGGTTTGTCTAGCGGGATTGTGAATGTTATCTTTACTTTAAAAAACAGCCTACGTTTTTAAATGGTTTGTCTGGCAAAGCAGGGTTTGTCTAGTGGGATTGTGTATGTTATTTTTACTTTAAAAAACAGCCTACGTTTTTAAATGGTTTGTCTGACAAAGCAGGGTTTGTCTAGCGGGATTGTGTATGTTATCTTTACTTTAAAAAATCGCCTACGTTTTTGAATGGTTTGTCTGGCAAAGCAGGGTTTGTCTAGCGGGATTGTGTGTGTTATCTTTACTTTAAAAAACAGCCTACGTTTTTGAATGGTCTGGCAAAGCTAGGTTTGTGTAGCGGGCTTGTGTATATTATCTTTATTTTAAAAAACATCCCAGGATTTGAATGGTTCGTCTCCATTCCAGTGCCTGATTAGAGGTTCGTTTACATTATATTATTAATTCTGTTTTTCATATTTACGCGCCTTATCATATATCCCACGAAGTCGGCTACAATCGTATCTAGCTCTTGTTTGTATCAGGTCAGGGATACCAACATAACAGTGACAAAATGGCGGGCGGGCTGTCGTAGTATCGGTTCGCGAAGTGAAATTTTAATTAACGACATTGAAAATTAAAATGCATTATTTTCCACCAGCCGTGATGCAAAAAGTTTCCTTTTATAGTGATTAAGGCGAATCTAAAGTTTTTTTAAAAAAATTATTCGTAATAGCCATGGACACTAATCCCGAAAAATTACCCTCCTTTTAGACACACGGTATACCGAAAGATGACACGGGCTCTGAGGAAAGTTTTTTTCCCTCAGGGCCTCTTGTATGGATCTTATGTAAAAAAATAATGAATTATCACCTCTTTTCTAGGTTTGATGAGCTCCGCGGCACAATCAAAAAAAGATTTTCGCATTGACAAACCTGACTCTGACCCTGGTTTGGATTTTTTCACCTTACCTAATTCGGCTGGACTATACCAAGATAAAAAATCAACGGCAATACCCGAAGACAATGTTGCCGCAGCTAAAATTAACCTGATGAATCAGAAAACCAATCATTATGAACCTAATTTTGGTGATAAATGTGATTTTAATGTTGATTCCCGTACTTCAGGTGTGTTAAGACAATTTGCTGCTGATAAAAGTAATGTTGGATTTTTGTCTCAAGCTCAAAATAATAATAACAGATTCAACAAACAAGAACGAAATGCTAATGGATTCAACAAACAAGAACGAAATGCTAATCGATTCAACAAACAAGAACGAAATGCTAATGGATTCAACAAACAAGAACAAAATGCTAATGGATTTAGCTCCCAAGGACAAAGTCCTTATGGGTTTACTTCACAAGCACACAACGCTAATGGGTTTACTCCACATGGACAAAATGTTCATGATTTTGGCTCTCAAGAGCAAAATGTTCATAATTTTGGCTTACAAAGGCAAAATGTTCATGATTTTGGCTCACAACAGCAAAACGTGGATGGATTTAGCACAGAAAGACAAAATGTTCACAGCTTTGGCTCACAACTGCAAAATGTTCAGGGTTTTGGCTCACAACAGCAAAATGTTAATTTTGGTGCACAACGACAAAATGTTCATGGTTTTGGCTCACAACAGCAAAATGTTTTTAGTTCAGATGCGCACATACAATCCTGTGGTGCTAATTCTCACAGGTCTAAGATAAATGATACGCAAGTTAACAATAGAGAAAACAATGTACAATATACTAGAAAGCCAACTAACCATAATATGATTCAAACAGAATACCATCAGAACTATGAACAATGTTTGCAAAATGATCCAAATGATTACTGTTGCCCTCGTAATGTAAATACGAGACGTCCGTGTTGTAATCAGAGAGATTGCCATCCGCATTACGAAGAAACCATTACGAACAAAGCCGGAATTATTACAAATGGTTTGGAGATGAAACAAAAAGCTATAGAAGCTAGAGAAAAGCATACAAAAAGGGGTCAAAATATATTAAAAGACATTGAAAAATGTAACAATGATAAAGAAAATGTTTTAGTTTGTAGTAAAAATACTGACGAACCAACCGTTTCAGATTTATACGAAATAATCAAATTACAAAACAAGCAGTTGCAAATGTTGCAAAATAGAGTTGATAGATTGCTGACTGTTAACGAAGCGAAAATCAACGATCAATTCGAACTTCCCGATGCTCGTAAAAAACAAGTGTTAACTAAAGGACAAAGCGATGCTAATTTGCCGCAAGCCGACGTAAATGTAAACTGTATTGAACACATTTCAATTGGTGTAATGACGAGTTTTGAATTAGTAATGAGTTCGAATTACGTTAATAAACGAAACGTTACGTTTAATCCTGAAGCAATCAATAAACAAGATAATCGTAGAGATGAATGCGTACAAACTACTCCAAACAAATCTAATAGCATATTGTTACAAATTAATAATGAGACTTCTCCGAATCCAATCTCAGAATCTGGTGGTAATTTCTTGGACGGTATCGCCCGTTGTAATAAGACTTGTGATCCGAATAGTTCGGCATCAAAAACTCCCAAGAAACTGGGTGATGAAGGAAGTAAACCTGGTGTAATTGATGATACCGTGCAAATTGATGATCAGGTTACTCCAAAAATGAATGATTTGCACCGTAAGGCTAGGACTTTGGTTCAAAGAAGTGATACTTCTCCGATTGCAGAGTACAATGAGGAGTGCTTTGATGAGTAAGTGTATTTACCATTACTATTAGTAATACTCTGGTGAAAGACCACCAACTCGCCTTGCGAAAATATTTCACCCAAATGGCGCTACATATATAAATTAATTATCCAATGTTTTATGTTTGTTCCACTTTTTATTGGTAGACCGAAGGACTATCTTTGAATTGAGAGTTTTAATTTTATTTTGTATGTACCACGGACATATGAATATATCTGGACCTGCCCTAAGTGATAAAAACGTAATATTTCCCCCTCCCCATGGAACCGGCTTTAGCTCCGCCTTGGCGCCAGCTCGCTCCATGGGGAGGGGAGAGATCCACGCTTGAATCTAAAATATGTGACGTCATCATTCTTGTAGTGACCAGCGCGAAACTAACGTCCATACGTTTTACGAAATAACACGCCAAAAAACGGCAGCTTGCGCTATACATTATAGGTACATATTTTATAGACATAGCGAATGTGGGCGGTTCTCCAGTGTCCTCGTCGCTGGTACAGGGGTAAGTAAATTATGAAACATTTGTAAAAGTGTCTTAACTAAACATTGCCAAAATATTGCTATGTGAATTGGGGCGAATGTTTTTGGGGCAAGCATTTGGCCTTAGCAAATATGTTATTAACGTGGCAAGCAATTCGCGCTCCCATGTAAAAAGGTCTATTCATTCAAAGCAGATTTTGCTTTTAAGAACTAAATGGTGATATTATAATGCGAGATGCCTATATACTGTCAGATTGATTTTTCAACGAATCACAGTATCTTTCCTCTCTTCGCCCCCCATAGTTTGGTTTTACCCCTCACCTGTATCTTCTGGTCTATTTATTCTGATGTCTATGGTATGTACACATTTACTGAACTTAACCAGTGCAGCGTTCCGCTATATAATCAACTAGCGAGTTCCCGGCATACGTTGCAATGCCACTTAATAAAGAAATTGTTTCTTCCCTTCATGCGTTGTCACTCAGCCTCCCTCTCCCCACTCCCTTCTCCCGCTTCCCCCCTCCCAAGTTCCCCTCCCCCCTCCCGCATTCCATACATTCAGTCCCGGTACATTCAGTTTTCAAACAGCTCCCGTACCGCCTATTGCAATTTTTTTATATAAATTTCATAATGCCTGAGCTCACTATTATAATACATAGAAACCATCGCGGGCATGCACACATCAAATCCCTAAAGTTTCATGGCAATCGGATGATTGGTTAGCAACGCTTAATTGCATGACACCAGAGCTCACTATAGTATATAAAAACAATCGCTGGCGTGCGCACATCAAATCCCCAAAGTTTCATCACAATCGGATGAACGGTTTAGCAATGCATAGGCAACTACACACCCAAGCAAGCATATTTTGATTTTTATATATATAGATTTCAGCCTTGAACGCTCAGAAATTTATAAGCTTTCGTTTTGGAAATTTCTCCTTCCAAAAAATCATGCCTCCTAATAATTTTAATATGAAGACATAAACTGCTTATAGTGTTAGAGGGCCATAATTAATATTTGTATTTGCCATTTGAAGACACAAATGCCGTAACTCCTTCGATGCAACTGGATGAAGTAACATTAGCCAACTGTGATTCATTTAAGTATCTGGGCTCACTAATCCACAGAGACGGATGATGTGCAGCGGATGTCATCCATAGAATAGGTGTGGGATGGATTAAATTCAGATCCGTAACAGGAATATTGTGTGACTCCAAAATGCCCATAAAACTAAAGGAAAGATATACCAGACTATTGTAAGACCCGCAATAATGTATGGCTCCTACTCTGGACTATGTACAACTCCTACTCTAGGCAACTCGAAATGTGAGAGAAATCAACAGCAGAAATGCGAATGCTTAGATGGTCGGCAGGAGTATCACTAAAAGATAAGGTTAAAAGTTCACGCATTCGTGGTAGCCTGGGTGTTACAGACAAAAACAGTAAGCTGGAGGAACGGCAGTTGAGATGGTATGGGCACATAAGATGGAGACCATCAGACCACACAGTGAAGCAGGCAATGTATATGGAGCTTCATCGACAGTCATCCAGAGGAAGACCGAAGAACTCCTGGATGACTCAATGCTCCAAAATACTTCAGAAAAACGGCCTGGATGAAGGCGATACTCAGAACAGAAGAAACTACAATCTGAGAATGAGAAGAGCCGACTCCAACAGCCTACCTAGGCAATGAGTTGGGACAGCGCAGAGAAGAAGAAGAGTGTTAGAGAACCATAATATTGTTTTACGAATAACCTGACAATATTTTAATTCTACCTACGAGGAGAAAGTTGCTTGTACAATTATGAATATACTTTCTTCCACGGTTAAGCAAGTATCTCATATTGTGTACTCACGTCGCAAACACTTGTCGCACACAATTTGCACATGTTTGTACTAAAATCATGAGACCTGCGTCGCCACCAATTATTTTTTTTTTTTTTTGGTTTTAGGCAATTCACCCTGAAAAGAGTGCTTTGTGCCGGTAATAGTTAAAGTGGATAAAAAAATTCGGTTAATCTATTGGGAAAATAATAAAACAAATTAAATATTGGACTCATTTAGATCACTAAAACAAATTAAATATTGAATTCATTCAGGTTAATAAACTTACATAAAGCTGTATGAACACGAGAATTGTTAAGAGATAAAAGGTATGAAATGTTAAGGGGGGACTGGTGTGTGATTTTAATAAGCCGGCGGTATATGTTCTTGAAAGATGAATGATTTTTACAGTTAAAGAAAATGTGGTCGAGGGTTTCCTCTTCCACACCGCACTGGCAGACCGGATCATCTAAAACTCTAATTCTAGACAAGTGAGATGCAATTGAACAGTGACCAATTCTCATTCTCGAAATACATGAAATGAATCGTTTTGAAAGTTTTTTACCGTGAAACCATGGCTTAGCAGGGATATGGTTTTGAATTCCAGCATAGAAAGATCCAGTTCTTATTTTGGAGACTGCCCAATTTTCTTCCCAGGCACGAGTCATGTTGGATTTAAGAATCGGGAAGACTTCGGAGATAGGAATTCTAAAATTTAGTGGGATAGTTCCGGAATCTGAACCAGAAAATCGGCCATCTCATTACCCTCGATACCCAAATGGGCAGGGACCCAGGCCAATATCGTCTCAAACCCAGATTCACTTAGAGAATTGAGAAGATTTTTTATTTTACATATAATATTGTCTTCCGGATAACATAGAATATTTGACCTAATTTTAGTTAGAGCACTTAGCGAATCAGTACGTAGTAAGGCTCGATGAATGTTGAGAACCTGGATTTGATTTAGCGCTTGTTCAATTGCAAAACATTCAGCTGTAAATATGGAAGCTTCTTTCGGTAATTTATAAGTGAGATTGATGTTGAATTCTGGACTATATATCGATGCTCCACATCTTTTATTTTCAAATTTGGAACCATCAGTGTAAAGGATGGAAAATCCAGGGAATTTTGAAGCCACAATGCTTTTAGAACAATCATCCACATTTTGATATTTATTTGGGGAAGATAAAATATTCTTCTGAAAGACTGATGTTATTGTGTTCGGCATAAAAGTGATTGCCTTAAATGGAATATTGTATATAGGGAGATTGGGAACTTCTTGAAGATATTGGAGGGAAGATGATAGAGAATTATAGAGATGAAAACTTTTAATTAGGAGAGGAAAACATTGTTTTTCTCTCAATCTTTTGTTAGAATTCAAATTAACACTTAACCGATTAAGACTTTGTTTAATAGGATGATGTGATAACGATAAAGCCTTGAAAATATATTTATTGGCAAGGAATTGCCTTCTGAAATATAATGGAGGCTCCCCACATTCCACCTGAAGCGCATTAATTGGAGAAGACTTCATAGCTCCAATAATCATTCTGAGGGCTTTTGATTGAATTCTTTCCATTTTCTTATCTAAATATTTAGGGAGTGGGTCAAAAAGGAATGAACCATAATCCAAGTGCCTCCGAACTAGGGAATTATACATTAATTTAAGAGTGGTAGGATGAGATCCCCACCATACTCTGGAAACTGCTCGCATCATATTAAGTCCCTTTTCACACTTTGTAGAAATTATCTGAATGTGTGGAAGCCAGGAAAGTTTATGGTTCAAAAGAAGACCAAGGAATTTGATTTGAGTAGCGGTTTGTAGAGGCACATTATCAAAAGAGATTGAGAAGTGGGGAATTTTTCTTTTGCGCGTGAAAGCCACGACCCTTGCCGCCAGATTCATCCCATTTATTGACTACCAGCTTTTAATATATTGTAAAGCCAAATTCATTTCCTTAGCTGCAAGAAAAATATTTTTATGTAACAAATATATAAGGATATCATCCGCAAAGTAAAGTCGCTTGATAGAAAAAGGAATTACTGAGTCTAGGTCGCTTATATAAATATTAAACAACAGAGGACTAATAACAGAACCCTGGGGCAAACCTCTCCATAGTTTGCGCCTTAAGCATTTAGAGGAAGACTCAATAATAATGGGCCTATCTGAGAGCAAATTAATAATAAATTGGACCAATTTTGGGGGGATTTGTTTTTTAATTAGCTTTTCTTTCAAAACATTCAGTAAAACATCATCGTAAGCTGATGAAAGGTCAAGGAATGTGGCCAATGTATAAGAATTTAGGGATTGAAAAACTCGGATATCAGTTATGAACAAACTTAAATTATCCATTGTAGATTTCTTTTTCCGAAAACCATACTGATTTGGTGAGATAATATCTTGACTTTCAACAAACCACTCTAATCTGTTTTTCATCAAACGCTCCGCTACTTTCATCAAACATGATGAAAGAGCAATAGGCCGATAAGACGAAATTTCAGATGGATTTTTTCCAGGTTTTAAAATGGGAATGATTTTTTGAGTTTTCCAATCATCCGGTTTCAAACATATTATTAATAAGAGATAAGAAATATTCAACCGCCATATCAGAAAATGATTTAATGAAACTATTAAATATTCCATCGGGACCCGGAGCAGAGTCAGAAAGGGCTCTTATTACTCGTTTCATCTCATCAATGGAGAAAGGAGCATCTAGCCAGTTAGAATGAGATGGATATGGCTTAATAGAAGGCATTTCCTCACATCCGGCCACCGATGGGGGGGCTATTTTATCCACAAATCCTATAAGAATTTCTTCTGATATATGTTTGATTCTCGGCGGAGAATACGATGATCCGAATTTTTTTAAGCTAGACCAAACTGAAGACTGGGGGGTTTCTGGAGACAGGTTCTCACAGAACTTCCGCCATCCAGCGCGTTTTTTATTTTTCAAAATTCGTTTGGTTTCTGCCTGGGCTTTTTTAACTGATAAAAAATTTTCTAGTGACATACACTTACGGAAAGAGGAAATTGCTTTTTTACGAGAGTTGACGGAGCGAGTGCATTCCTCGTCCCACCATGGAGTAGAGGGTTATATTTTAATGTTTGCATTGTGTTTCGGGATGGATTTTTCTGCTGCATTTATAACCATAGAGGGAAACGTCTCACATTGCATTCTGATGTCTCCCGGGGACGATTTTGTTAAATTAATAAGGTTATCTAGTTCAGAAGAGAATGTGCTCCAATTCGCATCTTTTATTCTAAATTTGAGATTATTTTTAACTGGGGGGGGATAAGTGTTAGATTGATGGTGGAATCGGATTATAATTGGGAAATGATCACTAGAGAGGGGATCGTTTAGGATGTCCCAAGAGCATTTAGATGCTAACGAATACGAACAAAGAGATAAATCAACAGCACTTTTCCGTTGATGAGGGGGGGTAAATCTGGTTGGAGATCCGTCATTTAAAAAACATAGGTTATGGGTATCAATAAAATTTAAAAGATTGCGGCCAGAACGATTTGTTATTTTGCTACCCCAAGAAGGGGAATGTGCATTAAAATCTCCAAGGATCATATAAGGGGAAGAAATCTGGGTTAAGATTGGTGCCCATTCATTTTCAATAAAAGTCGTAGAGGGAGGAATATATATTGATAAAATTGTGATATCAGATAAGACAGCGGCTATTATCTGGATATCGTCGGAGGGAGTATGAATATTAATTTGTTTAAACGGGATAGAATTATGGATTATCAGAGCCGTGCCGCCTTTACCATCCGGTCTGTCGTGTCTGAGACAATAATAACCTGGAATTCTTAAGTGAAAGGAGGGTTTTAACCACATTTCAGAAATGGCGGCTACTGAAACGTCGTGTTCGTCGAGTAATTGAATTAGGTCAGATTTGTTAGCGAAGAGGCTTCTACTGTTCCACTGAAGAATTTTGTTCAGTTTCGAAGTCATTGTGGAGGCAAGATAATAAAGATTTAATGTAATCGGCAGCGTTGGACGGTTCAGTATTGTTGTTTGTAAGGATTGAAATTAAAAGGGTAATTAAAGTTTGTATAAAAGAATTATTATTCATTATTTCGGGGAGAGCAGGAGGGGAAGTATTACCATTAATGGCACACCCATTGGGCGACTGGGATTTGGCATTCCCATTCGGGCTGGCCAAAATATTATTCAATTGTTTTTTTATCAAGGTAAGGAGTATATTTTGGGTTGGGTTTGACTGGCTTGAGAATGGTTTCTCTGTGAGAAGATGATGTTGATTTTAAAAAGGTGGTTGTTTGGAAAGGAGCTGAGGACGATGTCATCTCTGCGAATGATTTTTTCGCAGGAGAGAATAACTTTGAGGCCTGGAAGTACGAAATGTTGTCGGTAGCCATTTTATGTTTTATGTTCTTCTGTCTTGATAATTCCGGATAGGCTAGACTAACTGCGGTATGTGCACCCGAACAGTTAATGCAATTGGGATCATTGGAAGATTTCGGACATTGATCAAATGGGTGACCTTCTCCGCAAAAGTAACAACGTGGAGGGTAGCGGCATACGGGTTTTGAATGTCCAAACCGGCAGCAATTGAAGCATTAAATAGTTGGGAATTTATAAACATCGACGGGAAGCGAGGTATAATAAATAAAGACACGAGACGGTAGGGATTGTCCTTCAAATGTAATAACAACAGATTGAGAAGGTTTCCAGATCGTGTTTCCATCAGAAGAATCCTTGTAGTTCAGTCGACGTGCTTTTAATACTTTCGGGGTTCCGTGGGAATTATTCAAAGCATCAACAATTTCAGCCTCTGGGATCTCCACGGGAATTCCTCGCACAAGACCCATTCTCATAAGGTTAAATGTCGGGATGAACGATTTATATTTATGGTTTGAGAGCGAGTCAATTTTTTTTACAAATCCATTTGCGGAAGCGGCAGTATTAAACTCGATAGATAATTTATATCGCCCTTCCGGTTTAATTGAACCGTTAACAATACCAAGGTTATTATTTTTTGAGTCAAATAAGAATTTTCCAAAATCTAAAGGATGAATAAGTTTTCCTTGTTCAGTTCTCTGAACCATAACGATAAAAGGACCGGAAGCGGAAGCAGGATAAAGTAAGTCAGTACTTTTTGTATTATCGCTAGTTAAAGTACTTGTCTGGGTGTTAATATTGGTGTTAAGGTCGTTAGAGGTCGAGGTTTGTTTAATCGGCGGTATAGATTTAACTTTCGATGGAATGTGAAGGCTATGCGATGGTCGCCGTTTACGAGTTGGGAGCGTAATAGAAACCTGGCTAGTATTAGATTCCGAATCAGAAAAATCTAATATCGACCCTGGGTCGGGAGGCCTATCTTCGTCTTCCTCCATTATATAAAAAAACTTAACTTTTAAAAATTAAACTGAAAAAATAATACGCAGTCTATTTCATTGACTGTACAAACAAAAACGGATTAGCCGTAAGCAGGAATGCAAACAAATAGGTATACGATAAACAAAATTAAATGAAATGTAACAATTATCTCTTATCTGTATGAGGCTCAGGAATGGGCGAACGGCACTAAGCAATAGGTAAGGTACACACAACCACTGTTGACCGCGGCTCGAATCGGACTCCGCCACCAATTATTGTTGAATTCTCGAAACGTCCAAGAATGCTTTCATAACCTCACTCATAACCAAACAACCGGTGTAGCTGTCATTTTTATATCGTGCCATTCCTCGTTGACTGTTTTGTTCCTAGCATTGTTCTGAAGTACATGCATTATTACAAAATGTCTTAAGGTCTTGACGACTTGAGTAGCAATAAGCTCGATGGTTGGTTACGGGAGACTGATGTCGAGTTAACAAAATGTGGGCAATGCGTGTATGAGTTTCCTTGCAGATGTATGGCTCTAATCGCCAAAATACTTGAATCGTCAAGCATCGGATACTTGCATTTCCCTGTTAGCGAAGTGTTGTGTTGTGAATTAACTTGGCTTAAATATGCATTTTTCAATTTACAGGACCGAACCAAACGAATGTTCACAGCCAAACGTGGGATGGACCTTCTACAATAACGTTATGGTTGGTAAAATTATTGTATTCTCTGAATTAACTTGCGATCTGTAAACATTTCAATGGGAAGAAAAAAACTAATTATTAGCCCTATGCCATTCCCAATTTACACAACACCGTTTTGCTATAAGGCACCTAACAAGCCAACGAAATTGACTATTGTAATGCTCGAAAGTTCGATGTTTGAATTTTAACACATTAAGATAAAATTGACCTCAATTCAAGCAACACACTTTTATCGGTCTCTCCATTGGTTGTTTTATGTAATAATTTGTCAGTTTGTATATATACATAATATTTTCACTGATAGTGTAAGAAGCAAAATGGAGTATGCTTTCCGTGTATGGACTCCACACCAAACTAAATACATAAATAATGCTGAAACAAATCCTGACAAAAGTCCCCAGGTACCTATAGACCAGTACCGGCAGACCAGCTTTTGATGGCTTACTAAACGTCTATTCTCACTACAAAGTAGTTTCATCCGTGTACTCGATGACATAGGGTTTACCTACCAGGATTTGCCTTCTAGATCTATTTGCAGACACACAGAATTTGTAGTGTAGCTCTCCATACAGTAGGCCCTGAGGAAAACAAATCCCCTCAGGGCCTGTGTCATATTTGGGGATGTTGTGTGGAATGTATTTTTAGGAAAGGAAGGAGAGGAAATTCTGGAAAGGAAAAAGATATGAGGGGTGGGGGTCAGTGTGTTCAGGAGTGATTTTTTTTAAAATAATAAGTTCACACAGGAGGCCTTGAGGAAAATACTTTTTCTCAGGGCCTATGTCATCTGAGATGCTGTGTGGAGGGTCTTTTTAAGGATAGGAAGGAATGAACATTGGTCTTGAAGAGACCCATGTTTTAGGAAGGAGGAAACACAGAGGCCGGCAAATCGTTTCATAGCCGAGCTGTTGAACTCAAAAACGAGTCAAAGAAGCGACCCGTTCTCATGTGACAAATTTCTCCCGTGTACATATGTTGGGTATGCGTTTGGCGTGTCTCCCGACTATGCACCGGTGCTGAAGGAATCAATGACACTAGTTCCTCAGAGCATCTTCCATTGAAATACTGGTAGAACAAGGATAGCATTCCCACCCGACGCCCGTGCTCTAAAGGTTGCAATCCATTCGTTAAGGTAGGAGAATATATCAAACGGACCGCCCGTTTCTGCATAGAGTCGAGGATATTTTTTAGTTATTTTGGAGCTCCAGACCAGAGGTGGCTGCCAAATTCAACTGTGGGGCAGACTTGCGATTTGTACAGGGTTAGCAGTTGTGTACTATTAAAGTATCTGCGGGCCCTATACAGTGCGCCTAGTTTTTTGGACGTATGAATCCATCCCTCCCACTGCCTTGCACGGCGATGGGTCGAGAAAGTCCGCAGAATCACCTCCCGAAGTTTGTGCACTTTACACCCGGACACCTTGTTTTATATTATAGATGTTTTTTTTTTAAATTCCAGAGCCGCGTAAATAACATGCTTAGTCCTCCCACAAGTGACACAAATGACACATCACCAAATGTTTTGTCCAGGAGACGGATCGCCACGGAACCGAGTCACCAAATTACTGGCCCGCAGAGGTAAATATTAAAAATTATGAGCAAAATCTCAAATTATCATAGACATCCAAATTTAATAGATGAGAACATACAGATGAGGGGAAAAATCAACTATGGCGGTACGAAGAGGGGGAAGATGACTGTGATTCGTTAAAAAATCAATCTGACAGTATATAGGCATCTCGCATTATAATATCACCATTTAGTTCTTAAAAGCAAAACCTGCTTTTGAATGAATAGACCTTTTTACGTGGGAGCGCGAATTGCTCGCCACGTTATTAACATATTTGCGAAGTCCAAATACGGCAAAGTAAAGTTCGCATCTTTTCACAGACAAATATTTTGTTGCCGTATTTAGTTAAGACACTTTTACAATGTTTAATTTACTAATAATTTACTTACCCCTGTAACCAGCGACGAGCACACTGGAGAACCGCCCACATTCGTTATGATCGACATATTTTAGGGTGTAATGTATAGCGCAAGCTAGCATTTTTGCCGTGTTATTTCGTAAAATGTACAATGCCATCTCGACGCTGGTCCGGACAAGAATGATGACGTCACATTTTTTAGATTCAGGCGAGGCTCACGCAAGCCCAGCCGGTTCCAAGGAACCGGTATGGGGAGGGGGAAATAATACGCTTTTATCACTTAGGGCAGGTCTATATATATTCATATGTCTATGGTCTTTATGTATGATTAAGTTATTCCAAAAATAAAAAAAATATTCCTCCCAGACTTGCAAAAAAGTCAATAGATGTCATGCATTAAAATAAAAATGGATTTTTTTATTTTTTTTTTATTTTTGGGGTGTTATGTCGTGTAGTGCTATCTCCTTCTTTAGCCAACGTTTTGGAGAGTGTTATAGTGTCCATCATCAGGGCAGATGTGTAACCATCATTTGCATTAAAAATTTTGACCTTTAAAAATTACATGGTTATTTTCTAATGACAATTTGAAAGCGTATTTCATCACCTTTTAGAAACAGTTTTTAGTCTTCGGGTGCATTCTCAAATGTACAATTTATTTGATATTTTTACCTTCGACGAAATTCGCCCGATTTTTGAAGGATTAATGCAAAATATTTAAATTTCAGATTAATCTACGATACGCCAAGAGATGCTGCAATTCACCAATTCTCTCGCCCCTCTTCAGAGGTGAGTCTGCACATGAGGCAGCTGGCTGCCAAGTATAACGTGGCCAGCAAAGCTGTGCACGCCTACTCTCGCGCCACGCCAACCACAGCACAGCCGCAGGCGTACGCCAATACCTATAGAGGCGACGCCAGAAACGAAATGTCATTTGCAACCATGCAATATATGCAGAGGTATCAACTTCTATCTGGTAAGTTTTATTTTTTCTTTAACTGTGGGAGCTGTGTGGAGGGTCTTTTTTTTACATTAGCTCCACACAGGAGGCCTGGGAAAAACAATTCCCCTCTAATAAAATAAATTAACCCTTAATGTAAAAAAGTGTCAAGCCATGAGATTTTATAGTAAGAATAACCCATTGATTTTCACATATAGGATGAACAATCAAGCCTTAGCATCTGTACCCGAAATAAAAGACCTGGGGATAATATTTGACACAAAATTATCATTTATCTCCCACATTAATAATATAACCACTAAAGCGATGCAAATGCTGGGTTTCATTTTAAGAACTTCAAAAGATTTCAAAAATTTAAAAACTTTAAAAATATTTTTTTTTTTTTTTTTTTTTTTTTTTTTTTTTTTTTTTTTTTTTATTTCATATATTTTTTATTAGTAACAGATATTTGGGTTTTTTTTGGCTACCACACTAGGCTAAGCCCGTGTTGTGGTAGTCGTACATTTAATATTTTAACATTTCAAAAAATATTAAGAAATACTTAAAACTAAAGAGAAAAAAAAGACCATATTTTAAAGAAAAGTAAAAATGAAAATTCAAATTCAAATTTTGAAATACAAAAATTAATAATGAAAATTAAATGTTAAGAACTCAAGTGTTCTGTATAAATTAAAACATATAATTATATAAATCAAAATTAAAAACATATATAAATTTAGTGAAAAACTAAGAGAAAAAAATAACAACATTTTAAAGTAAAATAGAAATACAAAATATATATTATATTCATCCATTGTCAGAAGTCATTTAGAATTCAACTCAACCATTTGGAATCCATTTTACAATATTCGTGAAAAATCCATCGAGCGAATCCAACATAAATTTTTACGAAATATAAATTATAGATTAGGAATTCCTATTGAAAATATTAGCTACATGCCACTGTTGAAAATTATGGACCTCGCTACATTAAAAGAAAGAAGAATATGTACTGATCTATTTTTTCTGTATAAAATTGTTAATAACATGTTTGACTCCCCTGAACTCCTTAGGCTGATTAATTTTCATGTGCCTAGTAGAACGGTTCGTCAGATTGTACCTTACCATTGTAACAATTCAGGTACCAATTCAGAAATAAACTCAGTAATGAACCGACTGCACAGTACAGGGAATAAATATTACATGAATACCAACGGTACTGAAAGTCTATCAACCTAAAAAAACATTGTCATTAAATCTGTATGTCTATCTAGATAAATTTGAAATGTTTATAAATTTTCAATATGTGTCGAATGTATATGAATGTGTATCCTTTATTTTATTCTGTTGCTTTTAAGCTGCAAGAAAATCACTTCTTTAAATGTATATGAATGTGTATCCTATAATTACTCTTTTGTTTTAAGTTAAAAAATCTATACTTGATACTTATTTAATTGTTATCTCTTAATTCTTTGATTATAACAAATGTATTTTTAATTTTATCATATGTAAAAGCCCTAATTGGGCGTGTACAAATAAATAAATAAATAAATACCTGAGTTGAGAGAGCTTTTGGCGAAACCCGGATGTTGACAACCCGTTCGCTCTCTCATACATCTATCTATCGTCGCTCGCCCCGCCACATCCGCACCCGAAACCCAGGTTGCAGTAGTAGAGCGGTTGCGAGAAGTGGGTCGCGAGACCCGGGTGTTGACGAAAAAATGACTCGCTCGCTCTCTGGTGGTGGTGGATGACCGACCCAGAACTGATATCAACTCCCTGAGCGAAGCCGGGTACCCCAGCTAGTAACTAATAAATAGTAATTCGTATTTTGAAATAGACACGACAGGCGTAGACAAACTATAGAAAATAACAGAAATTTGACAGCCAATAATGCACGTCGGATGCCTTCCGATGTCTGACAGATTTTTCCTTTTTGTTTTATTAGTCTCGTAATGCAAAAGATAACAAAAAAGATACAGAAACACCCTTTTGATGTCTACTCATAACGTACCCCAATCAAGTGTGTTATAGTCTCACTGGTCCTGGACAGTAGGGACTCTTGTGCAGTTATTCACTTCATGTGATAACTCACAAAAATGTTGTTACGTAATATAAAAATTAGTGTAATTCATAATTATTGTATAATTTTATTTACCGTTCATTTTATTTATTTTTTTATATTTCTTTATTCATTGCTTTGATAAATATTTGCATTATTTTATGATTTTGTTTATGATTACAGTGTCGAATGAACAGCCGCAAGTGGCAGTGGCAGTGGACAGAGGAAATGCCAACTACGCCAACCATCACCCTCGAACGCATCTGAATCCCGTTTACAATAATCCCTCGAGGATTCTGGACATCACCACACTGAAGCAACAATCCAAGTTGCTGTAGAATACAATATATTTTAAAATCATTCATCCCAGGGTGGGATTTGACTTTCTCCACGAGTTTAATTCATTTTAAATATATTACAAAATTTAAGTTGTTATTGCCTTATTGATGTAATGTTCCCCCCTAACCCTGACACAACTGACTTCTTCTTCTTCTTCTTCTTCAATGGCGCTACAGCCCAATTCGAGCCTTGGCCTCCTTCAAAATAAGCCTCCACCGCCCTCTGTCCTCGGCCGTCTTCTTCCAATCTGCAACCTGGAGTAATCCTCTTGCATCCTTCCTGACATCATCCTCCCATCTCAGTCTAGGTCTGCCCGCCTTTCGTTTACCTCCCGGGTGTCCTGTCAGAACCTTCTTCGGTACTCGTGTGCTTGGCATTCGGTGCACATGTCCGGCCCATCTTAATCTTTGGAGTCTTAAATGGGTGGAGAGTCTGGGAGCTTGGTAAATATCATAGAGCTCATTATTGTGGCGGATTCTCCATGCCTCTCCCTCTCGCACCGCTCCTAAGATTCTTCGAAGTACCTTTCTTTCGAAGATGTCCAGCCGTTCCGCTGACTTTGCTGTCAGTGTTCCCGCCTCACATCCATAGGCCAAGACCGTTCTGATAATCGTTTTATATAAGGTTATTTTGGTTGTCCTATGGACGTTTCGGGATTTGAACATTGGCAGCAACGCGAAGTAAGTTTTGTTAGCGGCTGTAATGCGCTTTCTTACTTCTACTGGGTCTTCATTGTCCTGCGTTATGATGGAGCCCAGGTAGGTAAACTCTTCGACCACTTCGAAATTATAATTGTCTTTGAATTTCACTTTGTCTTTTATTCTGCGGTGAGGGGTTCTGGTTTGCATCATGATTTTTGTTTTATTTTCATTGATTTGCAAACCCACCTCTCTTGCCGCAGTCTCCAAAGGGTCAAACACTTCTCTTACAGCCTGTAGGGATCTTCCGACAATGTTAAGGTCATCTGCATAGCCAACTATTTGATTGCTTCTGTAGCAGATGTTTGAGTCGGTACTGATCATTGTCTTCCTCACGACGTGCTCCAGTACAATATTGAAAAGGGTGGGTGCTAAGCCATCACCTTGTTTCAGCCCCTGGGAAACGTTAAAATCCTCCGTTGTTTCACCTCCTATCCTTACTCGACACCGTGATCCGACCATTGTTGCTTTTACAAGCTTGACTATTTTGGGCGGTATTCCAAAATTGAGGAGTATTTCATATATTTTCTCCCTATCTATACTGTCATACGCCTGTTTGAAGTCAACAAATAGTTGATATATGATATACACAACTGACTAACCACTATTAATCAGCCATGCAAAATCTAACATAAAAGCAGATTTTATACTAGCAGCAACAAAGCTTGCCTTCTAAATTTTCCTTCATTCTGCAAGCCGGGAGATAATACAGTCTATGCTGTCGGTGACAGAGATAACCATCGGGAACATAGAAACTAATGCTCTCCATGAGGTCAAGTTTTCAAACCATCCACGAATCAATCTGAAGAAATGTGCAATGCAATGTGCACATCCAGTGACGTAGTGACGGTGGCACTCTCTCCCCCCAATTTCGACTTCACAAATGTGTTGGTCTCCGGTGACATTTTTTTTTTCTACAAATTATTAAAAATAGTGTTGGATAGTCGGGGGCCGGGTAAGGGGTCGGGCGGTTACTCGGCTGAGTGACCAGTAATGACATGGAATTTTTTTTGTTTGATTTTGAAAAAAAAAAAGTATTCGAAAAAGTCACCGGAGACCTAAATTTCATTAACAATTTTTTACTCCAAATAATGTCAAGAATCACTGGTTAAAGCAAGTCAAGTACGTCCCCACCCTGTATACACAGTGGCGTAGTTAGCATGGGTGGCACCCAGGGCGGATAATGTGGAATAGTATAGAATTTCAGAAATAGGCTATTTTCGTCAATAAAAAGACCGTCAGGCACAAAAATCTCCCCGTTTCAGGACATTCCACGGGGAGCCATAGAGCTACGAAAATATAAATAACACCATATTCAATATTTTTGCGACAATATCCTTCGTAATTTTTAAAGGTTGGGTGTCACCTCCCGTCGGGTATAGTATCCAGGGGCAGTCCACCCCCCCTCGCTATGCTACTGTGCACATCCCTTCTGACCCATATTTATTTATTGGCTCGCCATCACATTATAATTATTGGATTAATTTACATTTTCAATATGGTTACAGCGATGATTCCAATTAAACATGAGTAAACCATTCATCTCAACATTCTTAGTATCTACATATAAGTTGTAATACATAATAATGTATGTATACATGTACACACACACATATATGTATTTGCATACGTGTGCACACTCTACACATATATATATATATATATGCACACATGTATGTACATACACACACATTTATACACATATTATAGAGCCAAGAGCCAAGTAGGTGAATGATTCCATAATAAAATTACAAAGTGAGGAGATCGTCAGGTATACAAGGGCGGATCCAGCTTTGGCGCCAGGGGGGGTCATATAGCTCCAGGGGGGGGTCACAGAGTCGTGGTCAAGTCACTAGAAGTCATAATTTAATTTTGATAATAATAGATACAAGTAAAAAGTAGGTCCACCTAGGTCCTGGACCCAGCCCAGAGGCGGGGTCATGACCCCCTTGACCCCCCCCTGGATCCGCCCTTGCAGGTATGCAAGTTCCTTCTAAAGGTAGTGATTGAATTCAAAAATATATCCAGGTCTTCATGTTCACAGTATTTATTATTTAATGGGTCATTCATGTAAGCGTGTTTACACGACAATATAACAATTGCAGTCAAGTACAGGTGTTTTCATGCTAATGTTCTTGTGTTCCCACAGAAATCGCTATAACTCGGTTATTGTTCTAGTGACAACCCTAAAACAAAAAGTACAATCTGTCAAATAAGAGTAGAAAACATAGGAGGGCGCCACTGTAGTTCAAATGGCAATACTAAAAATATAACACATAGTGGCTGTGTAACCTACATTTTTTTGTAAAAATTCAAACAGTTTTTTCATAACCTTTCAAAAACAGTTTTTAGTATTCGGCTACATTCAGAAATGTTTCATTTATAGAGCTTTAAATACGAAGCGGAAATAACAAGTTTTAGTAAATCTGACAGTTCGTTAAGACCTGAGTGATTAACAACATAATAGTTATTCTCTTCTTCTGATCACAATTTGTTCAAAAGCTGAAACGGACTTAGAATCGGCATTTAACGGGGACCTTTCAACAAAATTGTGCTGAATGGCTATTTTGATTACAATGTATACAGGTTGTTGTACTTGACCTACTTTAACCAGTGATTCTTGACATTATTTGAAGTAAAAAAAATGTAAAAGAAATTTTGGTCTCCGGTACTTTCTCGGATGCTTTTTTTTTCAAAA
The DNA here is from genome assembly GCA_917880885.1 of Limnephilus marmoratus. NCBI lineage: Eukaryota > Metazoa > Arthropoda > Insecta > Trichoptera > Limnephilidae > Limnephilus > Limnephilus marmoratus. The sequence goes on along the minus strand of OU862930.1, from coordinate 24,863,977 downwards.
TCAAACAAACAAAAAAATTCCATGTCGTTACTGGTCACTCAGCTGAGTAACCGCCCAACCCCTTACCCCGCTAAAATAAAATAAAATACTATTTTTTATGTTTTTGTAGAAAAAAAATGTCACCAAAGACCAAAATTTCAATTACATTTTTTACTCCAAGTAAGGGGTCGTCCATTAATCACGTGATGTTTTTTTAGCAACTTTTTAACCCCCCCCCCCCCTGGTGATATGTGGTGAGGTTTTAGACTAACCCCCCCCCCCCCGAAATCAAGTGTATTTTTTAGTGCAAAGAATTTTGAAATTTTTCAGAATATTATGAAAAATAAATACACGTGATATCTCATTATACCCCCCCCCCGTCGTGATATTTCGTGATTTTTTCCGAACCCCCCCCCCCCTTTCGAGCATCACGTGATTAATGGACGACCCTTAATGTCAGAAATCACTAGTTAAAATAAGTCAAATACGTCTCTGTATTGACCCCATACAAATCTCAAGCACGCCCAACAATTGAATTTGGGAGCCACCTCTGGGCTGGAGCCCCACAATATTTGATAAACCTACTTGATTCTGTGCAAAGGAGGACGGTTCATCAGATCGCTTGCCAGGCCACCATCAGATCCTTCATAGTCACAGATGCAATGCTGAGTCTGTTCTACAGATATTTTTAATGGAGCCTGCTCTAAGGAGCTAGCAGCATTGATCACCAGTGCACTGGTGCATGCGCGTGAAACTCAACGTGCACGAGCGGAACACCCATTCACAGTTGATGTTGGCCTCGTGAGAATAGGTCGTTTTTTCTACCAGTGTTATTGACCTGTCAGTCACTGAGTTGGCATCGCGTTTGGGTCCCATCCGGGCGTCTTCGGACGTATTCGATTCCTCAGCTGGCTAGGTCATCCATCACGACACAAGCAACTCCGCTTACTGTGGTGGTAGTAAGAGATTTTAAAATATTGTCAGGTTATTCGTAACTTGGGAATATTTTTATTTCCCTTATTAAATTCCTTCCTACAGCCCCCCATTAATCCGCCTCACAACGTCGCCCAACAGGGTGGCAAGATAGTTCCCTGTACAGACAGGCCTGCTTTTGTGAGGTGTAACATAAAAAAATAAATACAAAGGGTTACATAGGTTCATCTTATTTCTTGCGGCTGACCCAATTAACAAGAAATAAGGTACATAATAAATATAATAATTTAATTAAATGAAGACAATATTAGCGAAATTCCGTCAGATATTTGTTTCTTTACTAGGTAGGTATGCAATTAAGTTGAAATAAGGTAATTCACTAATTTAGGCGTATTACAAAGAAAGCAGAATGCGGAAATTTTACAAAATCAATTGATTACAAAGTACTTGCAATGAAACCTAACCGATATTCGACAGATGACCTATACTAAATATTATATATTCATTGAAATCCCGCCAAAAGAAAGCGGTCAAACCCTCCCAGGATATTTTCGTTCCAACCAGTGTTGCCATGTCCCAAAAATGAAGAACCCTGTTTCAGGGATGAAAAAAACGAGTGTGCTTTAGACCACACGACTGAAGTAAAACTTCCACTAACTTATATCTCCCTCTCAACTTTCGTTCGCCTCGCCCGATCACACTTTTCATAACGCTCTCGTCACGCATTCACCAGCTTACTCCCCAAGTAAAGCTTGCTTAAAGAAGTTTTACTTCAAAAACTATGTTTTTCATAAGCTTTATGAGAATATAAATAAGAAACTAACGGTACCTAAGTAAACAAAGTTAGATTATATGAATAGACACTGTAAACCCGTTTTGTTCAAGAACTACATTCCTGATTTCTCCATGCGACCCATGCTAATCAGCAGATGATCGTGTGAGAAAATGTGGACATCCGCAAAGAATGTAAGGCTGATGTAAGCATAATGAGTAAGATTAAGAAAGGTACCCTCAAAATATAAGAAAGGGATGGTTTGGGCATATAGAGCGAATGAAAGAAGAAAATAGTGTGAGAAAAATATATGACGCAAATGTGAATGGAAGAAGAAGTTGGGGTCGCCTGAGGAAGATATGCAACGGTCAAGTGAATCAGATACTTGAGTCGGGTTATATCAAAAGTTAGAATAATAGAAGAGTATGTATGAGACGATATATGAATGTGAGTGAGGCAAAGAGTGGGTGCCAATACCGAGTTGTTTGGCGGTCCGTCCTCTCTGCCTACCCCTGCGGGGAAATGGCGTGATGGTTAGTTAGTTACCCATGCTAAAAAAAGTATCCCACTCAAAAGTACTCACTTTTGTTAAAAAAAATTTGTTCGACATTGTTTTTTTCCAAAAAATAGTGTATTTTTCAAAAAACCGTGGAAGTATAAAATACCCAAAAACCATGAAAGCGTGGGTGAAAAACACAGTTTATGATGGATATCGTCATCCAAAGATAATGTTTTGGTTTTGAAAATAATTTCTCAAATCCGAGGATTACTTTAAAATCACCAGTGATATCTTTCACATCGTCTACGTTTGAAGCTCTGTGTTATTTCTAAAACTACATTCCTGAATTCAGGATTTCTCCCACGCAGCCCTTGCTAATAAAAACAAATCATTTACATATTTTTTTAAAAAACCTTGTAGGTATGAATGACCCAAAAATCCATGAAAACGTGTTAAAATCCGTGCAAATGGCAACACTGGTTCCATCGAATTAATTATTGTCTTGCGATAATGGGCTCTCGAAATTTTAACTGTAGAGTTTATTATCCCATGATATTACCGTGTCGGATATGACGTTGTCATTCTGGCCGTCATAGCAAATCAGCCGGAGGGAAACACTAGTCTGTCAGTTGATCACTTGAAAGATGAAAGTTTGATTTGACACTATAGTATTATGCGATAAAGGGCTTTAATAAATATTGCTTTAGAGTTTATTATCGTGTCAGATGAGATAGTACATCAGTTGGCCGCCAGATGGCCGCCAGCCGCCAATGAGGCGGATTTCGAGAAGAAAACGCGAGCTTCCCATTTTCACGGCAAGATTTAGAACTATCGTGAAATTATTTGTGATTGTCGTAGAAGTTCTCCTTTGCGTTGTTAGATAAAGTTTTCTCCGCTAGACAAAAATAGTCGACTTTATAAACATTCCGTGGTGTATGGGATTTGTCGAGAGTTTCCTAACATTACCAGCTGTGTAAAAATCACTAAATAGTTCTCCAGTTGGCCGCTAGAGCTAAACAGTAGCCCGCGGATTTCGTTCCGGGAAGAAATCGCTGCAGAGGGGGTACCACCCCAGCCCGCGGCCCGCGGCCCCCCCGTCTAGTTCTGCGCCACCCTCGCGGGAATCTGCCCATTCGAGGCACAGCCCTAACTGGCCCTAAACGAAATGGCCGCCAGCCCGAACGCATCGCGTCTGCTCTGAGAAAACGCCAATAATTTGAATTACCTAATTGAGGCGGTCTTTTGTTGTTATTGTGTATCAGCCGCTGTTTATTATCGTCCGTGGAGACATGGAAGAAGACTCGTACATCGTTTCCAACTTCCACTCGATATGTCGGCTGTGCTTGCGGAAGAACGGGGTGATGAGCTCGCTATTCGAGTACGTGTTCGAGGATAGCGAGGTGCCCCTGTATGAGCGCATCTCGGAGCTGGCCGAACTGCAGGTATGTCTACAATTACCTCAATCGACTGCGACTTGCAGTCTAGTCTAATTGTAGTATTATTGTCTGGAAGGCGAATTGCCGCTCGTTACGAGTGAATCTATCGATTGTCTGGCCCGTATCGTATTGTGTTTGTTACGTTACAATCATTATCAGCGAACACAACAACAGAACCTTTTCAATAATTGTCTGTAGTACTTGTAGTATTGTCTGGAGAGCGAGTCGTCGCTTTGAGTTGATCGATTGTCCGGCCGGTCTATCGTATGTTTGTCGCTATCAGTGAGCAAAGTAAACACGAGTGAGAAGATAGTTTGTTTAAACAGTGGTGTGAAACATTTCCAGATCCTGCCGAACGACGGCTTGCCGGGGCGCATCTGCCACCGCTGTCTGTACAAGACGGAGAAGTGCGTCAAGTTCCGGTCGCGCTGCCTCGCCTCGGCGGCCAAGCTGCGGCGTCTGACGCGCCAGGGGCCCGCCGAGGTGCTCGTGGTGGATCCCGGCCTGGACAGCCCCTCCAGCGAGCCTGAGGAGCCCCTCGCCAGTCCTCCCGCCAGTCCCCCGGCCAGCCCCCCGTCGTCCGTGTTCATGTGCCAGTACTGCGACCGCGCCTACACCGAACGCGCGCGCTGCAGAGAGCACGAGCGCGCCGAGCATGACGAGAGCGCGCCCTACGGATGCGGCGCGTGCGGTCTGGTGTTCGCCGAGCGCGCCGGGCAGGCCGCACACGCGCGCGACGTGCACGCCTGCGCTCGCCCCTATCCTTGCGGGCAGTGCGCGCGTGCCTTCAGCCGGCGTTCTGACTTGCGCAAGCACGCCGTCGTGCACACGGGCGCGCGCCCTTTCCGCTGCCGGCACTGCGGCAAGGCTTTTAGCCGCAACACCAACCTCAGCAAGCACCTGAGAATACACGCGGGCCACCGTCCGCACGTCTGCCCCGCGTGCCCGCGCTCCTTCGTGTCCAAGGGAGACCTAGCGCGCCACGCTCTCGTGCACTCGGGCGCACGCCCCTTTCCTTGCCAGCACTGCCCCCTGGCCTTCGGGAGACGCGATAAGCTCGCGAAGCACGAAGCGCATCACGCACGCATACTGCAGGGAGACAGCAGGAATCAGCACCCCTCCTCGGGAGACTTTACGCTCCCCAGCATCCCCGACCACATGACAGGGGAAAGCTTCTTCGACGCTAGCCAACTGCTGAAAGAAGAGGCGCGACAAGCCCACCTACTAAAACAAGAAGATGACGACATGGTCGTCAACGTGGATCCCTACAAACGTGAGGACGATAACGATGAAGATCTCGAAGACAACGACGGGTTCCTTCCGAGCATCCCGGACCACATCTCCGGCGAAGGCTTCTTCGATGCCAGCCAACTCTTGAAAGAGGAACCGGAATCGAACGAAGACGAGGAAGACGAACTCGAAGAAGACGAGGTCCCAAACGGAGATACGACAGAAATAATAACAGTGAAAAAACCTCCCATACCATCCCCGTTGGTGCAATGCCGAAACTGCCCGCTAAAATTCTCATCAATCGTCGCTTTTAACAAGCATTCTGTGATCCATGACGGTACCAAAGATTTCCGATGCAAAATCTGCGCCAAATCATTTGCGCGCAAACGTGAATTAGACCGTCACGCAGTCGTCCATACGGGTTACAAACCTTTCGAGTGTACACGGTGTGATAAAAAGTTTGGACGCAAAGATAAACTAGTACGACACGAACGCATCCACGATGAGAGAAAAGAGTTTTCGTGCTTCGAGTGTGCCGCATCCTTCACGCGGAAAGACTCGTTGATGTCGCATTTGAAGACCCACTTTCCCGATCTACTGAGAGATAATAGTTTAAACTCCGAAGAAGAGGATGACGAAGTATTGTCAAAAGATGATTGAGTGAGTCTGATGCTGAACCCTTTGACTGAAGTGAACTTTATCTACCGTTAGAACTTAAATTAACCTATTTATTGAACAAAGAGCGTATCAAATAAATTGACGGGACAGTTTAATGTTTTGACATACAAAAATATGTGATATAAACGAAAAAGTGTCGCAGTGAACCATCTCATATGTGCGAAATTTAATAGAATTGTGTTGTGGGTGTGATTGTGTGACCGAAGTAAAGGAACGTACCCATACTATGTGACCCGTTCAGGGAGGGGGGGATCTTCAAAATACCACGCTTGATCACAATGAGCGGCGGGGGGCTTAGGTTTTTAGTCACCGGGGGGGTTTAAAAATTGTAGAAGTGGTTCACGTAGTATGGGTACATTCCCTAAGATGAACCTCCTTATTTCTTGGGGATTATTTTCAAATGACGAAATTCTTTCTTGAATAGATAATAGATATAATTTGTGTGTGTGGGGTCCTAGCATGGTCAATCATTAAAACCCTATATCCATACGATATTGACTGAGCCGGTGGACAGAAACAGCCTACCTAACTGTCTAGTTTTACCGAGCTTTGTTTATCTGTCAATATACACAACTTTTTGAATGATGTCATTCTTTATGCATAATTTATGAACGGAGACAGTTTTTGAAGTGAAAACTTCTTTAATGTTGTAAATTGAAACTCGATGAAACGAAAAATGGTGACACTATAAAGAGACAAACACATACATCTATAGGATTTAGCCTGCGAGAGAATGAGATTGTATAATCGGTCTCCTCTTTTTGCGGTGCTTCCTAGCCTATGGCCTAGGTCTCCTCTTTGTGTGAGGAGGCGTCTACTAATATCTACAGGAATTCCAAAAACTGAAAAAATCAAACTAATATCTATGGGAATCAAAGTGTTGACGAATATCTACAGTACTGTCAGAGGTTGGATTTGCAATTATGTATAGCATATTGGAATAACGTAATATTGCGTATGCAGTTTAAAAAACTTAATTTATGTAGGTATGTATGTAAAAATCCCTAATATCGGACTATTGGACACATTTAGCTGATTAGTCCAACCTACGCTCTGTAGATATTAGTTCAACCTACGCTCTGTAGATATTAATCAACACTCTGAAGTTCGTAGATATTAGTTCAACACATGAGCTGTAGATATTCGTCAAACATACGGGCTGTAGATATTAGTATCTGGAGTCTTGTGTGGTGCTTCGAAGCTTCCCCACTCTTGTCTATTTTAGTTTTCTAAAGGTTTCACTTCTACCGCAAATGGATTGCGCACTGTTTTTTTATATTTCTTGGGCATCAACTATGTAACAATTTCTATACATTTAGTTTTGAAGAATTTGACTTTCCATGTACATTTGTTACTTAAATTTTAATTTATCTGCTGCTGATGTGTCGAAACCGGTAGCAGATAAATTTAAATTTAAGTAACAAATGTACGTATATGGAAAGTAAAACTCTTCAAAACAAAATTAACAGAGACAGACTAACGAGGCTCATAGAATTGACAGACGTCGTGATTGCGTAATCAGTTGAATCCATTTTTATAGATATTCATTGAATTATGGCTAGAGACCTCATTGACCAATTAAAGGCCTATCCGCACACAACAGTGCCGGCACGTGACCGACAGTTCCGTACCGTACAGTACCGTGACGTGCTATTCGTACATGTCAGTACCGGCACGATGCGACGATGCGCGCAGTGATTAGTTGGCACTCTAGACTCTGCGTAGCAGTTTCATGTGCTAAAATGCCTCGATATTCAAGATCACAATTAGCAGCGATTGCTTTAATATTAGATGAAGACGAAATGTATGTGAAAAGAAGGCATTGGGTTCATAATGCGTGGAGGAAAAGAGAAGAAGAAGGAGAGTTCACCACCCTATATAAACATCTGATAGATGATGAATCAAAGTTTTTTTGAGTATTTCAGGATGTCAAAACATTGTTTCGACATACTTTTATCTAAACTAAAATTATTATATTTATAATTAAATTATTTAAAAATATTATAATAATTTATCTCTTTTTACGCCCAATATTGTTCCATATGTTTGCTTTAAAATGAATGTCCATGTATTTTCTATGTGAAAGGTCATAAATTGCATGATATACACGGACCAATTCAATCAACTTTTCGTCGTCCTTCTTGAAACACTGCGACCGTGTCAGGCAAAATATTGTCCGCTAGAAATTCACGCCGGATCACGGCGAGCGTCGGCGCAGCACTGACATCACTGAACGTCACTGAACGTCACTGTCACTGACGAGTACGGATAGCGTCGTACAAAATGTATGCCACAATATCATTTTTCACTGACACTGATGAATACGTTACTGATCGGCACGTGTCGGCACTGTGCCTGCACTGTTGTGTGCGGATAGGCCTTAACTCCCCTTATTAGTGTCAAAAAGTGCACGCGGACTGCCAGTGTATATAAAAGTGAGTGTTTCTCTCAACTTCAATTTGATATTGTCAATTTATTGGTTTGATGTTTAGGAATGTCGATCCATAGACAATATCCGCCAGTGTTGCCATCGGAATTGATAAAATGATTATCCTTCCAAGAAAGTACTTCGATGTTTGAAAATATTCAATCACAATTTCTGTCCACTGATTTGGGCACACGGTCGTGCCCATTTTATATTGATCGTCTAGTTGAATAGACAGACAGACATCTCTGAAAAATCGAAATTTGTGTTTGAGTATGCAGTTATATGTAAAAGTGTACCCTCTGTCTGGTGCAATACTCAGATTACTAAAAAAAACACCAAATCACTTGTAAATGCATACAAATTTAAAGTGAATTGAACAAAATGTTAATGTTTTCTGGGTCATTAGTAGGATATTTTAAATTGTCATTGTACTAATGTAACAGACTGTTATGCTTCTCTGTGTTATTTTGTAGCATATTTAATATGTCGGAAATATTCAAATATGTATTGTTTTCCTTATTCTCTCAAAACTTATTATTTGCAGATGTCTGTCTAATCAACTGGACGATTGATTATCTCTTAACATCTTGCTGTAGGTTGTACGACAGAGTTGATGCGAATAGCGCGCACTTAGGTTGGTGTATTATATCACTTCTGCCTAGCGTTTCCGTATTTTTTGTGAGATCGTTATTGGATAACGGACGTAATCTCCTGTCAGATTTGTGGGATTTTTATGGCTGTTATTTGCGTTTTCTATGTATAACGCACCTTAAATAAGTAAATAATCATGCGTGCTTGCAGGAATTCAGTTTAAATCGATCTAGGTAATTGTTCGGAACAAACGTCAACGGTTAATACGCACTTTTTTTTTATGAAACTTTTAGATTCTTCTTAATTACCATAAAAGACAACTATTTGCATTGGGAGAGGTTGAAAATGTTACATTTTTAATTTTATTTACGTAAATTGAAAATTTGCTTTCACACTTGTCAAATCACTCTGTTTGCAGTTCGGAACAAACGTCAACGGTTAATATGCACTTTTTTTTGATAAAACTTTTAAAATTAAGATAATATACACAAGCCCGCTACACAAACCCTGCGTAGCCAAACAAACCATTCAAAAACGTAGGCTGTTTTTTAAAGTAAAGATGACATACACAATCGCGTTACATAACCGTTGACGTTTGTTCCGAATATTTACCTCGATCTAAACTAAAATATGTGACGTAAAAATCACACAAATCTGACAGAAGATAACGTCCGTTATCCAATAACGATCTCACAAAAAATACGGAATCGCTAGGCTGGTCGTACTTGCAAATTGTCACTCGATTACATATATAAATATATATGGGACACGGTTAACAGGCACATTTTTTAACCCCTCAGGCCTCTGCCATATTTTGTCAGAGCATCAAAATATTTACGCTTTACAATAAAATCCAAATAAATGGATAATAATTGGATAATTTGTAGAGCACCGTTTTTGTGAAAAATCATCTCAAGGGTGCTGTACAATTTATTAAGAATTCTTAGACTCTATCTAATTTTATTATTTACAAATAGATACAGAAACATACTTACCTGGCAGGTCACTTCCGATAAACACACTTTAATTAGAAAGTTTATGCTTGGAGAAGATACTGTTTTGCACGCGGAGGACAATTATACTAACATATAATTGTTGAAATATAAAAATTTTGCATGCAAACGTAAAAAAGTTTTAAAAATGCCTCACCTCACATTTTTTCTAACTAAAATTACTGATAATGAAAAAAAAATTAAAACACATACTTAATTTATTAGACAAATGTATTATAAACATATTATCACCTCACTTTTTTGTCGTTCTGTATATAAATAATTAATAAAAAATTCCCAAAGTTTAATAAAAAATTTTAAAATTGCAATCAGAAACTTTACTTTGAAAATAGTGTAAATTTTACTTCTTTTGTGTTTAAGTTTTAGATTTGAATATAAAGCATTTTTTTATTTCTTTCTGTAACTATTTTGATAGTAAGCGAGACACAACGATTTCCATGAGACCTATATGAGTTGTTCCGAAAAGCGAACAAATTAGTCTGAAGGATTAAAATAATTTTGCCTGTTAACCATGTAGTTTCACATTTTTGTTGTATGGGGGCATACATTAATTACATGAGCTCAAAGGGGGGGGGGGGGGGGGGGCAGTAATAAATCACGTTACTTGAAAAGAATATACGGAGTGGCCCAAATTTATCTCACCAAGGGCGGGGAGGGGTCTAGTTTGGAAGAAAAACTGCTCACATAATTAATGTATACCCCCTATTCAAAATGAATTTTATTTATTTTTTCTGAAATCATGCTGCATTCAAGCAATGTGTCTGTTTGAGTACTGTATTCGCTTCAACTCTGGGTGCGACATCTATTTAACGCCGTCTTTTTATTATGAATTGCGCTCCTTTGTGAAATAATATTTGGAAAATTTTGTGAAAAAGTGAATCTAAAAGACTTTTGTATTATTAAATTATATTTGTGTAAATTATGTAGATCTTTTAGTATTTAAAATATGTTTCAACATAATTTGATCATTTAAAAATAAATAAATGGATATTTCAAATACCCTTAGCTCATTATGGACACTGTAAAATGTTGCTTAGACCAAAAAGAAAAAGTTTTGCTAATTTTATGACAATGCCACGACTTATTATTTATTTTCTGTGGTTTTACAGTTGGATGGATATTTCAAAACTCCACAGCTCATTGTGGAAATCCATGTTATTTATAAATATTTTTCAGGTATCAATCAAATTTTTTGCTTTATGATTAGTTATAGTATTTTTTATTTTTTTACGAAAGCTCCACACAGGAGGCCCTGCGGAAAATAATTTCCTTCAGGGCCTATGTCATCTTAGGGAATGCTGTGTGGAGGGTCTTTTAAAGGGAAGGAAAAAGTTTTGTGGGGTGGGTAGGAATCTGGCGGTCAGTGTGTCCAGGAGTGATGGTCATATGAATCCATCCTTTCAAATGTGGTGCAAGGCGATGGGTCGAGGGATTCTGATTGGAGAGGGCAAAAGACCTCCTCAATCAGTCTCTCTCGATCCGACAAACCTCACCCCATGAACCCGGCACTCCTGATAAGTCACCAAACGTAGCGAACCACTTGGGGTGACCTATGGCGGAGGTGTTGGTTATCCAATAAATGGTTCCCGGGGCGGAGGTACCCATACCCACCATCCAAAATATTTTAGATCTGTTTGAAGAACCTCGATTAAAAAAATAATAAAATCTGAAAAAAATTATACTAGCATTTAAAAAACAGGAAATTTTTCATTGTTATTTTAATTTTTATAAAGATCAATTTATGTTGTCACATAATATAATAGTAATCATTATTTATAATTATAACTAAGTTATAATATGTATTATTACTTCACTGAATACTCTCTTTAGAAATTTTCTAAATCTAGTCTTTTAAAATTATTTTTTTTATTATTATTATTAATAATATTTTGTGTATATATTTTTTACTTTAAAAAATGTTTAAATTCCTTGTCCAAACCTGCTATACAAAATTAAGATCTTATAAGAAGAAAAAATCATGTAATATACGCAAAGAGAGTTGAAACAAAGAACATAAATTAGAATTGTGTGTAGTGGTGCATATTATATTACAGTCCAAATGTCATTATTAACCCCTCAGGCCTCGGGCCTATTTTGCCGGAAGGTCAAAATATTTCCGCTTTGCAATAAAATCCGGTAATTGTTCGGAACAAACGTCAACGGTTAATACGCACTTTTTTTTGATAAAACTTTTAGATTCTTCTTAATTACCATAAAAGACAACTATTTGCATTGGGGGAGGTTGAAAATGTTACATTTTTAATTTTATTTACGTAAATTGAAAATTTGCTTTCACACTGTCAAATCACTCTGTTTGCAGTTCGGAACAAACGTCAACGGTTAATACGCACTTTTTTTTGATAAAACTTTTAAAATTAAGATAATATACACAAGCCCGCTACACAAACCCTGGGTAGCCAAACAAACCATTCAAAAACGTAGGCTGTTTTTTAAAGTAAAGATGACATACACAATCCCGTTACATAACTGTTGACGTTTGTTCCGAATATTTACCTAAAATCCATATAAATGGAATATTTCTGAACGCATCTGAAAATTAATAACAGTTTTTGAAAGGTGATGAAGTATGCCTTTCAAATTTTATAATTAAAAATAACTAATTTTTTAAATATGTAAATTTGGAATGCAAACATAAAAAAAAGTTTAAATGGTTCACCTTACAGTTTTTTTGTTACTGATAATGAAAAAAAAAAGAAGAAAAACACATATTTTATTAGACAAATGTATTATAAACGTTGTCGTCAACTCACTTTTGTATTGTTTCATACAAAAATTTTGGATTTATAAAGTTGTACATTTTTATTAATGTGCAATTAACTTTTAGCATGGTGTTTTCTCCTTCTAACACCATATACAGGGTGTAACAGGACGTACCCGAGGGATTTTAACCAGCGATTCCTGAGCATATTTGGAGTAAAAAATGTAAATGAAATTTTGGTCTCCGGTGACTTTTTTGGACAACTTTTTTTTTTTTCAATTTTTTTTTCTTCAAAATCAAACAAAAAAAAATTCTTCCGCATGTCGTCACTGGTCACTCAGCCGGGTGTCCGACGAACCCCTTACCCCGCCTCCAACTGTTTAACAACTACTATTTTTTTATGTTTTTGTAGAAAAAAAAAAAAAAAAAAAAACATCAAAAATGTCACCGGAGACCAAAATTTCATTTACATTTTTTACTCCATATGGTGTCAGGAATCGATGGTTAAAATCCCTCGGGTACGTTCTGTTACACCCTGTATATATCATATTTCTCACTATGATAGTAAGGGAGACAACGACTTCCATGAAACCTATATGAGTCGTTTCGATAACCGAACAAATTAGCCTGTGGGGTTAAGATCACATTTGTAGTGATTTTATTATTTATGTTCAGTATGTCTTTTAGCTGATGGTTATAATGTGACAACTGTAGAAGAGGTGTTAATTTATTTTTGACACTTATTTGCAAACTTTTAGAAAATATCAATACATTGTTAATTTATTATTGTTAAACGCACAACCAATTTGTATCACAAATGTATTTTGTAATTATTTCGTCATCAGCAGATATGTCTTTCTGTTGGATGAAGACTTTCTCAAAACCCGCCTTCTGTGAATGTATGTATTCTGTTATTATATGTTGTGTTGTCCTGTTTTTTTAACACCACTTTTCATACCAGTGTGCTAGATACTCTCTCTGTATCGTGTTTGATGACCAGATCTGAAGAAGCAGTATTAGCCTTCATCTTCCCATCTCTATTACC